>CM064487.1:113170525-113860525 GCA_032716605.1 Paralithodes platypus
TAGGAGCAATTATTTATAAGTATCTCGCATTATTTAGGTATATATTACATAAATACATAAGGATTAATAATTAATATTTCATTCAGTTACATCTACTTTCATTGTGTGCTTATTAACTTAAGTATGTTAAATTATGATTATCGTTTAATAAATTACGTACTTAAGAGTTTATTTGTTTGTAATTATTCCTGTAAATTCTTAAGTTAGTTAGTTACTTCTACTTTAATTGTGGGTTTATTTATGTAAGTATATTCAGTGCAGGTCAAATAATGTGTATACTCATTGTTTAATGTTTGCAATTATTTTTAATTACATAATAATTAAAGGTATTATGACTTGTGTGTTAACTATGTGTGATATATTTTACACCTGCCCCGAGAACAAAGGTGTGTGTATAGAGGGGCTCGGCTGGGGTGGACAGATGCCAGAGGTCAACGGTCGGCTCATTATTACATAGTTTTGGCGATGCTACTATTATTTACAGTATAATATATATGTGGATATAACAGTGACATTTTTTTTATAACTAGAGAGCAAGGTTATATACTTGATGATCGATACATAGCGACTGATAGAGACAGAATTATATATATTCCGATCCGGTATATATATATATGAATAGGACGGGTGGGATAATATGCCTTGTCTCTCTCAAGCTGTGGTTCAGTTCAACATAAGACATTTTGAAAGTATGGAGAGGCAGAGAGGAAGAATAGATAAGCAACCAAACATAACACAGAAAGAAAAGTCAAAATAGATAATAGATAACAAGACAAATATATAATACACACAATAGGCGCCTTCCCAAAAGAAGAAAGGGGATACGAGATAAACGGGTGGTGGTGGGACAATATGCCTCGCCTCGCTCATATATCCTACCTGGGGTCCGGTTCGGCAGGTGTGTCTAATAGTCGGACGAGCTGTGGAGGCAGGTGAGAGGGAGAGTGAGAGAGCTAGGCCAGGTGAGAGAGAGAGAGAGATGTAGTGAGAGAGAGAATGAGAGTTAAGCCAGGTGAGAGAGAGAGTGAGAGATGTAGTGAGAGAGAGAATGAGAGTTAAGGTGAGGGAGGATGAGAGAGAGAGAGATTTACAAGGAATAGTTAGTATCTCAGAGACCTTGCGACCCATTACGGGGAGATACTAGAAGTGAAAGGAGAGAGACTGTTTATTGCACTACACTCATTACAGAGTGTGCAAAATACTGTCTCGCTTCTTGAACTGATCTACTGAAGAACTGTTTACAACTTCTGAGGGCAGTTTGTTCCAGGTAGAACAGATCTTATATGTGAAAAAGTTTCCACAAATAATAGTGCTGAACCTTTTCAAGTATAATGTTCAGCCATGGTTGCGTGTTGTATTCGTATTGAGGCTAAACATTTTGCTATAATCAACATAATCCACGTTGTCAAATCCATTAAGTATATTATAAATTTCAATGAGCTGACCTCGTAGTTTGCGTGTTTCCAACAGAAAGAGATTAAGAGCTCTCAACCAGTCCTCATAGCTCTAGAGAGAGAGAGAGAGAGAGAGAGAGACAGTTGTGTGAGTGAGTGAAGGAGAGAGTGATTAAGAAAGTGACAGTGAGGAGAGCAAGTGTTAGCAAATGTGTTTGCAAGTTTGAAGAACAAAGATAGGACAGGCGATAGGGAAAGTCAGGCCAAGTGTGTACTTACTCTACTTGTACTTACTCTAGTTGTATTGCGGGAGTGAGCATGCTCGTTATTTCCCGCCTCCTATATGTGTAGGTGTTATATGTATCGTTGGAATGGCTGTGGATGTGTGTGTAGTCTGTATTTTAGCCAATTGGCGACATCGGAAACGAAGGCTTAGGGTGGATCTGTATGGTACCATTCTCACTATAGACGGTACTGTCTCGCCCGAAGGCTTAGGTAGCCATCAGCTTAGGTGACCCATATGATACCCATTTCGCATTGTACCATTTTTGCCAAACCCAGATGGGACGTCACAACGTCGTCCACTTATTCCAGGTACCTATTTACAGCTAGGTGAACTGAGGCTAACACATGAAAGGAGACAAGCCCAATTTGTCTCCGCCCGGCCGGGAATTGAATCCCCGACCCCTCGTGTGTGAGACGAGAGCGCTACCTACTAGGCTACGGGCTGTGTGTGTGTGTGTATCGAGAGAGAGAGAGAGTTACACAAAGTTACACAGATATTCAGACCACACAGACGTTGCTGTCCCAACTAGGTGGTCCAGCCTTAATAATACTAGACAGGGACAGTTTATAGTGGAAGAATAGGACAGTAAAGTAGAAGGATCTCTCCCCACCCTCTGCTCCCTCCGGCTTAAGAGCCGTACCGGAAAGTTCACATGCCTAGTGATTAATTCATATTAATCCAATCTTCAATAGATTATCGTCCAATTGTTTCTTAAACGTATCAATAGCAATACTGTCGACCATCTCCCTTGGTAAACTATTCCACTCTTTAACCGCATTGCATGTGAAGAAATATTGTGTCTCATCTAAAGATGACTTTTTTCTTCTAATTAATTTAATTCCATTACCTCGGGTTGCAGCATTATTATTTATCGTGAACAGTGCACTGATATCTACTCTGTCAAAGAGAGAGAGAGCGAGAGAGAGATCGAGCGAGAGCGAGAGCTAGAACGAGAGAGAGAGAGAGAGAAAAAAAACACGACTATAGCATCCAAAATCCCCTATCTCTCTCACCACCGCCCAACACCAGCTCACCATCATCCCCCAACAATGGTCACCCTCCCGACACAAAAGCGCTAACCAATCTTATTCAGTTTCCATTTCAAGCGGGGCCCGGATATAAAAAGTGGTAATAAAGAGCACTTCACACATGGCTAAGCGCCTTCATAACGCTACAGTATAATACTCTGGCAGTGAATCAAGCGCACCCTCTTAACCCGTTCAGCACCATGACGCCTTTTTTGCCTTTTACATGGCTAAAGTAAGGCGATACCTTTAAAAAACTTTACTGCCTAAGCAAAGAGATATACTGTATATAAAGCTTGGTGTAAACAAGATGCAGAGACATAGCAGTTTTTATAACGTATCGAGAAATTAGCTGATAAGGTTTGAATTTTCCGTTGAGGGACATGACACATTTTGGCAGTTTATTATGTAAGATCCTCTTACTTCAGTTTAGCTGCCAATACCAGCGGACGTGTTGCCACTGTTAGCATTGCAGGTTACCATGGATATGTATCTTTGACATAACAGGACGTGCAATTGCAATTGCAAAATATGTATCCTGATTTAACTATATTCTATTATATTCAATGTACTGTAAGGCTTATAATACATATAATACTTATACTATTTTGTCATACACAGTTCTCGCGTGCTGTCTTTTGGATATTCAATCTTATCCTCACACTATCTTAAAATAATTCAAATTACCGGTACTTTATATTAGTATCCCTTGATTAAATTTCAAAGACAGTTCTACCTGGGTCATATATTTCCTGTTTCTCAACACACATTCTACTATACCACACGTTTAGCAACGGCTTTCCCGTCATAACTATTTCCATTTATTTACGTGTTTACCTACAGTATATTATGTCAAGAAGATCTCAGTCCTGTTATCATGCTGGTGCTAGGAGACATCTCCCTTTGCCACACTTTAACCCTTGCCTCCTCCCTTCTTTTGACCTATACCACATAGTTATCTGTATTATACCTTAGTTCTCACCACACCACACTCATCTCATCATCCCACACTTTTCCCAGCCACATCTCTCTAACGCTGCATTTACCACATTTCACTCAGTGTGCAATAACCCCCACCCCCCATCAAATCTCTCTAACCCTGTATTTTCCCGTAATTATTATTTTTTTTTTTTTTTACCATAACTACTCCTCTACTGTGCCACACATTATTGATTGGGTCACAATTATCTACAGATCTGACACATCCCTCCCACTGTTTTTTTTGTCCTATACCTCATATCCTTCATATTGTCAACCATCTCCCCATCCACCCTTCTTTTCTGTTGCATCCTTGCTGCTATTCCTCATCTCAATCCCGAGTTCGAATCCAGGGAGGACCATATTATTATTATTATTATTATTATGCTTTCATTAGTTTATGCAAGTGCATTGGAGTTTGTAATTGATGATTAATGTTAGTAACGGGGTGTTACTTAATTTGATCATACTTTCCTAACGCCCCATCTCTCCCTCATACAACAAGTTCCTTATTCTGCCACGTTTCTCTTTGCTCCTTGCCTCACATTTCTTCCCTTCGCTACTTTTGCCACACTTCTTCCCTTCGGTACGTTTGTCCTACTTCTTCCCTTCCCTACGTTTGTCACACTTCTTACCTTCGCCACTTTTGCCACACTTCTTCCCTTCGCTACGTTTGCCACACTTCTTCTCTTCCCTACGTTTGTCACACTTCTTACCTTCGCTACGTTTGCCACACTTCTTCCCTTCGCTACGTTTGCCACACTTCTTCTCTTCCCTACGTTTGTCACACTTCTTACCTTCGCTACGTTTGCCACACTTCTTCCCTTCGATACGTTTGCCACACTTCTTCCCTTCCCTACGTTTGTCACACTTCTTCCCTTCGCCACTTTTGCCACACTTATTTCATGACGCCACACTTCACTAGCGTCGCATCTTTTTTCCGGCTTCCCACCCCAAACCGGTTCCTTGGTCCACCCTAGCCGACCGACCGGAAGTACACGCGGCAGGTACCAAGCAAAATATAAACAGACAGCCAGAGAGAGAAAAGCGAAAAAAAAAAAGCTAGGGAGAAAAACTGGACTGGGGCAATAATAGGTTCAAAACGATACATGTCAGGGGTAGGAGGGGGAAGCCACAACAACACCTGTCTGCCAGCAAATCAATACTGGATCTTATTACATAATTAAGTAAGGGCCGTTTTCCGCTGCCGCATAAATTTCTCCTACACCGATCTGCCTCAACACAAGGATATTAACCCTTATGGTCCTATGCCTTAAGGAGCAAAGTCCCATTAGCTGTACCTCCTTCATGTCCAGCATATACAGTGGTCGGTCTCATATTCGATGCAACAGCCTTTTTTAATAATGGATGAGGAACCATATGCCCCCTCGCACTGTATCCCACACTTAATTGGTCCCGACACCCTATTATCCTTTCGGGACCGGAAGCGCATTTGCATAAATCTTTAGCTAGGGTGGGGAGGGGATGGGTTACGAGGGACTATGAATGTATTTGCTGACTGGCAGATTTTTTCTAGCCTGATTTTGTCTTGTGATGGGTGTGTTATGGTAGTATTTTAAGTGTTTGTATTCATCGTGGTGTTGAAATACAGTATTGTTTCCGTTATAGGCGATCCTGAGACGTTTTAGTTAGCGCATTCGGTTTACGACCGAAAGAATCAGGGTTTGAATCTCGGGCGGGACGAGACATTGGGGCAAGTCTTATAACACTCGGGTCCTCGGTTAACCTAGCAGTAACCTAAATTGTAACCTCTATTTGGTGGACACACGAGGCGTACAATCCATCGAAATATATTGTGATAACCTGGATAACAATCAGTATAGGCCCTGTGTACCATGCTAGATAACTCAATCAAGCTACCCAACACAGGATCCAGGGGGCTATGATTTGGATATGAACTTAGCAGCCTAGTAGACGATTCCCTAACTTCACCTTTTAATGAAGTTACACAGTTAAATGTACATACTCAGTTGTAATAAACTCACATCTATTAAGGGGTGATGGGTCGTTTATATTTGTTAATTTATGTATATTATTATTATATTATTAGCTTTCATCCCTTGACCTCCATCAAGCTAAAAAACAAAAATAAAACAATTAAACATGATCTTCCTTCAAGATAAATTTGTACATTTTTCGGTAGAAAAATGTCCCGGCCGAAGGCCGGCACGCTATCGCTCGCTAGGAAAACATCGACACCTACATGGCACGAAAGGCCCTAACATTAACAACGAACTGGGGCGAAAGATATATACAATCGCCAAACTAATGGGCCGAACGTCTTATAATCTCAAAACAAATGGGGAGAAAGGGGACCAGAATAACGACCCATCTCCCCTTAACAATTTGCACAGTTAAATGTACTTACTCAACTGTAATAAACTCACATCTATGCATGTGTCAAAGTCAAAAATACATATGTAACATATGAAATATACATTAGCTATAACACTCACTGGTTACATACCGATTATTCATTTACCTACGCTAAACGAAGTTCGTGGAGATTATGCGATAGAAGCTCTCTGCCTGTCTCATGGTTTGCCTTATTCTCTCTCTCTCTCTCTCTCTCTCTCTCTCTCTCTCTCTCTCTCTCTCTCTCTCTCTCTCTCTCTGTGAGTGTGTGTGTCTTATTCCGACTGATTGTAAGCGGGATTTCTCAATAAATTTCAACAGATTGAAAGTGGTAATTGATATATATTTTGCCAACTGGGTCAAAATGTTCTTAGGAATATAAATTTACCACTACAAATTAAAATGTAAAACTTGCAAACTAAACACACCAAAACTAGGACAAAGACAATATAAAGGCAAAATAACTGATCAAAATCGCTATGTGGAAACAACGCTTACTGAAATAAAAAAAATAAAAAAATAAATAAAAGAACACAATCCACCACATAGGGTAATACTATAATATAATATAATATAATACTATGGAAGCATTTAAATACGCCCAATTATTCCCGGCAAAATCTGTACTAACAGCTTTAATAAAACGTTTAGCTTTACCCGTTCTGTATACTTAAGATAAGATCAATCTGTTACTATCAGTCTGGATCGGCGAGGTTGATTCCTTCCGGTAGTGCCATAGTGAAATTACGGCGCCATAACTTAAGGTACAGGTGAATGCAGAAGTTTACGTATAACCGGGGGGTGACCTGCCATTTTTCTCTCCTTTTCTCTCCTTTTCTCTCTTTCTCTGGCTTTTATCCATTCAGCCCCATTCAGCCTACAGTTTTAAGACGTTTATCCCCATCCAGGTGTCGATTTTTTCCTGGCGAGCGGTAGCGAGCCAGCATATTATTTAAAATATTTTTGACAGCAGACTAAATTTGCAAATTTTTCGATAGAAAAATGTCTCCGGCGAAGCCGGTTTTCTCCATATAATGCTGGCTCGCTTTCGCTCGCCAAAAAGATATCGACACCTGGATAGGGATAAACGTCTTAAAACAGTAGGCTGAAAGGAGCCGAATGGATACAAGCCTGAGAAAGAGATTAATTTTAAAGGAGAGAAAAAAAAGCAGGTCACCCCCCTTAATGTAAATCTATTAGTTGGTGGTACATGTGTTACTGTAACCTGTTTATGTTACGTATAGTCTCCCCCCCCCCCCCTTCCAGAGTGAGGTTTGGCATCCTCTACCCAACGTTAGCCGTTTCTGTCTGTCTTTTTACTGTCCTACTTTTCCTTTTGGGAGCAGGAGTTTAGGAATCTTCCTACCCTTGAATTTGAACTTTAAATATTGTTTCTTTTCGGGCTTTGTCTCGAGTCGGCCACCCCCAGCAGTGGGGTATGTGCCTGGGTATATACATACATACTAGAACGAGGTATTAGAATATACAACTCTAGGAATAACTCTTAATAAAAAACGTCAAGGATGTTGGATACAATTCAGAACTCCAAATTAAATGTGCTCTCGTTATTTTGAACAATTGTAGTAGATATGCTAAATTATTTTTGGTATCTGGCTGTATTCAAGTAATTCTCTCTCAAAACACATGTTGCAACTACTTCCGGTTGGACACTGTAGGATATGGTAACAACCCAGAATTAATTCGAAATCAAACTTCATACCACGTCATAAATTGAATATATTGATCCATATCATTATATAATTATATTAAGGAGCCTGTTTTGTATTTTTCGTTTTATAAATGTTTTACTCTTATGGATGTATTTCAAGCGATTGGTATACTTCCAATGACAAACCCATTACAATTTATATATGTTGTAGACACAATTATATAGACGCATATTCACTACATTACGATTAAGGGAGAAACAGGTTAGAAACTGGCTGCCAATACAAGACAATGCCAGAAAGTAGCAGAACAAAATAATGAGAGACACAGTTTGATTGGCCTATCATAAAAACTGACCACAATAGAAACATTACCAGATTCTTTTTCCTCAATGAGAAATCTTAAGGGAGATGGGTCGTTTTTCTGGTCCTCCTTCATCTTCATATTTAGTTCCATTAGTTTTCAGATTTTAAGACGTTCGGCCCATTAGTTTGGCGATTTTAAAACCTTTCGTCCCATTTCTTTGTCAATATTAAGACTTGTCATGTCATTTAGGTGTCAATGTTTTCCTGGCGAGCGATAGCAAGCCTGTAATTTAATAGGAACCGGGGGGGGAGGATCTTGATTGAGGCCTAGGGAGAATCCTATACAAATAATAACAAGAAAAACATAAATGAACAAATAAATATGCTCATCCTCCCATAACCTGAATTAGTAATACACTCAATATGGTGTAATTGCGAAAAATAAAGAGAACTCCGGTGTCAGAAAATGAGAAATAGGACACATTAAGCTATAAAGAGAGAAGTAGTGCGAGTAGGAACAGACGCGTTACAAACACAGGTTGATGGTAAAACAAACAACAGGATAATAAATGGCATATTATTGTTCAGGAAGTACAGAACGTATGACGAGTTTTTAATGTATATGACGGGTAGGAGACAAAGGTGTGCTGTTGGTGTAATTAATTATGTTCGTTAAGGATGGCAAGGTATAAAACGATGGTGTAATCTAATATGATGTAGTGATATAATTGCTGCCGGGTATACAAAGATGTGGTGTACTCTATTCTGGCGTAGAGATAGAATTGCTGCCAGGTATAACATTATGCGGGGTACTCTATTCCTTGTGAAGTGATAAAATTGCTGCAAGGTATAGTATTATATGTGCTCTATTCTGGTGTAGTAATATAATTGCTGCAAGGTATACAAAGATGTGGTGTACTCTAGCTATTCTGGTGTAGTGAATGAATTGATGTTGTGTAGCTTTGAAAATGTTTCAGGGTCAATGTATGAAATGTTGATGAAATCATTGTAGCCTGTAATTATGAGGTTAGGACATTTTACTAAGGATATGACGATGCAATTTGATGTGTTATATTTTTGCTTTCAAAGTCTGATTACGTGTTGCTTATTTGTCCTTATTTTGTCCTTCTCCTTTTAATGTTGTGGATAGCTGAGGATTTAAATTGTTGGGATGCCGAGTACATAATATAATGTGTGTGAGGGCCAGGATATACTGTTCTTGTAGTGTAATTTGTGGTTGTATATTGTACTGTAGTGTGAGGTGGCATGGTGTTGGCGGAGAGGAGCTATTTGCATAATTAGTTGTGTGTGTGTGTCTGTCTGTCTGTCTGTGTGTGTGTGTCAGAGTGTGTGTGTGGTTGTAGGTAAGATAAGATACACTTTATTATCAAATTGCCTACATATAGAATGAACATTTCTTTGTGGTGTGAGCTCAATACATAAAACCTCACAATACACATGCTAAAATCAAAATACATGTGTGTGTGTGTGTGTCAGTGTGTGTGTGTGTGTGTGTTCGTGTGAGTGGGGGGGGGGGAAATACGAACGTCTATGTCTGTGTGTATCATATTGTGTGGGAGATGAGGGGGGCAGACAACACGTAACAACATAAACAGGTTACAGTAACACATGTGCCACCCAACTAATTACTGCATCTGTTACCTGGCATCTGCCTTGGTGAAGTGGGGGAGGTATAC
Source organism: Paralithodes platypus (assembly GCA_032716605.1). NCBI lineage: Eukaryota > Metazoa > Arthropoda > Malacostraca > Decapoda > Lithodidae > Paralithodes > Paralithodes platypus. The sequence continues at coordinate 113,180,255 of CM064487.1, forward strand.
GACATATGCTTGTTCTACTACTGTTAATGACATGTACAACTCAATACAAAGGAAAGCAAACAGCAACAAATACACTGGTTCCTATGGGAATGTGATGCTTAGTATTTGTGTGTGAGTTTAGTTATGCTGGGTATACACGCAGGATATATACACTTAGTAATTATCAAGTTTCATTATGGTTCTGATGATGGAAAGGTCAGATAGATTTTTTTTTTTGGCATTGCTTGATTCAGTTTTGATGTTTCCATTTGTTTTATACCGTATAAAGTTACGATATGGAGAGTCGTATGATGCGTTTTATTGTAAAACGGCATTGCTGAATATTAAATAGTGCTAGCCTAATTGTTTTATTATTACATTTTAGTTGCTAACATATGATATAGATACCTAGAGATCTGGCTTACTTGACCCCTGTCATTATTGGTTATTATGATTTGTTTCGGCATATTTAATCTTGTTGCCCATTTCCAATAGAGTTAAATGCTACAGATGGTGTTATATCAATAATGGTAAGAGGAAAACAAGGATGATGTGAAATCCAGTATCACCCTTAGAGCACTGACTCAGATTAATCAGTTGAAAATCGTACTTCAGTAGTTGGTTTAGAGTAGTATATCATATTGCTTGATAGTTATGAAATCGAGTATAGTGGTTGTGGTTGTGAATCTGATGTTGATGAGGGAGATGTGACTCCATTGAACTATTTCACTGTTTAAGTTGTAAAGTTGATGACCAGCCAACGCCTCTAGCAACTCTCAGCCTGAATCAAGTCAACCAATAATTGTTAGATTAGGCAAAGTTATGCAAGAACTTCATTTGCTACTGGTGTTGTTGGTCCTGGTTGGTTTAGTTGGTTTAGTTTGGTTTAGTAAGAACTTAATTTGGTTTAGTTGGTCCTGGTTTGTTAAGTTGGTTTAGTTGGTTTATTTTATTTAGTTGGTTTAGTTAGTTTAGTTGGCTTAGTTAGTTTAGTTGGTTTAGTTTATTTAGTTAGTTTAGTTGGTTTCGTTGGTTTAGTTAGTTGCGATCTGCTGTTGAAATGATCTACTCGCTGAGTTGTCGGAGAACCACGAAGTTCTGTGTGCGGGCAGGCTTTTTGTCACCAGAGTGGGTTAACCAGTTCCGTACCGATGACTCCTCTTCATTTTATTCTGGCAACTATATTATGATTTAATTCAGCTTAGGAAGGACCTCTAACAATTAAATGGCTCCAGACTATCTAATTCAATCCTTTGAGTTACTATAGATCCTTCCTAAGATGAATAAAATCGTCTATTAGTGTCCAGAATATGATAAATGATGAAAAGGACGTCACCGGTACTGAATGGGTGAAGGCTAATTTACACGAGGACTCTTGTTTGAAAGTGTGAACTGTCAGCTTATTAAAATATATTTGTAAAAACAAATAAGTAATCCGTAATATCTACCTTCAGTTTAGTGCCGATCCTAGTGCAACAATGGACTCATAATATTGCAGAAAAATAGATGTGGATCTAAAATAAACCGGATAAAGTCCTCGTATAAATCTTTGTTTTTGGTTGTGGTTGTAGTGAGTAAAATTGGCTCAACTATATTATGTTTATATCTATTCATTATCAGTATTTATAGTGCTTATTATTTTAAGATTAATAGTTGTGATAGGTGGGTTGGGATGGATAGGGGGAGAGAGAGAGAGAGAGAGAGAGAGTATGAGTGTGTGTGTTATTCACTCACTTGTTCGTCAAGGGGAATCCACGCAATGCGAGCTAAGCTCATTATTATCGCGCCTCCTTAACTGGGAATGTATTGCGTGAAATGCATGTTAAGTGTTTATGTATCGTTGGAATGGCTGTGGATGTGTGTGTAGTCTGTATTTTAGCCAATTGGCGACATCTAGAAACGAAGGCTTAGGGTTAATCTGTACGGTACCATTCTCACTACAGTACCAGTCTCACCCGAAGGCTTAGGTTGACCAGTAGCTTAGGTTGACCAGTACGATACCCATCTCACCTAGTAACCGATCACCAACCCCAGATGGGACGTCACAACTTCGTCCACTTATACCAGGTTCCTATTTATACTGCTAGGTGAACAGAGGCTACACCGTTAGGAGACTTGCCCAAATGTCTCTTCCCCGCCCGGGTCTCGAACTCGGGACCTTCTGGTTGTGAGCCAGACGCGCTATCCGTTACGCCACCGGGAGGTGTGTGTGTGTGTGTGTGTGTGTGTGTGTGTGTGCATCCCGCCACAAAACAAGAAGCGAGTTAATGAACGGAGATAATTAAGCCCCTAGCATCTAATGAAAACACAAAAGTTACCGTTTCAATTAACTCCTCCTCCCATCATACCGTTTTCTGTTGGCAGGAGAGGGTGGATGGTCAGGGACAGATGTGTGTGCCAATGTTGGTAGTTGTACAGTGGGCTAAATAAGTGATGTCTAAACTGGCATTATGTTTGACTGGCTCTTTGATATAGTAATGTCTGTCTTTTGTTGAGTAAGGTGTGCCAGCGTAGAATTGTAAGTGTAGATATCCCTCTTAATGAAAACATAATGGGTCACATTCTTCAAAGGGTTAACAGAAATGCAATGATAATATAGGTCTCTGATGGATACAATGCATGGTGAATGTTATTTTATGTGTATACAAACACACTACGATTTTTTTTTAGCTGGTATTTCTGTTAAATTCCGATGTCTACAACTGCAACTGCCTTATAGCTTGAAACTCGCAAGTGATGTATTAAGATATATGTTTTTTTGTAATTGGGGTGTATGTCGATTTGCAATAGGAATGCAAGCGTTCTTTTACTAATGGATGCGTGTGTCCTTGTGATAAAGTTAAACTCGTTGATGTAATATGCTTGTACTAATTATTGTAAATTGGGATGTAATAGATGGATTGATATAACTGCATTTATTGTTGTAATAGGGAGTATTCGTTGTTGTAATAGGGATGTATTCGTCGTTGTAATAGGGATACATTCGTTGTTGTAATTGGTATGTGCTCGTCTCGCATTTTTTTTTATTACATAGAATACGGACAAACTAAATGTGACTATAACTGACCCTGTTTACTCGTATTTGTATACGTAACAGAAACATTATTTAATATATCTGAATACCTTAATTAAGATCCTAATTAAACCTAACCATATTTCTTGCAGTCCAGTTTATGAATCCGCAAGTTTAAAATAACGTAAACATTGATATTGGTATGAATTATTTGATAATGGTTGTTTTGTTTTAGAGATTACTCGGGACAGACTCCGACATGTGATCAAAATCAATTAGTGCCAAGCAAGTAATTTATTTGTCAAAACATACGAAGTAATTTGGGCTCCTTTTGAAGATGCTCTTATCAGATGTAATATGAGATATTACGAATTAATGGCTTTGTAGTACTTTTGGGTAATTCGTGGATATCTGCTCCTTATCACGAAAGTCATCTGCAACCAGAGACCCTCAATGACAGGGCTGGTCAGTTGCAGATGTTGCACACTCAAAGCCCGTCCACTTCTTAAGGGGTAGGTAGTCGCTTTTTATGGACCCCTTTCTCCCTCATGTTTACCAATATTAATTTTGAGATTTTAAGACATTCGTTCCGTTAGTTTGGTGGTTTTGAGACCTTTCGCTCCATGTATTTGTCACTATTAAAACCTTTCGTGCCATGTAGGTGTCGTTTTTTTCCTGGCGAGCGAAAGCGAGCCTTTAATTTTAGAAGGAACCGGGACATTTTTCTACCGAAAATGTATACACATTTAACTTGACATGGGATGTAAGGGGTGTATTTTAAAGTTTGATGAAGGTCCAGCGAGGAAACTAAAAACAAAAAATAATAATGAAATACACGACCAAAAACAAGGACTACCCCCTTAACAAGATCACCCTCTGCAATCGACCTCTCTCTTGATTACTTATCGTCCAAAGTTTTATACAAGGACCTATATGGGTTGCAAGATCATCCGCCTTGTTAATGTGTTACCCCAACTAATTATTGTTCAGAGTTATTAATTAATAGTTTTGGTTATAAAATAATCTTAGGAGGTCGTCAATGAGTACTGTCGTGCAATACATAATACAGTTGCTATATATGATATGCTTACAAATATTCGAATATATCGAATATTTGCATTTATTAAGCCTATTTGAAATAATGAAAGATTGATATGTGCCATTTCCATCCTAAATTAAATTACTTTTGAATCCATCAAACTATTCATTCGTAATAATAATTGCATACCGATGGGAAATAGTAAGTGTATAATCTAACTTAGTTATTTCATTCCCAACACCAAACAAGTCCCAATGAAATTAATTAAAGCATGTGATCCTCCCGGGATTCGAACCTGGTGTATAAACCAGTCCCCCTACTGTATAACAAAACGCTCTCTCAAGCCCACCCCTTTCACCGTAAAACCATAATGAACTCAACAGCGAACGGACGGCCGAAACTTTTAGCTGGAAAATGGACAAGCGAACCAGCCGTAAACAAAAACAAGAGGAAATCAATAGTGTCGTCTCCCCTCTCACCGCCCTCGCTCTAGCTCTCGCTCCCCTCTCTCCCTCTTTTGTGGCCGTGGTGGTGGTCAGCCCTGTGTGTGTTGCAGATGACGTGTCCATTGCAAGCCCAACCCTCCCTTGCAGAGTATTTTATGGGTTGAGTATTGCAAGACCAACCCTTTCGTTACAGTCTTTTATAGGTTGAATTTTGCAAGCCAAGCCTTAGCTTGCAGAGTCCTTTAAGGGTTGAGTATTGCTAATCCAACACTTTCCCTCACAATCTTGTATAGGTTGAATTTTGCAAGGCCAACCTTCGCTTGCAGATTTTGTTTTGGGTTGAGTATTGCAAAGCCAATAATTTCTCACAGTTCCGTTTTGTTTCATATTTGAATATTGCAAAGTCAATATTTCCCCACGGAGTGTTTGAGGGGTTGATTAAATGTTGCAAGACCAACCCACCGGCACTCAACCGTACCTCACAAAGTATTACATATACAGTATACATAGGTTGAATAGTGCTCACCCAATTCTCTCTCGTTGAGACCTATTTGGTTTAAATATTACAAGGCCAATCTTACCTCGCTAAAGCTTTTATAGGTTGAATATTTGAAGACCAATCCCTCTCCGTGATATGTTTAACCCCTTCAGCACGATGACGTAATTTTCATCATAAACTAGTTACCATTAGACGCTTTTCTTTAGCTTATGATCTACTTCTAGGGGTCAAAGCGGTAAATACGATCTCAATAAACCCTCTGAATATCATAGGTTCTTCTGAAACTGCATAACATAGTCCAGTTTTAGCCAGAATCAAAGGTAAAAAGACTTCATCGTGCTGAAGGGGTTAATACACCCGATACAAGCTAAGCATAGGAGGATAGTTTATGAAATACACCCGATACAAGCTAAGCAGAGGAGGATAGTTTATGAAATACAACTGATACAAGCTAAGCAGAGGATGATAGTTTACGAAATACAACAATTACAAGGTAAGGATAGGATTATAGTTTACGAAATACAACAAATACAAGCTAAGGAGACGCATGACGGAAATCAATTGCATCCAGAACATTATGGCTTACAGAGATAATTAATATTCATCATGGCGGCTTTAGTACATAGTGTTTGAGGAGAGTTCGACCCTCCGTACCGACGCTTCTGACCACGTTTGTGTTCTCTCCCTCCTCTCCCTGCCCCCCTGGCTCCCCCCCCCCCCCTCTCTCTCTCTCTCTCTCATACACATACACACGTCATATAGATATATACACTCACTCTCACACTCTCTCTCTCATACACATACACACGCACATATATATACACTCACTCTCACACTCTCACACACACACACACACACTCTCTCTCTCTCTCCCACCCATCCCTCCTTTCCAACCCGCCACTGCCACACAGGATTGCATATATACCATTTTTCAATTCCCTTTCTCCCCCTCTCCGTATCACCATTACAATCTTGGAGCTTGAATATTATTTTTTTCGTTTTCTTTTTTCTTTTGTTTTGCTATTTTTCAAAGTTCTCAATAGACTTTTGAAGCAATAGAGATATTGCATTGGCTGTAACAAATATCCTTTGAACTTGCTCTTAATAAATCAATAAAGTGTAATTGACAATGTATACAAACGTATCTTGATAACCACATTGTTTTTGCTAACGAATGAAGCACAAATATACAAGTAAAATCTTGGAGTATTCTCAAGGCCAATCGAAAAAATGAATCCTCAACCGCTATGACGTTGTGGGATAATTGATGATTCCTGTCTTCGCTGTCGTTCCCATAGCATCACAATAGCATCGTGAAAATTTGACGATTTTATGCAGCTTAAGAAGGCCCTACATTATTCAGAGATATTATTTATGGAGATCGAATTTACCCTTTTAGGTAGATTATAAGCTAAAGAAAATGGTGGTGTAAAGTACCTCATCGTGCTCAAAGGGTTAAAGCTGACAACCAGGTAATGCTGCATATTTAACCTATTTTTCTTCAATTAGTTTCAGATTGATCGCCCCTCATAAATTAAATATTTGTTTTCCTTCCTTCATAAAATGTATTTTTGTTCAATTGCGCCAGTAATAGTGCAATATATATATATATATATATATATATATATATATATATATATTATATGCTTCGAGGTTTTGGGAGGTGAAGATGGATGTGGAGTGAACAAGTTAAGTATGCCTATAGCTTTAAATTGTTGCGATTATCTACAGTATAACAAATATTACACGTTCTATAGAGGCAACGATTTTCCTGTAGAATTTGTCCTTATACCTAAACACCTCGCGTAGGCTAAAGTGGTGTAACCAGCGCTGCAAAATACTGCATATTAGAACCTTCCCATTTTCTTACCAGCAAAACATGAAACTTTATCACAGCCAGGCATTTATACTATATTCCACCTTGTGAGCGTATGCAGTAAAGTATATGGCTGACTAAAGTAAAAATCAGAGGAAATATTGGAATCAGATTTGGTTGTTAATACATATTCTGCTATTGTATTTAGCATGTGCTTCTTTCTAGGGTGAAACAAACAGCAACTATTTGTGGTTATTATAAACATTCAGCAACTTAGTTAAATGTACAGTATGTACACATTTTATTCTTAACCCTCTGAAGATTATGGTGCAATTTGACAGTTATGTTTAGCTATCATTAGACGATCTTATGCGGTTTAGGAAGGAACTGTGGTCATTATAATGGTCAACAAATTTTCAATTGACCCTTTGACTCCCATATACCCATCCTAATCTGAATATAATCGTCTAACAATAGCCAGGAAACAGAAAATAAATGCGTAATCGGATCTTGAAAGAGTTAAGTATGAGGCTAACGTAATAAAGCTGTTCAAACGTCACAGAAAGGAGTTAATAAATTCATCATAATACGGCATTTCCTTTGTGGTACGCCTTCTTCGGGGATTTGAGGCTTCCTTCACAATACGAGGTTTCAAAATTGTCAAGCATAATCGACAATGTACTGGTTATGACATTGCAGAGGTTTTGCCGAACTCAAATAACAAGAATTGTAGATAATTACCTGTGATTTAGCAAAGAAAAAAAAATTAAAAGCTCTAAATTTAAACGAAAACTAAGCAGTATTAATGTAATTTACAATAAACGTAAACACAATTTCTTTTCACTTCACTTTAATAACGTCTTAAGCTTGAAATCTGCGCATGCGATTTTAGTTTCATTATATCAGGAGAACACGACCAATATGAAGTGCAACCAATCAGACTTTGAAAGAGAGATATGATCTTGTTTCCTTACAGGTTTTGTAACTACTCTTCCATACTTTGTCTAGGGCTAACTCTCCTATATTGTGTAGAGGAGACAAATGATAAATGCTAGAACATTAGTAATTAGTTTTAGGCGTGCGCTAAGGTAACATAAGAGGAGATCTGCTTTCGTTGTTGATATTTCAATGCTTTCCTTAGTTTGAGTTCATAAACAAATTTGGTACCATGATAACTGGTAAAGTTGGTATAGTGTGTACATTATAATTAGATAAATATACTTGACCACTAACCCCTATAAATATAAAGCAAATAGATTAATTGAACTAGTATTTCTACCATTAGTGAGGAGTGAGACAAGGAATAGGTGTGGATATTTACTGCCTACTTGCTCTAGCCCAATTTGAGCTACAGAGGTTGGGGGTTCACAATTTCTGGCCTATGTATGATGAATGGACTATAATACATCATGCCTATTATTAGCGCAACGAAGCTTCCACAACTCGCATACTGTACAATTCGCATGAACCTAAAGTCTGTTTCTATTTAACTGACGGTGATTTGCAAAGTTCCCATCAAGATTTCGCAGTTACTTTGAAGATGTTGTAGTAAAATATGGTGTTGATCATATAAACTTGGTCTTAACATGATGCAAAATTGCAGATACATAGTAGTGTCATATATTTCCTTTAAGCATCGATAAATTACCTGCCAAGGGATTCAATTTACCGTCAGTTGAAACAAATCCGACAATCCTATAACTATTCCATTCTCTTATTATTTTGATGGTGAATAGGGAATCTGAGAGAATGGAAGTACAGTGACAAATGGGAACAGTAAAGGCGGTATCACACGAGAGCTTTTTCACTCAACATTTACCCTCAACACTGGTCTGGCAGCTTATGAGGTCAACATTTATAATATATCGGTCACCTAAATTAATCTAGCAACATTCTAGTTTCCAATACCCGTGCAAAATATTCCAGAGATGTTGCCAGACAAAAGTTGATTATCGAATGTTGACCATAAACGTTCTCGTGCGATACCGGCTTATGGATGATGGGATGGAAACGTTAACCCCTTATATGCCGGCGACGTATTATATATTTTATTTCTGCTACATTTAGAAATGTTGTGAAGCTTAAGAAGGATCTATGGTAGCTAAAGAGATTAATTGAGATAGTTTGTAGCCTTGTAATTGGTAGATGTCCTTCCTAAGCTATCAAAATCGTCTAATAGTTGCCAGAATATATAGACAAGTATGTCAACGGTACTGAAGGGGTTAATTATTTAATGTTATCTTGAAAATGAAACGTATATATTTCATTATCCAACTTTACGTCAATGTATATCCGATATTCTTTTCGGAATTAAAAACAGTTGTGTCATATAATAATCATGAGCAATTGTATGAGGGAGTGAGTTGCTCAATTTATGTTTGCCCAAAATGAAAGCCTCCCTAATTGTATTGAAGTTACCGCTTGAAGTATGTGTTGCAATAGAAAATGAGGGTTCGAGCAAGGGAGGGAGGATCAGGTAGAGGTGCGGCATATATTTATTAAATATGCTAGTGACGGAAATACAAAACATTAAGTAAGTAGGATAAACTTAGTAATGCATGACCAATTCAAAGATGGTAGAATAAAGAAGCAAAGGGACTGGCGAGCTAATTTGTATGAGTAGTGTAATTATGTAGGTTTTAGAAGGATATTAAATTAACTGTGTTGGTGGTGTAATGGCTTAGGTGCTTATGTTCTGGGTGTGGTGTCCCGAGTTCGAATCCCGGGAGGACCATAACCTTTCATTAGTTTATTCAAGTACAGTGGGGTTTGTAATTGATGATTAATGTTAAGAACGGGGTGTTACTTATTAAGGTGATAGATAGAATAAAAGAACCAGCAGGTGAGGGAGAGAGTGAGAGAGGCAGGAGGTAGCCACGGGAGCACCATAACAGACACAGTCCAAGCTGGAAAATGACTTGTTATCAGATGCTCACAGTGAGGGCCATAATTGAGTCTTTTGTCGAGCTGTCACATCCAAATTACTCCCTAATGCATTCGTTTCAAGCTTCCCTAGTTGCCTTGAAAGTTTCATTAATTAATTGCTATCAAAGTACTGATAGGTAGGTGACAGGAGGCAGAGAGGAGCAAGGGATGTGGCCAGTGGGGAGCCGTAGTGGTCAATTTGGTGGATGGTAGGTATGGGAGTGTCGACCTTACCTGTACCTGTGGTGAAGGATTATATACAGGCCACTTTCCCCTCGTGCATGCATATGTGTGCTTGTGATTGCATACCGTCGCTGCCCAAGTTGCATGCATTGTCGGGGAGAGTACTGGTGGAGAGGAGAGGAAGGGGTAGTAGGGGAAAGGGGAGGGAGAACTCGATACTGGCAAGCACTGAGAGAGAGAGAGAGAGAGAGAAGGAGCATGAACAATTAGGAATAACGATTAATATGAAGCTGAATTTATACAGAAAAGGAAAACAAATGAATTTAACGAATAAGATAAATAAGGCAGGAAAGAAGCAACGGAAAAAATATGAGAAACAAAAACAGAAGAGAGAGAGAGATAGAGAGAGACCAGAAGAGGAAGAATAACCCTCTAATTGCATGCAAGCAAATCGATGGATAGAAAGCGAAAGGGAAAGGGAAGAGGAGGAGGAGGACGAAAGAGAGAGAGAGATATGTACATAGATTTACATATATACACTGACCACACAGACCTTACGATCCCAGCGAGGTGGTCATGACTTAATTCTAGTAGAGATAGCTAACCCGAGAGTAAGGTACAGTGGAAGGAAAGGCTAGCAAAGAAGAAGAAGACGAGAGAGAGAGAGAGAAGCATTATTATAGTTTGGCCAGGGAAGCAAGGAGGAGGAGGAGGAAGTAACTGATATGCATCGATGCACACAGTGATATTTTTGGAGCTCGTCTTTAAAGGGGGTGTCGTTGGGCATTGGTGGGGGGTGGGAGGGGGGTTGGGAGGATGAGGAGATATAAATGGTGGGTGGGAGAGGGTGGGAAGAGGGGGGGGGGGGGGTAGAACTGGTGGATGGGAGGGGGTAGGAGGAGTGAGAGGGAGAGTGTGACATAACTGGTGGATGGGAAGAGTGGGAGGGAGTGGGATGATGGGGGCATAGAACTGGTGGGTGGGAAGAGGAGAGGGGAGCAGGAAGAGATAGATCTGATGGGTGAGAGGGGAAGAGGAGAGGGAAGAGTGGGGTGGGTGGGGGAGATTGAAGAAGTGGAAGGAATGGTGGAGGTGGAAGAGGAGGTGGATATTATGAGAGATAATGCTGACGAGTAGGAGGAAAGGGATGTGAGGGATTGGTAGGGATTTGTAGGAGATTAGACAAAGGGGATTCTGAGTAAAAGAGGCTTGGAAGAATTGGAAAAAGGCACAAAACATACAATACTACGAAACAATACGAACAATGTTACAAGAGGTTTAAGAGTCGAAAGGAGGAAATTAAATACAAAAAAGAGGTGGCCTGTGTGAATAGTTGAATTTGATGTAGGAACCATGATCGAGCAAGAGAAAAAGAAACGCAGCAACAGAGAGAGAGAGAGAGAGCGAGAGCGAGAGAGAGAAGGGGAGAGAAAGAAAACCTAATGAGGAGAGGGGCGAGCCATAGAAAGAGAGCCCGGCAGAGAGGGTCGGGGGACGGGGGACTGGGGGAAGAGAAAGGGTGTGAGCATGCCAGTCAGGGAGAGCCTCATGTCTAGCGGCTGTCAGAGGGGCGGCATGCATGTGAGGGTGTTATAAGGGGAGATGGCCCGGTGTTTTCTCGTCCACTTTCTGCCTCGTGTTTAGTTCCATTATTTTTTTTTAGATTTTAAGGCGTTCGGCCCATTAGTTTGACGATTTCAACACCTATTGCGCTCTTTCGTTGTCATTTTTAAGATCTTTCGTACCATTTAGGTGTCAATTTTTTTCCTGGCGAGCGATAGTGAGCCTGTAATTTTAAGAGGAACCGGACTTCGGCCGGGATATTTTTCTACCGAAAAAATTACACATACAGTATATCTTGAAGGGAGGTCTAGGGGGTGTTTATGGAGGTCTAAGGAGGAAACTAAAAATTATATGAATAAGTGAATAAATAGACCAAAAAAACAACCACTATCCCCTTCAGGGGGCCTGTCTTGATTGCACGCTGCCTTCATTTGCACACCCGTCCCTTTCCCTGACTTACGGAAACGAGTCAAATAATCTTAGAGAAACATATCACAACGTTGATGGACATAATATCTGCGAATTTCAGGCACTATGTGTGGAAATATTGAGTTGGCATATGGTATAGAATTACGTGTTAAACATGAACACTAATTGAGGTAGTAGGAGAAAGTAGATATCATGTGCTACTTGGTGTCTGTTCAGTGTTACGTAACAGGATACCACTATGATAGCACTTCCTTATTTACATGATAAGTTTACCCTAGCAACTATCAATGTATATAGTAACTAATACAACTCCTAACCAATTATAATTGATGCATTATTAAAGATAATAAATATTTGTCAAAATGATTCAAATGATATTGCTATAAATATAGATCCTTGTAATAAGCAAGGTAGGTATATATATATATGGAAGAGAGAGAGAGAGAATGTGGTAGAGGTAGCCAAGAGGAGGATGTAATACAATATAATTAATGGTTACGCAATACGCCATGAATCCCTTCTATGTATATAACCATCTCCAAAGTACACGGTCATAAATAAATACCTTTGCGATGAAAAGCTGCGATTATATAATTATTAATTTACGGTCAGATGTTGTTTGCATGTGGACGAAGGGAATCTGGAAACTGTAAATTAATCTTGCTGAACCATTTCGTTAATGTTTATTTTTAAGCGATGAGAGAGAGAGAGGTGGAGGGAGAAATAATTGGTCAACGAGAGAGAAATGGCGAGATAAAACATGGAGCGAGGTGAAAGGAAGACAAGGAAATTAATACACACACACACACACACACACACACGCACACACAAACAAACACACAAAAAACCCAATAGAAAAGATACCCCAACCACCTAAATTTCCCGGGGAACAAAACGCATCGCGGAGGAGCAGCGGTGTCGGCGGTACAATTCCAGAAGCCTTCATAATTACGGGTTAGCGGTGATGACTACGCGCCCTCCAAAGAATAATCCAACGAGAAATCCCCCGGGTCGCCCTTCCTCCAAGTATTCCCAAGGTTCAGAATCCAGCGTCTCGAAGCACCAAACCATCTACTCACTCGTCTTCCTTTTTTAGTCGGCCGCTTCGTTATCCGGGCTGACAGGGAGTGGGGGACTAGATTATCAAAAAGCTGCTTCCTTAAATCAAGTATCCCATTATATGATAAATCTGCGGCTATTCTCCGGGGTGAGGGAGTGCTTATAGGTGTGTGGTGCTGACAACGCCTTTAAGTGGGAGGCGTGGGAGCGTGTGGGCTGCTGGGGGTGGGTGGTGGGGGGTGGAGATGGGAGGTGGGGGTGGGTGGTGGTGAGAGGTGGAGGATATGAGGGGGTGTTGTGTGGGTGGTGGAGGTGGAGTGGTGTGTGCATAGGTGAAGGGGTGGGGGAAAAGTAAGAGGGTGTATGGGTGGGTGGTGGAAGAGGTGTATGTGTGTGTGTCAAAATGTCGTACAATAAGGAAAGCTACATGTGGCCTTAACGTGGTTATTTGCATTTCAAATTTTGTGTTGAAGAAAAAAGGGAAAATGGCTACTAGTGATTTGAATTTTACTTTGTGTTGGAATGAAAACAGTATGTTGCAGTAAATATTCCCTGTTCACAGATTTGTTACATATTTGCAACTTAATAAAGTGTTAATATGTAACATAACATTGTTATGCTATATTTAAGGAATTCGAAATGATACTTGGGTAACAAGTTACAAAGGAAATGCCATTTAATTCCATCACCAAATGGATATAATGATAACAATAGTGTTTATCAGAGTATAATTATTCAATCACAATGAGAGACTGAGTCAATAACATTATGTAATTCATATTATCACCAACCCCCCAATTCGTAGGCTATAGGCTTAGGCTATGTGCGTGTATGTATATTTTGCGTGTGTGTATTTAGGTCGGTGTTCATTTGTGTGTGCATTAATGTGATTGGACAGTGAGGGAGTGTCTATTTTGGTATTAGGAGTGCCGTTTTGGGTGGACGATAAAAAAAGTGCTTGTGCGTTTGCGTGCGTGTGGTCAAAGAGGGTATGCATAATTATTGGAATTGAGTATATTTCGTGTGGAAATGTGTATGTATACCTTGGGTGTGGATATGTAACGTAGTGCTAATAATTAGTCATGTCTCAGCTGTCATTACGTTTGGCTCGCTCTGTACTGAAATAATGGCTGTCAGATGTTGAATAGGGTGTCTAAGTGTAGGAACATGTTTGTATATCTCACTCGAAATGAAAAAAATCATGTCTATATACTGCTGACACCAATTAATGATCAACATAATTATACTAATTGGTCCCAAGACATCACTTACTTGGTCGACTGTATAATGTTAGTGGGAATCGTAAGGCGGATGTTTGTGTCGTATGTTTGTGTTATGTGGCATTGGTTAACCCTTTGAAGATTATGGCGCATGTTGACAGTTTATAATGGCTATTATTAGACGACTTTATACAGTTTAGGAATAATATGTTGGCATTATAAGGGTAAAGACTATCTCAATTAACTCTCTGGTTTTCACATACCCTTCCTAATGTGAATATAATCGTCTAACAATAGCCAAGTTAAGTAGCGTGCATGTTTGTGAGGGTAGTAATTGTAGTAAAGGTATATGATTATAACAGCGATATTGTACTGTATATATGCCTCTCTGTTTGTATGATGATAATGGGTTGTGTTTAAGAGGAAATACGGGGGATGAGGGAGACAATGTGAATGAGTAAGATATATGTATATAATATATATATATATATATATATATAGATGTGTGTGTGTGTGTGTGTGTGTGTATCACAGGCAAAAAGGCGTCAACGCGCTGAAGGGGTTAATTAAACGTACATATTAATTAGCACAATTATGGCTTTAAATCTTCTAAGCTGATTAAATAATAAAAACATTGAAAAACATGAACATGCGCAATTGGGCATATTACAGAAAAGTTTATTTGTGCAGAGTTCAGAAGTGAGTGTGTGAGACTGATGAGCTGGGATGAGGGCGTGTGTGGAATAAATATATTGTATAAAGGGAATGTGTGTGAAGAATGTGGAATAGATGATAAAGGATCGTTAGCTTGAGCGCGATGTGAGCAAGGAGATCTTCTTTACAATAAAGGTTATAATGAAGCTATTCCTACTGTTCCCTATATGTTTCAGTACTCTAGAGACAAAATTAGTTCAACTTCGTTTAAATTTTCTTTTCTTTTTCGCTTATTGAGTGTGTAGCAGCTTTCAAAAAACAAAACAAAATAGAAAATAATAAATACATAACAATAATAAATTGGTATCAAATGTCTTGCTAACCAAAATTCTGACTAGAACAAGATAAAACAAGATAAGATAACTTTATTGTCAAATCAATAAATGAGTTTGAAATTCTAATTGGCATTAAGCTCATCCATATAATAAGATAACATTTACAGTAAAATTATTCAATTCAAAGACCCTATTTCTGTTTTTGCTTAACAATTGTATAAGGTAATGATAAAGTTTATGCACATGTACACAACAAAACTATATGTAACATTGGCATTGATCTTTTCCTTCTCCTGTTCATATATAGTAGGTACAGATTGAAGATAATATATGTTCCGAGTTGTAATTGAATATCTATCCAACATACTGTATAATCAACAAGTAAAACATCCATTACCTCCAGACTTGCTAAGCATCCAGCCCCTCACAAAACCAAGCATACCGTAATAACCACTGTCATCACATATCACTCATCCCACATCAAGAGCTTCATTCCAGAGCAGCTTGGGAGAATAGTGAAAATGCTAATCTTAATTTGTCAATAAGCTTTAGTAATGATAATATAAATTAAAATTAAAATGATGATAATAATAATAATAATGATTTTGAAAATATGAACAACAATTATAGGACAACATTTTCCCCAAAATAATATATGTACTGTAGATAAGAAAATGTATTATGAATCTATTGAAAACACAGATGCAATTGTCCTAGTGTAACCGAGTGTTTACTATAAATGAACTGAAATTATATAATTAATGGTAATATATTTGTATAGCACATGCTGAGAACTTGTTTTTCAAAATACCGAATCCAAATAACGAAGAGAGAGAGAGAGAGAGAGAGAGTGTGTTGTTGACATGCTAGTAAATATGTTAATGGAATGCTGTCTTACTAAGTTTATAACCATAAGAATATTTATGGATATCATTTTATAAATTGAAGACGGAAAAAACATATGTTGATAAGATTCTAAAGTCTCTACTTTTCCTGAATTATGTTAAGGGGGTGGAAGTAGACTCTATAATAGTTGAAACTGTCTAATGTTATGTATAATACCATTTATTGTTATGATTTGTTTTTCCGTTCTGATATCCATTATATATTTCATCGCAAGAAGCATACTACGTTTCACACGAGAATTATATCTGACAATTTTCGATGAACAATTTTTGCTCGTAATATTTTGAGGTTCTTATGCATTGAAATCGAAAACTAGATTGAAGGTAGATTATGTTTGGTAGTTGAATTTTTAAGGAACTTACAATATGAAACTACCAGACAACAATTGCTCGTAAAAATTTGCCGGAAAAATCGCTTGGGAGACATCGCCTTTTATATATACCAAACGAGTTGGCACTATTGAAATATTTTATTGCGTCAAAAATGGATACAAGTGAGATTTAACATAAACATAGAATACAGACTGAGCCTTTCGAGAGTATATACTCTTAAAAGGCACCTTATAACAATAACAATAACACCTTGGATGACTTAATATTATACTATAGTCGGTTTCATTTCATCTGACGGTAACTTGAATCCTTTATCAACTGAAATCACGGCACTTCATGAATAAAAATATAACTACTATGTCTCTGCATCATACTAATACCAATGTTTTATAATTATCAACAGAAATAAAGCAAAATCTTCACAATGCTTATAATAATAAAAATGGCAACATTGCAATTTACCATCTTATGGAAAAAAGCAAAGTTTAGTCTTTATTTTCAGTCTGTATACTTTTCGGAGATTATTTGTATTCATTATGCACAGGCATGCTCAGGAATACTTGAACATGTTATTCAAGATAAATACTAGTCAGTTAGGTAAGATTAGTGACTACCTATACAGTAAGATTATTTGTGTCTTTATTAGTTTCCAAAATGCATCGTCTGTATGTTAACATTAATCCACCAAATAGTATTCAGAAATCCCTGAATACGACTTTACTTTCTCAAAATACATCAGTCACACAATTAATTAACCCTTTGAAGAATTATGATGCATTTAACAGTATATTCTGGCTATCATTATAGGATTGTATACAGCTTAGGAAGAGTATGTGGGAATTATGAGGGTAAATTTACCCTCATAATTCCCACATACTCTTCCTAAGCTGTATACAATCCTATAATGATAGCCAGAATATACTGTTAAATGCATCATAATTCTTCAAAGGGTTAATTAATTGTGTGACTGATGTATTTTGAGAAGTAAAGTCGTATTCAGGGATTTCTGAATACTATTTGGTGGATTAATTTTAACATACAGAAGATGCATTTTGGAAACTAATAAAGACACAAATAATCTTACTGTATAGGTATTCACTAATCTTACCTAACTGACTAGTAGGTATCTGTATGTCTGTCTGTCTGTGTGTGTGTGTGTGTGTGTGTGTGTGTGTGTGTGTGTGTGTGTGTGTGTGTGTGTGTGTGTGAATAAAATCATCTAAAAATATCAAAATTAAAAAGATATGCGTAATTGGATCTTGAAAGGGTTATGGAAAGGGTAAAATCCACATATCTATCCTGTCTCTCCTCCCATCTTAACCCTTTCAGGTTCCTAAGATGCCGCTTAGTATATATATATATATATAGCCTAGCCTACAGTATATATAATATTCTCCTAATCTCATAATTAGCTGTCCAAAATATTGTTCTGCCAATAAGCTCGCTCAAAGACAATTGCAGGGGTTGACAAAAAGAAAACAAAATATACATAAATAATGTAAAGAATTTTAAACTCCCCTCATGGTCCAAAGGCTTTTAAATGAAAGGGATAAACTTCACGCCAGATGCAAGCCGTAGCGAAGGTCCTGGGCCACCTAATTCCTCTCATTAAGGTTGTCTCATAATGGACCGGCCCAATGATTCCTGGCCCATTAATGACTTGTTAGCACCGGGGCCGAGGGGTGTCAATGGAATGTGTGGATTGATTGAGAGGAACGACGGTAGCAGGGCGAGATGGAGAGGTGGAGGAGGATGGGAGGAGGGAGTAGGGTAGAGGTAATGCCTTCTCTATATAGAGAAGGCAATGGTAGAGGTCGGGAGGTGTGAATGGGAAGTGGGAGTGATTGATAGGAGAGGAAGAGAGAGAGAGAGACGGGTGGGGGAGAGGGAGAGAAAAAGGAGGGTGTGTAGGTGTGAATGGGGAGTGCGAGTGATATATGGGAGAGAGAGAGAGAGATAGTTACAAGGAGTTACAAGGAATAGTTAGTGTCTCAGAGACCTTGCGGTCCATTCCGGGGAGATACTCGAAGTGAAAGGAGAGAGACTGTTTGGTGCACTACACTCATTACAGAGTATGCAAAATACTATATACTCTCTTCTTGAACTGGTCTACTGTAGAACTATTTACAACTTATGAGGGCAGTTTGTTCCAGGTCGAACAGATCTTATATGTGAAAAAGTTTCTACAAATACTAGTGCTGAACTTTTTCAATTCGAATTTGAGAGAAAAGGGGAGGGGGGAGAGTGAGAGTGAGTGGGAAAGGGAGAGAGAAAGGAGGGGGGTAGGTGTGAATGGGGAGTGCGAGTGATTGATGGGATAGAGCGAGAGAGAGAGAGAGAGAGAGAGAGAGAGAGAGAGAGAGAGAGAGAGAGAGAGAGAGAGAGGGGGGGGGAGGGAGAGAGAGAGAGTGACATATTAAAACATGATTAGAGCTTCAGCAACTTCATCTCTGACAAATTTTAGGATTTTAGGGATGAACATGTCTGGGCCTGGAGATTTATATATTTCCAGTAAATCAACTTTGTTCATGACATTTGTTTGGCTGATTTTGAAGTCACGAAGTAAAACTTTGCATATTTAGTTAGTAGCTTGTAGAGTGTCTATTTTGGTAGCAGTGGCAAAAATAGAACTGAAATAATCGTTAACCCCTTATGTACCGGTGATGTACTTTTCATTATATTTTGGCAACTATTAGACGATTTTGTACATCTTGAGAAAGACGTCTACTTATTAAAAGGCTACAGACTATCTCAATTACTCCTTTGAGCTACCATATATCCTTCCCAAGCTTCATCAAATCGTCTACATGTAACTGAAATTATATAAATAAGACGTGCCGGTACAGGAGGGGTTAAGAGTAGTGGATAGGTCTCCGCTATATGTTTCTAGAACACTTTGAGTGTTAGGTATGGACCCTATATCACTTTTGATTTGTTTGCTACTATTTATATAGCTGTAAAATTGGTTTGGATTAATCTTACTATCTTTAGCTTTTCTGATTTCATATTTCCTCCGCGGTTATTTTTAGCGATTTTAGTTTTATTCTAGCGGCCGAGTATTGTTTGTAATGATAATAATTTATGTTTCTCCTTTTTGCCTGTGTATTTTTGTTTATGTGAATACAAAGGAATACAAAGGAGAACAAACTACAACAGACCTATTGGTCCTTACGAGGCAGTTTAGATATCTAAAACTATTAATCTATTGACTACGAGGTAGAGAAAAGGATAGCAAAGAAAAAGTCTTCTCCATACTGAATGAAGGAGACAATAAGGCAGGTTGCCTGTAGCGAGTGTCTGCCCCAAAGCCAAAAGAATGACAGAGCCAAATTCAAGGGAAATTGGGGTCAAAATGCCTGGACACACAAACTTTATAAAAGTTTAAGTCATACGATGAAGGAATTATTGATTGAGGGAGAGAGTTCCAAAGTTCACTTGTTGAGTAGAAGAAAGACAAAAAATTTGCCAATTTTGTGGGTTGGAGACCTGGACAGAATAGGAGTGTCCCGCTATGTTGAACGGTTTCTTTACATAATTGCTCTACCGATATTGATATCGTACCAGAGGGGTTTGTTTATGTTCTTACTATTTCTTGTGTGCAGAGGGCCATGTTCTTTTGAGGGGCACTCATGAATATTTTTAAAAACTTTCCCATATATCGTCAATGTTGGTGAGTCCTTCAAAATGCAAATTACTGTCCTTTAGTTCATCTTTCGCTAGTACTATTGGTATGTGATATATTAAGTTGGACCCTGATGATATAATAACCACAAATATTTATTCCCCAACGTGTACGTCAAAAATAACATTTTCGTAGATCGTGATTACTAAGTCTAAAATGTTATCTCCTCTCGTGGGTTAGACGGAGAGAGAGAGAGACCTCCATGAATGTTGTTGTAATGTTAGGAAATAATTAATTATATATTAAACACATTAATAAATATACAATTATATATTATTACTGTAGTTATTGCATGCCTATATTATTAGTTATAGCATGCCAAACTCATAAGATATATTTTAGTATAAGGATGACTTAAGGATCTAAAGGAATAACGCTGGGTAAGCACAAGCCTTAGAACGTTATAAACAACAAAGCTAATTTGAATTGTCATTATATTGATTGCCTTTTTAAAACCTTCAGTGTGCACTGTATCATTGTAAGTTTGTTAATACAGATTATTAGACCAATTCCTTAAAATATAATGCCGTAAGTTATATTCATCATTATCACTTTTTTTCAATTCCTAGTGGATAGATTATGAATGTGCTTTAATAACAGTAAATATTTTGCAACATAATATGCATACATTGTTTATGATTTAATAAGCAAGCTAGACGCGCATTATCTCCACACATCCTAAAAGCCCTTCTTGATATTGCGACAGGTGCAACGTTTGGTATGCCAATTCCTAATATATTGTGCGATAAATCATAGTTTGCTGCGACATCTTCCTTGTCTCTGAGGGAAATGCAAAAACGATGGTGGCAAGCAGACAAGACAATGACCAATAACAGGAGAATGAGAAGCCCGCAAACAGAAGCCACTTAAGGGTGTAGTATTCGATTTTTTTGGACCCCCTTCTCCCTCATATTTAGACCCATTAGTTTTACGATATTAAGACGTTCGTTCACTAGTTTGGCGGTATTGAGACCTGTCACCCCATTACTTTGTCAATATCAAGCCCTTTCGGGCCGTTTAGGTATAGATTTTTTCCTGGCGAGCGATAGCGAGTATGCAATTTTTTTAAGAAACCGACCTTCGGCCGGGACATTTTTCTACCGAATATTGTACAAATATATCTTGAAAGGGAGTCTAGGGAGTGTTTTTTTTAAGCGTGATGGAGGTCTAGCGAGGAAACTCAAAATTAAATAAATAAATGAATAAGTAGCCACCCAAAACAAGCAAAACATACCTTCGAGTAACTGCGTACCTGCACAACACAAATTAACAAGCAAATAATCAATAGAGACTGGAGAAGATCTGACATTTTGTGTTTAGTTATGCATTAAACGTAAATAATAGTTAGCCATGTGCATTGTGCACACCAAATTGCTTTAGTCACTCTGGCACATTTTTATAACTAGGCAATACTGATGATATGAAACGCAAATTAATTATCGTGATGTCAAAAACGTTTATATCAACATTTAAGCCCAGATATCGAGTCAACAAAATGGCTGCGCGTTGAGAATTTGTCCGATTTCTGAGTTGTCAAGTATCCATAAGTTGAAGGGCCAGTAAAATACATAACAACAATACCAGACTGACGCTGCCCCAATAAACATGAGCCCAAGAGTTGCAGAACGAAAGGACCCCACAGACTTGATTCACTCTACTTAAGGGGGTAGTGCTTATTTTCTGGTCCTTTTGTTTGTTTGTTTATTTATGTATTTTTATTTCCTCGCTATACCTCTATCAAGCTAATAAAAACACCCTCTAGACGCCCTTGCAAAATAAATGTGTACATTTGTCGGTAGCCAGTTGCTCCTAACATTACAGGCTCGTTATCGCCCGCCAGAACAAAATCGACATCTAAATGGCACAAAAGGTCTTAAAATCGCCAAACTAATGCAGCAAACGTCTGAAAATATCTCACTAATGGGGCTAAGCATGAGGGAGAAGGGGTCCAAAAAAAGCAACTACCTGCCCCTCAACCAACTCTGATATTGGTTAAATTAAAGACAAAAATAGGCCTATGCTGATTATCAGGATATTAACACCCTTCGAAGGTGACAAGTTTCTCCTTAGCTGAACAAAATTCCTTGTCATAAATCTGTGGTTTTTCTCTCATGA
Source organism: Paralithodes platypus (assembly GCA_032716605.1). Lineage (NCBI taxonomy): Eukaryota > Metazoa > Arthropoda > Malacostraca > Decapoda > Lithodidae > Paralithodes > Paralithodes platypus. The sequence continues at coordinate 113,202,450 of CM064487.1, forward strand.
ATCTGCTATGATGAGTGTGTGTTTACTTTGATAACATATCGTAGAAATATCTTACCAAACATGCATGACATATTTTGGAGGTAGGTGATTATGTACACATTGATGTAATCGACAGGGAAGGTTAAACAAATATGACCAACTATAAACGATTAAGGGGAGTTGGTTCACTTTTTGTGGGATTTTTGCATGTATTAATTATTTGTCTAGTTTCCTCCCTAGACCTCCATCAAATTAAAAAAAAAAACATCCATTAGATCCCCCTTCTAGATTACTTTGTACATTTTCCGGGAGAAAAATTTCCCGGCCGAAGGCCGGTTCTTCTAACATTACAGGCTCACTATCGTTCGCCAGGGGAAAAATCGACACCTAAATAGCACGAAAGGTATAAATATTGACAACAAAATTGGGCGAGAGGTCTTAAATTCGATAAACTAATGGGGCAAAAATCTAATTGAGCTAAACATGGCGGAGAAGGGGGCCATGACCCCTTAAAACAAAACAAATATCCAGACAAACTAATCTCTCAAAGGGCACTCAATTACGCCCATCAAACCCGGAGAGCACTGAGACCAGGCTACTTACAAATCCCCGACACTGGAGCCAAATAATGGTTATAAGAGCGATGGGAAGATACGGAATCGGTCGGAGGTAGTTATTCCCGAAGTTTGGAGGGATTCGTACACTCACGAGACTTTCTTTAACTAGGATGAACGCAGTAACGTATAATATCCTAATCCGACTTAATTTAAACTAAGCTAACATCATCTCACCTAATTTAGCACACCTTAACGGGTAGGTTACGTTAGGTCATGGTAGCTTCGGTTGAATTAAGTTAGGTTAAGTTTTGTCGATCGTCCTGGCAATAGAGACTTAGCAAGTGAGTGAAAACAATTACAAACTTCGGAATAATACCTTCGGGGTGGGGCACGCCTGGTATGCCCTCGTGGAATGGCTCGAAGGTGGAGGGGGTGGGTGGAGGAGGGAGTGGATAAAAAAAATGGAGGAGGTGGAATGAGGCTTTGATGGATGTGGTAAATGATGCAAGCAGGGAAGCGGAACATAAATTATGGACAATGGCCTGGCGCTGCATACCTCTTCAATTTTATCGCGCGTGAGAACTCTGATTGCCTAAGCCTATATAATAATGAATATAATATCAGCAGCCATAAACTAATAATATGTTCTCGGTACGAGGAAGGAGATTATCTGTTGTACCGCTTCCTTTAAAAACCCGAAAAGCGGAGTGGAAACGATTAATAGCTGGCGAAACAATGGCCGAATATCCTGCATAAGTAACATATCACCGACTGAATCTTAATACATTAGATAATGATCACGGAGTCTCGTATCGGACTAAAGGGGGGTGGAATGGGGAGTTGGGGAGTCGGAGGGAGAGGGATAGGGTGAGATTTGGGTGGGGGTGCGGGTGAGGGAGATGAATCTGTTGGGAGGGGGTGAAGGTGGAGGTCAAGGGTGAGAAAGCTGAATTGGTGGGGAGGGTGGGAAGTGAGGGAGCTGAATTGGTGGGGAGGGAGTGGACTGTGGGGGAGCTGAATTAGTGGGGAGGAGTGGGGGTGAAGTGCGGGAAAGCTGAATTGGTGGGTAAGGGGTTAGAGTGGATGGTGGGGAGGGGTTTGGGTTGGAGGGTGGGAGAGGTAAATCGGTGGGGAGGGGCTTAGGGTGGAGGGTGAGAGAGCTGGATCGGTGGGGAGGGGGTTGGGGTGGAGGGTGGGAGAGCTGAACCGGTGTGGAGGGGGGGGGGGGGGGGAGGAGGGATGGAAAGCTGATTAGATGGGTAGTGGGTGGGGGTGAGGGAGCTGATTTGGTGGGTGTTAGGTGGAGGGTGGTGGTTGGGGTGAGTGAGATACAGCGGTGGGGAGGGCGTGAGGGTAGGGGCAGGGGTGGGGGAGCTGAATCGGTGGGTGTAGGAGCTGAATCGTTGGGGAAGGAATGGAGGTGAGGGAGCTGAATCGGTGGGGAGGGGTGGGGGTGGGAACAGGGTAGCTACATTGGAGGGGGTCGGGGTGGAAGGTGGGGAGCTGAGTCGGTGAGGAGGGGGTGGGGGCTCCATAAAATCTCTGGCTCAAACAATAGACAGCCGATGATTGTATCCGAATTCCCGGCGCGCCTCGGGGCCATTGTTAAGGATCCGAACACCGATAGCGGGGATGTCGGCGATAGATGACTCACAAGCCTCTGCAACGCCGGAGTGTGTCTGTGGCCCCTGTCAAATTTTACGGATGGTCACCGGCTTCCTCGTTTAGGCTTGTAGGGCTTAACCTTTTACCTTCAGATACGATGTCGAATTATGGGACATGTATTCGTGCGTGTTTATTCGTTTTTGTAGTTAGAGTTTGTTTTCGAACAAATATTTTGAGAAATTGGTACAAATAATAACAAAGCCAGGTGTTTTTACGACAGCAAGCCTGTCATTTATTTGGAAGGGTGGTCTAGGGAGTGTTTTTTAAAGTTTGATGGAGGTATAGGGAGGAAACTAAAAATAAATGAATATATAAATAATAAAACCCCATAAAATAACCACTGTCCCCTTAAATTCTTTGGGTGTAGACTGTAGGAGGACGTACGCCATGTCACCTTATTTTGATTATCATTATTCGATTGTGTTCAACTATGGAAGGCCCACTAGGTATGAAAGGGATAAAGTCAACATTAATTAACCCTTTGACTCGCATATGTCTTTTCTAAGCTGAACAATCGTCTAGTGATCCCTAGAATACAATTGAAGAATGCGTCAAAGTTTACTGAAAAGTTTCACAATCATTTCAGTCCCTCAGCGTACTGACTTCGTCTTTCAGATATGTTAACTCTGATCTCTGGAAAACTGTCATGTGGTACACATATGCTGACCATGCTCTTATGTACGTATGCATTTAGGTTTCGTTACATACAGGGCATACATAACATCAAAACGTTCCAGGAGAAGAAGATACTCATTAACCCGTTCAGTACCGGTGGCGTCTTTTTTCATTTTATTTCAGCTACATTTAGACAATTTTACGAAGCTTAGGAAGGATATATGGTAGCTAAAGGGATTAATTGAGACAGTCTATAATCCTTTAATGGGTAGCCGTCCTTCCTAAACTGATTAAAATCGTCTAGGAGTTGCCAGGATATAATGAAAAGTATGTCACCGGTAGGGAAAGGGTTAACTGGAATAGATTGTAATGTCTCTTTAATTTCTATAGATACATTTTTGTTTTGTCTTTTATTTCATTAAAAGGATTGGTTTAAAGTGGACACTTCTGAATATAATTAAATTGTATTAACAACACGAGAGGAACAACATTTTTAGAGGAATACAATTGTTAACTATCATGAAACATATATATACCCCCTTTTTCCATTATCCCAATACAGGCGAGTTAGTATCTAATCGGTCTTGGGCACAGATTTGATTCATTTACATATTTTACTCGTTTATCTCCGCAGGTCGACCATTCCTTCCTCACATACCTTACCCCAACGTAGGTCGCAAGTCCCTCCTACATGCTCATCCAATATACATCACGTTAAGGGGAGGTTTTTAGTTTTCTCCCTAGACCTCCATCAAGCTTTAAAAATATCCCCACCCTCTTCAAGATAAATGTGTAATTTTGTTTCGGTAGACAAATTTCCCAGCCAAAGGTCGGTTCCTCCTAAATAACAGGCTCGCTATCGCTCGCCAGGAAAAAAAACTAAATGGCACAAAAGGCCTTAAAATTGACAAAAATGGGGCGAAAGGTCTTAAAATCACCAAACTAATGGAGCAAGCGTCTTAAAATCTAAACAAATAATGGGGTTAATCATGAGGGAGAAGGGGGCTCAGAAAAGAAAACCCTGAAGTGAATATCTTCCCTTATGCTCCATTAGCCACATACATGTCTACAGCATAATATAATGATTATTTAATTACGGGATATTAATCATTTTAAAAGTTACGTTATGCGTTAATCGGTGTCCTTCATTATGTTAATGTACAGCCAGGTTTTAATAATCTAAATGTAATGGTCTCATATTGTGACAAAGTAAAATTATGACTTGTGGTTAGGCCTACAGGATCTCATCAATAAGTGTCATTGGGTAAGACATTATTCTTGTTCTTTATTGAGTGAAAAAGTCATTTTATACGACTGTCCATTTGGATTACGATTAAATATTTACATTATAATATTTGAGAGCAAATTTTATAGGCGTAGATTTTATAATATAGGCCTATTAACATTGTAATGGCAGACAAAAAATTAGTTAGGTAAAAGTAAAGCTGGGTAACGAACGCAAGCTTGTGCTCTGCCGCGTCGCTCATCTCTGTGTTATCCAATTTGTAGCCAAGGTATGAGTGAGTTACCCAGTCTGGTACACTGGGATGCAATAGTCTCCAGCCCATTCATAAATATTCGTGGACTTCACCTACTTCTAATTATGGAAGTATATAATATCTGGAAATGATTTTACGGATATAATTTTCTATACATCAACTACAAAACTATGTATACTATCTATTGTTAAGCAAGTTTGTATCCAAACATCATTCCAGATTGTTATAATTTCATTAAGAAAATCATAATGGTCTACGAATGTTTTTGAGTGGGCCAGAGACTATGGCATCCGAGTATACACACAGGCTACTGGATATGAACAAAGCTATATTATATTCGATAAATCATGTCCTCTAACCTCTGTAACTGAAAAACGACTGGAGTAATCGAGCTAATATTTCTATCATTTGTGAAGAGTCAGTCTAGGAATAGATATGGAAATCAAAAGCCAATTTGTTCTAGCCATTTTTGAGTTACAGAGGATAGAGTTAAAAATGTATCGCCTACTTACAGCGAATATACTATATTAGAGAATACCTATCCATGTAGGATGCCGTAAATCGTAATTCTAATAATGTCTCCATTTACTCTTAGGTGAACATAGATATATAGTTGGTGAGCTGAGACTACCCATCCGTTTCTCTGTGCCCAGGAATCCAATCCGGGAACTGTTTGTTGTGAATTGAACGTATTAAAGATTGCAACACACTTCATTCCTTAACCCCTTCTGTACCGGCGACGTCTTTTAAATTTTACCCTAGCTATATTTAGACGATTTTACACAGTTTAAGAAGGATCTGTGGTAGTAAAATGGGTTAAGTGAGATAGTTCGAAGCCTGTTAATTGCTGGAGGCCCTTTGTAAACTGAATAAAATCGTCATACAGTAGACATAATAAAATATAAGAGAATCACCGGTACGGAAGGAGTTAAAACATCTTGATCCAGCTAATTTTAGACGATGCAATGCAGCTTAATAAAGGCTATCTAGAAACCAAAGTAGTTAATTCTTATATAATAAACAATTATAGTTTATCATTTATGTTTATGCTCTTCACAATAATTTCGGCGCTCCCCCCCCCCCTCCCTTTCTGTGTATTACTATTCATCAGCGATAAGTATGCGGAATGTTATCTCCGGGTCACATTAAGGGAGGCATCCAGGTCTGGGGGAGGTGGCCAGGTGGGCTTCGTGAGGAGTAGTAGTGACTTAACTATTCTGGGGGCCGTGTGAGAAGCTTTTGGAGGAGGATATACACACACATACTCTCTCACACACATACACATACACACACACTCACACAAACACACTCACCCACTCATTTACACACAACCACACTCACATTCACACTCACACTCACACCAATATGTACTCACATACACTCACTCACTTCACTCGCACTCACTCACACACACACTCAGCCACTCACTCTCACTCACACACACACACACAAGTCTAACAAGAACATTGGTGAGACGTGAGTAAACTATTCTGGTGATTGTAAGAATGTTGGGAAAATGGATATAAATTGGAAAACAATTAAGAAAACGGGAATAAATAATATAATAAACTAAGGACACAAGAGGAGTCACGGTATACAAAAATCAAATTTTCAAGAAGAGATGAATTAAATGTATTGCATTGGAATAGAAAGATATGATATTTATATGCAAAGAGAAGAGTAGGATCAAAATATAGGGATGATTAAATAGTAAAGAGGAGGAAATGGGTGAAGTACAGTACAGTTCTCGGCATATATAAGGTTCCACAATTTCGAATTTCTGAACGTTTAAGGGAGCCCACCTCGCTTTTTTTTCTCTCTCTCTCCCTCTCTTTGGCTTTTATCCATTTGGCCTCATTAAGCCTACTATTTTAAGACTTTTACCCCATACAGGTGTCAATATTTTCCTGGCGAGCGGTAGCGAGCCATCATATATATATTTTTGTTTAGACAGCAAGCTAAATTTGTACATTTTTCGATAGCAAAATGTCTTTGGCGAAGCCGGATTTCTCCATACAATTCTGGCTCGCTATCGCTCGCCAGGAAGAAATCGACACCTGGATAGGGAAAAACGTCTTAAAACAGTTTGCTGAATGGGGCCGCATGGATACAAACCAGGGAAAGAGAGAAAAGGAGAGAACGATAAACAAAGCCGGTGACTCCCCTTAAAACCAAGTTCTGAAACATCTAGGCCATAATAATGTATTGTATACGTTATGTAATAATGTTTGCGTTAGATACTGATTCAATTGGATGCGTCACTATTTTGCCCTTGACTGTACATCGATTGAGATCGCGAACACGTGAAAATTGAACACCGTCAATAAAGTAAAACGAAGTCGAAGTAAGTCATCTAAAGGAATGGAGGGGAGATGTACACGACCACTTCTTACAGATTTTTGTATTAGTTGATTCAGCTTTAGAAGAAAACAAATCTATATATACAGGCCCGTAGCCTAGTAGGTAGAGCTCTCGTCTCACACACGAGGGGTCGGGGGTTCAATCCCCGGCCGGGCGGAGACATATTGGGCTTGTCTCCTTTCATGTGTTAGCCTCAGTTCACCTAGCTGTAAATAGGTACCTGGAATAAGTGGACGACGTTGTGACGTTCCATCTGGGGTTGGCAAAAATGGTACAAGGCGAGATGGGTATCATATGGTTCACCTAAGCTGATGGCTACCTAAGCCTTCGGGCGAGACGGTACCGTCTATAGTGAGAATGGTATCATACAGATCCATCCTAAGCCTTCGTTTCCGATGTCGCCAATTGGCTAAATACAGACTACACACACATCCACAGCCATTCCAACAGTACATAAAACACTTAACATGCATTTCACGCAATACATTCCCAGTTAAGGAGGCGCGATAATAATGAGTTTAGCTCGCATTGCGTGGATTCCCCTTGACGAACAAGTAACTGAGGCCTACATTATGTAATCATGAGTGGAGTAGATATATGATAGATATATATATATATACTGTATATAGATATTTAATAGCTGGTAGTGTACCATTCAGACGTGTGGGAACCTGTAAAGTACACATACAGTATATAATGTCTCCAGTGTTGTTAAAATAAACTTGGATTAATCACATAGGCTTTATATCAATACTAATGTACCATATGCCAGTGTGGATACGGATATGCATACTGTATCTCTCCATCTTACTGACAGGGGTAATTCATTCCATCTGAAAATATAATAATTACATTTTTGCTTTCTCCAGACACTACATTTTGATTGAGAAGGGATCTAAAATATCAATTACAAAAGAATTAGGTTAACTATATCCAGGAATCTATGCTCAATTTTACTAATACTATAAAGCTAGAAACATCTTTGGAATAAACACTATATGATTAACATAGCTTAAGAGGGTGATTCCGCCTATTGACATGACAAGTACATTCTTTTATGATTCATTGGCTTCTCACTGACAATAATAGAAGCGAATTATGTTCGTATAGTGTGTTACACATAGTACTGGTTAACAATTTAACAGACAGATATGATTGACATGGGCTATGAATTTTTTCCACTAGTATATTAGAAAACAGGAGATATGTCAAGAGAAACCAATTTAATTCTACATAATATACAGAAGACTATACAGTATGTATATACTTAATATATATATATATATATATATATATATATATATATATATATATATATAAGTCAGTTAAAATGAGTAAACAAATACAATCTATTCTAATATTGAATTTTCGGCTTACATTAAGCCATCTTCAGGAGTACCATATAATCCCTAAAAAAGAGTAAAAACTCATAACAGAAGGAACAACGGGATCACGAATAAGTCAGTTAAAATGAGTAAACAATTACAATCTATTCTATATTGAATTTTCGGCTTACATTAAGCCATCCTCAGGAGTACCATATAATCCCTAAATAAGAGTAAAAACTCATAACAGAAGGAACAACGGGATCACTAATAAGTCAGTTAAAATGAGTAAACAATTACAATCTATTCTATATTGAATTGTCGGCTAACATTAAGCCATCTTCAGGAGTACCATATAATCCCTAAAAAAAAAGAGTAAAAACTCATAACAGAAGGAACAACGGGATCACTAATAAGTCAGTTAAAATGAGTAAACAATTACAATCTATTCTATATTGAATTTTCGGCTTACATTAAGCCATCTTCAGGAGTACCATATAATCCCTAAAAAAAGAGTAACAACTCATGACAGAAGGAACAACGGGATCACTAAAAAGTCAGTTAAAATGAGTAAACAATTACAATCTATTCTATATTGAATTTTCGGCTTACATTAAGCCATCTTCAGGAGTACCATATAATCCCTAAACAAGAGTAAAAACTCATACCAGAAGGAACAACGGGATCACTAATAAGTCAGTTAAAATGAGTAAACAATTACAATCTATTCTATATTGAATTTTCGTTTTACATTAAGCCATCTTCAGGAGTACCATATAATCCCTATAAAAGAGTAAAAACTCATAACAGAATGAACAACGGGATTACTAATAAGTCAGTTAAAATGAGTAAACAATTACAATCAATTCTATATTGAATTTTCGGCTTACATTAAGCCATCTTCAGGAGTACCATATAATCCCTAAAAAAGAGTAAAAACTCATAACAGAAGGAACAACGGGATCACTGATAAGTCAGTTAAAATGAGTAAACTATTACAATCTATTCTATATTGAATTTTCGGCTTACATTAAGCCATCTTCAGGAGTACCATATAATCCCTAAAAAAAGAGTAAAAACTCATAACAGAAGGAACAACGGGATCACTAATAAGTCAGTTAAAATTAGTGAATAATTACAATCTATTCTACATTGAATATTTGGGTTACATTAAGCCTTTTTCAGGAGTACCATATAATCCCTAAAACAGAGTAAAGAATCATAACAGAAGGAACAACGGGATCAATACAAAGTCAGTTAAAATGAGTAAACAATTACAATCCATTCTATATTGAATTTTCGGCTTACATTAAGCCATCTTCAGGAGTACCATATAATCCCTAAAAAAGAGTAAAAACTCATAACAGAAGGAACAACGGGATCACTAATATGTCAGTTAAAATGGGTAAACAATTACAATCAATTATAAATTGAATTTTCGGCTTACATTAAGCCATCTTCAGGAGTTCCATATAATTCCTCAAAAAGAGTAAAAACTCATACCAGAAGGAACAACGGGATCACTAATAAGTCAGTTAAAGTGAGTAAACTATTACAATCTATTCTATATTGAATTTTCGGCTTACATTAAGCCATCTTCAGGAGTACCATATAATCCCTAAAAAAAGAATAAAAACTCATAACAGAAGGAACAACGGGATCACTAATAAGTCAGTTAAAATTAGTGAATAATTACAATCTATTCTATATTGAATTTTCGGCTTACATTAAGCCATCTTCAGTAGTACCACCTAACAAAGAGTAAAAACTCATAAAAGTAGGAAAAATGGGACCACTAATAAATCAGTTAAAATAAGTAAACAATTACAATCTATTCCATATTGAATTTTCGGCTTACATTAAGCCATCTTCAGAAGTACCATATAATACCAAAAAAAGAGTAAAAACTCATAACAGAAGGAACAACGGGATCACTAATAAGTCAGTGAAAATGAGTAAACAATTACAATCTATTCTATATTGTATTTTCGGCTTACATTAAGCCATCTTCAGGAGTACCATATAATCCCTAAAAAAGAGTAAAAACTCATAACAGAAGGAACAACGAGATCACTAAGAAGTCAGTTAAAATGAGCAAATAATTACAATCAATTCTATATTGAATTTGCGGCTTACATTAAGCCATCTTCAGGAGTACCATATAATCCCTAAAGAAGAGTAAAAACTCATAACAGAAGGAACAACGGGATCACTAATTAGTCAGTTAAAATGAGTAAACAATTACAATCTATTCTACATTGAATTTTCGGCTTACATTAAGCCTTCTTCAGGAGTACCATATAATCCCTAAAAAAAGAGTAAAAACTCATAACAGAAGGAACAATGGGATCACTAATAAGTCAGTTACAATGAGTAAACAATTACAATCTATTCAATATTGAATTTTCGGCTTACATTAAGCCATCTTCAGGTGTACCATATAATCCCTAAAAAAAGAGTAAAAACACATAACTGAAGGAACAACGGAATCACTAATAAGTCAGTTAAAATAAGTAATCAATTACAATCTATTCTATATTGTATTTTCGGCTTACATTAAGCCATCTTCAGGAGTACCATATAATCCCTAAAAAAGAGTAAAAACTTACAACAGAAGGAACAATGGGATCACAATTAAGTCAGTTAAGATTATTAAACAATTACAATCTATTCTATATTGAATTTTCGGCTTACATTAAGCCATCTTCAGGAGTACCATATAATCCCTAAAAAAAGAGTAAAAACTCATAACAGAAGGAACAACGGGATCACTAATAAGTCAGTTAAAATGAGTAAACAATTACAATCTATTCTATATTGAATTTTCGGCTTACATTAAGGCCATCATCAGGAGTATCATATAATCCCTAAAACAAAAAGTAAAAACTCATAACAGAAGGAACAACGGGATCACTAAAAAGTCAGTTAAAATGAGTAAACAATTACAATCTATTCTATATTGAATTTTCGGCTTACATTAAGCCATATTCAGGAGTACCATATAATCCCTAAAAAAAGAGTAAAAACTCATAACAGAAGGAACAACGTGATCACTAATAAGTCAGTTAAAATTAGTAAACAATTACAATCTATTCTATATTGAATTTTCGGCTTATATTAAGCCATCTTCAGGAGTACCATATAATCCCTAAAACAAGAGTAAAAACTCATAACAGAAGGAACAACGGGATTACTAATAAGTCAGTTAAAATTAGTAAACTATTACAATCTATTCAATATTAAATTTTCGGCTTACATTAAGGCCATCATCAGGAGTATCATATAATCCCTAAAAAAAGAGTAAAAACTCATAACAGAAGGAACAACAGGATCACTAATAAGGCAGTTGAAATGAGAAAACAATTACAATCTATTCTATATTGAATTTTCGGCTTACATTAAGCCATCTTCAGGAGTACCATATAATCCCTAAACAAAAAAAAAAGTAAAAACTCATTACAGAAGGAACAACGGGATCACTAACATGTCAGTTCAAATTATAAAACAATTACAATCTATTCTATATTGAATTTTCGGTTTACATTAAGCCATCTTCAGGAGCACCGTATAATCCCTAAAAACAAAGTAAAAACTCATAACAGAAGGAACAACGGGATCACTAATAAGTCAGTTAAAATTGGTAAACAATTACAATCTATTCTTTATTGAATTTTCGGCTTACATTAAGGCCATTATCAGGAGTATCATATAATCCATAAATAAAAGAGTAAAAACTCATAACAGAAGGAAAAACAGGATCACTAATAAGGCAGTTAAAATGAGTAAACAATTACAATCTATTCTATATTGACTTTTCGGCTTACATTATGCCATCTTCAGGAGTACCATATTATCCCTAAAAAAAAAAGTAAAAACTCATTACAGAAGGAACAACGGGATCACTAATATATCAGTTAAAATTATTAAACAATTACAATCAATTCTATATTGAATTTTCGCCTTATATTAAGCCATCTTCAGGAGTACCATATAATCCCTAAAAAAAGAGTAAAAACTCATAACAGAAGGAACAACGGGATCACTAATAATTCAGATAAAATTAGTACACAATTACAATATATTCGATATTAAATTTGCGGCTTACATTAGGCCATCTTCAGGAGCACCGTTTACCTAAACAAAAAGTAAAAACTCATAACAGAAGGAACAACGGGATCACTAATAGGTCAGTTAAAATGTGTAAACAATTACAATCTATTCTATATTTAATTTTCGGCTTACATTAGGCCATCTTCAGGAGTACCATATAATCCCTAAACAAAGAGTAAAAACTCATAACAGAAGGAACAACGGGACCACTAATAAGTCCGTTAAAAGGAGTAAACAATAAAGTAGACGTGCCGTTTTGCCCAAACTCAAAACGGCATCCCCAACTCTGCGATAGGTTACCATCATCACTACAAATACATTATCAATCACAATCATCACTACTACTGCCATTATCACTTCAACTGCCACAATCATCACGACTACTGTCATCATCAACATTACTATGCTCATCATCACTACTACAATTACAATCATCACTACTACTCTCATCATCACTACTACTGTCATCATTGTCACTACCATCCTTATCACTACTATCATCATTGATACTACAACTATCAACCATCATTACTACTATCATCACCACCATCTTACAATCATTACTACTGTTAACATCATCACTACTACTATCACTATCATCATTACTACTGTCAAGTATTTCCATCATGTATCCTATCACCATCATCACTACTACTGCCATCATCATCATTACTATGATCTTCATCATCACAACTATTGTCATCACTACTACTTTCACCATCATCACTACAACTCACCATCATCACTAATACACACACCATCGTCACTACCATCATCACTACTGTCATCGTTATCACTACAACTATCATCATTACTTGTCACCATCATAACTACTATTATGACCATCATCACTACTACTAGTACTGTCACCATCATATCTACTACTGTCACCATCATATCTATTACTGTCATCATCATCACTACTGTAATCATCATCAATACAACTACAACCATCATCACTACTATTATCACCATCATCATTATCACCATCAATCCCACTATTACTACCATCACTTCTAATACCAACTAAACCAACTAATTAACCTAGCAAATGCAGAGCGAGATGTTTTCGCCCCCAGAACAAATGGATTCTTAGTGTGTGAGCCCACCATCATTGCTGGGGAGGTGGGGAGGGGGGGGGGGGGGACCATATTTTGGACCTAAAATCATAACTATTGCATATATTCAAAACATGTTTTTTGACTGACGTTCGCATTCACACAACAAATGTTCGTATGAAATTTGGTGAAAATCCGTCCAACGGTCTAGGAGGAGTTTCGGGACAGACGGACGACGACGACGACAAATTTTTTAGGTGGTACCCATTATACCGGGGGGGGGGGGGGGGGGGAGGCGGCGATACCAAACTCAGCTTACGCAGAGTTGATTATAACAATCATCACTACTACTCTCACCATCATCACTACTACTGTCAACATTGTCACTGCCATCATTGATACTACACCTATCAACCATCATTACTACTATCATCACCACCATCTTACAATCATCATTACTAGTTAACATCATTACTACTACTATAACCATCATCATTACTACTATCACAAGAATTACCATCATGTATCCTACTATCACCATCATCACTAGTACTGCCATCATCACCATTACTATCATCATCACAACAACTTTCACCATCATCACTACTACTCACCATCATCACTAATACTAACACCATCGTCACTACCATAATCACTACTGTCATCATTATCACTAAAACTATCATCATTACTTATCACCATCATCACTACTATTATGACCATCATCACTACTACTAGTATTGTCTCCATAATATCTACTACTGTCATCATCATCAATACAAATACAACCATCATCACTACTATCACCATCAATCCCACTATTACTACCACTTCTAATGCCAACTAAACTAACTTAACCTAAGACGTGCACATGGGGGGTATGAGACACCACACGCCTGTGCGCACGTATATTTGAGACTGTTTCCCATAACTAACATCGTTATTTTACCATAATAGCATTAACCCGTTGAGCCCCGGCTGTTATATATTTTGTTCGCACCCAGTCCAACAGCCATTTTCACTTAGTTTTTTGTTGTGCTTAAATGGAAGACAGGGATGAAGAAAATGAAAAAAAAAAAAAAAAAAAAACCCCCTATGACATTTTTTTTGGGGGGGGGGGCCGGTGGAGGGGGGGGGGGAGCCTCATATTTGTAAAAACATGTGTTGGAGCCAAAATGGAAAGAGAATGGTGAGAATATGAACACAAAATTAAAAAAATATTTTCGGTATTTGGGGGGCGGGGGGGGGGGGGGGGTTTGCAATAGTCGTCTCCCCCGCATGACCACCCGCACTGGGAGCACTAGATTAAAAACCTGAGTATGGCATGTAGGCATAAATCCTAAGGAGTAGCTAAATAAATCTCAAGCCTCTTACGCTCCCATACGACCGGAGAATGAAGCGTTCAAGTGGCGGGTGAACTAGGGGTTGGTGAAACGATCCCCACTAGCCCACCACCCCAGTACGCGCGGCTGTCATCGGCCCGCTCACACCTATGGCAGGCTCCCACAAACATACTGGTACTCCCCATTCCTTTCTCCCGACCATTACTACCTTACGAGCCACGTAAGTGTTTTTTTATATGTCGGACGCACGTGATGCGTCGCTGGGAGTTGGTGATCAAAGGACTGCCGATACGAAACACGTGCGACGCTGGGTTCACAGGGTTCATTACACGTATTCCATATGCGCGATTTTACGGCTTAATATAAAGGTATTAAGCCATGTTACAGCAATACCATATAATCCCTAACAAAGTGGAAAAAGCGTTTGGATGAGCCAAAATCGGCGACTGACAGGAAGGGGAGTTACATAATATGGCTGAGGCAACCCGCCCTCCCCTCCAGTCACTTACAACATTCGAGTAGAGAACTGTCGATCGATACTCTCTCTCTCTACTTGCCACGCGCTAGGTTTGGTAAACAGTGATGACAAGGCCATGCTTGCAGGACTAGCTTAATGTTAGCACTAAAAAAGAGTAGGCACACAGAATCAGAAGGAATAATCAGGGATCAAAATAGGTGGTAATGAAGGGGGGGGGGGGGGACGGGGGGGAGGAGGTGAAGGAGGAGATGTGGGGAGTTGATATTGGGCATAGCCCAGGGGCAAAAAAAAAAAAGGTGTTCAAGTTTTGAATTTTGGGGTTTATAAATGGATTGGTTTAGGCATCTTCAGGATTATGAGAGTTTTCCCGCAGGCGCCGGGGAAGGAGGAAACACTCATTAGAGAAGTCTTCTGCACTTGCGGGTAACCTAGCAAAGCGGGCGAGAATGTTTTCGTCCACCAGAACGCATTCTATATTGAGCTGGGGGGGGGTTCGGCTTACATTAAGCAATCTTTGTAGGACCCCTATAATCCCTAAAAATAATTAACAAAATAAAAAATCAATACAGAAGGAACAACGGGATTCACCCAAAACTGTCAGTGTAAATGATTGGTGAAAAAGGTGCAACCCAGATCTAGGAGTTTCTTCGAGACAGACGGACGACGACAAAGACAGACATTTTTTTCAGGTGGTACCCACTATACGGGGAGGGGGGGGCGGGGGGGGGGATACCAACTCTGCGCTTACCCGAGTTGATTACACTCAATTCTATATTGAATTTTCGGCTTACATTAAGCCATCTTCAGGAATACCATATACTCCCTAAAAAAAATAGTAAAATCTCATAACAGAAGGAACAACGGGATCACTAATAAGTCAGTTAAAATGAGTAAACAATTACAATCTACTCTATATTGAATTTTCGGCTTACATTAAGCCGTCTTCAGGAGTACCATATAATCTCTAAACAAAGAGTAAAACTCATAACAGAAGGAACAACGAGATCCCTATTAAGTCAGTTAAAATGAGAAAATAATTACAATCTATTCTATATTGAATTTTCGGCTTACATTAAGCCATCTTCAGGAATACCATATAATCCCTAACAACGAGTAAAAACTCATAACAGAATGAACAACGGGATCACAAATAAGTCAGTTACAATGAGTAAACAATTGAAATCTATTCTATATTAAATTTTCGGCTTACATTAAGCCATCTTCAGGTGTACCATACAATCCCTAAAACAAGAGTGAAAACTCATAACAAGGAACAACGGGATCACTAATAAGTCGGTTACAATGAGTAAACAATTGCAATCTATTCTATATTGAATTTTCGGCTTACATTAAGCCATCTTCAGGAGTACCATATAATCCCTAAAAAAAGAGTAAAAACTCATAACAGAAGGAACAATGGAATCACTAATAAGTCAGTTAAAATTAGTAAACAATTACAATCTATTCTATATTGAATTTTCGGCTTACATTACGCCATCTTCAGGAGTACCATATATTCCCTAAAAGAGAATAAAACTCATAAAAGATGTAACAACGAGATCACTAATAAGTCAGTTACAATGAGTAAACAATTACAATCTATTCTATATTGAATTTTCGGCTTACATAAGCCATCTTCAGTACTATCATATAATCCATAAACAAGTGTAAAAACTCATAGCAGAAGGAACAACGGGATCAATAATAAGTGAGTTAAAATGAGTAAACAATTACAATCTATTCTATATTGAATTTTCGGCTTACATTAAGCCATCTTCAGGAGTACCATATAATCCCTAAAAAAGAGTAAAAACTCATAACAGAAGGAACAACGGGATCACTAATATCAGTTAAAATGAGTAAACTATTACAATCTATTCAACATTGAATTTTCGGCTTACATTAAGCCATCTTCAGGAGTACCATATAATCCCTAAAAAGAGTAAAAACTCATAACAGAAGGAACAACGGGATCACTAATAAGTCAGTTAAAAGGAGTAAACAATAAAGTAGACCTACCGTTTTGCCCAAAATCAAAACGGCATACCCAACTCTGCGATAGGTTACCATCATCACTACTAATACCATCAACAATCACAATCATCACTACTACTGTCATCATCACTACAACTGCCACAATCACGACTACTGTCATCATCACCATTACTATGATCATCATCACTACTATAATTACAATCATCACTACTACTGTCACCATTGTCACTACCATCTTAATCAATACGATCATCATTGATACTACAACTACCAACCATCATTACTACTATCATCACCACCATCTTACAATCATCATTACTACTGTTAACATCATCACTACTACTATCACCATCATCATTTCTACTGTCACAAGTATTTCCATCATGAATCCTATTACCATCATCACTACTACTGCCATCATCACCATAACTATGATTTTCATCATCACAACTATTGTCATCATCACTACAACTTTCACCATCATCACTACTACTCACCATCATCACTAATACTCTCACCATCATCACTACTGTCATCATTATCACTACAACTATCATCATTACTTGTCACCATCATTACTACCATTATGATCATCATCACTACTACTAGTACTGTCACCACAATATCTACTACTGTCATCATCATCACTACTGTTATCATCATCAATTCAACTACAACCATCATCACTACTATTATCACCATCATCACTATCACCATCAATCCCACTATTACTACCATCACTTCTAATGCCAACTAAACCAACTAATTAAACTAGCAAATACGGAGCGAGATGTTTTCGCCCCCAGAATGAATGCGTTCTTAGTGTGTGAGCCCGCCATCATTGCTGGGGAGGTGGGAAGGGAGGGGGTAAAACCATATTTTGGACCTAAAATCATAATTATTGCATAAATTCAAAATATCTTTTTTGAATGACGTTTGCATATACGCAACAAATGTTCGTGTGAAATTTGGTGAAAATCCGTCC
Source organism: Paralithodes platypus (assembly GCA_032716605.1). Classification (NCBI taxonomy): domain Eukaryota; kingdom Metazoa; phylum Arthropoda; class Malacostraca; order Decapoda; family Lithodidae; genus Paralithodes; species Paralithodes platypus. Next base: position 113,220,420 of record CM064487.1, read on the forward strand.
AACGGTCTAGGAGGAGTTTCGGGACAGACGGACGACAACGACGACGACGAAGACGACAAATGTTTTGGGTGGTACCCACTATACGGGGGAGCGATACCAAACTCTGATTATGCAGAGTTGATTATTACAATTATCACTACTACTCTCACCATCATCACTGCCATATTAATCACTACTATCATCATTGATACTACACCTATTAACCATCATTACTACTATCATCACCACCATCTTACAATCATCATTACTAGTTAACATCATTACTGCTACTATAACCATCATCATTACTACTGTCACAAGTATTACCATCATCACTACTACTGCCATCATCACCATTACTATCATCATCACAACTTTCACCATCATCACTACTACTCACCATCATCACTATTACTAACACCATCGTGACGTCACTACCATAATCACTACTGTCATCATTATTACTACAACTATCATCATTACTTATCACCATCATCACTACTAGTATGACCATCATCACTACTACTAGTAGTGTCTCCATAATATCTACTACTGTCATCATCATCAATACAAATACAACCATCATCACTACTATCACCATGAATCCCACTATTACTACCCCTTCTAATGCCAACTAAACTAACTTAACCTAGCAAATGCAGACTGAGATGTTTTCGCCCCCAGAACGCATTCATTGCTTGGGAGGGGGGGGGGGGGGGGGGGGATGGGGGGGGGGGGGGGGGGCAGGGGAAACCCATATTTTGTAAAAACATATTTTAGACCTAAAATCATAATTATTGCACAAATTAAAAAAATCGTTATTGACTGACGTTCGCATTCACCCAACAAATGTTCGCGTGAAATTTGGTGAAAAATCGTCCAAAGATCTAGGAGTTTCTTCGAGACAGACGGACGACGACACGACGACGACGACAGACATTTTTTTCCGGTGGTACCCAATATACGGGGGGGGGGGGGGGGGGGGGGGATACCAAACTCTGCTTACGCAGAGTTGATTACACTCAATTCTATATTGAATTTTCGGCTTACATTAAGCCATCTTCAGGAATACCATATAATCCCTAAAAAAAGAGTAAAAACTTATAACAGAAGGAACAACGGGATCACTAATAAGTCAGTTAAAATAAGTAAACAATTACAATCTATTCTATATTGAATTTTCGGCTTACATTAAGCCATCTTCAGGAATACCATATAATCCCTAAAAAAAGAGTAAAAACTCATAACAGAAGGAACAACGGGATCACTAATAAGTCAGTTACAATGAGTAAACAATTACAATCTATTCTATATTGAATTTTCGGCTTACATTAAGGCATCTTCAAGTGTACCATATAATCCCTAAAAAAGAGTAAAAACTCATAACAGAAGGAACAACGGAATCACTAATAAGTCAGTTAAAATGAGTAAACAATTACAATCTGTTCTATATTGAATTTTCGGCTTACATTAAGCCATCTTCAGGAATACCATATAATCCCTAAAAAAGAGTAAAAACTTATAACAGAAGGAACAACGGGATCACTAATAAGTCAGTTAAAATGAGTAAACTATTACAATCTATTCTGTATAGATTATATAGAACGCCCCAGCCAGCAATCCCTCAACGACAAACGTAATGAAGCCATAGAACTCTTAAAATCTGATCTAAATACTATTTCCAACTGGGGCAGAGAAAACCTTGTTAACTTTAATGCTTCCAAAACCCAATTTCTCCATCTATCTACCCGTCAGGATCTCCCAGCGGACTATCACTTATTCTTCAACAATACAAAAATCAACCCTTCCTCTTCTCTCATTATTCTTGGTGTCTCTTTTTCTTCTGCTCTCATTTGGAAGGACCATATTACCAGTCTTGCTAAGACAGCCTCCCAGAAGCTGGGTGTGCTCAACCGCCTTAGGGGGTTCTTTTCCCCTGCACAGCTTCTTGCTCTGTACAGAGTGCACCCTTGTATTGAGTATTGTTCACATGTGTGGGGAGATTCCTCTCACACTGTTCTCCTAGACAAAGTTGAAAGGAAGGCCTTTCGTATCATTAACTCCCGTCCACTCACCAACTCTCTGCAATCTCTCTCTCTCCGCCGCAATGTTGCATCTCTCTCGCTATTCTATCGCTACTATAATAATCAGTGTTCCTCAGAGCTATCCCAGTGCATACCACCTCCTTTACGTAGGGCACGTGGTACCCGTCTTGCAACTCAATCCCACCCCTACTCTGTGCAACTCTCCAACCCCAGAGTGAAACGTTACTCTCAAACTTTCTTCTACTCAACATCTGAGCTCTGGAACTCTCTCCCAGAATCAGTCTTTCTCTCTTCCTATGACTTAAATTGCTTCAAACTCCGTGTGTCCAGGCATTTTGGCTCGAACGTCCCTTGATTTTGGCCCTGTCACTCTTTCAACTATGGGGGAGGCACTCGCTATAGGCAGTTATGCCTTTTGCCTCCCTCAATCACAGAAAAAAAAACAAAAAAATGAATTTTCGGCTTACATTAATCCATCTTCAGGATTACCATGTAATCCCTAAAAAAAGAGTAAAAACTCATAACAGAAGGAACAACGGGATCACTGATAAGTCATTTAAAATGAGTAAACAATTGCAATCTATTCTATATTTAATTTTCTGCTTACATCAAGCCATCTTCAGGAGTACCATATAATCCCTAAAAAAAAAAAAAGAGTAAAAACTCATAACAGAAGGAACAACGGGATCACTAATAAGTAAGTTAACCCTTAAATAGCGGCACTCGACTTAAGTCGTGCACCAATTTGCAGCAAGTTAGGAGCATTATTAAGGCTTTTAACCTCTGATCTGCACATGGGGGTAATTAGAAACGTCTGCCTGTGCGCATGTATTTGAGCTGTTTCCATCACTAAAATATTAATTTTACCATAAATAGCATTAATACTTATCCATATGCGCCTATTATTGGTTGATTATAAAGGTATTAACCTGTTACAACAATAAAATGAGTGAAAACAGCGTTAGGATGGTCAAAATCGGCGATACAGGGCGGGAGTTGCATAATGTATGGGTGAGGCAACCTGCTTTCCCGCCAATTTCCCCCAAGGCCACTGAGACACTGTCGATCGATACTCTCTCTCTCTCTCTTGCACTCGCTTGCTAACAGTGATGACAATGCCCTGCTTGCAACTCGCTAATGTTAGCACGAAAATATACCTCAGAATAAGGGAATAACAGGGAAAATAGGTGATAACTGAAGGAGGGGAGGAAAGTGGGGAAGGAGGGGAGGTAGAGGACTGATATTTTGCATGGCCCAAGGGCAAAACAAATATACAGATTTTTTTTTTTTTTCGATGTTTAAAATAGATTTATTTTTTCTCTGACTCTTAAGAGTCTTCCTGCAGTCCGCCGGGGGAACTCTTAAGAGTCTTCCCGTAGTTCCCGGGTTAAAGGGTTAAAATTGAGTTCAAATGGCCGGGAGAGCAGCAGGCCCGACAGCGGACTCCCAGGGCTTACCGCCGCCCATTAACTCATGTTCCCTGTGTTCTCGAGAGGCCAGTAGTGAGCATAGCTGGGAAACATATACCAATATATGCTAAACTTCCATGTTCGTGGCACCACTGCAAGAGAACCATGAGTGCTACGTAGCTCGGTCTGGTCTCATTTTGAAGCTTTTAGTGCCTTAGTTATTTGCTAAATAATTTTATTTTCATGCAGATATTTGATTTATCATGCAGGAGGGCCTGAATATGCCCAAATGAGCCCAAAACACCCTGCTAGACAAGGGTTAATGTGAGTAAACAATTACAATCTATTATATATTGCATTTTCGGCTTACATTAAGCCATCTTCAGGAGTACCATATAATCCCTAAAAAAAGTAAAAACTCATAACAGAAGGAACAACGGGATCACTAATAATTCAGATAAAATTAGTATACAATTACAATCTATTCTATATTCAATTTTCAGCTTACATTAAGCCATCTTCAGGAGTACCATATAATCCCTTAAAAAGAGTAAAAACTCATAACAGAAGGAACAACGGGATCACTAATAAGTCAGATAAAATGCGTAAACAATTACAATCTATTCTATATTGAATTTTCGGCTTACATTAGGCCATCAACAGGAGTACCATATAATCCCTAAAAAAATAGTAAAAACTCATAACAGAAGGAACAACGGGATCACTAATAAGTCAGTTAAAATGAGTAAACAATAAAGTAGATGTGCCGTTTTGCCCAAAATCAAAACGGCATACCCAACTCTGCGATAGGTTACCATCATCACTACTAATACCATCATCAATCACAATCATCACAACTGCTGCCATCATCACTACAACTGACACAATCATCACGACTACTGTCATCATCACCATTACTATGATCATCATCACTACTACTGTCACCATTGTCACTACCATCTTAATCACTACTATCATCATTGATACTACAACTACCAACCATCATTACTACTATCATCACCACCATCTTACAATCATCATTACGACTGTTAACATCATCACTACTACTATCACCATCATTATTACTACTGTCACAGGTATTTTCATCATGTATCCTATCACCATCTTCACTACTACTGCCATCACCACCATTACTATGATCTTCATCCTCACAACTATTGTCATGATCACTACAACTTTCACCATCATCACTACTACTCACCATCATCCCTAATACTCACACCATCGTCACTACCATCATCACTACTGTCATCATTACCACTACAACTATCATCATTACTTGTGACCTTCATCACTACTATTATGACCATCATCACTACTATTAGTAGTGTCACCATCATATCTACTACTGTCATCATCATCACTACTGTCATCATCATCAATACAACTACAACCATCATCACTACTATTATCACCATCATCACTATCACCATCAATCCCACTATTACTACCATCACTTCTAATGCCAACTAAACCAACTAATTAACCTAGCTAATGCGGAGCGAGATGTTTTCGCCCCCAGAACAAATGCGTTCCTAGTGTGTGAGCCCGCCATCATTGCTGGGGACGTGGGAAGGGGGAAACCATATTTTGGACCTAAAATCATAACTATTGCATAAATTCAAAACATCTTTTTTGACTGACGTTCGCATTCACGCAACAAATGTTCGTGAGAAATTTGGTGAAAATCCATCCAACGGTCTAGGAGTAGTTTCGGGACAGACGGACGACGACGACGACCAATTTTTTGGGTGGTACCCACTATACAAGGGGGGGGGGGGGGGGGATACCAAACTCTGGTTACGCAGAGTTGATTATTACAATCATCACTACTACTCTCACCATCATCACTACTACTGTCACCATTGTCGCTGCCATCTTAATCACTACTATCATCATTGATACTACACCTATCAACCATCATTACTACTATCATCACCACCATCTTACAATCATCATTACTAGTTAACATCATTACTACTACTATAACCATCATCATTACTACTGTCACAAGTATTACCATCATGTATCCTACTATCACCATCATCACTACTACTGCCATCATCACCATTACTATCATCATCACAACAACTTTCACCATCATCACTACTACTCACCATCATCACTAATACTAACACCATCGTCACTACCATAATCACTACTGTCATCATTATCACTACAACTATCATCATTACTTATCACCATCATCACTACTATTATGACCATCATCACTACTACTAGTATTGTCTCCATAATATCTAAGCTAAGGAAGCTAAGGATGAGCTCTCCAAACCACTGACATTACTATTCAATAAATCCTTGCAGTCTGGAACTATGCCTGATCAGTGGAAGCTAGCCAACGTAACACCGATATTAAAAAAAGGCACCAAATCCCTACTCAGTAACTATCGTCCAATTTGCTTAACCTCAGTTGTATGTAAAATGCTAGAAACGTTCATAAGAGACAGACTCGTAAATCACTTAGAGGAAAATAACATACTTAAAGATACTCAACATGGCTTTCGTAAAAAACGTTCCTGTTTAACAAACCTCTTAGACTTCTTCCACGATATCCTCAACCTCTACGATGAGAGTAAAGCTGTAGATATTATATACCTTGATTTTCAAAAGGCCTTTCGACAAAGTTCCCCACAAACGTTTACTGCTAAAACTAAAAGCGCATGGAATACAAGACGGTGTGTTGAAATGGATAGAAAATTGGCTCAGCGACAGAAAGCAAAGAGTAGTCATAAACGGTAAGGCATCTAAATGGACCAATGTAAGTAGCGGGATACTTCAGGGATCGGTAGTAGGACCAATTCTCTTTCTAATTTACATCAACGACATAGATGAGGGTCTCACCTGTACAATCTCAAAATTTGCTGACGATACAAAAATTGCAAATAGTGTACTCTCAAAAGAACAAGTTGACTATATGCAACACAATCTAGATACATTGTCACATTGGGCCTAAATTTGGCAAATGAGTTTCAATGCAGATAAATGTAAAGTACTACATATCGGATACCTAAATGAGAAAGCAAACTATTCGATGAATGGCACTCAGCTTAAGAATGTAAACAGAGAAACCGATCTGGGAGTAACAATATCGAGTAACCTAAAACCGAGTCAACAATGTTCAGAAGTTGTTAAGAAGGCAAACAAAATAATTGGCTTTATAGGCACGTCATTTGAGCATAAATCCAAAGACGTTATCCTAACCATTTACAATTTCTTAGTCCGCCCTCTTCTGGAATACTGCGTTCAATCCTGGTGCCCTTATGACCAAAAAGACATAAACAAGCTAGAACGAGTTCAACGTAGAGTTACCAAAATGATACCTAGCCTAAAGAACAAACCATACGAAGAGCGTCTTAGAGAATTAAATCTATTTCCTTTAACCCAGCGCAGATTAAGAGGTGACTTAATTCAAGTGTTCAAAATCATCAAAGGCATCGACAATATGAACTGTAGTAAGTACTTCACTATCGACCAATCTAATTACACGCGGGGAAACGGTTGCAAAATTATTGGTAAATCTTTTAACTCACAAGAATCTAAACATTTCTTCTTCAATCGAGTTGTCAACTTGTGGAATGGGCTTCCCCGAGACGTTATAGACTGCATCACCGTTGATTCATTTAAACTCCAACTAGACAAATATCTCGCATCAAACCCGTGACCGACTGCATTTGTAAATTAATAACTTTATTTTATCCTCCCCTCTGTTACTAACCTATATGTCCCCTACTAACTTTCTAGTCCTGCCATGGACATTAGTTCCAGGGCAGTAGTTCCCTTTCCAATGTTCCCTACCCACTCTAAATCACTGTTTGGACACTTGATCCTCAGTGTTTTGGAGATCAAGCCGCCTAGAAGGGTCACTAGATCTGTTGTTGCTTGATTTCCTTTGTACTCCTTTGTACTCATTTGTACTCCTTTGTACTACTGTCATCATCATCAATACAAATACATCCATCATCACTACTATCACCATCAATCCCACTATTACTTCCACTTCTAATGCCAACGAAACTAACTTAACCTAGCAAATGCAGAGCAAGATGTTTTAGGCCCCAGAACGTATTCATTGTAGTGGGGGGGGGGGGGGGGGGGGAAACACATATTTTGTAAAAACATATTTTGGACCTAAAATCATAATCATTGCAAAAATTCAAAAAAATCTTTTTTGACTGACGTTCGCATTCACCCTACAAATGTTCGTGTGAAGTTTGGTGAAAATCCGTCCAAAGGTCTAGGAGTTTCTTCGAGATAGACGGACAACGACAACGACGACGACGACGACACACATTTTTTTCCAGTGGTACCCACTATATGGGGAGGCGATACCAAACTCTGCTTACGCAGAGTTGATTACACTCTATTCAATATTGAATTTTCGGCTTACATTAAGCCATCTTCAGGAATACCATATAATCCCTAAAAAAGAGTAAAAACTCATAACAGAAGGAACAACGGGATCACTAATAAGTCAGTTAACATTAGTAAACAATTACAATCTATTCTATATCGAATTTTCGGCTCACATTAAGCCATCTTCAGGAATACCATATAATCCCTAAAAAAAGAGTAAAAACTCATAACAGAAGGAACAACGGAATCACTAATAAGTCAGTTAAAATGAGTAAACAATTACAATCTATTCCATATTGAATTTTCGGGTTACATTAAGCCATCTTCAGGAGTACCATATAATCCCTAAAACATAATAAAAACTCATAACAGAAGGAATAACGGAATCACTAATAAGTCAGTTAAAATGAGTAAACAATTACAATCTATTCTATATTGAATTTTCGGCTTACATTAAGCCATCTTCAGGAGTACCATATAATCCCTAAAACATAATAAAAACTCATAACAGAAGGAATAACGGAATCACTAATAAGTCAGTTAAAATTAGTAAACAATTACAATCTATTCTATATTGAATTTTCGGCTTACATTAAGCCATCTTCAGGAGTACCATATAATCCCTAAAAAAAAGAGTAAAAACTTATAACAGAAGGAACAACGGGATCACTAATAAGTCAGTTAACATTAGTAAACAATTACAATCTATTCTATATCGAATTTTCGGCTCACATTAAGCCTTCTTCAGGAGTACCATATAATCCCTAAAAAAAGAGTAAACACTCATAACAGAAGGAACAACGGGATCACCAATAAGTCAGTTAAAATGATTAAACAATTTCAATCTATTCTATATCGAATATTCGGCTCACATTAAGCCATCTTCAGGAGTACCATATAATCCCTAAAAAAAGAGTAAAAACTCATAACAGAAGGAACAACGGGATCACTAATAAGTTAAAATGAGTAAACAATTACAATCTATTCTATATTGAATTTTTGGCTTGCATTAAGCCATCTTCAGGAGTACCATATAATCCCTAAAAAAAAAGAGTAAAAACTCATAACAGAAGGAACAACGGAATCACTAATAAGTCAGTTAACATTAGTAAACAATTACAATCTATTCTATATCGAATTTTCGGCTCACATTAAGCCTTCTTCAGGAGTACCATATAATCCCTAAAAAAAGAGTAAACACTCATAACAGAAGGAACAACGGGATCACCAATAAGTCAGTTAAAATTATTAAACAATTACAATCTATTCTATATCGAATATTCGGCTCACATTAAGCCATCTTCAGGAGTACCATATAATCCCTAAAAAAAGAGTAAAAACTCATAACAGAAGGAACAACGGGATCACTAATAAGTTAAAATGAGTAAACAATTACAATCTATTCTATATTGAATTTTTGGCTTGCATTAAGCCATCTTCAGGAGTACCATATAATCCCTAAAAAAAAAGAGTAAAAACTCATAACAGAAGGAACAACGGAATCACTAATAAGTCAGTTAAAATGAGTAAACAATTACAATCTATTCTATATTGAATTTTCGGCTTACATTAAGCCATCTTCATGAGTACCATATAATCCCTAAAAAAAGAGTAAAAACTTATAACAGAAGGAACAACGGGATCACTAATAGTTCAGATAAATTGAGTACACAATTACAATCTATTCTATATTGAATTTTCCGTTTACATTAAGCTATCTTCAGTAGTACCATATAATTCCTAAAAAAAGTGTAAAAACTCATAACAGAAGGAACAACGGGAGCACTAATAAGTCAGTTAAAATGCGTAAACAATTACAATCTATTCTATATTGAATTTTTGGTTTAGCCCTAGAATGGTAACCCTGGATTTCAGTAACGTAAAAGGTAACCCCGGGAGAAATTCTCCCGGAAATGAAAAAGGGGAAACAAATACTTATGTAGAAAATTATTTTATTTTGAAAATACACAATGAAAATAGAGCTTTTCTTCTTTCATTTAGCCTATTTTAAATGTAAATTGTAGTTTAAAGTATGAATTATTTTTTAATTTAAAAAACGTAACTAAAAAGTGATTTTTTTTTAAACCATATTAATTAATTAGGCAAAAAAAAAATACTGGCCCGATTGGCTTCTCCTGCGGTGTGTGCAGTCTTGGGTGATGGGAGCATACCTTGGATGAGTCCCATCTGTCTACCACAGCTTTCAGCTATTTCTACCTCAGCTATTTAACATGGACTGCACAACACACGTAAAAGGTAACCCCGGGAAAAATTCTCACTAAATGTGATTTAGGGGCAAAACCAAGCGAGTTAGCTGGACCGCACACCCACCCTCAACCAAGTCAGACAATGGACTGAAGGTACTGGGCGCGCTAAGCCAGACCCACGCTGCTACATGGGTGAATCACGTGATCACCTCTTGCGCCCGGGAGAAATTCTCCCGCCGTAACCATTCTAGGGTTAAGCCATCTTCAGGAGTACCATATAATCCCTAAAAAAGAGTAAAAACTTATAACAGAAGGAACAACGGGATCACTAATAAGTCAGTTAAAATTAGTGAATAATTACAATCTATTCTATATTTAATTTTCGGCTTACATTAAGCCATCTTCAGGAGTACCATATAATCCCTGAAAAAGAGTAAAACTCATAACAGAAGGAACAACGGGATTACTAATAAGTCAGTTAACCCTTGTTTAGCGGCGCGCATCATATGTCGAGTGAAAGAAATTTGGACTATGTGGCAGCTCACAACATAAGTCGTGTGGCATTTTCAGCACGTAATGTTGCTGAGAGAGAGAGACAAGTGGTTGCAGGAGAGTAGCGAGCGTATTACTGCTCCAGACCACCGCGGTGGACCAACTGACATGAATCCCACCCTCCTCCACCCTCTCACACTCGCTACAGAGTGAATTGTTTAGGGAAAGTACCGAATTACATGGTTTTTGCACTCGTGTTGCGCGATTGTTGCAAGAGAACTAGCGGTCATACAAGGATCGTTGGGGTGTTATTGGAAAGCTCTGTTTATGCCCTTTCAGAGATAGATACTTGTTTTACACTCTTGGTCCTACTTAGGCATGAAAATGATCACGTAAATAGCCCTATTTTGGGTAAAAACACCCCGGTGGTGGCTACATATTATTTACCGCCTAGGCCGCTCGTTAGGTGTTAAAATGAGTATACAATTACAATATATTCTATATTGAATTTTCGGCTTACTTTAAGCCATCTTCAGGAGTACCATATAATCCACAAAAAAAGAGTAAAAACTCATAACAGAAGGAACAACGGGATCACTAATAAGTCAGTTAAAATGCGTAAACAATTACAATCTATTCTATATTGAATTTTCGGCTTACATTAGGCCATCTTCAGGAGTACCATATAATCCCTAAAAAAAAGAGTAAAAACTCAAAACAGAAGGTACAAAGGGATCACTAATAAGTCAGTTAAAAGGAGTAAACAATAAAGTAGACGTGCCGTTTTGCCCATAATCAAAACGGCATACCCAACTCTGCGATAGGTTACCATCATCACTACTAATACCATCAATCACAATCATCACAACTACTGCCATCATCACTAAACTGCCACAATCATCACGACTACTGTCATCATCACCATTACTATGATCATCATCACTACTATAATTACAATCATCACTACTACTCTCATCATCACTACTACTGTCACCATTGTCACTACCATCTTAATCACTACTATCATCATTGATACTACAACTATCAACCATCATTACTACTATCATCACCACCATCTTACAATTATCATTACTACTGTTAACATCATCATTACTACTATCACCATCATCATTACTACTGTCACAAGTATTTCCATCATGTATCCTATCACCATCATCACTACTACTGCCATCATCACCATTACTATGATCTTCATCCTCACAACTATTGTCATCATCACTACAACTTTCACCATCACTACTACTCACCATCATCACTAATACTCACACCATCGTCATAACCATCATCACTACTGTCATTATTATCACTACAACTATCATCATTACTTGTCACCATCATCACTACTACTAGTACTGTAACCATCATATTTACTACTGTCACCATCATATCTACTACTGTCACCATCATAATCTACTACTGTCATCATCACTACTGTCATCATCATCAATACAACTACAACCATCATCACTACTATTATCACCATCATCACTATAACCATCAATCCCACTATTACTACCATCACTTCTAATGCCAACTAAACCAACTAATTAACCTAGAAAATACGGAGCGAGATGTTTTCACCCCCAGAACGAATGCGTTCTTAGTGTGTGAGCCCACCATCATTGCTGGGGAGGTGGGGAGGGGGGGGGGGGTAAAACCATATTTTGGACCTAAAATCATAACTATTGCATAAATTAAAAACATCTTTTTTGAATGACGTTCGCATTCACGCAACAAATGTTCGTGTGAAATTTGGTGAAAATCCGTCCAACGGTCTAGGAGTTTCGGGACAGACGGACGACGACGACGACGACGACGACAACGACAATTTTTTTGGGTGGCACCCACTATACGGGGGGGGGGGGGGGCGATACCAAACTCTGCTTACGCAGAGTTGATTATTACAATCATCACTACTACTCTCACCATCATCACTATTACTCTCACCAGTCACTGCCATCTTAATCACTAATATCATCATTTATACTTCACCTATCAACCATCATTACTACTATCATCACCACCATCTTACAATCATCATTACTAGTTAACATCATTACTACTACTATAAGTCATCATTACTACTGTCACAAGTATTACCATCATGTATCCTAGTATCACCATCATCACTACTACTGCCATTATCACCATTACTATCATCATCACAACAACTTTCACCATCATCACTACTACTCACCATCATCACTAATACTAACACCATCGTCACTACCATAATCACTACTGTCATTATTATCACTACAACTATCATCATTACTTATCACCATCATCACTAATATTATGACCATCATCACTACTATTAGTATTGTCTCCATAATATCTACTACTGTCATCATCATCAATTCAAATACAACCATCATCACTTCTATCACCATCAATCCCACTATTACTACCACTTATAATGCCAACTAAACTAACTTAACCTAGCAAATGTGGAGCGAGATGTTTTCGCCCCCAGAACGCATTCATTGCTGGGGGGGTGGGGGTAAACCCATATTTTGTAAAAACATATTTTGGACCTAAAATCATAATTATTGCACAAATTAAAAATATCTTTTTTGACTGACGTTCGCATTCACCCAACAAATGTTCGTGTGAAATTTGGTGAAAATCCGTCCAAAGGTCTACTAGTTTCTTCGAGACAGACGGACAACGACGACGACAGAAATTTTTTTCCGGTGGTACCCACTATACGGGGGGGGGGGGGGGGGCGATACCAAAACTCTGCTTGCACAGAGTTGATTACGCTCTATTCTATATTGAATTTTCGGCTTACATTAAGCCATCTTCAGGAATACCATATAATCCCTAACAAAGAGTAAAAACTCATAACAGAAGGAACAACGGGATCACTAATCAGTCAGTTAACATTAGTAAACAATTACAATCTATTCTATATCGAATTTTCGGCTCACATTAACCCATCTTCAGGAGTACCATATAATCCCTAAAAAAGAGTAAACACTCATAACAGAAGGAACAACGGGATCACTAATAAGTCAGTTAAAATTAGTGAATAATTACAATCTATTCTATATTGAATTTTCGGCTTACATTAAGCCATCTTCAGGAGTACCATATAATCCCTAAAAAAAGAGTAAAAACTCATAACAGAAGGAACAACAGGATCACTAATTAGTCAGTTAAAATGAGTATACAATTACAATATTCTATATTGAATTTTCGGCTTACTTTAAGCCATCTTCAGGAGTACCATATAATCCCTAAAAAAACAAAGTAAAAACTCAATACAGAAGGAACAACGGGATCACTAAAAAGTCAGTTAAAATGAGTAAACAATTACAATTCTATATTGAATTTTCGGCTTACATTAAGGCATCTTTAGGAGTACCATATAATCCCTAAAGAGAGTAAAAACTCATAACAGAAGGAACAAAGGGATCACTAATCATTCAGATAAAATGAGTACACAATTACAATTATTCAATATTGAATTTTCGGCTTACATTAAGCCATCTTCAGGAGTACCATATCATCCCTAAAAAAGAGTAAAAACTCATAACAGAAGGAACAACGGGATCACTAATAAGTCAGTTAAAATGCGTAAACAATTACAATCTATTCTATATTGAATTTTCGGCTCACATTAAGCCATCTTCAGGAGTACCATATAATCCCTAAAAAAAGAGTAAAAACTCATAACAGAAGGAATAACGGGATCACTAATAAGTCAGTTAAAATGAGTAAACAATTACAATCTATTCTATATTGAATTTTCGGCTTACATTAAGCCATCTTCAGGAGTACCATATAATCCCTAAAAATGAGTAAAAATCATAACAGAAGGAACAACGGAATCACTAATAAGTCAGTAAAATTAGTAAACAATTACAATCTATTCTATATTGAACTTTCGGCTTACATTAAGCCATCTTCAGGAGTACCATATAATCCCTAAAACAAAAGAGTAAACACTCATAACAGAAGGAACAACGGGATCACTAATAAGTCAGTTAAAATGAGTAACCAATTACAATCTATTCTTAATTGAATTTTTGGCTTACATTAAGCCATCTACAGGTGAACCATATAATCGCTAAACAAGAGTAAAAACTCATAACAGAAGGAACAACGGAATCACTAATAAGTCAGTTAAAATGAGTAAACAATTACAATCTATTCTATATTGAATTTTTGGCTTACATTAAGCAATCTTCAGGAGTACCATATAATCCCTAAAAAAAGAGTAAGAACTCATAACAGAAAGAATATCGGGATCACTAATAAGTCAGTTACAATGAGTAAACAATTACAATCTATTCTATATTGAATTTTCGGCTTACATTAACCATCTTCAAGAGTACCATATAATCCCTAAAAAAGAGTAAACACTCATAACAAAAGGAACAACGGGATCACTAATAAGTCAGTTAAAATAAGTAAACAATTACAATCTATTCTATATTGAATTTTCGGCTTACATTAAGCTATCTACAGGTGTACCATATAATCCCTCAAAAAAGAGTAATAACTCATAACAAAAGGAACAACGGGATAACTAATAAGTCAGTTAAAATGCGTAAACAATTACAATCTATTCTATATTGAATTTTCGGCTTACATTAACCATCTTCAGGAGTACCATATAATCCCTAAAAAAGAGTAAACACTCATAACAAAAGGAACAACGGGATCACTAATAAGTCAGTTAAAATGAGTAAACAATTACAATCTATTCTATATTGAATTTTCGGCTTACATTACGCCATCTTCAAGAGTACCATATAATCCCTAAAAAAAAAAAAGTAAAAACTCATAACAGAAGGTACAACGGGATCACTAATAAGTCAGTTAAAAGGAGTAAACAATAAAGTAGACGTGCCGTTTTGCCCAAAATCAAAACGGCATACCCAACTCTGCGATACGTTACCATCATCACTACTAATACCATCATCAATCACAATCATCACTACTACTTCCATCATCACTAAACTGCCACAATCATCACGACTACTGTCATCATCACCATTACTATGATCATCATCACTACTACAATTACAATCATCACTACTAATGTCACCATTGTCACTACCATCTTAATCACTACTATCATCATTGATACTACAACTATCAACCATCATTACTACTATCATCACCACCATCTTACAATCATCATTACTACTGTTAACATTATCACTACTACTATCACCATCATCATTACTACTGTCACAAGTATTTCCATCATGTATCCTATCACCATCATCACTACTACTGCCATCAGCACCATTACTATGATCTTCATCATCACAACTATTGTCATCATCACTACAACTTTCACCATCATCACTACTACTCACCATCATCACTAATACTCACACCATCATCACTACCATCATTACTACTGTTATTATTATCACTACAACTATCATCATTACTTGTCACCATCATCACTACTACTAGTACTGTAACCATCATATCTACTACTGTCACCATCATATCTACTACTGTCACCATCATATCTACTACTGTCACCATCATATCTACTACTGTCATCATCATCACTACTGTCATCATCATCAATACAACTACAACCATCCTCACTACTATTATCACCATCATCACTATCACCATCAATCCCACTATTACTACCATCACTTCTAATGCCAACTAAACCAACTAATTAACCTAGAAAATACGGAGCGAGATGTTTTCACCCCCAGAACGAATGCGTTCTTAGTGTGTGAGCCCACCATCATTGCTGGGGAGGGAGGGGTAAAACCATATTTTGGACCTAAAATCATAACTATTGCATAAATTCAAAACATCTTTTTTGAATGACGTTCGCATTCATGCAACAAATGTTCGTGTGAAATTTGGTGAAAATCCGTCCAACGGTCTAGGAGTTTCGGGACAGAAGGACGACGACGACGACGACGATGATGACTACGACAATTTTTTTGGGTGGTACCCACTATACGGGGGGGGAGGGGGGGGGGGCGATACCAAACTCTACTTACGCAGAGTTGATTATTACAATCATCACTACTACTGTCACCATTGTCACTGCCATCTTAATCACTACTATCATCATTGATACTACACCTATCAACCATCATTACTACTATCATCACCACCATCTTACAATCATCATTACTAGTTAACATCATTACTACTACTATAACCATCATCATTACTACTGTCACAAGTATTACCATCATCACTACTACTGCCATCATCACCATTACTGTCATCATCACAACAACTTTCACCATCATCACTACTACTCACCATCATCACTAATACTAACACCATCGTCACTACCATAATCACTACTGTCATCATGATTACTACAACTATCATTTACTTATCACCATCATCACTACTATTGTGACCATCATCACTACTAATATTACTGTCTCCATAATATCTACTACTGTCATTATCATCAATACAAATACAACCATCATCACTACTATCACCATCAATCCCACTATTACTACCACTTCTAATGCCAACTAAACTAACTTAACCTAGCAAATGCTGAGCAAGATGTTTTCGCCCCCAGAACGCATTCATTGCTGGGGGGGGGGGGGGTAAACCCATATTGTGTAAAAACATATTTTGGACCGAAAATCATAATTATTGCACAAATTAACAAAACACAATTTGGCTGACGTTCGCATTCACCCAACAAATATTTGTGAAATTTGGTGAAAATCCGTCCAAAGGTCTAGGAGTTTCTTCGAGACAGACAGACAACGACAACGACGACGACGACGACAGAAATTTTTTCCGGTGGTACCCACTATACGGGGAGGGGGGGGGGGGGGGGCGATACCCAACTCTGCATACGCAGAGTTGATTACACTCTATTCTATATTGAATTATCGGCTTACATTAAGCCATCTTCTGGAACACCATATAATCCCTAAAAAAGAGTAAAAACTCATAACAGAAGGAACAACAGGATCACTAATAAGTCAGTTAAAATGAGTAAACAATTACAATCTATTCTATATTGAATGTTCGGCTTACATTAAGCTGTCTTCAGGAGTACCATATAATCCCTAAAAAAAAAAAAAAAAAAGTAAAAACTCATAACAGAAGGAACAACGGGATCACTAATAAGTCAGTTAAAATGAGAAAATAATTGCAATCTATTCTACAGGGTGATTCAGTAACCCTTTTCATAAAATTAATGGCAAATTCGGGAGACAAAAATAAGACTAATTTACTCTATGACCCTTAGGGTGAGTCTTTGATATGATGGAGATATTACACCTTTAAAGTTATCGATAGATAGAAAAGAAACAAATCTAAGGAGTGAGAATGAAAATGTCGTTGCTAACTGGCAGGGTAGTAGAGTATTAATTATGATGATGGTGATAAAATGCTAATGTTCTTTTGAGCATTGAGACAACTGCTACCATAATTATGCAACCATTTACATACCACGTGTAAGCAAAGAAACAATCTTTAGATTCATGTACAGATTGATTCAAGATTCATTAAGACGAGCAGAGTATCAAAGCTCAAAGTCGGCAGTCAGATCCCTCCACTTACCCTCTTCCACCACTTACTCCTCCTCTTCCTCTTACTTATCCTCCGCCGCCTGCTTCTCCCCTTGCTACTACTAATAATACAATGATTATTAATAATAATGATGATGATAATTCAAATACAGTAGTAATGTACCTTTGTAAATTGCGAAACGAACTGCATCCAGATACCGTATGCAGCCATTTTGATACCAAGTCTTGGTTACGCTACCCTGCCAGTTAGCAATGACATTTTCATTCTCACTCCTTAGATTTTTTCTTTTCTATCTATCGATAACTTTAAAGGTGTAATATCTCCATCATATCAAAGACTCACCCTAAGGGTCATAGAGTAAATTAGTCTTATTTTTGTCTCCCGAATTGTCCATTAAATTTATGAAAAGGGTTACTGAATCACCCTGTATATTGAATTTTCGGCTTACATTAACCATCTTCAGGAGTACCATATAATCCCTAAAAAAAGAGTAAAAACTCATAACAGAAGGAACAACGGGATCACTAATAAGTCAGTTAACATTAGTAAACAATTACAATCTATTCTATATTGAATTTTCGGCTCACATAAAGCCATCTTCAGGAGTACCATAAAATCGCTAAAACAAGAGTAAAAACTCATAACAGAAGGAATAACGGGATCACTAATAAGTCAGTTAAAATGAGTAAACAATTACAATCTATTCTATATTGAATTTTCGGCTTACATTAAGCCATCTTCAGGAGTACCATATAATCCCTAAAAAAAAGAGTAAACACTCATAACAGAAGGAACAACGGGATCACTAATAAGTCAGTTAAAATGAGTAACCAATTACAATCTATTCTATATTGAATTTTCGGCTTACATTAAGCCATCTACAGGTGAACCATATAATCGCTAAAACAAGAGTAAAAACTCATAACAGAAGGAATAACGGGATCACTAATAAGTCAGTTAAAATGAGTAAACAATTACAATCTATTCTATATTGAATTTTCGGCTTACATTAAGCCATCTTCAGGAGTACCATATAATCCCTAAAAAAAAGAGTAAACACTCATAACAGAAGGAACAACGGGATCACTAATAAGTCAGTTAAAATGAGTAACCAATTACAATCTATTCTATATTGAATTTTCGGCTTACATTAAGCCATCTACAGGTGAACCATATAATCGCTAAAAAAGAGTAAAAACTCATAACAGAAGGAACAACGGAATCACTAATAAGTCAGTTAAAATGAGTAAACAATTACAATCTATTCTATATTGAATTTTCGGCTTACATTAAGCAATCTGCAGGAGTACCATATAATCCCTAAAAAAAAGAATAAATACTCATAACAGAAAGAATATCGGGATCACTAATAAGTCAGTTACAATGAGTAAACAATTACAATCTATTCTATATTGAATTTTCGGCTTACATTAACCATCTTCAGGAGTACCATATAATCCCTAAAAAAGAGTAAACACTCCTAACAAAAGGAACAACGGGATCACTAATAAGTCAGTTAAAATGAGTAAACAATTACAATCTATTCTATATTGAATTTTCCGCTAACATTAAGCCATCTTCAGGAGAACCATATAATCCCTAAAAAAGAGTAAAAACTCATAACAGAAGGAACAACTGGATCACTAATAAGTCAGTTAAAATGAGTAAACAATTACAATCTATTCTACATTGAATTTTCGGCTTACATTAAGCCATCTTCAGGAGTACTATATAATCCCTAAAAAAAAAAAGAGTAAAACTCATAACAGAAGGAACAACGGGATCATTAATAAGTCAGTTAAAATGAGTAAACAATTACAATCTATTCTATATTGAATTATCGGTTTACATAAAGACATCTCCAGGAGTACCATATAATCCCTAAAAAAAAAAAAAAAAAAAAAAACTCATAACAAAAGGAACAACGGGATCACTAATCAGTCAGTTAACATTAGTAAACAATTACAATCTATTCTATATCGAATTTTCGGCTCACATTAACCCATCTTCAGGAGTACCATATAATCCCTAAAAAAGAGTAAACACTCATAACAGAAGGAACAACGGGATCACTAATAAGTCAGTTAAAATTAGTGAATAATTACAATCTATTCTATATTGAATTTTCGGCTTACATTAAGCCATCTTCAGGAGTACCATATAATCCCTAAAAAAAAGAGTAAACACTCATAACAGAAGGAACAACGGGATCACTAATAAGTCAGTTAAAATGAGTATACAATTACAATATATTCTATATTGAATTTTCGGCTTACTTTAAGCCATCTTCAGGAGTACCATATAATCCCTAAAAAAACAAAGTAAAAACTCAATACAGAAGGAACAACGGGATCACTAAAAAGTCAGTTAAAATGAGTAAACAATTACAATCTATTCTATATTGAATTTTCGGCTTACATTAAGGCATCTTTAGGAGTACCATATAATCCCTAAAGAGAGTAAAAACTCATAACAGAAGGAACAAAGGGATCACTAATAATTCAGATAAAATGAGTACACAATTACAATTATTCAATATGGAATTTTCGGCTTACATTAAGCCATCTTCAGGAGTACCATATCATCCCTAAAAAAGAGTAAAAACTCATAACAGAAGGAACAACGGGATCACTAATAAGTCAGTTAAAATGCGTAAACAATTACAATCTATTCTATATTGAATTTTCGGCTCACATTAAGCCATCTTCAGGAGTACCATATAATCCCTAAAAAAAGAGTAAAAACTCATAACAGAAGGAATAACGGGATCACTAATAAGTCAGTTAAAATGAGTAAACAATTACAATCTATTCTATATTGAATTTTCGGCTTACATTAAGCCATCTTCAGGAGTACCATATAATCCCTAAAAATGAGTAAAAATCATAACAGAAGGAACAACGGAATCACTAATAAGTCAGTAAAATTAGTAAACAATTACAATCTATTCTATATTGAACTTTCGGCTTACATTAAGCCATCTTCAGGAGTACCATATAATCCCTAAAACAAAAGAGTAAACACTCATAACAGAAGGAACAACGGGATCACTAATAAGTCAGTTAAAATGAGTAACCAATTACAATCTATTCTATATTGAATTTTTGGCTTACATTAAGCCATCTACAGGTGAACCATATAATCGCTAAACAAGAGTAAAAACTCATAACAGAAGGAACAACGGAATCACTAATAAGTCAGTTAAAATTAGTAAACAATTACAATCTATTCTATATTGAATTTTTGGCTTACATTAAGCAATCTTCAGGAGTACCATATAATCCCTAAAAAAAGAGTAAGAACTCATAACAGAAAGAATATCGGGATCACTAATAAGTCAGTTACAATGAGTAAACAATTACAATCTATTCTATATTGAATTTTCGGCTTACATTAACCATCTTCAAGAGTACCATATAATCCCTAAAAAAGAGTAAACACTCATAACAAAAGGAACAACGGGATCACTAATAAGTCAGTTAAAATAAGTAAACAATTACAATCTATTCTATATTGAATTTTCGGCTTACATTAACCTATCTACAGGTGTACCATATAATCCCTCAAAAAAGAGTAATAACTCATAACAAAAGGAACAACGGGATAACTAATAAGTCAGTTAAAATGCGTAAACAATTACAATCTATTCTATATTGAATTTTTGGCTTACATTAACCATCTTCAGGAGTACCATATAATCCCTAAAAAAGAGTAAACACTCATAACAAAAGGAACAACGGGATCACTAATAAGTCAGTTAAAATGAGTAAACAATTACAATCTATTCTATATTGAATTTTCGGCTTACATTACGCCATCTTCAAGAGTACCATATAATCCCTAAAAAAAAAAAAGTAAAAACTCATAACAGAAGGTACAACGGGATCACTAATAAGTCAGTTAAAAGGAGTAAACAATAAAGTAGACGTGCCGTTTTGCCCATAATCAAAACGGCATACCCAACTCTGCGATAGGTTACCATCATCACTACTAATACCATCAATCACAATCATCACTACTACAGCCATCATCACTAAACTGCCACAATCATCACGACTACTGTCATCATCACCATTACTATGATCATCATCACTACTATAATTACAATCATCACTACTACTCTCATCATCACTACTACTGTCACCATTGTCACTACCATCTTAATCACTACTATCATCATTGATACTACAACTATCAACCATCATTACTACTATCATCACCACCATCTTACAATTATCATTACTACTGTTAACATCATCATTACTACTATCACCATCATCATTACTACTGTCACAAGTATTTCCATCATGTATCCTATCACCATCATCACTACTACTGCCATCATCACCATTACTATGATCTTCATCATCACAACTATTGTCATCATCACTACAACTTTCACCATCACTACTACTCACCATCATCACTAATACTCACACCATCGTCATAACCATCATCACTACTGTCATTATTATCACTACAACTATCATCATTACTTGTCACCATCATCACTACTACTAGTACTGTAACCATCATATTTACTACTGTCACCATCTTATCTACTACTGTCACCATCATAATCTACTACTGTCATCATCACTACTGTCATCATCATCAATACAACTACAACCATCATCACTACTATTATCACCATCATCACTATAACCATCAATCCCACTATTACTACCATCACTTCTAATGCCAACTAAACCAACTAATTAACCTAGAAAATACGGAGCGAGATGTTTTCACCCCCAGAACGAATGCGTTCTTAGTGTGTGAGCCCACCATCATTGCTGGGGAGGTGGGGAGGCGGGGGGGGGGGGGGTAAAACCATATTTTGGACCTATAATCATAACTATTGCATAAATTAAAAACATCTTTTTTGAATGACGTTCGCATTCATGCAACAAATGTTCGTGTGAAATTTGGTGAAAATCCGTCCAACGGTCTAGGAGTTTCGGGACAGACGGACGACGACGACGACGACGACGACAACGACAATTTTTTTTGGGTGGCACCCACTATACGGGGGGGGGGGGGGGGGGGGGCGATACCAAACTCTGCTTACGCAGAGTTGATTATTACAATCATCACTACTACTCTCACCATCATCACTATTACTCTCACCAGTCACTGCCATCTTAATCACTAATATCATCATTTATACTTCACCTATCAACCATCATTACTACTATCATCACCACCATCTTACAATCATCATTACTAGTTAACATCATTACTACTACTATGTCATCATTACTACTGTCACAAGTATTACCATCATGTATCCTAGTATCACCATCATCACTACTACTGCCATTATCACCATTACTATCATCATCACAACAACTTTCACCATCATCACTACTACTCACCATCATCACTAATACTAACACCATCGTCACTACCATAATCACTACTGTCATTATTATCACTACAACTATCATCATTACTTATCACCATCATCACTAATATTATGACCATCATCACTACTATTAGTATTGTCTCCATAATATCTACTACTGTCATCATCATCAATTCAAATACAACCATCATCACTTCTATCACCATCAATCCCACTATTACTACCACTTATAATGCCAACTAAACTAACTTAACCTAGCAAATGTGGAGCGAGATGTTTTCGCCCCCAGAACGCATTCATTGCTGTGTGTGGGGGGTGGGGGTAAAACCATATTTGGGGTTAAATCATATTTTTGGACCTAAAATCATAATTATTGCACAAATTCAAAACATCTTTTTTGACTGACGTTCGCATTCACCCAACAAATGTTCGTGTGAAATTTGGTGAAAATCCGTCCAAAGGTCTACTAGTTTCTTCGAGACAGACGGACAACGACGACGACGACGACAAACATTTTTTTCCGGTGGTACCCACTATACGGGGGGGGGGGGGGGGGCGATACCAAACTCTGCCTGCACAGAGTTGATTACACTCTATTCTATATTGAATTTTCGGCTTACATTAAGCCATCTTCAGGAATACCATATAATCCCTAACAAGGAGTAAAAACTCATAACAGAAGGAACAACGGGATCACTAATCAGTCAGTTAACATTAGTAAACAATTACAATCTATTCTATATCGAATTTTCGGCTCACATTAACCCATCTTCAGGAGTACCATATAATCCCTAAAAAAGAGTAAACACTCATAACAGAAGGAACAACGGGATCACTAATAAGTCAGTTAAAATTAGTGAATAATTACAATCTATTCTATATTGAATTTTCGGCTTACATTAAGCCATCTTCAGGAGTACCATATAATCCCTAAAAAAAAGAGTAAACACTCATAACAGAAGGAACAACGGGATCACTAATAAGTCAGTTAAAATGAGTATACAATTACAATATATTCTATATTAATTTTCGGCTTACTTTAAGCCATCTTCAGGAGTACCATATAATCCCTAAAAAAACAAAGTAAAAACTCAATACAGAAGGAACAACGGGATCACTAAAAAGTCAGTTAAAATGAGTAAACAATTACAATCTATTCTATATTGAATTTTCGGCTTACATTAAGGCATCTTTAGGAGTACCATATAATCCCTAAGAGAGTAAAAACTCATAACAGAAGGAACAAAGGGATCACTAATCATTCAGATAAAAATGAGTACACAATTACAATATTCAATATTGAATTTTCGGCTTACATTAAGCCATCTTCAGGAGTACCATATCATCCCTAAAAAAGAGTAAAAACTCATAACAGAAGGAACAACGGGATCACTAATAAGTCAGTTAAAATGCGTAAACAATTACAATCTATTCTATATTGAATTTTCGGCTCACATTAAGCCATCTTCAGGAGTACCATATAATCCCTAAAAAAAGAGTAAAAACTCATAACAGAAGGAATAACGGGATCACTAATAAGTCAGTTAAAATGAGTAAACAATTACAATCTATTCTATATTGAATTTTCGGCTTACATTAAGCCATCTTCAGGAGTACCATATAATCCCTATAAATGAGTAAAAATCATAACAGAAGGAACAACGGAATCACTAATAAGTCAGTAAAATTAGTAAACAATTACAATCTATTCTATATTGAACTTTCGGCTTACATTAAGCCATCTTCAGGAGTACCATATAATCCCTAAAAAAAAAGAGTAAACACTCATAACAGAAGGAACAACGGGATCACTAATAAGTCAGTTAAAATGAGTAACCAATTACAATCTATTCTATATTGAATTTTTGGCTTACATTAAGCCATCTACAGGTGAACCATATAATCGCTAAACAAGAGTAAAAACTCATAACAGAAGGAACAACGGAATCACTAATAAGTCAGTTAAAATGAGTAAACAATTACAATCTATTCTATATTGAATTTTTGGCTTACATTAAGCAATCTTCAGGAGTACCATATAATCCCTAAAAAAAGAGTAAGAACTCATAACAGAAAGAATATCGGGATCACTAATAAGTCAGTTACAATGAGTAAACAATTACAATCTATTCTATATTGAATTTTCGGCTTACATTAACCATCTTCAAGAGTACCATATAATCCCTAAAAAAGAGTAAACACTCATAACAAAAGGAACAACGGGATCACTAATAAGTCAGTTAAAATAAGTAAACAATTACAATCTATTCTATATTGAATTTTCGGCTTACATTAAGCTATCTACAGGTGTACCATATAATCCCTCAAAAAGAGTAATAACTCATAACAAAAGGAACAACGGGATAACTAATAAGTCAGTTAAAATGCGTAAACAATTACAATCTATTCTATATTGAATTTTCGGCTTACATTAACCATCTTCAGGAGTACCATATAATCCCTAAAAAAGAGTAAACACTCATAACAAAAGGAACAACGGGATCACTAATAAGTCAGTTAAAATGAGTAAACAATTACAATCTATTCTATATTGAATTTTCGGCTTACATTACGCCATCTTCAAGAGTACCATATAATCCCTAAAAAAAAAAAAAGTAAAAACTCATAACAGAAGGTACAACGGGATCACTAATAAGTCAGTTAAAAGGAGTAAACAATAAAGTAGACGTGCCGTTTTGCCCAAAATCAAAACGGCATACCCAACTCTGCGATACGTTACCATCATCACTACTAATACCATCATCAATCACAATCATCACTACTACTTCCATCATCACTAAACTGCCACAATCATCACGACTACTGTCATCATCACCATTACTATGATCATCATCACTACTACAATTACAATCATCACTACTAATGTCACCATTGTCACTACCATCTTAATCACTACTATCATCATTGATACTACAACTATCAACCATCATTACTACTATCATCACCACCATCTTACAATCATCATTACTACTGTTAACATTATCACTACTACTATCACCATCATCATTACTACTGTCACAAGTATTTCCATCATGTATCCTATCACCATCATCACTACTACTGCCATCATCACCATTACTATGATCTTCATCATCACAACTATTGTCATCATCACTACAACTTTCACCATCATCACTACTACTCACCATCATCACTAATACTCACACCATCATCACTACCATCATTACTACTGTTATTATTATCACTACAACTATCATCATTACTTGTCACCATCATCACTACTACTAGTACTGTAACCATCATATCTACTACTGTCACCATCATATCTACTACTGTCACCATCATATCTACTACTGTCATCATCATCACTACTGTCATCATCATCAATACAACTACAACCATCCTCACTACTATTATCACCATCATCACTATCACCATCAATCCCACTATTACTACCATCACTTCTAATGCCAACTAAACCAACTAATTAACCTAGAAAATACGGAGCGAGATGTTTTCACCCCCAGAACGAATGCGTTCTTAGTGTGTGAGCCCACCATCATTGCTGGGGAGGGAGGGGTAAAACCATATTTTGGACCTAAAATCATAACTATTGCATAAATTCAAAACATCTTTTTTGAATGACGTTCGCATTCATGCAACAAATGTTCGTGTGAAATTTGGTGAAAATCCGTCCAACGGTCTAGGAGTTTCGGGACAGACGGACGACGACGATGATGACTACGACAATTTTTTTGGGTGGTACCCACTATACGGGGGGGGGGGGGGGCGATACCAAACTCTACTTACGCAGAGTTGATTATTACAATCATCACTACTACTGTCACCATTGTCACTGCCATCTTAATCACTACTATCATCATTGATACTACACCTATCAACCATCATTACTACTATCATCACCACCATCTTACAATCATCATTACTAGTTAACATCATTACTACTACTATAACCATCATCATTACTACTGTCACAAGTATTACCATCATCACTACTACTGCCATCATCACCATTACTGTCATCATCACAACAACTTTCACCATCATCACTACTACTCACCATCATCACTAATACTAACACCATCGTCACTACCATAATCACTACTGTCATCATGATTACTACAACTATCATCATTACTTATCACCATCATCACTACTATTGTGACCATCATCACTACTAATAGTACTGTCTCCATAATATCTACTACTGTCATTATCATCAATACAAATACAACCATCATCACTACTATCACCATCAATCCCACTATTACTACCACTTCTAATGCCAACTAAACTAACTTAACCTAGCAAATGCTGAGCAAGATGTTTTCGCCCCCAGAACGCATTCATTGCTGGGGGGGGGGGGGTAAACCCATATTGTGTAAAAACATATTTTGGACCGAAAATCATAATTATTGCACAAATTAACAAAAACAAATTTGGCTGACGTTCGCATTCACCCAACAAATATTTGTGAAATTTGGTGAAAATCCGTCCAAAGGTCTAGGAGTTTCTTCGAGACAGACAGACAACGACAACGACGACGACGACGACAGACATTTTTTCCGGTGGTACCCACTATACGGGGAGGGGGGGGGGGGGGGGCGATACCCAACTCTGCATACGCAGAGTTGATTACACTCTATTCTATATTGAATTATCGGCTTACATTAAGCCATCTTCTGGAACACCATATAATCCCTAAAAAAGAGTAAAAACTCATAACAGAAGGAACAACAGGATCACTAATAAGTCAGTTAAAATGAGTAAACAATTACAATCTATTCTATATTGAATGTTCGGCTTACATTAAGCTGTCTTCAGGAGTACCATATAATCCCTAAAAAAAAAAAAAAAAAGTAAAAACTCATAACAGAAGGAACAACGGGATCACTAATAAGTCAGTTAAAATGAGAAAATAATTGCAATCTATTCTACAGGGTGATTCAGTAACCCTTTTCATAAAATTAATGGCAAATTCGGGAGACAAAAATAAGACTAATTTACTCTATGACCCTTAGGGTGAGTCTTTGATATGATGGAGATATTACACCTTTAAAGTTATCGATAGATAGAAAAGAAAAAATCTAAGGAGTGAGAATGAAAATGTCGTTGCTAACTGGCAGGGTAGTAGAGTATTAATTATGATGATGGTGATAAAATGCTAATGTTCTTTTGAGCATTGAGACAACTTCTACCATAATTATGCAACCATTTACATACCACGTGTAAGCAAAGAAACAATCTTTAGATTCATGTACAGATTGATTCAAGATTCATTAAGACGAGCAGAGTATCAAAGCTCAAAGTCGGCAGTCAGATCCCTCCTCCTCCACTTACCCTCTTCCACCACTTACTCCTCCTCCTCTTCCTCTTACTTATCCTCCGCCGCCTGCTTCTCCCCTTGCTACTACTACTAATAATACAATGATTATTAATAATAATGATGATGATAATTCAAATACAGTAGTAATGTACCTTTGTAAATTGCGAAACGAACTGCATCCAGATACCGTATGCAGCCATTTTGATACCAAGTCTTGGTTACGCTACCCTGCCAGTTAGCAATGACATTTTCATTCTCACTCCTTAGATTTTTTTCTTTTCTATCTATCGATAACTTTAAAGGTGTAATATCTCCATCATATCAAAGACTCACCCTAAGGGTCATAGAGTAAATTAGTCTTATTTTTGTCTCCCGAATTGTCCATTAAATTTATGAAAAGGGTTACTGAATCACCCTGTATATTGAATTTTCGGCTTACATTAACCATCTTCAGGAGTACCATATAATCCCTAAAAAAAGAGTAAAAACTCATAACAGAAGGAACAACGGGATCACTAATAAGTCAGTTAACATTAGTAAACAATTACAATCTATTCTATATTGAATTTTCGGCTCACATTAAGCCATCTTCAGGAGTACCATAAAATCGCTAAAACAAGAGTAAAAACTCATAACAGAAGGAATAACGGGATCACTAATAAGTCAGTTAAAATGAGTAAACAATTACAATCTATTCTATATTGAATTTTCGGCTTACATTAAGCCATCTTCAGGAGTACCATATAATCCCTAAAAAAGAGTAAACACTCATAACAGAAGGAACAACGGGATCACTAATAAGTCAGTTAAAATGAGTAACCAATTACAATCTATTCTATATTGAATTTTCGGCTTACATTAAGCCATCTACAGGTGAACCATATAATCGCTAAAAAAGAGTAAAAACTCATAACAGAAGGAACAACGGAATCACTAATAAGTCAGTTAAAATGAGTAAACAATTACAATCTATTCTATATTGAATTTTCGGCTTACATTAAGCAATCTGCAGGAGTACCATATAATCCCTAAAAAAAAGAGTAAATACTCATAACAGAAAGAATATCGGGATCACTAATAAGTCAGTTACAATGAGTAAACAATTACAATCTATTCTATATTGAATTTTCGGCTTACATTAACCATCTTCAGGAGTACCATATAATCCCTAAAAAAGAGTAAACACTCCTAACAAAAGGAACAACGGGATCACTAATAAGTCAGTTAAAATGAGTAAACAATTACAATCTATTCTATATTGAATTTTCCGCTCACATTAAGCCATCTTCAGGAGAACCATATAATCCCTAAAAAAGAGTAAAAACTCATAACAGAAGGAACAACTGGATCACTAATAAGTCAGTTAAAATGAGTAAACAATTACAATCTATTCTACATTGAATTTTCGGCTTACATTAAGCCATCTTCAGGAGTACTATATAATCCCTAAAAAAAAAAAAGAGTAAAAACTCATAACAGAAGGAACAACGGGATCATTAATAAGTCAGTTAAAATGAGTAAACAATTACAATCTATTCTATATTGAATTATCGGCTTACATAAAGACATCTCCAGGAGTACCATATAATCCCTAAAAAAAAAAAAAAAAAAAAAAACTCATAACAAAAGGAACAACGGGATAACTAATAAGTCAGTTAAAATGAGTAAACAATTACAATCTATTCTATATTGAATTTTCGGGTTACATTAAGCCATCTTCAGGAGTACCATATAATCCCTAAAAAAAATAAAAAATAAAAACTCATAACAGAAGGAGCAACGGGATCACTAACAAGTCAGTTAAAATGAGTAAACAATTACAATCTTTTCTATATTGAATTTTCGGCTTACATTAAGCCATCTTCAGGAGTACCATATAATCCCTAAAAATTAGTAAAAACTCATAACAGAAGGAACAACGGGATCACTAATAAGTCAGTTCAAATAAGTAAACAGTTACAATCTATTCTACATTGAATTGTCGGCTTACATTAAGCCATCTTCAGCAGTACCATATAATCCCTAAAAAAGAGTAAAACACTCATAACAGAAGGAACAACGGGATCACTAATAAGTCAGTTAAAATGAGTATACAATTACAATCTATTCTATATTGAATTTTCGGCCTACATTAAGCCATCTTCAGGAGTACCATACAATCCCAAAAAAAGAGTAAAAACTCATAACAGAAGGAACAACGGGATCACTAATAAGTCAGTTAAAATGAGTAAACAATTGCAATCTATTCTATATTGAATGTTCGGCTTACATTAAGCAATCTTCAGGAGTACCATATAATCCCTAAAAAAAGAGTAAAAACTCATAACAGAAAGAATATCGGGATCACTAATAAGTCAGTTACAATGAGTAAACAATTACAATCTATTCTATATTGAATTTTCGGCTTACATTAAGCCATCTTCAGGAGTACCATATAATCCCTAAAAAAGAGTAAACACTCATAACTAGAAGGAATAACGGGATCACTAATAAGTCAGTTAAAATGAGCAAACAATTACAATCTATTCTATATTGAATTTTTGGCTTACATTAAGCCATCTTCAGTAGTACCATATAATCCCTAAAAAAGAGTAAAAACTCATAACAGAAGGAACAACGGGATCATAAATAAGTCAGTAAAAATGAGTAAACAATTACAATCTGTTCTATATTGAATTATCGGCTTACATAAAGCCATCGCCAGGAGTACCATATAATCCCTAAAAAAGAGTAAAAACTTATAACAAAAGGAACAACGGGATCACTAATAAGTCAGTTAAAATGAGTAAACCATTACAATCTATTCTATATTGAATTTTCGGGTTACATTAAGCCATCTTCAGGAGTACCATATAATCCCTAAAAAAAATAAAAAATAAAAACTCATAACAGAAGGAGCAACGGGATCACTAACAAGTCAGTTAAAATGAGTAAACAATTACAATCTATTCTATAGTGAATTTTCGGCTTACATTAAGCCATCTTCAGGAGTACCATATAATCCCTAAAAAAGAGTAAAAACTCATAACAGAAGGAACAACGGGATCACTAATAAGTCAGTTAAAATGAGTAAACAATTACAATCTATTCTATATTCAATTTTCGGCTTACATTAAGCTATCTTCAGGAATACCATATAATCCCTAAACAAGAGTAAACACTCATAACAGAAGGAACAACGGGATCACTAATAAGTCAGTTAAAATGAGCAAACTAATACAATCTATTCTATATTGAATTTTCGGCTTACATTAAGCCATCTTCAGGAGTACCATATAATCCCTAAGAAAGAGTAAAAACTCATAACAGAAGGAACAACGGGATCACTAATAAGTCAGTTAAAATAAGTAAACAATTACAATCTATTCTATATTGAATTTTCGGCTTACATTAAGACATCTTCAGGAGTACCATATAATCCCTAAAAAAAAAGTTGTAAAAACTCATAACAGAAGGAACAACGGGATCACTAATAAGTCAGTTAAAATGTGTAAACAATTATAATCTATTCTATATTGAATTTTCGGCTTACATCAAGCCATCTTCAGGATTACCATATAATCCCCCCCCCCAAAAAAAAAAGTAAAAATTCATAACAGAAGGAACAACGGGATCACTAATAAGTCAGTTAAAATGAGTAAACAATTACAATATATTCTATATTTAATTTTCGGCTTACATTAAGCCATCTTCAGAAGTACCATATAATCCCTAAAAAAAAAAGGTAAAAACTCATAACAGAAGGAACAACGGGATCACTAATAAGTCAGTTAAAATGTGTAAACAATTGCAATCTATTCTATATTGAATTTTTGGCTTACATTAAGCCATCTTCCGGAGTACCATATAATCCCTAAAAAAGAGTAAAAACTCATAACAGAAGGAACAACGGGATCACTAATAAGTCAGTTAAAATGAGTAAACAATTACAATCTATTCTATATTGAATTTTCGGCTTACATTAATCCATCTTCAGGAGTACCATATAATCCCTAAAAAAGAGTAAAAACTCATATCAGAAGGAACAACGCGATCACTAATAAGTCAGTTAAAATGAGTAAACAATTACAACCTATTCTATACTGAATTTTCGGCTTACATTAAGCCATCTTCAGGAGTACCATATAGAATATTGAATAGATTGTAGTTGTTTGCTCATTTTAACTGACTTATTAGTGATCCCGTTGTTCCTTCTATATATATATATATATATATATATATATATATATATATATATATATATATATATATATCTATGTAAATTGCTAAAAGGTAGATAGAAAGAAGATGGATAAAAACGAATAATATACATTTAAATATATACAGTATATATATTTATGTATATATATATATATATATATATATATACTGTATATATATATTATATATATATATATATACATATTTTTTTTTCAATGTGAATGAGGGAGACAAAATGCATAACTGCCTGCAGCGAGTGCCTCCCCCAAAGTTGAAAGAGTGACAGGGCAAAAATCAAGGGACGTTCG
Source organism: Paralithodes platypus (assembly GCA_032716605.1). Taxonomy (NCBI): domain Eukaryota; kingdom Metazoa; phylum Arthropoda; class Malacostraca; order Decapoda; family Lithodidae; genus Paralithodes; species Paralithodes platypus. The sequence goes on from CM064487.1 coordinate 113,253,685, forward strand.
ATCTAAAATACCTGGACACAGGGAGTTTGAAGCAATTTAAGTCATAGGAAGAGGGAAATACTGATTCTGGGAGAGAGTTCCAGAGCTCAGCAGTTGAATAGAAGAAAGTCTGAGAATAGCGTTTCACTCTTGGGTTGGAGAGTTGCACAGAGTAGGGGTGGGATTGTGTTGCAAGGTGGGTACTACGTACCCTACGTAGAGGAGGTGGTATACACTGGGAAAGCTCCGAGGGACAATGATAATTGTATTAGCGATAGAATAGCGAGAGAGATGCAACATTGCGGCGAAGAGAAAGAGATTGCAGAGAGTTGGTGAGTGGACGGGAGTTAATGATACAAAAGGCTTTCCTTTCTACTTTGTCAAGGAGTGCGGTGTGAGAGGATCCTCCCCAAACATGTGAACAATACTCAATACAACGACGCACTGTGCCCCTGTACAGAGCAAGAAGATGCGCAGGGGTAAAGAACCCCATCAAGCTGTTGAGCACACCCAGCTTCTGGGAGACTGCCTTAGCGAGACTGGTAATATGGTCTTTCCAAGTGAGAGCAGAAGACAAAGGTACACCGTGAACATTGAGAGAAGATGAAGGTTTGATTTTTGTATTGTTGAAGAATAAAGGATAGTCCTCTGGAGGTTCCTGACGGGTAGTAAGATGGATAAATTGAGTCTTGGAAGCATTAAATGCAACAAGGTTTTCTCTACCCCAATTGGAAATAGTAGCTAGATCAGAAGATAAATGTTTTATGGCTTCAGTTTGCTTTTGAGGGACTGCTGGCTGGGGCGTTCTGGAAAACTAATTGAGTGGTGTAAGGTAGAGGCATCTGCATATGAATAGATGGGACTGGATGTACAGTTGAGAAGATCATTTATGAAAATTAGAATGAGAATAGGAGATAGGACAGAACCCTGAGGAACACCGATGTTGATAAGGTGAGGAAATGAGTGATGGCCGTCCACAACCGCAGCTATGGAACGGCCGGAAAAGGAAATTCGAGACAAAGGCACAGATGAAGGGACAGAAACCGAAGGAGGGCAGTTTGGAAATTAAAGATTTGTGTGAGACTCTCTCGAAGGCCTTCGATATGTTTAGTGCAACAGATATATATATATATATATATATATATATATATATATATATATATATATATATATATATATATATATATATATATATGTGAAATTTGCCTCATCACTAAACGAAACCTCTGCAATCAAACCGTTGTTCTCCCTCTCTTGAGTAAGGAGCCACCGACAGAAATCCACTCATTGGTGATAATCACGTTCAGTTAGAGCATAGGTGGGCTGGTGATGATATGGGTACAGGCCATGTCTGTTTACAATCCTCCATACTGATGCATGAGCCACACCAAATCGTGCACCAAGTCGACGTGTGCTTGTAGATGGATCATCTGCTATGGCATCAAGGATATCCTCTTCTGCATCGAGTAGTTGCTCATCATGAGACCTTCCTCTGTCTACTGCACGTGGATTCAGTGAGCCATATTCCCATAGTCGTCTTTCTACGCTGAGGAAAGTAGGCCGACATGGTTGCCTCCGGTTGGGTTATTGTTCACCGTACATCCTTACTGCTTCAGCTGCATTTCCTCCAGCTGCACCTAAAGTAAGTAACATGTCTGTGTACTCAGCAGAGGTGTATGGCTCCATGTCTGGTACTTACTTAAGACTGCCAGTACATCCTTCTTTCTCTCACCTTCTCACATTACCTTCAATTTGTGAAGCTTCATTCATACAGTATTCGAACCCATGAAGCAAATTGATCGAGCACCTATTGTAAATACTGTAAAATACATTGATGTTCAAACATGTATGACAAAATAAAGTAATTGAGGTGATGGTAATCTACTGATCGTTTTCATCCCCTAGACTTTCCTATTTAAACTAAAATGTGTAATATCCCGGTAAATATGAGAAATTTCCAAAACCGTCACATAGTAAAGTATATTTATTATTGCTAGGTCTATTCATTCTGAAATTTATGAAAGGTATTTATGAAACACCCTGTATATATATATAATTATATATATATATTGTCTATGCCGACCAATACATAACTTTTGTAGTATCATAATGTAGCAATACAAAGCAATATCCTGTGATAATATGATAAAAGCATTCGTTCGGAGAATGTGGTTGATATTAACATATACGTTTTTATGAGATGCCATTAATATTTTGGGGATACCTTGTATGATTGGTATTTGGTAGGCTGACAGACTTGTAATAACAAATCCTCTATCTGATCTTACCGTAATCACCTAGGAACAACATTACATAATATTATAAGATCATAACCCTTGAGAATTACGATGCATCTTACCAGTTTATTTTGGCTATCATTATACGATTTTTACAGCTTAGGAAGGATCTGTGGGAATTTCACCCTCTGAGTACCATCGACGTGTTATATTTTTTTTCTAGCTATATTAAAGTGATATTATGGAGATTAGGAAGGATCTGTGGTAGTAAAATGGTTGGTTGAAATAGTTTGAAGTCTTATTATTGCTAGACGTCTTTTCTAAGTTGGATAAACTCGTCAAATAGTTGCCCAAATAAGACGAAAATTACGTCCCTGGTACTGAATTGTTTAAAGGGTAAAGACTATCTCAATTGACCCTCTGACGTTCATATTCCCTTCTGAATCTGAATAAAACAGTGCATCATCTTATCTTGAAAGGGTTAGCATCCTCTCAAGCCTTTGTTCACATTCATACTCAACTTGTATACACTTTCTTAATGAAATAATTAAGTATGTAAATGCTTGGTAACTTTCATAATGTTTCACATGATTTAAGGGGGGTCACCGGGTTTGTTTTATCTTTCTCTCCTTTTCTCTCTTTCCCTGGCTTGTATCCATTCAGGCAACTGTTTTAAGACTTGTATCCCCATCCAGGTGTCGATTTCTTCCTGGCGAGCAATAGCGAACCAGCATTGTATGGAGAAATCCGGCTTCGCCGGAGACACTTTTCTATCGAAAAATTTACAAATTTAGCTTGCTGTTAAAACAAAAATATATAATATTATATGCTGGCTCGCCACGAAAATATTGACATCTGGATTGGGGTAAACGTCTTAAAACAGTAGGCTGAATGGGGCCGAATGGATACAAACCAAAGAGAGGGAGAGAAAAAGTCGAGGTGGGCTCCCTTAATATACAAACAAGGGGTAATTATTATAGGATGCGCTTGTTCACTGCCCTAAACTCCGTGTATTATTATTATTTTTGTTTCTCTTTATGAATTTGATTTGCAGTAGGTGTTTCCTTTTTTTTGTGAAATATCTGGATTTAGGTTTTTTTCGCCATTTTAATTGATACATGTGCTTTTAGTTTATGTATTATGTTGGATCAAATTCCTTTGTAAACATGTTATTTTTGTATTATATATTTTGCTGTGGTCAATACACTATCTATCTATCTATCAGTGCTATATTTCACTTTGAAGCCTGTGATGATCGAGACTTCTAGCTTGGTACACAAGGTTTGTTGCATATTATCTAGGTTGACAAAGTTTACCTCTCCAGATTGGACGTCGTAAATGTCCACCAATTTCAAGTTCCTTCTCCCCAATGCAAATTTAACATGAAGTTCAAATCTACTACAAATATAAAATAGCGACACTATCCTAAATTTGTTTTAATAATCTACGCTAAGTTATTACAGCATAACACAGCATAGCCCTATCCTAGCCTAAACCACATTGCCAAGATAGTTAAATGTACGAGGGCCTGAGTCAACTGAATTTATTAATACATACCACACAAGTGTTTTACTTTTGTCTTCGTTTTCTATGTGAGTGAGGGAGACAAAAGGCAGAACTGCTTGTGGCGAGTGCCTCCCCGAGAGTTGAAAAAGTAACAGGGCCAAAATCAAGGAACGTTCCAGCCAAAATGCCTGGACACACGGAGTTTGAAGCAATTAAAGTCATAGGATAAGGGAAGGACTGATTCTGGGAGAGAGTTCCAGAGCTCAGCTGTTGAATAGAAGAAGGATTGAGAATAACGTTATACTCTAGGGTTGGAGAGTTGCACAGAGTTGGGATGGAGTAGGTGAGGTGGGAATTCCGAATACATAACATTGTCACTGTGTTTTATTTTACTGTTGGCCATAGTTTACCAAGTAATTATTAATAGTGTTGTATATTAACAATAATAGTCTAAAATATACTGTTTGGTTTGTCACTCGTCTTTACTTTTTGGATAATTGTTGTATTCGCTTAATTGGACGATCATGCACATCTTAATCCTCTGCCTCAGCTAAGTCTTGCTATAGAGGACATCATCTGTATAAACCCTTTCCATTGATATATTTATTTATCACAAATTTGTGCGTACAGTAGTCTTCACTTCCTTTTAGCTACGATGTGGTTTTGTTATCTACACTCAAGCATTAAATCTTAGCATATGAGCTATACGAACGTCAAACAAAGTATTTCGTGATTTAAAGGCAGACACAATTTTGTTCTGTATCAGTGTGCCGCGGTTATCTGTCCGCAACTGTACGAGAAATACGAGCACAGAGCGACTCCCTAATGTATGCCACTCCCCTTATAGAAACTCCGTGTAAGGAAACTCGACCCCCTTATAAAAGCATCACCTTGCCCCGGACAGAGGTTCAATAGACCCTTGAAGCGATAGTCAGGAGGCACTTCTCGGGACACAGTTGCCAGTTCACTCATAATAATGCTTTAAGGGGGGTCACCGGCATTTTGTTTTTATCTTTCTCTCCTTTTCTCTCTTTCCCTGACTTGTATCCATTCGGCCCCATTCAGCCAACTGTTTTAAGACGTTTATCCCCATCCAGGTGTCGATTTCTTCCTGGCGAGCGATAGCGAGCCAGCATTGTATGGAGAAATCTGGCTTCGCCGGAGACATTTTTCGATCGAAAAATGTACAAATTTAGCTTGCTGTCAAAAGAAAAATATATATATGCTGGCTCACTACCGCTCGCCAGGAAAATATTGACACCTGGATGGGGTAAACGTCTTAAAACAGTATTTTGAATGGGGCCGAATGGATACAAGCCAAACATAGAGAAAAAAGTGAGGTGGGCTCCCTTAACTATCTACCTTTTGATAGTCACAGTTAAAATTCATGACATTCTGTACAAGATCATTCCTAAGCGAAATATAATCGTCTGGGGATAGCTTTAACAAAACAAAATAGATGTCATTTATGTGAAAGATAATGTTGGGACTGCATATTAAAAAAAAAATCGCATCGATATGGCCTTTCCAAGCTGAATATAATCGCCTGGTGGTACTTATAAAATATAACATATGCCACTGGGTTGATGCGACAGTTGGAATTAAGTGGAATAGAAAAATAAGTATATATAATTTATGTATGGCCTAATTTCCAAGGCGTTGCTAAAGGGAAGGTTCTTAGTTTGCTCCTTAGACCTCCATCAAGCTGAAAGAAAAACTCACATGACCCCTCCTTCGAGATTAATGTGTACATTATTCGGTAGAAACATTTCCTGACCGAAGGCAAGTTCCTCTTTAATTGCAGGCTCGCTTTCGCTCGCCAGGAAAAAATCGATACCTGAATGACACGAAACGTCATAAAATTAATACAGAAATGGTGGAAAGGTCTAAAAAAAAAAAAAAAAAAAAATGGGGTGAATGTTTTAAATTATCAAAACTGATCATGTTCTCCCTCAAATGAAAACCTCTCCTTAATGATATATATAAAAGTAAATCGAAAAATTAATAAACCTCTCCTTCCCTCCCACCCCTCCTCTGCCAGTCAACCCTTACCCTCCCTCCACCCTCCCCCCACCCTCCCTCCACCCTACACCTGTCACACTGGGTCTCTTTCTCTCTTTTCTCTCCCTCATGTCTTCCCACGGCCAAGGCACTGTGGCATTAGGGGAGGGGGGGGGGGGGGTTCTTTTAGGCTTGGAAGCAAGGCGTAAAAATATCAATACAGAGAGAGAGAGAGCATCAAAAATGTCTGTCTGAATTCATCGAAGTCCCTTATATATAGCTTAGTAAAATAGTTGAGAAGACTGTCCCAGTTTGGCCATAAATTCCCTAAACAACACCATAATTATGATGCCGATCACAAGATTACGCAATATGAAGACTTAGTATGTTATTGTATGTTCGTAGAGAGTTGCCCTTAAGATAACATAACGTAATAGTATTGTCTCTCGGAAAATTGTGTTGTGAGTGTCACGAATGATCAGAAATGGGTTGCACGGACTAAGCTCTTCCCCCGGCATGGAGTACCCTAGACCCGCGACCCCACCGGCCACACAATGTTATCGCGTCGTGTCACTAGGGCCCGGACAATTAAAAGTGCTGATGTGACTATCGAAGGGTCTCATCAAGGTGAGTTAGGCGAGGCGGGTCGGATGTCGACAGTTTTCGAGTTGGATGCCAAAGAAGTATCGTCAGGTGAAGGGCTCTCTGGGCATTCTCTAGCGTCCTTCTATGGTGCTCCAGAAGCGTTTTATAAGTGCTTAACTGTTAGGCAGACTCTCGATCATCTTGAAAGAAGCAAATGACAATCACGTGGAAACAAAAGTGAATCGTGACGCGAGATGACAGGGCGCGATAGTCCACGCTCGTCCGACCCACTCTATTGATACCTTGATAATAGGTCAAAAAATAATCGATCCCTTAGAAAATCTTGTACAATAGGATGAGAGATCTGGAACTCTACGACAGTAAAAGATTTGAGGCTGCAGTTTAATAGTGGGGAATATTGAGTGAGGTGGTTATTATTTTTGTTCTTGTCTTCTTTTTTTTATTTTACTTTATTTTATTTTTTTTGCTGCTTAATGGACAAGTGTTATAATACACGTACCAGCTATTATTATATCTGATTTGAAATAAGTATATATGACATACTGTATGTATACATAACATTCTGATAATCTAACCCTTTCAAATTTTAACCTGTTGTATTTTGCTAAATATTCCCATAATTCATCCATAAGAAATATCTGTAATTAAGTCGTTGAATATCTATAGACAACTGGAAAAGGATTATATAATGATATTAAAGAGTAATTGTAATAGGATAAAGAACATTATATGAAATTATATATTTTTAACTGTAGTTAATCTAAGCCAAAAATTAGCTTGTTTACTCTATACTATTACTGAAAAAGCATATTTAGCATTAGCATGGCGAGTTCTTTGACCTGAATGTTGGTTTGAAACAGGGGTGTGTGATGTCCCCGTGGTTGTTTACTGTATATATGGATGGAGTTATGAAAGAAATACTATCAAGAGCAGTGGATGTTGGTGTATCGCTGAAAAGGGAGGGAATTGAGTGGAAGCTACCTATACTGCTGTTTGCGGATGATACAGTTCTGATGAGTGATAATGAATGGGAGTTGCAGGGTCTGGTAAATGAGTTTGGAACAGTGTGCGAAAAACGGAATTTGAAGGTAAAATACGGGGAAGAGCAAGGTTATGGTCTTCGAAAGGGGTGAAGTCACGAGTGTGAGGTGAAGCTGAACGGTCAGGCTATGGAGATCGTCAACTCTTTTAAGTATCTGGGCAGTGTGTTGAGTAAAGATGGGACTATGGATGAAGAGGTGCGGGAGAGGTACAACAGGGGAAGAGGGTTGTAGGAACGCTAAAAGCAGTAACAAGAAATAGGGTGGTCAGTATGGAAGTGAAGAAGTCCTTGCATGACAGTGTGGTAATCCCGACACTGACTTAACGGGAGCGAAGCATGGACGTTGGTTGAGAGACTCAAAACCAGAGTGAGAGCAGTGGAAATGAATTACTTAAGGAGTGCGTGCGGAGTTGTTACATGGAGGGATAGACAGACTAATGAGGAAGTAATAGGAGGTGTGGTGTGGAGGTAGATGTGCTGGAAGTGTGAAAAGGAACAACTTGAGATGGTTCGGGCCATATGGAACGTATGGAACGCGAGAGAATGAACTAAGAGGGTGTACGAGAGCGAGGTGGAGGGACAGAGGGGGAGAGGTATACCGAATATGAGGTGGAGGAGGATTGAGAACTACATGAACGAAGGCGGTGCTGGTTGGGGGGGGGGGCGTCGACTGACTGGGGACAGAGGTGCATGGGGGCGGTTCGTTCGTGGCCACCCCTTCGGGGATCACGGCGTCAGGCAATAGATAGATAGATAGTACTTGGAATATTATACAGGGTATACAATAATATTGTATTTGTGATTGTATAACGATGCATTTAACCATTCAGTTTGCATTTTGGTCATGTAAGAAGCATGTCATTTTTTGTTTCCCTGTTCGGGCTCTGTCTCGAATCGGCCACCCCCAGCTTTGCTATGGCGTATGCTCCTGAGTATATAGATAGCTAGAAGATTCATAAGGTAGCAGTACTAGTTTATGGAAACAAAGAACATCATAATAAATTATACGTAAATATATAGTGTATAAATTATATTCATCTCTATCTGCTTACTGATCAATTTATCTATCTGTACCTTCTTATCAATGGCTATCTAATCAATATGTTTGATTATATAATATCTACTATCTAATATCTACTCATCTTTTCATTTCTCCTGATTCTCTCTCTCTCTCTCTCTCTCTCTCTCTCTCTCTCTCTCTCTCTCTCTCTCTCTCTCTCTCTCTCTCTCCTTGCTTTCATTATAATATCCTGGAACCTCAAACATCCGCGAGGCACGCAGTCACTCAATTCACATCCCAATTTTTCTGTAATCAAATACGAATATCGTACTAAATCAAGGTCAACCCCTAAGATGTTTATATTGAGTGCCTCTATTAAATATAAAGTGTGTACAGGCATTTAGAAAGATTGTCTATTAACCTATTGTGATAATTAGACAATCAAAACAATATATGTTAACTCAAATTATATAGAGGAACATATATAAGTTATTAAATATGCAAAAAGTATAATATCACATAATAAGCTTTACCTGTACATGTGTGCGTGCTCCACATCTTGATGAAAATTACGTATTATCTAAAAATGTAAATTCACGATTTTGGAAGAGGTAGAAAGACAACTGAAGAACAGGCAAGATAAGTGGTAATGAATAGGAAGAAATGAAGAATGCTTGTGAATAGATGAGTGATAACGCGGTCGAAGGGAGAGGGGTCCAGGTGCCAGTTGAACTAGATAATAGACCGTAAGGCGCCTGGCCTGGGGAGCCTATCTACCTTGTGTAAGTAAGGCAGACGGGCATTTTGGTGGTAAGTTTCGCTGCATGTCTGCCTGCTGAGACTGAACCTCTCCGGGAGATCTGAGACATGGGTGTCTTAGCTGAAGACCCCAAAATGAACCTGGGTCTCTGAGTCTTCTCCTGGGCAATCTATTGTAGATATGTGTGAGTTTTATTTTCTGTTTTTTTTTTTTTTTTTTTTTTTTTGTGCCTGTATGAGCTCTGTCTCGAGTCGGACACCCCCAGCTGTGGAATACCGATATGTGCCTGAGTTTATACATTATATATTTACACACTTATCATATTCAAAGCATACTAAGGAAACGGCCGTTATTCGACCAATGTTACCTCCATGCTAACGCTACGTTAATATTTGCAGCTTAAATAAGAAACTGACACCTCAAAACACGAATAAATAACTTAATTATTGAAATATTGACTATTAAATTATTATGGATACCAGAATCTGATAGCAATTATTGTATGACACAGAGGCTAGGGAACCAACGTACCAAAGAAAAGGAATAACATTGTTCTGCTGTGCACTTACAGGAATTCAGCAATGTAACCGGGTCTTGGGCGGGTGTTTTTTAACCTTGATGGAAGTCTAGGCAGGAAACTAAAACAAATAACAATAAAATATTGCATAAATGAGCAAATCAATTCGCCCATCACCCCTTAACATCAACACAGTAATAATCACTACAACACCATGACCGAACACCTTAAGGCGAGGTGGATCGCTTCTCTGGCCCTCCTTCTACCTCATGTTTAACCCCATTAGTTTTGATATTTTAAGGCAGTCTTTTCGATTAACTTGGCGATTTTAAGACCTATCATCCCATTTCATTGTCAATATTAGGACCTTTCGTTCCAATTATGTGTCAATTTTTTTCTGGCGAGCGATAGTCAGCCTGTAATTTTAGTAAGAACTGGCCTTCGGCTTGGACATTATTCTACCGAAAAAAATACAAATTTATCTCGAAGGGGGGTCTAATTGGTGTTTATTTTTAAGCTTGGTTGGAAGTCTAGGGAGGAAACTTAAAAATATATATATATTATAAAGCAAAATAAATAAGCAAATAAATACGTCCACCCCCCTGTAATCCCTTCTGTACCGGTGATGTCTTATTAATTTTATTCTAGCTATAATTAGAAGAGTTTATGTAGTATAAGATGGATCTGTAGTAGTAAAAAGGGTTAAGTGAGAGAGTTCGAAGCCTATGAATTGCTACAGGCCCTCTTTATAATCAATACAATCGTCTAATTGAAGCCACAATAAATTTAAAATTACAGCACCGGTATTGAAAGGGTTAACACCAACATAGTAATTATCAAACCACAACATCGCACCACCTACACCACCATCACCATCACCACCTCCCACGACAACACCATTACCAAACACCTTTAACACCAGCAGAATAATCATGACACCACAACATCGCACCACCACCACCATCATCTTGTCGAACCTCACCACTTTGAAAATATATTATATAATTCCCTGGAAATTAAATTTATAACGTGGCAGGCAGTAAACTATAAATTAAAGTTTAATTATCGAGACAATTCGCCACATGCATACAGATGAGATAGGGAGATGGTTATTAGCATACGCAGGGGAGCAGGGTTACCAAGTCCGCTAGATGGTAATTAAATGCCGAAAATCGCTAGACTAGTGGCACAATCTTTACAATATCGCTCTAAAATTGCTAGATTAAGGGCACAATCTTTACAATATCGCTCTAAAATTGCTAGACTAACGGCACAATCTTTACAATATTGCTAGACTAATGGCACAATCTTTACAATATTGCTAGACTAACGGCACAATCTTTACAATATCGCTCTAAAATTGCTAGATTAAGGGCACAATCTTTACAATATCGCTCTAAAATTGCTAGACTAACGGCACAATCTTTACAATATTGCTAGACTAATGGCACAATCTTTACAATATTGCTAGACTAACGGCACAATCTTTACAATATCGCTCTAAAATTGCTAGACTAACGGCACAATCTTTACAATATCGCTCTAAAATTGCTAGACTAATGGCACAATCTTTACAATATCGCTCTAAAATTGCTAGACTAATGGCACAATCTTTATAATATCGTTCTAAAATGGCTCAAATATACAGAATATCGTTAGTATTTATGTCGCTAGATGTAAAATTTGGCCTCTAGATCGAAGTAACTATACTCTTTCTTTTCAGCTGACGATAATTGAATCCCTTAGCAGCTAATGTTTCGATACTTAATGGAGAAATATGAAACCACTATGTCTTTGCATCATATTGAGACCAAGTTTATATAATTAGCACCCTATCTCACTATAAATTCTTCAGCATAGCTGAGAAATCTTGATGAGAAGTTTGCAATTTACCGCCAGTTGAAAAAAAACAGGGTATACTTCCAGATCTAGCGGGAATGTAGCTATATTGACCACTTGCGAGTTTCAGGCTATAAGGAAGTTGGAGCCGTGAACATCAAAATTAAACAAAAATGCAATAAAAATTTACATTTCTGATCGATAAATGGTATAGTGAATTGGGTTTTATGCATTTGTATATGCACTACGACCGTATTTTAGCTGGGAATTCTGCTAAATATCAATGTAAAAAGCTCCAACTTCCTTATAGCCTGGAACTCGCAAGTCGGCAATTGGCAACACTAGCGGGAAGTGTGCAGAACCCGGCCTGGATAGTCTCGCCGGCCCTTTATAAATTTTGATTATTAAACCTTTATCAGAAGATTACCCGCGTGCACTCCTCTCCTCGCCAAAATTAAGGGAGCCCACCTCGCTTTTGTTCTCTTTTTCGCCCTCTCTCTTTGGCTTGTATCCATTCGGCCCCATTCAGCCTACTGTTTTAAGACGTTTACCCCCATGCAGGTGTCAATATTTTCCTGGCGAGCGGTAGCGAGCCAGCATATATATATTTTTTGTTTTGACAGTAAGCTAAATTTGTACATTTTTCGATAGAAAAATTAGAAGCCGGATTTCTCCATACAATGCTGGCTCGCTATCGCTCGCCAGGAAGAAATCGTCACCTGTATGGGGATAAACGTCTTAAAACAGTTGGCTGAATAGGGCAGAATGGATACAAGCCCGGGAAAGAGAAAAAAGGAGAGAAAGATAAAAAAAAGCCGGTGACCCCCCTTAAATAATAAAAGAAATCCCTGCAAAAATGCTAAAGGAGTATGTCAACTCCGAATATGGATAATGATTGCACGATGAAATTTAGATATGTTATCCATAAGAATATGAAGAATTTGGCTACTTAGCAGGACAAAAAGATGGGTATGCCCCCATTTTTCTGCCTCTTTAGCGAAAAATAATCTAATATCAGACCTCTTCCTCTACAGTCTTCCCTCCTCCTTCTTCTTCTCTTTCTCTTCGTCCTCCTCCTACTCCCAATCTGCCTCTCTTTCTTCCTCCTCTACATATCGGATACCTAAATGAGAAAGCAAACTATTCGATGAATGGCACTCAGCTTAAGAATGTAAACAGAGAAACCGATCTGGGAGTAATAATATCGAGTAACCTAAAACCGAGTCAACAATGTTCAGAAGTTGTTAAGAAGGCAAACAAAGTAATTGGCTTTATAGGCAGGTCATTTGAGCATAAATCCAAAGAAGTTTTCCTAACCCTTTACAATTCCTTAGTCCGCCCTCTTCTGGAATACTGCGTTCAATCCTGGTGCCCTTATTACCAAAAAGATATAAACAAGCTAGAACGAGTTCAACGTAGAGTTACCAAAATGATACCTAGCCTAAAGAACAAACCATACGAAGAGCGTCTTAGAGAATTAAATCTATTTCCTTTAACCCAGCGCAGATTAAGAGGTGACTTAATTCAAGTGTTCAAAATCATCAAAGGCATCGACAATATGAACTGTAGTAAGTACTTCACTATCGACCAATCTAATTACACGCGGGGAAACGGTTGCAAAATTATTGGTAAATCTTTTAACTCACACGAATCTAAGAATTTCTTCTTCAATCGAGTTGTCAACTTGTGGAATGGGCTTCCCCGAAACGTTATAGACTGCATCACCGTTGATTCATTTAAACTCCGCCTAGACAAATATCTCGGATCAAACCCGCGACTGACTGCGTTTGTAAATGAATAACTTTATTTTATCCCCTCAGTTACTAACCCATCTGTCCCCTACTAACTTCCTAATCCTGCCACGGACATTAGTTCCAGGGCAGTAATTCCCTTTCCAATGTTCCCTTACCCACTCTAAACCACTGTTTGGACACTTGATCCTCAGTGTTTTGGAGGACAAGCAACCTAGAAGGGTCACTAGATATGTTGTTGCTTGATATCCTTTGTACTCTCTTCACTTCCCTTTCACCCCCTCCTTTTTCTTCTCTTCTTAGTCTTCATTCTCATTGTCCTTCTTACCACCTTCCTCCTGCTCACAATCTTCCTTTCTTCCTCCTTTCTTCACTTCCCTCTAACCACCTCCTTCTTCTTCTTTCTCTTTGTCCTTCTCGCCCTCCCCCTACTCCCAATCTTCCTCTCCGTCTTCCTTCTCTCTTCTCTTCCCTTTCACCACCTCTTTTTTTCTTCTCTTCCTACTCCAAATCTTCCTCTCAACCTCTGCTTCTACTCCTAATCTTCCTCTCTCTCTCTCTCGCTCTCCTTTTCTCACCCTCCTCCTCCTCCTCATTCTCTTTCCTTCTCACCCTCCTCCACACACTCCTAATCTTCCCCTCTCTCTCTCTTCTCCTCTCCTCTATCTCCTCCATCTACCTCTCTTCCTCTCTCTCTCTTTCTCACCCTCCTCCTCCTACTCCTAATCATCCTCTCCCCCCCTTCCTGCCCACCACCTCCTTCTTCTCCCTCTCTCTTTCTCTACGTCTCACCCTTCTCCTCATATTCCAAATCATCCCAGCTTAAGAGTGTAGACAGATAAACTGATTTGGGAGTAACAATATCGAGCAACCTAAAACCGAGTCAACAATGCTCAGAAGTTGTTAAGGCATTTAAAATTATTGGCTTTATAGGCGGGTCATTTGAGTATAAATCCAAGGAAGTTATCCTAACTCTTTACAATTCCTTAGTCCGCCCTCTCCTGGAATATTGCGTTCAATCCTGTTGCCCATATTACCAAAAAGATATAGACAAGCTAGAACGAGTTCAAAATGATACCTTGCCTAAAGAACAAACCATACGAGGAGCGTTTTAGAGAATAAAATATGTTTCCTTTAACCCAGCGCAGATGAAGAGACGACTTAATTCAAGTGTTCAAAAATCATCAAAGGCATCAACAATATGAACTGTAATAAATATTTCACTATCGACCAATCAAATTACACGCGGGAGAAAGGGTGGACAATTATTGATAAATCGTTTAACTCGCACAAGTCTAAGAATTTCTTCTTCAATCGAGTTGTCAACTTGTGGAATGGGTTTCCTCCGAGATGTCATAGACTGCAACACCGTTGATTCTTATACACTTCGCCTAGACAAGCACATTACCTTTAATCAACGACTGACTGCATTTGTAAATTAATATAGTGCGTTTTGTTTTTTCCCTCCATTATATTACTAACAACTGTCCCCTACTAACATCTAATCATGCCACGGACATTTGTCCCAGGGCAGTCTTCCCTTTCCATTTTTCTCTTACCCACTCTAAACTGCTGTTTGGACACTTGACCATCAGTGTTTTGGAGGGCAACCAGTGTTGAGGGGTCGCTAGAACTATTGTTGCTTGATTTCCCTTGTACTCCTTTTTACTCCTCGCCCCACCTCCTCCTTCTCTTCCTCTATCTCCTTCACACTCTCATACTCATAATCTTCCCCTCTCTCCTCCTCCTCGGCCCACCTCATCCTCCCCCTTGGCCCCCCCCCTCTCCATCAGAACAATAGCGAAGTGACTTGTGCATAAACTTGGCTCATTTATCCCCCCTGGGTGTGCTCCACGGTGGGTCTCGATAGCACCACAGTCCCCCCCCCGCCATCCCCCATTATTCGATAGCACCACAGGCCCCCTCCCCCCACCCCCGTACTCGATAGCACCACAGCCACCCTCCCTTTTACTCGATAACACCACAGCCACCCCCCCTTACTTAATAGCACCACAGCCACCACCCCCCCTTACTCGATAACACCACAGCCACCCCCCCCCCTTTTACTCGATAGCACCACAGCCACCCCTTTACTCGATAGCACCACAGCCACCCCCCCTTTACTCGATAGCACCACAGCCACCCCCCCCTTTACTCGATAGCACCACAGCCACCCCCCCCCTTTACTCGATAGCACCACAGCCACCCCCCCCTTTACTCGATAGCACCACAGCCACCCCCCCTTTACTCGATAGCACCACAGCCACCCCCCCCCCCCCTTTACTCGATAGCACCACAGCCACCACCCCCCTTTACTCGATAGCACCACAGCCACCACCCCCTTACTCGATAGCACCACAGCCACCCCCCCCCTTTACTCGATAGCACCATAGCCACCCCCCTTACTCGATAGCACCACAGCCACCCCGCCCCCTTTACTCGATAGCACCACAGTCACCCCCCCCCTTACTCGATAGCACCACTGCCAAACCCCCCTTACTCGATAACACCACAGCCACCACCCCTTACTGGATAGCACCACAGCCACCCCCCTTTCTCGATAGCACCACAGCCCCCTCCCCCCCTTACTCGATAGCACCACAGCCACACACACCCTTACTCGATAGCACCACAGCCACCCCCCCCTTACTCGATAGCACCACAGCCACCCCCCCCTTACTCGATAGCACCACAGCCACCCCTCCCCCCCTTACTCGATAGCACCACAGCCACCCCCCCCTTACTCGATAGCACCACAGCCACCCCTCCCCCCCTTACTCGATAGCACCACAGCCACCCCCCCCTTACTCGATAGCACCACAGCCACCCCCCCCCTTACTCGATAGCACCACAGCCCCCCCTCCCCCCCTTACTCGATAGCACCACAGCCACCCCCCCGCCTTACTCGATAGCACCACAGCCACCACCCCCCCTTACTCGATAGCACCACAGCCACCCCCCCCTTACTCGATAGCACCACAGCCACCCCCCCTTACTCGATAGCACCACAGCCACCCCTCCCCCCCTTACTCGATAGCACCACAGCCACCCCCCCCCCCCTTTACTCGATAGCACCACAGCCACCCCTCCCCCCCCTTACTCGATAGCACCACAGCCACCCCCCCCTTACTCGATAGCACCACAGCCACCCCCCCCCTTACTCGATAGCACCACAGCCACCCCCCCTTACTCGATAGCACCACAGCCACCCCCCTTACTCGATAGCACCACAGCCACCCCCCCTTACTCGATAGCACCACAGCCACCCCTCCCCCCTTACTCGATAGCACCACAGCACCCCCCCTTACTCGATAGCACCACAGCCACCCCCCCCTTACTCGATAGCACCACAGCCACCCCCCTTACTCGATAGCACCACAGCCACCCCGCCCCTTACTCGATAGCACCACAGCCATCCCCCCCTTACTCGATAGCACCACAGCCACCCCCCCTTACTCGATAGCACCACAGCCACCCCCCTTACTCGATAGCACCACTGCCACCCTCCCCCCCTTACTCGATAGCACCACAGCCACCCCCTTACTCGATAGCACCACAGCCACACCCCCTTACTCGATAGCACCACAGCCACCCCCCCCCCCCCCCCTTACTCGATAGCACCACAGGCACACCCCCCCCCCCATTTCTTACTCGATAGCACCACAGCCTCCCCCTTCTTTTTTACTCGATAGCACCACAACCCCCCCCCCTTACTCGATAGCACCACAGGCACCCCCCCCCCCCCCCTTTACTCGATAGCACCGCAGCCTTCCCCCCCCCCTTACTCATCTCTTATAACCCATGATAGCACTTGACTTCTTACCTGCCCCTCCCCCTCCCCCCCCACCCCACCCCTACCCGCATCTCCCTATGGTGCTCCGTGCTCTCCCACTCTTTGTCTCCAATAGCAATCGATGTTTCCCCTCGTTCTCCTCTCCTCATTTCCAATCGAACTTTAAAAAAAAATCTGTTCTCTTAGTTGTCAACAGAAAATAGTTAGTTACTTAAGTCTAGCTATCAGTATAATATATTCTACATGTATATATATATATATATATATATATATATATATATATACAGTATATAATATATATATATATATATATATATATATATATATATATATATATATATATACAGTATATGTATATATATTTTTGTTTTCCAAATTGTACGTAGCTACGAATAACACATCGTTGTTTTGGCATAAGCCCAATGCACTGCCCTCCCTTCCTTTTTGTTCATATCCCAATGTATGTTTTCTTCTGATTATTTCATAGCTCCATAATTCCTAACAGTAGTCGTGTCCGTGCACCAATTTTTATATAAAAGTGTGTATTCCTATATTCCATTTAGGTCTACTGACATGTACAGTATATATATACAGTATATTAATATATATATTTATTTATATATTTATACAATTTATATTTTTGTATTTATGTACATATTATTCTTTTGTTTTGTTTATTTATTATTTTATTTTGTTTTGTTTACCTGGCGATTTAGCACAATATAATTTTGATTAAAGTAGAGCAATCTACTTCGGGCTTATTAGCTGATGAGACTGTGTAGTATTGTAGCATATTTATTATATGTGTTTATGCAACTGGAGAATTGTTTTAGTTCGGCATGATGGCTCCAACGCATTTATCAATCAGTCGACCTTTATCAGGGAGTAATGTAACTCTTAAATAAAGTATGGGGTATTTTTGTTAACCCAATATGTGATAAATAGCATTCAAAATCATATAAATATACAATTATGTCAATCAATCAATCATTGTCAAACCCAAGAAGGGGATGGGGGTGCGGGGGAGTTGGGTAGAAATAAAACGTTTTACCTCCATTGTCATACCTCCATTCCTGGTTACATACATATAAATATAAATACATAAATAAATAAAAGTACAACACAAATAAATACACAAATAACCACAGATAATTATATATAAGAATAAAAATATAATAAAGGTAGATGAAGATAAAACCCCTCTGACTTTACCTGCTCACAGAAACCGAGGCACACTATAGCTGGGGTTCGCACGCTCATCACCCATTCATAAGTGGGCGTCGGCGGCGTTGGCGAGGCGATAAGGTATAGGGCAAGTATGATGAACGGACCAGTAAACAATATATATATATAAAACTTACTGTTTTCGTCACTCAAATTTTCCGGAGATGAGCCTACGTGATA
Organism: Paralithodes platypus; assembly: GCA_032716605.1. NCBI lineage: Eukaryota > Metazoa > Arthropoda > Malacostraca > Decapoda > Lithodidae > Paralithodes > Paralithodes platypus. The sequence goes on from CM064487.1 coordinate 113,272,120, forward strand.
AGTGAGTTACGGTGGGGAGAGCGAGGCAGCGCGCTATGGTGTGGTGAGACTAAGAAGAAGAAGAAGTTGTAATGCTGAAGAAGAAGAAGGTGATGATGCTGATGAAGATAATTGAAGAGCGAAACACAGAAATATGGAAGATAATCGAGGTAGAGCAGAGGAGAGATTGTAGACACCAATCGAACAGGGTAATAATCAGGAGTTAGTATTTCTACTGGGCGAGGAAAGGGTAACAACTCGCTTACAATTCAGTTTGCTTATACTTTAAATTGTCTATAAACTACTTAAACCACTTCCACTTATATTTATGATGCGAATACCGGTCATGATATGCTATACAGGCAAACGTTCATATTGCTTATCATTAACCTCTAAATTACGGTCATATTTTGCGTCATAATTTAAGCCAATTTATCTCTCGAAGTAAATGGATACATAGAAAACTCTAAGAAGCTTGCGTTGAACCATGATATACATACACCAAATAAATACTTAATACATTTGTTGTTGGTCACTTGTTATGCTGACTAATGGCATTGCTTTGTTGACGAAGTACACCAGTTATATTTAACCACTTGAAGACCATGACGCGTTTTGACATAATATATTCTGGCTACCATTAGACAATGTTTACAGCTTAGGAAGGATCTATGGGAGTTAAAAGGGTAATGACTGAACCAATCAACGCTCTGACTTCTATTTACCCTTCCTACTCTAAACAAAATCGACTAATAATAGCCAGAATAAACTGTCAAAAACTAGTCATGATCCTCAGGGGGTAAATATCTTCTATATCAACTCTATATCTCGCTATATTAGGTGCATGTGATTTATAGATATGACGGCAGACAGGCATATGTAGATAACAGGTGCAGATAGATGATGGGTGTGGATGATAGGTGGATGGCAGGTGTAGGTTGATGACAATGGTATGTGGATGACAAGTGTGGGTGGATGACAAGTGTAGGTGGATGACAAGTGTAGGAAGATGACAAATGTAGGTGGATGACGAGTGTGGGTGGATGACAAATGTAGGTGGATGAAAAGTAGGAGGATGACAAATGTAGGTGGCTGACAAGTGTAGGAGGATGACAAGTGATGGTGGATGACAAGTGCAGGTGGATGACAAGTGCAGGTGGATGACAAATGTAGGTGGATGACGAATGTAGGTGGATGACAAATGTAGGAGGATGACAAGTGTGGACGGATGACAAGTGTGGATGGATGACAAGTGTAGATGACAAGTGTAGATGACAGTTTATTTTAGGGAGTAAATTTGTATAGTGATTGAAGTTATTGTACAGTAGGCCTACTATATCACAACCCACAACGAGGGGCGACACGCTCCTCGGTGCTGCTAGGAGAGTGGCGAACACAACCTAAGGTAACCTAAGGTAAGGTAGGTGGATGACAAGTGTGGGTGGATGGCAAGTGTAGGTGGATGACAAGTGTAGGTGGATGACAGGTGTAGGTGGATGACAAGTGTAGGTGGATGACAAGTGTAGGTCGATGATAGGTGTAGGTGAGTGACAGGTGTAGGTGGATGACAAGTGTAGGTGGATGACAGGTGTAGGTGGATGACAAGTGTAGGTGGATGACAGGTGTAGGTGGATGACAAGTGTAGGTGGATGACATTTGTGGATGGATGGCAAGTGTAGGTGGATGACAAGTGTAGGTGGATGACAGGTGTAGGTGGATGGCAAGTGTAGGTGGATGACATATGTAGGTGGATGACAAATGTACGTGGATGACAAGCGTATAAGTATGACAGGAAAATGGATGAAGGGTACAGGTGGATGACAGGTGTATAATCATGACATGTGTAAGTGGATACCACGTGCAGGTGGATTTAAGAACAGGTGGATAGATAGGTGATTAATGTGATAGTTAATACAATGTTCAATAAAACACGTAATAACCAACATAATATTACTAAGTCTTGTACTGTTATAATCCATTACCAGCAATGAGGGAATTACATATCAAAACAACTACAGTAGGTACGCAATTTTAGTAGCAATACTAATAAAACCGATTAAACAACTATCCTTGTTAGTATATTAGTCACTAATAACGGTGTATTGGTGAAAACTGCACTTACTCAGTCTCTGTATTCTAAATGACGGGTACGACCTACAATTTACCACAGCCCCCATTACTGTCGCCTCGATTGATTTACGACAGGGATAATAAGTCTAGGGAGTAGAATGTTTACATAACCCTCACTTGTCCCTTCCAGCCGTAATTATGTCATTAAAGACATTCTGCTTCGTTTTATGTTTTAAAGTATGTATTGTGTTTTATGAATATGTTTGTATTTGTATTTTTGTACAGCGATTACTTAAAAAAACAGATAGTATATAATTATATAAATTGCAATCTACTTACATATACTAAACCATCTTCGAATGCCCAAGCAAACTTAAGTAAGCAGACATACTGTACAGCAAGTTAAGTATGAAATTGAGCATTGATCTTCAATAGCAAAACTAGAGACTGTATCACAAGATTAACAAATTTACTCTGAGATAGGGAAGTACGGTACTGATTAAACATTGAATAAATAAATCAGAAAATTAATATGGACCTAGCGGAAAAGATGAAGTATTATGAAAACTTGACAAAGATAGAATAAGAAGCGCTGGACATTCTCGAAAATATCTAAGCTATACTTGCATTGTTTTAAGAATATGCAGTAGTGTAAGTATGGGATATGAGGACGTCAATCAAACTATACAAAAAACATCAAATAACGAGATCAAAATTAAAAGACCAAAACAGGGGTGGTGAGATTGACAGGCAAGCCACCAATGGCAAGTATAAGTCTAAAAGTACAGTACATCTCTGGTTGGTGGCGCCAGACAGCCTCATAGAACCAATGTACGGTCGCGCTAATAAGGCATGCCCAGCTGTCATTACGTTTGGCTCCCTCTGTGCTGTATTAATGTCTGTCAGATGTTGAATAGGGTGGGTAAGTGTAGGAACATGTTTGTATATTTCACTCGATATGAAGAAATGAAGCTTAGATATTGCTGATACCAATTATTGATCAAAACATAATTGGTGCCGAGACATCACTTATTAGCGCGACTGTACGTAAGAGAATGTTACGTTAAACACTGCTTCGTTGCAATTCCAGGCTTTCAGTATGATTGTTTTGCTTTTTACTCTTTGGATGACAGGCGTACGTGCATATCAGGTGTATGTGGATGATTGGTATATTGGGATGTAAGGTGTGGTGAATGACAAGTGTGGTGGATAACAGGTGTGGTGGTGGATGAAAGGTGTGGTGGTGGATGACAGGTATGGTGGTGGATGACAGGTGTGTGGTTGATAACAGGTGTGGTGGTGGATGACAGGCGTGGCGGTGGAAGACAGGTGTTGTGGTGGATGACAAGTGTGGTGGATGACAAGTGTGGTGGATGACAGGTGTGGTGGAAGTCAGGTTTGGCAGATGACAGGTTTGGTGGATGACAGGTGTAGTGGATGACAGGCGTGGTGGATGTCAGGTGTGATGGATGACAGGTGTAGGGGATGACAGGTGTGGTGGATTACAGGTGTGGTGGATGACAGGTGTGGTGGATGATAGGTGTGGCAGATAACAGGTGGTGGATGACAAATGTGGTGGATAACGTGTGGTGGATTACAGGTGTGGTGGATGACAGATATAGTTGATGACAGGTGTGGCGGATGACAGGTGTGGTGGATGAGGTGTGGTGGATGACAGGTGTGGTGGATGATAGGTGTAGTGGAGTTTGAAGGGGGTCAAAGGACGAGCCTTTCTTAGTCTAGGGGGCAAACTAAAGTATATTGTTAAAAAATGTCAAACACAATCAAAACCTTCAACCCACTATCATAATAATCCCCAAGATGTCCCACCAGCTAGTGTTAAGTGCGGATGCTGCCAACAAAAGGTCAAAGGGTCACTTGGCACGGGTCAGGTGGAGGGAAGGACTAAATTACAGGGGTGGCGTGTTGCTGGACCCCCTTCTCCCTCATGTTTTGCTTCATTACTTTTGAGATTTTATGACATTCGCCACATTAGTTTGGTGATTTTTATCATTTGTTTGTTCCACTTAGGTGTTGATTATTTCGTAGCTAGCAATAGCAAACCTGAAATTTAAGAGGAACCATGCCGGGACATTTTTATCCCGAAAAATGTAAAACATAATTACTTGCGAGTAATTACTGACGCTTGATTTAGTTCAAGGGTGGAAACTAACACTGAAAATAATAAATCGACAAATAATTAAACAAATACAAATATATATACTGTATATCCCCTTAACGGCCGTGTTAAGACTTTACCTGACACCGGATTGCATAGTATAGCTACTTTCAAAAACACGTAAATATAGGACATACCTTTCTGTCGTGGACAAACATTTATGAATTATTCTTAGATGTACAATTATGATATAGGCTACTGACGAACTATTTTTTATAAACAGGTTGAGCAACAGAGATAAACATTGCTGGGATTCATTATTTAACTTTCACAGTCTTGTTGTTATCAATATTAGGTGTTCAAGACCTCCTGACCACAATAATACATTAGGTACATAATTATACTGTACTATAACATACATATTGTGCATCACTGAATATGGCAACAAATACTACTTAAGCTATCGAGATCATCAACAATATCTTAGATATCCTAGAACCATACCAATAATTCAATGTTTAGTATACCTAAATAATTAAACTTATGTAGAGTGTTTACATATTATTAATTTAGTATCAAGCAACTTGTATCAGCAGATTGGTGCCCATTAATAAGTAATGGTAGATATTCTTGATAGTAAATTAGCTTAATGTTTCAATCCTTAATAAGGTTGAGAAAGTTACTCAAAGTTTATCTTGAGTCAATTGATCGGTGTGCCAAACAATTATCCATGCGCACTTCATCGCCATCTATCTACAAATAAATAGAAGAGATTCAAATTTAAGTAACTGAGGTAACATAGTTTTTACCAATCAGGAAATATAATGTTCACCATCTGAAAGGATTACAGGGACCTATAATTTATTATCTAACAACATCTATGATAAATAAACAAATACTTTTAATTCCAGGATTTTCACTATCCAGAAAAGTTGTTTGTATAGAATTATAGAAAGGAGTCTCCAGTAATAAAAGGGATCCTTCTCCCACTTTACACCCCACCAGCTGAGGCCAGAGCTAGAGGTTCTTTAGCATACAGGGACTGGACACCACACCATTTGTCAATACCATATAACATAAGAACTAATATTACTCTATTCATTTATTATAAGATTAGACATAGGCTACTGTATATATGGACTTGACACGAAAATGGAACTTTGCAGTAAGGGACCCAAAATCGGAGAGCGAACCCCCAAGATCGAACCTCGAATCCGCGAAAGTATCATATGTTCGTTGTTTCGAGGTTCGAACTTGGTGGTTCGTTTTCCGATTTTTGGTCCCTTACTGCAAAGTTCCATGTTCGTGTCAAGTCCAGATCTGTAGTCTATGGATTATATTATTAAACATAGAAAACATACAGTGTATATTGATTTCACAACTAATATTAGCAATCATTCCAGCTTGCATTATTATATTATGTTAACTAGTTCTCCCTATTGTCGTCCTGCATATTAAAGAAAACAACATAATATAAACATTGAATTTATTCTTTGGAATGAACTTGCGAATTAACCAAAAAAAAAAATAAAAAAAATCCCAATGCCGCTTTAAAATAGCTTCTTTCGGTTAATGGATTACTATTGGTAGATATATAAAATGGCCACAATCCCTTGGCAGGTGTCCATGTTCGGGTTACTGAAGGGACCGTAGCCCGCGGAAGACTCCAGGCCCGGCACCCTCAACAAAGGCGTGACGTCATAAGGCGGGCTGTTTATAGCGGGCAATTTAAACCGGCCCCCGCCAAACTCGCACCTCCAACAATGGAATAATTTATAGCCACCACCAATCACCTGACTATTAATTGGAGGCAGACCGTTTGTTTGGTCTATTACTGTATTTATTCATATGTTTTTTTAGTTTCCTCCCTAGACCTCCATCAAGTTTAGAAAAACACCCCCTAGAACCCCCTTCAAGATAAATTTGTACATGTTTCGGTAGAAAAATGTCCCGGCCGAAGGCCGCTTTCTCTTAAAATTGTAGGCTCGCTATCGCTGACCAGCAAATAATCGGCACCTAAGTGGCACGAAAGGTATTAAAATTGACAACGAAATGGGGCGAAAGGAGTTGAAATCGCCAAACTAATGGGCCCCCCGAACGTCTTATAATCTCAAAACTAGTGGGGCTAAACATTAGGGAGAATGGGGTCCAGGAAAACGGTCTGCCTCCCCTTAATTGAGCCATAAACGGTGAAAGGCTTCCATCGGCCCCTCTATCCTCCTGGAATATCCACCTTTTAGCGCCAAGGTAGGGACGGAAATCTATCAGGTTGTTATTAGAGACCTTTTGATGGATGTGTGAGGTGGCTGAGAATGGTGGGAGAGCATCGTCAAATGGAGAAAGGCTCTTAAAAGCTAAGGGTACAGGTTTATTGGCAGGGGCTGATGCTTCATTGTGCATGGAAATCATATTTCTAATAGTGTAATATTATTTTTTTGAGCAATTCCAAACAATTATTTGATGATATTATTTTTTGTTTACGTATGACCAGTCCGAGCCTCGAACCTGGGCCTGTAGTGTAGCAGGCCAACACCAAACCAATTAGACCACCGAGGAGTATGACTGACGTTCCTAACTTCTTATTCGATTAAACGATTTGGGCTAAGGTGTTCACGACACTTTGTATGCTTACCCTTTGTGCTTTAATGCATGTGTTTGATTAAATCCTTTCCTTGTTTTGCTATTTTTATTATACTCCCATATCAAATCCACGATGTAAGAAAAATTGCTTTATTTGTTTGCCACGTTTTGCCAAGTGTAAGGCTCCCAAATCAAACTAAAGTTCTTAGCCACTTACTATTTGTTTGTTGTAGTATTGTGTTAATTGATTAAAAAGGGGGGTTCCTGAGATCGATATTTAAGAAAGCAATACTGTAGCCTTAAAACGTTCTCTTTAATTATTGTACATGTCATTATTTTTCTTCTTTTCTTGTGAATATTATAATTCCAGACTAAACGACTTGACCCCTTCGATTTGACATACTCAATTTATTTTAGTTACTCTCAAGCAATATTACTCGTCCTCTTACAGACCTCTATAGGCAAAATATATTTTATATTTAAGCTAACCCTTCAAAATATATCATAAATCTAAGCTAACCCTTCCAATCCAGTGACGACATTATTTAATTTTAGCTCCTTTCAGAATATTTTGTTAAGTTTGTCAGTAGGTAAACCATCTCAAGCTCCAGTCACGCATTTCTTATATAAATGTTCTGGTTGTTATTGGACGATTATATCCAGATTAGGAAGGGTTTATGGAAGTCATAGGGATAAGTGAGATAGTCTTTACCCTAATAATACCCACAAATTCTTCCTAAACTGTATGTAATCGTCTAATGATAGCTAAAACAGTCAAAATGCGTCATGATCTTAAAAGGATTAAGTGAAAAGATGTATCCCCGAGTTTCCAACCGGCGTGAGGGAGGGAGCAATAAGCATCTCTCGCCACCTCTGATTATGCACACCTTTCCTCTCTTTCCCGCCCTGATTTGCATCTCGGCCCCCTGATAACGAGCCGACAGTGTTTGTGAATTAAGGATGGAGCTGGGAAGGGGATTTGTATCTTATTAGCACATCCCATGGTACAGTGTGCTAAAGCTCCGCCAGGTATTTTGTTTATAAGCACGATGGTTTATAGCTTGTGCTGTACCTCAAAGGCCCTTTAGTGGGTACTGATTTTTGTCTTTTATCATACATCTATACCTGTATATATATATATATATATATATATATATATATATATATATATATATATATATATATATATATATATATATATTTATATTTATATATAAATATATATACAGAATATATATATATATATGGGGGGGAGGGTGTCACAAACATGGATATTATTACACGGTCATAAATATGGAAACATGGACACAAATATCCCGACAACTATATCCTAAATCAGCTCCCAAGACCCTATTCAAAAGTATATATCTAATCCAGGTGACTCCGGGCCCCTTACCCCCCCCCCCCCCCCCCCCCCCCGCCTCATCAGCGCGCCTGCTTGTGGTTAGATTAGACCAAGTCGTCGTCCCTGTGTGAAAAGCCTATTGACGTTCAACCGGCTACCTCCACGTTAAGTAAACAACAGCGACGAAGCGTGTGTCATAAAAAGCAAATATAAGACTTAATGATTCGAAGCCAATTAAGAAAATACACAAATACGCTCCTCGGACGAAAACAATTTTTTTTTTTTATACAAAGTTCTACTCCCATGGTAAACACTTATATATAGGGCGAACCCAGTATAATATGAAAATGAACACAGTATAAATTATGAAGATATAATCAGCAAACATAAAGGTATTTATACTTGATAGGCACAAACATATGTTGTTCCTGAAGGTTGTATCAAACTTATTGCGGCTTCCCAAGTAAATCAATTGACCTACAGAAATGGCAGTAATTATTGTTGCGCAGTTTAAAATATGGATACAAAAAAAAAAATATGTTTCTGTTTATTTCTCAGATTATACTTGGTGTTTCTTTTCTGTTTTCTTTGTTTCATTATTATATATTCTCTGGCCCACGTGCCTCCCAGCCAAATTGTCCATTACCCTGAATCCCAGTTGTATCCAGGTAGAAAATTGCTAACAAGTTTTATACGAAAACCGTCATTTAGAATACCTTGTGTTGATTATGGTCCAAGTATTTGCATGCGTTTATATCTGCAAAGTATTATAATTAAAGGGCTCGCCTCGTTTTGTTTCTCTCTCTGGTTTATATCCATTCCGCCTCATGCAGCCTACTGTTTTAAGACGTTTATCCCCATCAAAGTGCCTATTTTTTCCGCGAGCCAGCATATTTTTGAAAATATTTTTGACAGCAGGCTAAATATGTAAATTTTCCATAGAAAAATTTCTCGGGCGAAGCCGGATTTCTCCATACAATGCTGGCTCGCTTATCGCTCGCCAGGAAGAAATCGACACCTGGATGGGGATAAACGTCTTAAAATAGTAGGCTGAATGGGGCAGAATGGATAAAAGCCAGAGAAAGAGAGGAAAAGAGAGAAAAAAGGCAGTTCAACCCCCTTAATGTTCTCTGTTATACCGTGTAGGACGTAAGTATAACTTATATGCAGACAGAACACACAACTAGGGGTGCAATATGATGACAATACTAACATAATTATATGATGGCATGATACCTAAAGAAGACTGATCTGTCCTGGTTCATCCCACTCTCTCTCTCTCTCTCTCTCTCTCTCTCTCTCTCTCTCTCTCTCTCTCTATACTCTTCCTTATATGCCGAAGTTCTATACAGATAATCAACCCAATGTTGTATGTGTAGACATGTAATATACCCTATTTTGTATTCGTCTTCCTCTCAATAATGTACCTGGAATCCTACCACGATATGCAGCTGATCACATGCAGAAAAAAGCTCTGCAATTTCCTAAAGCACGAAGTTAACCCCTTCTGTACCGTCGACATCCTTTTTTAATTTATTCTGACTAATACCGGTACTAATCGATTTTATTCAGCTTAGGAAGAATCTATAGCAATTATGAGTCTTCGAACTATATCAATCAACCCTTTTTAACTACCACAAATCTTTCCTAAGCTGCATAAAATCGTCTAAGCACATCTAGAATCAAATAAAACAGACGTCACTGGTACTGAAAGGGTTCATGATAATATATAACACAAGATATTCATAATGACGCTCATAGTAAAGAGGTTGAGTAAGTGGTCCAATAAACGTCTCTGATCTGAACATCTTATCTCTCAATCAGTTATCTCCTTCTCTCTTCTATACCTCCCGTACCATTCTGCTTTACTCCTCTCTTCTTATCGATCTGATTATCTCGTATCGTTTTACTGCCGTCAGTAGCTTGTTTTTCTATCGAAATATCTTGACTCCGTATCCTTTACTTAAGGGGGGATGGGTCGTTTTTCTAGAACTCCTTCTCCCTCATGTTTAGCCCCATTACTTTTCAGGTTTCAAATTATTTGCCCCATTAGTTTGTCGATTTTAAGACCTTTCGCCCCTTGTTTTCAATATTAAGACCTTTCGTGCTATTTAGGTGTCGATTTATATTCCTGGCGAGCGATAGTAAGCCTGTAGTTTTGGAAGAACCGTCCTTTGGCTGGGAATTTGTTTTACCGAAAAATGTACACATTAGTCTAGAAGGGGGATCTAATGGATGTGTTTGTTTTAAGTTTGTTGGAGGTCTAGGGAGGAAACCCTTAATTTACTGGACTGACTCTCCACCGTGTCGCATTAACCCCTTGAAGATTATGACCGATATTTATATTGTACTTTCCTTATCATTAGACGATGTTGTGCATACATTCCTTTGCTTAAAAACAGTCGAGTTCTTAATATCTGTGTCTAATTAAACCTCAGGGAATCGATCAAATGAGAAAGAGAGGGCACCTGTTTGTGTCTCTCCTACACAGAAACTAATCTAACTAGCTCTCAAAAAACGCCTTTTCCTCCTATTCATTTCACTACACTAAGTAAAAACACCTGTCTTCTTTCCAACACACCAACACACAATTGTTTTGAAGACGACCACCAACTGCCTCTTTCACTCTTTCAACTTTTGATGGAGACACTCGTTACTGGCAGCTTTGCCTTTTGTCTCCCTCATACACATAGAATAAAAGGGAGCCACTCGTTACAGGCAGCTTCACCTTTTGTCTCTCTAATACAAAAAAAAAAAAAAAAAAAAACACACACACACACACACAGGATGGAGACAGGGAGGGATCGAGGCAACCCTGACTGTCCCCTCCTAAATCCTGGGCCTCTCTCCTCCATCTCCTCCCCCCCCCCCCCCCCTCCTCCTCCTCCTCCTCCTCCTCCTCGTCCTCCTCTCTTCCTTCAGGCGGCCAATTACAATCCATCAGCGAACAATCAGGACGGCCAATTTAGTCCACGTTCTTCAATTATTCACTTGAGACTCGTGCTCCGTGAATTAGAAGGTCGCCCGCCACTGATTTGATTAATTGAGTGCTTGATGGGGGCCTAATGTGTGGGTTTTAGGAATACTTTGGGCGGAGTCACACAGGTCAGTCTTTTTATCGGCGACTTTCGATCGGCAGCTCTATTTCTGCCATCATTTCGAGGTACATGTATTAGATTGATTAGATTGGTATGGCTCTGTCTCGAGTCGGCCACGCCCAATTATAAACAGAAAAACAAGAAAACAGAAATAACTTGCTAATGGTAGATTAATATAGTTTTGCGAACCATAATAATCTTAGAATTTAGATGCTTCCAGACCAGCTAATGCGAGGAGAGATGGCTAAATGGACGCTCCTATAAACCCGCCTGAGGGAGGAGGAGGACAGGGTAGGGCTAGGGTACTTAATTGGTGTGTAATTTTCTGCCGTGTCCTAGTGTCCTACATTAGTGTGATGGTCTGATACTGCTTTAGATATCTATATTTTATCATCTAATTGCTCCGCGTCTACTATTCCGTATTGATCTGAGTATTATTTTCTGAGTCTACTCTTCCGTATTGATCTTAGTTATATTATCTAGTTACATATTGTCTACTACATTGTATGGCACTGAGAGAGGTTCTGGCAGCACCCGTCACTTACCTCCACATTGATAAAATGCGAGGCAATCTAAAAGTGATGGGTGCGAAGTACTTACCTATGGTCATATGGCTGTTATATATACATGTGTGTGTGTATATATATATATATATATGTGTGTGTGTGTGTGTATGTGTATATATGTGTGCGTGTGTGTGTGTGTCTGTGTGCGACGATATCCAAATAAAGGGATTCCTGCTTTATGTACCGACAGAACAATGTTAGCACGTGAGACGCGCCGGTAAGACATACCCGACAGACTTAAGGGGACAGTGGCTGTTTGTTTGATCAATTAATTAATGTATTCATATATTGTTTTAGTTTCCTCCATAGACCTCCATCAAACTTTAAAAAAAAAAAACCTAGACCCCCCTTCAAGATAGATTTGTAAATTTTTCGGTAGAAAAATGTCCCGGCCAAAGACCAATTCCTCCTAAAATTACAGGCTCGCTTACGCTCGCCAGGAAAAAATCGACACCTGAATGGCACGAAGGGTCCTAATAGTGACAAACAAATGGGGTGAAAGGTCATAAAATCCCAAACTAATGGAACGAACGTCTTAAAATCTCAAAACTAGTGGGGCTTATCATTAGGGAGAAGGGGGTCCATAAAAACGGTATGTCTCCCCTTAACTCCCAACAGCGGAAATCGCTTTGAGCCGCCGATGAATTTAAGGCTCCTCTCGTGACACAATACGGGCGTGTCTAGCGCAGGTCCTTAGTTGGGGCGTAATGGAGCGATAAAGCCATGGAAAGCTTCGGCCATATTCTTAAGCCTTTAGCATCTTGAAACCGGAATCATTGTCGAATTGATTTAATAAAAACAAAAAACAAAATTAATTGGAGAATGGGTGCTATGAAATTATTGTTCATAATGTAATGCTCATTCCCTTCATTTTTTGTCCGATATGGTATAGACAACATTTAATAAAATTATGTAATGTATATGAATACGGGTGTTTACTCTGTGAGCTCCATTTAACTTTCAAAAGGGTTTAATTAATCATAATCAACACACATCATACAAATCCATTGTGTAGTGAATTATTTCGATAAGATACTGGAAGTACAGCGTTTATTGCAAGGCATGGTATTTAATAAGGCAGACACTGTTAATAATCTTGAATCATTCCCGATTGAGGTCTATTGCCGTATCCTACAAAATGCCAATAGGAATAGAAGGTTAAGAAGTTTACTTTGGAATCAATAAACGAAACGTTAGTTTAAGAAGAATCACCGACAATATAATATAAACAATTAACAAAATCAATACAAGCTAATAATGGTTTTATGTTACATATAATGCCTGAATTATGATTACAAAATGGATTATTATGTTCCGTCCAACAACCAACCATACTCTTAAAATCGATTAATGAAATTTACAAACACATGTGGCAGTCCGTGGACTCGAACCCAGGATGCTCACACCGAAAATTAACACCTTATACATCGCACCACGAAGACAGTTAAAGGTTGGTGGACACTGCCTACGATTTATTATGCAACTTCGAATCCTGCATATCAATCTAAGCATGTACACACATCCCAACTGCAACTCACGTAGGCTATGCATATGTGAATGGAAAGAGCAATTAATGGGGCCTTAACCAGAGAACAGAGAACAACTGAATTAGTAAGTTAATTAACGAAATGCACAATACATAATATAAAGTTTAAGACATTTATCACAGTATGTCTCATATAAACATGCTACAGTTCATTGCAGTACATTCCTGTATAGTATGTCTTCAAGTACACAATGAGCAGCATAAAAATAAATAAGAAAAAACTAATGAGAAGAACACATACAAACAGAGATCACATGTAAGGGTGGAAAGGTCCTGAGGGGAGGAGGGAGGGAGGGAGCTCAGACACAGGCTCGGAACCTTTTGGAACTCAACTGACCGTGATGTTGTTGGGGATTTACCTCTTAGGGGACGGAAGGGAGGCTGGAAACGAGGGAGAGGGAAGAATTCAAATAAAAGACAGGATAGAGAAGAATTTGAATAATAGACAGATCAGGAAATAGACAAATCGTAATTGAACATTACTATAGTTTCCTCATTAAACTGCAATCAAGCTTAACAAATACTTCCAAGACCCCCCTTCGAGATAAATTTGCGCAATTGTCGGTATAAGAATGCATTGGCCGAAGGCCGGTTCCTTCTAAATTGCAGGCTTGCTATCGTTCGCCAGGAAAACATCGATACCTATATGAAACGAAGGGTCTTAAAACTAATGGAGCAAATCTCAATACTAATAGGTCTAAACATGAGGGAGAAGGGACCTCCTGAAAAAGCAACCCCCCCCCCCCCCCCCCTCCCCAAGAGGTATCGAAGAAGGGTGAATTGGTGGGAGGCAAGGGGAGCTCGAGGGGGTCAGTTTGGGTCAAGTGAGGGGGAAGGGAATTTCAGGAGGAGGAGATTGAGAGGGTCCGACGGAGGAGGACCCTACGTCTCCTGGTAATAAGGGGTTAGCTCACGAGAACTTCCCTTGTCAATTTTCCATGGACAAAATTTTCCGGAAACATTTATAGGGTCTTTTACATTGGTAGCGAGAACTAAAATGAACTTATATAAATTTAAGTTACATCATTCTTATAGAAGTTTACCTCTTAAGTTACCAGAGCAGTGTTGACGATAATAGTTGAGGGAAAAAGCGCTCGTGTGATACCGGCTTAAGAGGATCTGTGTCTCCCGGTAACTGCCTTGACCAATGGCCGTTAAATATCCGGAACTGGAGAAATTGGTGACAAAAGAGGAACGTAAGCGAGTGACTGTATAACCGTCTGGAAATAGAGTAGCTTCTGTCACTCTGGCAGATGTATGTGTGAACAAGGATATATATGTGTCACTTTGTGACCGTCATTGACGTAACAATTGTATTAATAGTTTGCACAGAACAACCGCAAACAATGATTTTGGGCACATTGAAATGTATCCATTTACACTAATATTCAGCTCACTGACATTTATAAATAAATGTACCGAATTAAGTGAAAGCTCTTTAATATTTATGGAACCGATTTCTTTTACATACGCATTTTTTCTTTACAGATGATGATGGATCGAGTTAGCCAAAACTTTTGTTTATAAGGTCATTACGACCAGTAGACGGCCACTACATAATTATTGTCTTATTGCGCTTCAAAAAAAAAAAATACATAAAATAAAAAACAAAATGATAGACAAACATAAACCAAAAAAACTAAAAAACACAACTGGAAAAAATGGATCTCTGATAATATTGGTGGAAAATAATGCAGACTATCAGACATCGTAAATGACAAAACTTAAATACGTTAATCAATATAGCACAACACGATTTTGTGTTTGTTCTTTATAGCCCAGCAATAAAAAACTCGGCAACATCAGGAGGTGAGAAGTAGTGAGACAACATCGGAATGGTTTTCAGGTTTTTCATTCACAAGTTTGTTCACCCACAGATTTTTGTTTACCTACAAATCTTTTCACCCACGAGACTTTTCCCAAATGACTATCATCATACAGCTTAAGGGGGCCCACCGGCTTTTTTTCTCTTTCTCTCCTTTTCTCTCTTTCTCTGGCTTGTATCCATTCGGCCTCATTCAGCCAACTATTTAAGACGTTTATCCCCATCCAGGTGTCGATATCTTGTTGGTGAGCAATAGCGAGCCAGCATTGTATGGAGAAATCCGGCTTCGCCGGAGACATTTTTCGAACGAAAAATTTGCAAATTTAGCTTGTTCTAAAGAAAATAAGCTGGTTCGCTACCGCTCACCAGGAAAATATTGACACCTGGATGGGGGCAAACGTCTTAAAACAGTAGGCTGAATGGGGCCGAATGGATACAAGCCAAAGAGAGAGGGAGAGAACGAGAAAAAGGCGAGGTGGGCTCCCTTAATGCATCCACAGAACTTTCCCCCACAAACCTTATTGCCCACACAACGAACAAAATACATATAATCCTTTTGCCCACGGATCGTTTCAACCAAAGTAGAGTTGCTTTGCCTTCACGCACAAGACAGTCGGAAGTGGTGAAAATTGTATTTAAGGTAAAGTTCGATTAATAATTAGTTAGGCAATATGAAGATAGGGAAATAAATGAAGCAAATAGTGCGTGGCGAAAAAAATAAGATAAATGAACGAATAAACGTGTAAGCGAAATTTCAATAACCCCTTAAAAAAAAAAAAAAAAAAAAAAAAAAAAAAAAAATCCTGTGGGCCAGCCAGTCAGCACCCAACCGCTAACATGAGATGATGGCACTCGTAATGTTGGGGGTCCGTCTATTATTTTGGTGGTGGGGTTGGTGCTGTACATTTTTCGGCGTTATTTAGGTTTACCTTTTTCCATTGGTCTTTCTATCCTCTCTTTCTCTCGCTCTCGCTCTCTCTCATGCTTTTGCTTTTGATCTCGATCACGTTCTCTCTCTCTCTCTCTCTCTCTCTCTCTCTCTCTCTCTCTCTCTCTCTCTCTCTCTCTCTCTCTCTCTCTCTCTCTCTCTCTCTCTCGAATCAAACAACCTAATCAAAAATAGTCAACACGGCTTTAGATCAAATAAGTCATGCCTAACAAATTTGATTGAATTTTATAACAAACTATTCACAAATAACGACATGACGAAATCACTAGATATAATCTTCTTGGACTTTCAAAAAGCTTTCGACAAGGTGCCTCACCGAAAACTATTGGCTAAACTGGAGAGGATAGGTATCAAAGGTGAAATTCATTCTTGGATAAAAAATTGGCTTACAGACAGAAGACAGAGAGTGGTGATAAATGGAGTGGAATCGGAGTGGGAGCCTGTCACTAGTGGAGTTCCACAGGGTTCAGTCCTTGGACCGGTCCTGTTTCTCATTTACATTAACGATATTGATGTAGGGGTAAACAACACCATTTCCAAATTCGCCGACGATACAAAAATAGGAAATACAGTCCTGAACGAAGATGATAGAAATGCGTTGCAATCTGATTTAAACAAGATATCAGAGTGGTCGAAAAAATGGCAGATGCCCTTCAATGTCGATAAATGTCAGGTGCTGCAGGTTGGTAGCAGAAATATGAAATACAAATACGAAATGAATGGCAAACAAATAAAAGCCGCAACGGTAGTAAACGACCTAGGGGTACTAATATCTGAAAACCTAAAAACTTCCGACCAATGTATAGCAGCTGCAAATAAGGCAAACATAGCATTGGGCTTTATTAAACGAAAATTTCCATATAAACATGAAAACGTAATAGTGCCACTGTTCAAAAGTATGGTGAGGCCCCACCTTGAATATGGTGTGCAGTTCTGGTCACCTTATCTGATCAAGGACATTGTAAGACTCGAGTCAGTACAGCGTAGAGCGACGAAGATGATACCCTCATTAAGAAATAAACCATATGAAGAAAGACTTAAACGATTGAACCTGTTCTCATTAAAAAAGAGGAGGTTGAGGGGTCAGCTTATTGAGTGCTTTAAGATACTAAAAGGTTTCGACAAAGTCGATGTAAATGCACTATTCACATTAAACAATACTAATCAAACTCGCGGAAATGGAATGAAATTAAAAACCAAAAAGGCAAACCTAGATGTCACAAAGAGTTTCTTCACCTACAGTGTGGCGACAGAGTGGAATAAACTACCAGCAAAAAAAAAAAAAATTTATGTACTGTATGTGTATGTGTGTGCACTGTACAGTATGTATATATATACTGTATATATATATATATATATATATGTATGTGTGTATGTATGTATGTGTATATGTATGTGTGTATGTGTGTATATATATATATATATATATATATATATATATATATATATATATATATATGCATATATACATATATAGTTTGTAAGGCCAGACTGCCTAGTAAGGACCTTGAGGTCTGTGTGGTATGTGTATCTATGTAGCTCTATGTAGCTCTCTCTCTGCTGACAATTAAATTTTGATTTATTATGCGTTTTTGTAGTACCTTTAAATTTCATCCTTCTATTCTTCATTTCCTTCTATAAATCTCTATTTTGAACAAGAATGTTCTACAAAACACAAATCTTCACGGGATGTGATTCAGTTGTGATAGAGATTTATGTAGATGTTTAATACGTTCCACTGCTCATTAAACATAATGCACGCACACACACACACACACACACACACCTTGCCGATATCCCTACGTGCTAAAAGTGTTCATACCGTAACGTTAATTTAATTATATTCTAAGTACCGGTAGCTCTGTATTAGATTTTCTATTTGTTGCTGTATTTAAGCATTCTGTCAATGACGCTCATGTTAATCAATCAATTATTTTATAATACCTCACCTCTATTTTCAAATAAGCTAGTTAATACAGGACTTTCAGCTTACATTATTCAGTTCATTCATCAACATATCCTCTGCAATAATCAGTGTTATATTTTGTCATACTCTTCATTATCTTATTTCCAAAATTGGCAGGTGGATCCGACCATGCAAAATGGGTGTTACGGTATATACATAACATAATACTAATTCGTAACTAAAAAAAAAAAAAAAATGTACCTTACTTTTCTATTCCCCGTCCATACCCACAAACCAGAAATTGTATCCCCTATCTTCTAGCCCAATTCTCTTTCAGGAAAATAAGTCCACTCATCGAACACATGTAATAAGCCCTTGCTAAGTCACTTCAGTTTAATTTATCCATACTGCGATAAACTCACTATAATTAAAAACACTCTATGCTAATCCACCCACACCTCTCTTCCTCCCCATACAGTGCATCCCCTCTAACCCCTCCTACCCTCGGAAATCCCAGAAATTAGGCGTGGTGAACGAGCAGGGACAAACGGGGCGGCTCCTTCAGGCCCCTACGGTACACAAGCTGGATATAATACCCCGTGAACCTCTTCCTCCCTGTGAGTGTTTTCCTGGACCAACCCTCACAGGAACCCTTAGTAAAGAGACACCGCTCATTCCTCTCACTTCTCAACAATAAATTCAATAATACAATGGAATTCAACATGCACTAGCACATTGCACACGGCAATGGGAGCCGTTGCGGCGTTCACCTGATTTGATTTATCACACGTCTTGGCATATCTGGTAACGCAAATATTAAAGATGATTATCAGATGCCAATTAAGAACACCTTTGTTTTATATTCTTGATCAAAGCTCAATTTTATGTAATGGGTATATAATGCATATACCGGTAATATACGCATTTAAAGGTTTCATAATAATGGTTAACTATAATAACGACAAATCCGACGCAGCAATATGGCGATAACACGAGTTGGACAATCTCCACTTACCATAGGGTCTCGGCGGACGCGTTTGCAGCTAAGCGGATAAACGGATAAGCGGCGAGTAATTGAGTTGGATAAAGGGGAGAAGGGGACAGATAATACGGAGGAGCGGATCCGGATAAATGGGTAATGGGTAGCGTCCGGTGCGTCGAGTCACATCTCCATTATGTCGGGAGTCCGGTAATCCAGGGTTGTGTTACAGCGGCACCGGACACTTACACCCGGAGGTCCCTAGGTGCACGGGGCGAAGACAACTGTTGACCTTAAAGTACTTTGGAGGGACTCATGAATTTCATATAATTGACTAATTGACATTAAGTTTATTGTCAATACGTACCGTAAAATTACCTAACTTCGGTCAAGGAGCTATACTTCGGACATACCTCCATCAAGAGTAAAACTACACCCCCTAGACCCCCTTTCAAGATAAATTTGTAAATTTTTCGGTAGAAAAATGTCCCGGCCAACGGCCGGTTCCTTTTAAATTATAGGCTCGCTATCGCTCGCCCAGAAAATATAGATTCCTAAAAGACACGAAATGTCTTAAAATTGACAGAAATTGGCCGAAAGTTCGGAAAAATCGGCAAACTAATGGGGGCGAACGTCTTAAAATCTCAAAGCTAATGGGACTATACATGAGGGAGAAAAAACAACTACCTCCCTCCCTGTGTACATCTGCTTCACCTCCCCCCCGGAACGGTCACTTTTCCTCTCAATTTCTCGGTCTGCAGCGCGTGTCTGTTGGATTCCTTTAGTAGAGTCATTCAGTGATTCCTTTGCACCTCATTAACTCCCTCTCCATTTCACTGTTCACCGGTCAATACTATTCTTGCCTGATTTTGGTTAGGCTAGGCTTTAGCAAGCTTAGTTACTTTATTTAGGCTTTCTTTTTGTTCTATATTCCAACAACTCCCTCTCAGGCATAGGCTGAAAGCCTGTACATTCAACCATACATTCAACAGTGAAACCCATGAGGTCTCGTTCCAATCTAGGGAGTGAGACATGTGAAGCACTTTGAAATGCAACCCTTCCCTGCTATCTTGCCTTCGCAAGATGCACGAGGCCTGGTTGCCCACCCACGGCTCAAAGCAGCCCCATCTCTGGAGCTGCCTCACCCCAGTGCTTCACTGTCTCATCCTCAAGACTCGGACCCTCACTCTCAGAACGCCACCTATTGAGCAATGAACTCACTAGGCATTGCCTCCCTGTAGCATATTTCGAATATGGGAATATTCATACAGTGTTATTTAATCAGGGAACAATGAGGGTATTTGTTGGCGTTTCGGTGGGCTTTGTGGTAATGCACTGATACTAGGTACAGCACAAATTCTATCCCAACAATATCTTCCCATTGATACATTGGGATTCGTATCCGGGACCATTGGATTACCAGTCCAGTGGCATGACCACTCCACCACACCTCCACACCTTATATCAATAACATGTACATATGGATTTGGGTATGTTATTATATTAAAGGTTATTTTAGTTACTAGTGTAGATCATAAAGTTAGTTTAGGAGATAATGAGGTTTGAGGTTGTATTGAATGAGGGTTGGGTTAACATGGATCTATTTCACTAATTTTCATATACCTGTATACCTTTTTGGGATTCGAACCCTAAGCATTCAGGGTATGAGGGGGAAAAATCGATAATTCGCCGCTAATCCACTGGACTAAGGGTCGAATCTAAGTTATGGGATCCCATTAAAATATTATTGAATAACTATTGCGCCATGTGCATAGTAGCACCTACTAATCGGAATCCTTCTAGTTGTCAAATACATTTCGATAAACTCCAATACAAACGCAGTGACCTAACATTTCGCATGCACTATCCATACTACTCACCACCCTGGCAGTCTGATGGAGCCATAACACCGGCTTGAGTCGTAGCTTATTAACATAGCCTAATTGGCTTTATAGAAAGGTAATTTAACAAAAGTTACGTGATATTCATATATATTTTTACACTGAGGCATATCCAAGGCTGAATAAGCCATCAGGTAGAAGCTAGAATATAAGAAAAAACCCGTTCATAACATTAATCCTCCATTACAAACCCCAATGCACTAGAATAAACTAAGGAAAGCATATGATCCTCCCGGGATTCGAACTCGGGACACCACTAGAACATAAACATATAATCCATTACACCAGCAACACAGTAATTTTCACCAGCTTGAGAGGGCTAATGTTTCAACCGCGATCAACAGCGAGTCTGTATTATTATATAACTAACACTATTCGAATATACTAATCAAATGTTAACGTAAGACAGATTTTAGTAATGCAAGAGGTACCCTTGTTGACATATCGGTATTTTGAATAATCATGAAACCATCCGCTTAATTATACATTCTTACTCGATTTCAACTACCAGCAGGAATTTTAATTCAGCATGCGAATAGCCCATTATAGTAAGGAGGTTATAAAGATACCCAAATTAGCTCAAACTACAATTAATTTTAATTACCAGTAGATATATTTGTTTTCAACTAAGGAATTAGTTCTACCCCTCATAGTAATCTGTTTGAATATGTGTTTACATTTTTTCTCCTGAGGTACATTCCCGTTTAATCGACGACGTGCCAACTACTAAAAAAAACAAAAAGAAAAGAAAAAAAAAACAAAAAAAAAACAGCAAAGGCCAATTAGTGGAAGAAAATACGATGATTCATATACGAGCATGTTTAAGGGGAGATGGGCTGGTTTTTCTGGCCCCCTTCTCCCTCGTGTTTAATCCCATTGGTTTTTAGATTTTAATCCTTTCGACTTGTTAGTTTGGCGATTTTATGACTTTACACCCCACTTCTTTGTCAATATTAAGCTCTTTCGTGCCATTAAGGTGTCGATTTTATTCCTGGCGAGCGAAAGCGAGCCTGTATTTTAAGAGTAACTGGCCATCGGCCGGGACATTTTTCTACCAAAAAATTTACAAATTTTTCTTGAAGGGGGTTTTAGTTTTATTTTGTATTTTGTTTACAACTTGATGGAGGTCTAGGGAGGAAACTAACCAATTATAAAAAGATAAACCCATAAGCAAATAAATACGCTCGTCTCCCCTTAAATGACGAGGTGCATATCCCAATACGCCCTAGCTATCTCCCCAATAAATCTTGATCGGTCTGTCATTGCTGGGCGGTATCTACAAATGCCCTCTAGGTTACAACACAATCTATAACCTGGCATTGACGCTATCTCAAGTAGGATGTATGAGAGCTTTCCGCCGTAGTGTGCTGGATCGTTTGTTATGGGGTGCTGAGTGGGTGTGTCAGTTCTGTGTGTGTGTGTGTGTGTGTGTGTGTGTTTGTTTCATGTGTGTGTGTGTGGGGGTGTTGTTGTTGCTTATGTGTGTGTCTTTTTATGTGTGTGTATTTGCATATGATTGTGTCGTCGTTGTTGTATGTGTGTGTGTCATTATTTGACGGGCGTGTCTTTTTATGTGTGTGTATGTTCATGTGTGCGTCTCGTTGTTGTTACATGTGTATGTGTGGGTTGTTGTTGTTGTTTCATACGTGAGTGGGTGCCTTTGTGTGTGTATTTGTGTGCATATGTGCCTGGCTTGCTGTTGTATGGGTGTATGTGTGTGTTTGTGTACAGTATGTGTGTGAAAAAGAGAGATGAAAGGGATACTGTTCTTTCAAAGTACTAGTTTATATCCTAGTTGTCGGGTTATGTTGTAATAGAAGTTCACAAGTATACAGCTTGTGTATTTCAAGCAAAAGTCGATATATTGCAGTGCAGGCTAATTTCAATAGCATGTGTCTTAATTAGGTGAAATCCTTGTTTGACAGATCAACCATTCATGAATAAAACTATATATTTTCATTTTTCAGAAGGTGAGTATATGTTTGCAGTGTGTACTTACACTAGTTGTATTTGCGGGAGTGAGCATGCTCGTTAATTCCCGCCTCCTAAGATATGTGTGTCATACCGTGCTTTGAAACTATGCACAGATGGTGCAGACACTAATTCGGCTGGCAATTTGTTCCACCCACTAATCGAGTTGGTAGGAAATCTTTTACTTTTCAGATCAGATTTACTATTAGGCACTTTCAGTTTGTAGCTGTGACCTCTTGTTCTCTCACCTCCATCCCTCTCTATGAAGTTTTCTTGGTCGATAAGAAAGTGTAATAAAATAATGTGTGTGTGTGTGTGTGTGTGTGTGTGTGTGTGTGTGTGTGTGTGTGTGTGTGTGTGTGTGTGTGTGTGTGTGTGTGTGTGTGTGTGTGGTGTGCTTAAAAGTATATTGACTAAATATGTAGGTTTGCTGGTGAGAGTTTAAGTGTACACACCTCTTTAACCCCTTCAGACATATATGACGCAGAGGTTGCCAGATTAGCAATAAGAAATAGAGTTCTCTCACTCTTATAATTACCTCTCCAAAATTAGTTTTCTGCCCACATCTAACTCAAAGACAACTGCAGAGGTTGAAGTAACTAAAATAAAGGTTTGTAAAAAACCCTGATGGTAATAAAGGCTTTAAAGTATCCCTAATAGGCTCAAAATTGCGTCATATGTCGGAGAGGGTTAAAATGCATTGGAATGGATTGTTTTCGGTTAGGTTAGGTAAGTTAGGTTAGGTTAGGTTAGGTTTTTATCTAGATAGTTATATTTAGATTTAAAACTCGAAAAATGTACTCGTAAGCATGCATAATTAACGTGTGTAGCCTACCGATAAACACACCACCGCTTCTTGGGTGTGTGTGTGTGTGGTGTATGTCGTATTTTATGTATGTGTATGTGTGGGTGGCGAATAGCGTGTGAGTGGCCATTGTGTAGCGATCATGTACCTTATCTCTCCCTCCACCGTGTTGATTATTGTGCCAGCTATCTCTCTCTCTGGGGCTCTAAGTAATGGTGCTAAGTATATCTCCGCACCATTAAGTGGTTATCTCTCGGGGGTCTTGATGATGATTATGCTTAGGGTCGGTGTACTGATAATCTGTCTCACTTTACCTGCATATATTATTAAAGGTATTATTTATTTTTTTATCCCTAGACCTCTACCAAGCTCTGGGAAACACTCCCATATACCCTCTTCAAGGACATTTTAGTTATGCAATCAGTATTAATTTTTTTCTTTCAGATTGCTGTAGGAAAATGTATTGCTTATACATTTCTTAATTTCATCTCTTTTCCATTGTATGCATCGCATATTTATTTTATACATTAACTGTTAAGCTTTTCATAAGCCTAAACAATATTTCCGAGACTCTGTGGAGTATACGAGTTGACTGTACATGTACCGGCCAAAGGCCGGTACCTTCTAAAATACAGGAACAAATCGACACCCAAATATAACCAATAGTTTTGATATTGACACAGGAGTGCGGCAAATTGTCGTATAATCGCCAAACTAATGGGGAAAATATCTTAAATATCCAAAACTACTGGGGCTAAGCATGAGGGAAAAGGGGTGCAGTAAAGCCCCCTCCCCATACGTGGTTATCTTTCGGGACCTTAAGGGGGGTCACCGGCTTTGTTTTATCTTTTTCTCCTTTTCTCTCTTTCCCTGGCTTGTATCCATTCGGCCCCATTCAGCCAACTGTTTTAAAACGTTTATCCCCATTCAGGTGTTGTTTTCATCCTGGCGAGCGATAGCGAGCCAACAATGTATGGAGAAATCCGGCATCGCCGGAGAAATTTTTCTATCGAAAAATGTACAAATTTAGCTTGCTGTCAAACAAATATATATATATATATATATATATATTTTTTTTATTTTTTTTTTATTTTTTCTATATTCCAACTTACTTCCTCTCGGACATAGGCTGAGAGCCTTAACATTCACCGCTTTACAATGAACAGTGAAGCCCGTGAGGTCTTGTTCCAGTCTAGGGAGTGAGACAAGTGAAACACGTAGAGTACAACGAGCACCTGCCATCTTGCCTTCACATGAGGCACGGTGCTCACTCATGGCCCGAAACGACCCCATCTCTGAAGCCATCTCGTTCCCGTGCTTCACTGTCTCATCCCCTACACTCGGACTCTCACACTTACACACACACAACGCCAATATGCTGGCTCGCTACCCCTCGCCAGGAAAATATTGACACCTGGATGGGGGTAAACGTCTTAAAACAGTTGGCTGAATGGGGCCGAATGGATACAAGCCAAAGAGAGAGGGAGAGCAAGAGAAAAAATCAAGGTGGGCTCCCTTAATGACTCGGATGATTATCATGTTGAGAGTCGGTGTACTGATATGTCTTACTTTACCTATATATATTATTTAAGCTATTGTTCATTTATGTGTATATTTGTTTAATTATTATATGTATCTATATATTTATTTATTTATTGATTGATTTATTATTCATAATATTTATATTATATTTTAGTACCGTATATATTATTTTATTATATTTTGTTCCATAGACCTTTATCAATTTTAAAATATAACCCCCAACACCCCCCTTTCAGATAAACTTGGACATGTTTCAGTAATGTCCAGGCCGAAGGCCGGATTCTCATACATGCTTGCTATCGCTCGCCAGGAAAAAAATCGACAACCAAATGCCACGTACAGCAGGTCTTAAAATCGCCAAATTAATGGGGAAAATGTCTTAAAATACAATAAGTAATAGAGCTTTAACATGAGGGAGAAGGGCGTCCAGAAAACAGCCCATTAAGTGGCTATCTCTCGGGGCTTTAATGACTCTGATGTGCTTAAGCTACAAGAGCCGGTTTACTGATAAGCTGTCTTATTTTTACCTCCGTTCAGTAATATATGGTGCAAAATTAACTTGTACTGTATCATATACTTTTTATATTTATTTATCATTATGAATATTTGTGTTTATTTTTATATTATTTTTGTATATATTTTGTTTTTGTTTTGAAATTCGGTAACGGTATTATATCTTCTTCCAAGATATTGCTGTTGTTGTGGTTATTATTGTTCAGTATTATCAATGTTATATTTACAGTAATTACAGTATTAGTGGTAGTAAGTAATACTAGTAACAACCATAGTAGTAGTAATATAGTTTTGTATTTATTACCAATTATATTCTAATCTAAAAATATTATATCACAGTTAAATGGCTAACCGTTCGGCTACGGGAGGTCCACTCTAAACTGAAAAACAATCATTACAAAATGTATAAAAAATATATAGTATTGAAATGCTTATATATTATGAGAATATTTTATTATTGTTTTGAGTATTTTTGAAGTTATGTTGCATATTATACTGATTAGTATGAGGAGTTATGTAGTTTTAACGATAAAAGGAGTTGACTAGTGTATTTCAATTAGCACTCCAATCGTAAGGTGAACATAATTGTCAAATGGTGTCAAAATTAGCAGAAGATTGGAGTCCTCGTATAGTGAACGGGTAAATGTGTCGCTTAACATATACGGAAATTGGAAGGATAGCTATCTTCTGTCACGAACTAGGAAAGATTATGATATATTATTTTAGTTTTATTATTATTATTTTTTTTTTTTTTTGCTTAAGTATCTCGCAAACTTACAAGATTTTAGAAAACTGTCTAAGCCATACTCCAACTACTCTAAACTTAACCGTATATACCATAAATGCATAAATAAAACGCACATACACACACACGAGTGCAACAGAGAGAGAGAGAGAGAGCAGAGGGGATATTCTTCCATTACTTAAATGAAATTTACAGCAATCATTCATGGTTTGGATAACATTGATTGTTGTCTCTTTTTATAAGAAAAACAAATTTCTCCATGGATTTCCAGGGTCTTGGAGGTTCATGTTTTACAAATTTACAAAATATGGGAGCAGTAACCCACTTAATATGTGTAATATAAAATAACTTTGTTCTGGAAACGAAAGATATCTAAAGAACATGCGATTAAAACCTCTATCAATGAATCATTTTGACTCCCACAGGATCTTGCTAAGCTGAATACAAAAGCTTACTAATACCCACAATACAATAAAAGCATCAATCATATCAAACTGAAAGGGTTAACCACTTTAGTACCGAGATGTCCTTGTCATTATAATCTGGATATTATTGGACGATTTTATCCAGCTTAGGGAGGACGTGTGGCAATTAAAACGCTTCAAACTATTTCAATTATACATTTTAAATGCCACGGTTTACTCATAAGCTTCAGAAAATCGTCTAAATATAGCTGGCATACGTCCTTGGTAAGGAAGGGGTAAATATCAACTGGAACTTTTCATGTTTGGCTATTTCATTGACCTCAAAATTTACAATCCCACTTTCCCACTTTCCTTCCCTACGATCATTTTAGCAACGTTAACGACCTTTCATAATCAACAAGCGTATCTAGATTGGGTATCAATTAATTTCATCTTCAAAGGCGTTGAATATTAATGACCGGTGTATTTAAATTTTCGCTGTGCGTGATCCGTAAATATTGTTCGCAGAGGAGGACCCCACACCGATATTTATAAACTTTGCCCAATATGTGTTTACGGTATTATTCTAGATCCGGTTTCACAGCACACTCATCAATTTATATGGCTTCTATAACCTTGTCATACACCATACTTCATTCCTATATCGGTCAGTAGCGGCGCAAATGGAATAATAATTACTGTGAAAAAGTTAATATTTACCTCCTCTTATCCACAGCCAAAGCTGAAAATTGCGGAGTGAATACCGTAGACTTCATCGACATGTTGTTGGGGGTTTTTTTCGGCGACCGTCAATCTTCTATTAATTTAATACCAAACCAGCGGGGATGTGGGGGCGGCAGCCCCCACCTATAATACTAGGATAGGTTAGGTAAGGTTGTTAGGTTAGGCTAATATTACCCCTTTTTACCCCGCAATTTCCCTGATCTTCATGCTTTTCATAGCCCTCCCCACTAGTGGGGGCCGTGTTTTTAGATTGTTGGATAATGGGTAAATACTAATTTCCGCCAGTCCTTAGTATAACGCAACACTGTATATTAAAGAAAACCGAGAAAAACAAAAAAACAAAACGCTAAATTCGCTGTGAAACCGGATCCAGAAATTTACCGTTTTTACCGTCCGCTCGCTCGTATCGGGGTAAGTGGGTTTGATTATTTCTCTATTCCTGACAGAGATAGACAAGATAGAAGAAATAAAAATATATAAACATGTACAAACAAAGATGGGAAAAGGCGAAAACGTAAAGAAAATTATAAAAAAACAATAGAAGAAATAGATAGAAGATAAAAGATAGAAAACTATAGAAAAAGAAAGAAACATATAAAGAAGAGAGAGAGAGAGACAAGCAAGCAGGATAGCAATTGAGAAAGAATTAAGAGGGGTCAGAATAGGAGAGGAGGAGCGTGGAGGAAAGAAAGAGAGAGAGAGAGAGAGTGAGTTAGAGAGAGTAACGCAAGCAGGATAGTAATTGAGAAAGAATTAAGAGGGGTCAGAGTAGGAGAGGAGGGGATAGCGGGGGGGGGGAGAGAGGGAGAGGGAGAGAGAGAGAGAGAGAGAGAGAGAGAGAGAGAGAGAGAGAGAGAGAGAGAGAGAGAGAGAGAGAGAGCAAGCAGGATAGATAGCAATTGGGCACTTGCGAGTTTCAGGCTATAAGGAAGTTGAAGCTGTAGACATCGATAGTAAACAGAAATGCCATAATAATATAGGTTTCTGATGGCTAAAGAGTAGGTTGAATTGGATTTGACGTATATATAAATGAACTACAACCGTATTTTAGCTGGTAATTCTGCTAAATATTGATGTCTACAACTCCAATTTCCTTATAGAACGAAACTCGCAAGTGGTCAATTGAGAACAAATTAGAAGGGGTCAGACGAGGAGAGGAGGAGGGTGGGAGGGAGGGGATAGCGGAACCAATTGATTCACTCCGTACCACACGCCCGCCACGTCGCTTACACCCCCGTGATTTGTGCCGCCCAACTGGTGTGTACAGTATGTGTGTGCGTGTTTTCTTACGCAGCATCTGTTACGTCAGGCGCCGCGAACCAGTCTTTGCGATGCTAATTTGTTAAGTGTATGATAGCTGACGTGGATGAAAGACTGGGCAGGTTAATCCATTATAGGGAAGGTGTGGTGGAGTGGTCATGCCAGTGGACTGGTAAAAACAAATAAATGCTAAAATCGATTTGGTGCCATTGCTAGAATTACACCGATCCTTGGTCAGGAATACTAAAGCACCACCTTCTGATATACACCAGATAGTGAACATTGTTTAGAGAATGGCAGTATACGTAGTTCATTCAAGATTTATTCACACTTTGGTGTATCATATTTTCTCCTTCAAAAATGTTTCAGAAGTTTATGTCTACGACTGTACAATCAACACATATAGACATATCACTGCAAGAGAGTTCATGAAAATTATCAAATTATCTTACTAAAACAAATATTTCTGGAGGATATACAGAAAAATGGAACTGTCAAAGAAATAAAGATAACAAACTCAAATAAAACCCTGGCCTACCTAGAAGTACACCAATAGCAACATATCAATACCAATATATGAACAACATTAAAGACATACGAAAATGTTCCCGCATATAGAGAATCGAAAGGAATAAGCAATTTGTTAGATGTATTCGTTACTACTTACTTACTACTTTACTATTACCATGTATTCTGACAAATATAGCGAAAATTAACAGCAATATGATGGTCAAATTTAAGGAATATTAGTACCGATTGTAATACAGCATTAAGTTAAGCACCATAATCAGTGTATCGAAGCTGAAAATCATATGAAGCCTTATATAATGTATCACACCACCATCATTTCCATTCCCATCACGATATCATACAAAATAATTCCACAGAAAGATAGCACCATGATAATTATATATTATAAACTAAATAACTGCTAGCCAACTCACCCATGGGCCGATTAAGTAGACTTCACCGATGCTTCGTTCGAATCCGGTGACGACAATGAATCAGTGGTGTGCGCAGGATCTTTATGTCAGGGCAATAGCTCTACTTTAAATGCTTCAGGCTAGCATTACATGACATCAATTTGCTTAGGACAAACATCTAGGTGTCAAGGAGATAAAACTACCTCGATTAACCTTTTTCATAACACCCTCCCTTTTTAAACTTTATATAATCGCGAATGATAGCCAGTCTATCTTCAAAGAGGCGTTTTTGTATAGAACAAGTTAAGGGTTGCTTGAGCAGGATGAAGCCGAGTCTCAGAAACTATATCACTTGCAGACGCTTTTCTGAACATGAGGGAAAAGCGGTGTGAATAATGGTGTGATTATACGTCAGTATCGTCCGCATTCTTTACGAAAGCAATACATTTCTACATATTCCGCTAAGAGTGTTATCCTATGAAGCTGAACTTGAAATCGCCCAGTTTATTAAAGATTAGCTCTTTTCTATATATTTCATTCATCATTACGTCGGGATTCCATTAAGGTAAGCTTTAAGAATAGTTCAGATAACCGTTGAACTGCTACAGACAAAGGCACAATTCCCTCTGTTGGCAGTCTTCAGCTAGCTGTTCACAGTAGTTAAATTATATGTTCTTCATTGTTAGTAATATCACTGATATAACATCTATACCAGTTTATGGAATACCACCCATACAAGCAGTGACGATCAATCCACTCACATAATGTGTTTCTTCCACCGGACATACACCACGGATCCCAATGATATAATGGCGATTGTGTAATTTCTTTTTTATCGATTAGTATAGAATAGTATAGTATATTATTATCGATAGTATGTCTATGCAATTGTTTCTAATTGTCCTTTATCACATTACACCATTTATCTTTCACGTAACTCACTCTTAGCACCTCCTCCTGCTCCACTCCACTCTCAATCACAGTTAGCTTTATACTGATCAGTGGGGCTTGGTTCGGGCAGTTTGTACAGTCACTCAGAAAAATATGTGAAAATAGGTATGTGTCAGTGAGCTGGTTAATTAAAGGACAGGTGTGTATGCTACTAATATAACTACTGCATATTTTATACTTTTTATCAAGGACCTTTCAATCATAAATAATGCTTTGAGGCTGTATCCACTAATTTTAATCTGTACCTATGCAAACTCCACTTCTCATCTAATTAGCTCGTTAGGTGTACACACGATTCCCCTCAGTTGTTCGTTCTTGTTAATGGTTTACTGGCTAAATATTAACATGGAATAGCATAGGGTGGCATAAACTAAATTTGCTTAGGGTAGACCATAGAGTACTGTACATATGACCTAGAGGCCAAAGAAGACGCCACACATCTGTAAATAGGGATCCGCGCGTTTGAGAGATGGCAGCACGATCACAAAGGACAATGGGAGGGGAGGGTCCTCGCAAAGACATTATATTGACTATCCTTGGTCCCATTAATTCGTAATAATCCCTACCTTGTTCTAATAACGCTATTAATAATCAATTGAACGTTATCCAGAGACTCTGAAGACATGACATAGTTAAATAGACATAAGTATAGAGGCTACTGTAAAGGCCAGTCATCGTGTAATTGTCGTCATTATGAGGTGCACAAGCAGAACTCCTCCAACACTCGCCATTGTTGATGTGAGATTCGGGAGTTGCCAACGTCAATGGTGGGACAAAATATCTCTAGATGTCATAAGTGTAAATGTTCAGTTTTAGTGCTACTTTACAAATTAACATCTACATAACATGTAACATAATAATATATATTCAAAATTACATTTTAATGTTTTGTTGCTTGAAGGTATACAGCTTGCATCATATATGAGTATGTTTTATAGTGTATATGTATACTTACTATTTTCATCTTGCTTATAAATATCTAATTTATATTAAATAATTTACATGTGTTTTTACCAACATTAATTAACTCCTAAATACGTTCCCTCTTTAATCTATTGCTCCCTCGTTTTGTGGATATTCCCTTAACTTCGGTAACACTGCAGCAAGCCAGCTGGCAGGCGCACGCGGCGCACAGCCTATCTATAATAAGGACAAGCCACTGAGGTGCTTTGGTTCTTATACTATACAACAGTGCTGCCACCAAATCCCTAGGACGCGCGGCAAAATAACCGTGTGACATCACGCTTTGGCCTCTATGCTTCTGTACTCTATGGGGTAGACTAGGCTAGACTAACTGATGTCATGTTTGCCATACGTACACTCTAGGACACAAAATACTGGCACATTATGAACAATGTAGCAGTAAAAATGAACATCCAATATTCAAGTACTAGGACAAAAAAATGGGATGTTCTGAAACAGTTCGGATGGGTTCGAAAATCTTGGGCGGCATTTATGTCTTGTGTATACTTTAGGACAAAAATGGTCACGCAGAATGTTCGAAGCTATCTAAAAATGAATCTAATCTTCCTATTAATTATTTACGTAGTATATTAATTTGTTGGATATATTTAAGCAATTCGGAAAGTTACAAACAAAAATAATCTATGCGTAGTGTGTACACTCTAAGGCACAATTTCTGGTCTTATATGAACCTTTGAAGAGTATAAACCAAACTGCAAAACCTAAATATACGCAACAAAATTAATGAGAGGATTCAATCCAGTTCTTGATACCTTCGGAAATATAAGTCCACGGTTTATGTCCTAGATTTTGCACTCTAAGAAAGTCCAGTAAAGACAGTGCGGTGATAGAAGTAGATTGTTGCCATAGAACAGGATTAAGGCTAAACAAGTATAATGTGCGTCGTATTGTAAACCGGGAATTCTGGGCTAACAGAAAGAATATTGGAGGCATTTAAGGGAGTCCAGACGGTATTGTGCAGCATAATTTACTGGCTCGGCTCAATGGTTTAAGGAGGGGGTTTAGTTTGCTCTCTAAGCCTCCATCAAACTTAAAAGAACACCCACAAGACCCCCTTCGATATAAATTTGTAATTTTTTCGGTAGAAAAATGTACCGGCCGAAGGCTGGTTACTTCAATTACAGGTTCGCTTTCGCTCGCCAGGAAAAATCGACACCTAAATGACACGAAAGGTCTTAATATTGGCAATGAAATGGGGGCAAATGGTTTGAATATCGCCAAACTAATGAGGCGAATGTCTTGAAATCTCATATCTTATAGGGCTAAACATGAAGGAGGAGGAGGACTCGAAAAACCAACTGCCTCCCCTTAAGAAGTATATAAGAAGCTTCCAGCAGACAGATTCAAAGTAAGTGCCGATATTTTGTTTTGTTGTTGTAAACCACAAGCAATAGCTAACTACACTACTTCATTTTCTGTAGTACAGTATAATACATTTTATTTAATAATTCATCAGTATTAGTTTTCACTGACTAACTACACTATATTTATTGCTTGCTATCCCCAAGGTAACGTCGTGGTGAAATAGTTTTCAATTTATTTACTATGAAAATTCCCCAAAGCATAAAGGTGAGACAACTAACAGTCCTGCAGAGGGAATATGACATTGTTGCAGCCGTGCCTGAATTGAGTTAGCATATAATTATATACTTGTAAACAAATTAAAGCAAAATTCCTAGTTACAGTATTGTGCAGAGAACATTAGCAAGAGAGAGTTGTAGTTAGATAAGGATAGTACGGGTATAAGCAAACGAAATAATTTGCTGAAGAGGGATTATTGGCGATATGTAAAAAAAAAATAGTTACTCTGACATAGCGAATCAAAATAAAATATTCTCTCATTCACAGATAAAGGGTAGAAGCTCAGATGTATATTTATGTAAACAGGCGGGAATTGGGAAGAAGATCCGGGGGAGGGGGATGGAAGGCCAAATTGGTCACAGTGCCTTATGTGGATGAGGGAGGGAGATGTGGGACAGTTTGTGTATTTTGTATCTTTCCGATGTTACTGTCCGGCATGCTATATTATATTATTATTACAATTGTTATTATATATATATATACAATATATATATATATATATATATATATATATATATATATATACAGTATGTAAATATATATATATATATATATTTTTTTTTTAACCTAGATAAGCCTGGTAATATATCTGTTCATTGCATTCTCAAGTTGTTGAGCCTATTTAATCATGTACCACTAGTACTGGATGTTATTAGTGATTATTGTGTTATATCATTGTTACCTGTAACACAAAACAGTTAAACAGAGGTAATATTATAGTGTGCAGTATACCTCACAGCCATATTAACATAATTCGACGACATCTCAATTATTTATATGGTTCGATATACTCTCAAGGTGATTATAATTTGGTTAAGATATCATGACCCCCCCCCCCCCCCCCACCACCACGCATTCCTCCCTCCCTCCTCCCCCCCACCACCATCACCACCACCATCCCCTAGGCCCTCTCTTATGGATATTCTTGCCTACCTCTTTAAAACACGAATTCCAATATAAGTAAATTGGCTATGGTATTTTCTGTCTAAATGGATTCACAAGTCAGGTTACGATATACTTTCTTGTATACACCTCCTTTTGCGGGAGAAGGCAAACATGCAGTATTTTTCACCAAGCTTGAGCGACATAATTAAGTGGTCAGTAAAACATATTTATGTTTTAATTATTCAATATTCAGTATTGCTTGAAAATATCGTCTTCAAACATCCTACATATAGCATTCCATTGACTTTCTTCTTACACCACTCTTGCATAATGTGTGTGTGTGGATGTGGGTGTAATATGTGGTTCTATGAGGTATCTGAATGTGGGAGTGTATGTGTAATATGGTGTATAAGGTGTGTGTGTGAGTGTGAGTGTATGTGTGTGTGTGTGTGTGTGTGTGTGTGTGTGTGTGGTCCCAGGGGTTGTATCTGATTAGTCTATAATCCATTGCTTTATGCTCCCATTATATTCATTATTTGCCCTTCTCTTTAATGCCACTTACCCGTAACTTGTCTTTATTCCAGAGGGTGTTTTGTTTTGCATCTCTCTCTCTCTCTCTCTCTCTCTCTCTCTCTCTCTCTCTCTCTCTCTCTCTCTCTCTCTCTCTCTCTCTCTCTCTCTCTCTCTCTCTCTCTCTCAAATAGTTCCTCAGTAATACAGTGCAAGACAAAACATGAATAGTACTCGGCTCACTTTGCATTAATTGAACTGCACCACACGCATATTCCTTTCATCAACAGTATCTCCCAGGAAGGGGCCGCAAGATCTTGGGCATACAGATGGTATGGGGTTTTTTTCTGGACCCCATTTCTGCTCATGCTTAGCCCCATTAGTTTAGCGAATTTAAGACCTTGCGTCCCATTTTCCTTTAAATTTTAAGACCATTCGTGCCGTTTTTAGGTGTAATTGTTTTTGTCTTGGCGAGCGATAGCAAACCAGCCTTTGGCCGGAATAATTTTCTACCTAAAAATATACAAATTTACCCCGAAGGGGGTTCTTGGGGGAATTATGTAAGCTTGATGGAGGTCTGGCGAACAATTAAGCTATATACCTTCCCTTAAGTGTTCTTCGTAACTCGTTGTAGTTTTCCGGACATAATAAACCTCTTCCCGGCTGCCCCTCGTTGACGTCCCTGGCTTGTTCTGTCGGCATCGTTAGTCGGGCCCCAGGTATTTATTGGATTTACCTAATTTATCGGTTACGGAGGCGGCCGATGAGTTGTTAGTTAAAGGAGAGAGAGAGAGGGGTCTATCGGGAAGGCTCATCTCCTGCCTCTGTTATTAGACTGCTTACCTGATAAATTTGTTAGTTATTTACCCTTCCTTTCTATTTTGCATATGGTTGTAAGAGATTTACGATTCACGTGGATATTTTTCGTAAACAAGCTGATTTGTCACCTCTGTTAACCCCTTCTGTACCACAGCATCTATTTAATTTATTCTAGCTATATTGAGACGATTTTGTGCAGCTTAAACAGGGTCTGTGGTAGTACAAAGGGTTAAGTGAGATAGTTCGAAACCTGTTATTTGTTGGAGGCCCTTTTTAAATTGAATACAATCGTCTATTACTAGCCAGAATAAAGTTAAGCAGACGTGTCCGGTACAGAAGGGGTTAATGTTATTATTGGGCTGTTTATTAATAATTCGTTCTTTTGCTCCTTAGTTTGCTAATTTTACTATAATACGTGTTTCTTGAATGGGCTGCATTAAATAAATTATCTCCTGCTTCTGTTCCCGATATTATTGAGTTGTTTACCTGATGAATTGTCTCGTTTTTGCCCTTTTTGTTTTGCATATGGCTTTACGAGATTTACGATTCGCGTGAATATTTTTCGTAAACAAGCTGATCCTCTGCCTCTCTCCGTGATATTATTGTTATCCTTTAAGTACTTTATATATAGTTCGTACTATTTGTTGCCCCTTGCTTGATAATATTACTATATTTTACGAGTTTCTTGGATGGACTGCATAAAACAAATCATCTCCAGCCTCTGTTCTAGTTGTAATTGAGAACCTTATTTTATAAATTATCGCTTTTATTTATTTGTTTTGCTCTTTCTTTTAGTTATGCATATAGCAGGCGTCACACCATGCCGACTTGAGCCAAGACTGACCACGACCTTAAGTGGTGGTCAGGAGTGCCGACCTTCGGCGGAGAGCTTAAGGATTTGTGGGGGTGAGTTTTGGACGGGACGCAATATGGATGGCCACGCAGCCTGACGGCGACCTGACGGGGTAGAGCGGCGCCCATGCAGGACTGAAGGTGAGACCTAGGTCGCCGCTGGAGTGCCGATCTGCGGCGTAGCGCGTTGACAACGACCTGATTAACGGCGTCGACAGGAGGTAGGGCGGCGTCAATATGCATTACTGTGCCGATGGACGGCGACCCTTTCACTATGGACGGCTGATTATTAACTGATTATTTCAGTTAATTCTGTTATTTTATTATTATTATTATTAATTTAATTATGTATTGAATGTTGTTATTTTTCATTTTTTTGGGTAATTAATATACCTAATCTTATATTTTGATGGTTATTGATAATATATTTATTATTTAATTATTTAATTATGTCGTTTATTTATATATTGACCGTTAGGGCATCGTTGGGTCGCCGCAAGCCGCCGCTGATCCCCGCAGGTTGTTATGGTGACGCCGCCTGACACAGACCTCATTTATGGTGCCGTGTGCCGCCGTGTGCCGCCGCACTGACGCCTACCTTTTCCCGTCAAGCGCCGTCAAGCGCCGTCACACGCAATCAGCCTCCCTTCTCCTTCACGTCCCATTTTTTGACCTCACTCCACGCCGACTTGATTTTCAAAGTTGTGCATGTTGAACTTTTGAGGGGGTATGTGAAGACCCATCCCGACCTGGTTGTTATGTTGGCGACGGCCCATTATGCGCGGCGACGTAGACCAAGACTGTCCACGACCCTTAGGTCGCGGAAAGTCTGGCCTAAAATCGGCTAGGTGTGACGGGTGCTTATGGTTTTGCGAGATTTACGATTCACGTGGATATTTTTCATAAACAAGCTGAACTGTAGCCTCTGTTCGTGTTATTATTGGGCCGTTGAATGTACTAATTGTTAGTTATTTTGCCCCTTTATTGCTATATTATTTATACTATGGTTTTAGGGTTTCTTGGATAAGCTGCATAAAACAACAGTACTCATCTCCATCCTGTGTTACTGTTATTGTTGGGCTCCTTACTTAATATATTATCTCTCTCTCTCTCTCTCTCTCTCTCTCTCTCTCTCTCTCTCTCTCTCTCTCTCTCTCTCTCTTTCCAGTTCTTTCTAATTTGCATATGGTTTTACGAAATTTACGATGCACGCGGCTCATCCAACCCCTCATCCTAATTCCTCTGCTCTGACCACCTCGACGGCAAATATTAATAATAATTAGGTACCGCGATGCACTAAAAAGAGTACATGCATAAAGATACGCCATTCACTCTCCTCTACTGATATTCCATCCCTGGCAACCAGTCAAATGTTAAGGGGGCCCACCTCGCTTTTGTTCTTATCTTTCTCTCCCTCTCTCTTTGACTTGTATCAATTCGGCTTCATTCAGCCTACTGTTTGAAGACGTTTACCCCCGTCCAGGTGTCAATATTATCCTGGCGAGCGGTAGCGAGCCAGCATATATGTATTTTTTATATTGGCAGCAAGCTAAATTTGTAAATTTTTCGATAGAAAAATGTCTCCGGCGAAGCCGGATTTCTCCATACAATGCTTGCTTGCTATCGCTCGCCAGGAAGAAACCGACACTTGGATGGGGATAAACGTCTTAAAACAGTTGGCTGAATGGGGCTGAATGGATACAAGCCAGGGAAAGAGAAAAATGGAGAGAAAGATAAAAATAAAGCCGGTGACCCTCCTTAAACAAACTCAAATGGCATCCCAGATATTCCAATTGTGTGTACAAGCAGATACGGAGGGATGAGGAGAGTTTAGAATGACTTTAGTGATGTCATTGTTATTTTTTGTTTTGTTTTGCAATGTATATGAAGGAGACAAAAGGCAGGTTGCTGGTAATGAATGTCTCACCCAGAGTTAAAAAATTGATAGAGAGCCAAAATCAAGGGACGTTTTGGTCAAAATGCCTGGACACACGAAATGTATAATAGTTTAAGTCACAGGATGAAGGAATACAAAGCAACAACATAACTACTAATCCTCACATGGTTGTTTGTTGGTTTGGAATTAGGAGAGGGATATAGGAAGGGAGGTTAGCAATTGGGAAGGGATTGGTAAAGGGAGGGATTCTACAGATGTCAACTGGAGGGCCTTTTTCCCGTTTCAAAATAGATCTTTTCTTCGTGCATTTCCTGAGAGTGGAGGGTATCCAGATCATGTCTTATTTATTTCACATTTATGGATATTAATGTTACAGTTTGCTTCTTACGCTTCTCCTTTTACTGTCCACCATATTCTTATCTCCATTTCTCCACTGTTCCTCCCGCATTTCCTAAGAGTGTATAGTATCCCGATCAAGTTTTGTTTATTTCACATTTATGTATATTATTGTTTTAGTTTGTAGTTAGATTGTTTCTTACGCTTCTCCTCTTACTTTCCTCCATTTTCTTATCTCCATTTCTCCACTGTTCCTCCCGCATTTCCCCAAGAGTGGAGGGTATCCGGGTCGGGTCTGACGGATCTTCTCACTAGCACGCAATTTGTCCGGAACTTAGATTTATACCCCTCTATCTGGACGGTAAATCTCCCGCTCTCTCAGATGAGGAAACTTTCGGTGGGCCCGGGGGAATTCTTACATTATATTATAGTTTTTTGTTCCCTGATTCTCTTCTCTTCGGTGGTATTACTTTCCTGGCTATTATCTTTTTTCCTCGAGATGGGAGATTTATCATCCTTTTAATTGCGATAGTATTTTGCTAACTGCATTAGTAAAAATAATCAATACTTGCTAATAGAAGGTGGATATTTTCCTCCAGTAATATTGCTTTCTTAATACATATTTTATATGTATATATATATATATATATATATATATATATATATATATATATATATATATATATATATATATACTGTATATACAGTATATATACATACATATATTTATATATATTATTTTTTAAATTTCTACTAACACTACAATTATATTTGTTTTACTATAGATAAATAAATGTGCTTCCCTAGTTAAGTGAGAATAGCTTTAAATGTGACCAGAATATATATGTCTTCTGATTATATTTCTCCCATATTATATAAAGACAACACATTTACCAGAAAATCATTGCAAGACCTTATTGCGTTGTTAAAGACATTCATTGCTAGCTGAAAGAAAACATTATTTCCAACCATCGTTAATTTATTTCGAGGAATGTGTGGGGATAACCTCCTCGATGTGTGTCCGTTGTTTTAAAAATACTGCAGTTTTATGTTTTGGAGCAAAGTTAATGAGTTGCATAATCTTTGCCGCCCTAGGTACACTCCCGGTCAAGAGTTCTACTACATATGTCTAGCTTATTTATTCTAGTCTTATTTATTTATTAAATACAAAAATAAAGTCTTTGCCCTATCTCACTGATCCTTCCTCAGCTGTACAAAATCGTCTAATGATAGCCAGAATAAACTGTCAGTATATATATATATATATATATATATATATATATATATATATATATATTATATATATATACTGTATATTGTATGTGGGTGTACTTATCATCACAGGGGTAATTAATTGTATGTCCTTGTTTACTTATATATTCATCTATTTAGTATTCCCTTCGGAACCAAGATGATTATTTTTTAAATATAATCTGAGATATTGTATGCATAA
The DNA here is from genome assembly GCA_032716605.1 of Paralithodes platypus. Classification (NCBI taxonomy): domain Eukaryota; kingdom Metazoa; phylum Arthropoda; class Malacostraca; order Decapoda; family Lithodidae; genus Paralithodes; species Paralithodes platypus. The sequence continues at coordinate 113,312,158 of CM064487.1, forward strand.
AGTGTGTATTCCTATTACTCTATTTTACCACATAACGTCTTTATTATCTCAGGATTGGTCAATCAGAAAGAAAAAAAGTTAATCCCTAAAGGATTATTACGCGTTTTGACAGTTTATTCTGGCTATCATTAGACGATTTTGTACAGCTGAGGAAGGATCAGTGAGATAGGGCAAAGACTATCTCAATCATGGTATAAAGACAATAGGAAGTCCATATACCATGATATCAAAGAACCCTCTGCTTTCCATAATATGTCCTTGCTAAGCTGAATACAATTGTCTAATAATCGCCAGGAAAGCCAAAAGAAATGTGTCATCGTATCGTGAAAAGGTAAACTTGCAAGCCTATATATTTAAATTCAAAGATGACTTTACATTATAATTCCTTACGGAAGCCACCAAATAATTTCGTTTCTTAGGAAGGACAACGCAAAATGTATGGTTTTAAGGGGAGACTGACCGTTTGTTTGCTCTATTAATTCATGTATTCATATGTGTTTTTAGTTTCCTCCCTAGACCTCCATCAAGATTAGAAAAACACCCCCTAGACCCTCCTTCAAGATAAATTTGTACATTTTTCGGTAGAAAAATTTCCCGGCCAAAGGCCGGTTCCTCTTAAAATTGCAGGCTCGTTTTCGCTCGCCAGGAAATAATCAACACCTAAATGGCACGAAAGGGCTTACAATTGACAACGAAATGGGGCGAAAGGTTTTAAAATCGCCAAACTAATGGGCCGAACGTTTTATAATCTCAAAACTAGTGGGGCTAAACATTAGGGAGAAGGAGGTCCAGAAAAACGGGGTGCCTCCCCTTAACCTCACCTCTTCTCTCTAAGCTAGAAGTATACAGTTTATATCTTTAATTCCTTTGGTCATCTTCATTTGCATAATTTATTTCTTGTGCAATTGTTTAACCCCTTCACCACGATGACGTACTTCTCATCTTAATCTGGTTACCACAAGACGATTTTCTTTAGCTTATAATTTACGTTCAGGATTCCAAGGGGTACCGGTAATCGTGATCTCAGTAAACCCTTTGAATAACACAGCTCTTTGATTGCATAACATCGTCTAACTTTAGCCAGAATAAAACGTAAAAAAAGCGTCATCTTGCTGTGTGAATAAGTGTTACGTTATAGGAGAATAGCACCTTTATCATTTATTTTCTTAAACGTAAGTGAGGCCATTCCATATTTAGCTTAGTTTTTCCTGTCTTAATTTAAACAACCATAAATTTGATCTACCTTTCATATGAAAAAAACCATGCTCCTTGCCGATCACTTTAAATATACTCATCTTGATCCGTCTTTCATCACGATCACCTCTACATCTTCCAATAATCCTTGTCTAACTATAATTTACGGTCCATATAATTTTGCTACTACAATCATACCTTCCTTAAGTGGGGAAAGGTATATTTTTTGGTCGATTATTTCATATATTTATTATTATTATTATTTTGTTTTTGGTGTCCTCCCTAGATCTCCCTCAAACTTAAAAAAAAAGCATCCATTAGTTCCCCCTTCTAGATTAATTTGTACATTTTTCGGTAGAAAAATTTCCCGGCCGAAGGCCGGTTCTTCCAAAATTACAAGGCTCACTATCGTTCGCCTACTGTATATCGACACCTAAATAACACGAAAGGTCATAATATTGACAAGGAAATGGGGTGAAAGGTTTTAAAATCGACAAACTAATGGGGCAAATATCTTAAAATCTGAAAATTAATGGGGCTAAACATGAGGGAGAAGGGGATCTAAAAAACGGCCCATCTCCCCTTAAGACGGTTATCCTTTAACCTTCCAATCATTTCACCATCACCATATTGTATTTTATGTTCTCTTAGTTATCATATTATATGGTGTTCTCTACGTGTCATCATCTCGTTAATCATATCCCTTTCAAAATGAAGATCCCATAGTACTTTTCGATAACTGCGTAATCACCAACGTGTTTCCTTATATATAGCCGCAACCGTTTATTTCACCCTTCTCCATTTTCCAGTTAACCACCACGACCAAATCCATATTGTATCTCTTATGTTTGTATATTATTCTCCTTACTCATTAACAACTATATTTTACAATACCCTTTCTTTTTTCCCCCACTTAATCACCACCACCATCACCACCATTATGCACTACCATCACCAACATCACCATTTCTTCAATGTATCCCTCCAATTCTCCCTCACATATTTACCCTCACTAGAAACATATTTTTGCATTTTTATTCATATTCTTCGCCCACCACAATCACCTAGAGAATCTCTTGATGTTTGGCTCTTGTACTCCCTCATTGTACGAATGTCCTCTTTCCATCAAATAATCACCACCGCCACTCCATCCCCACCACCACCACCACTACCATTACCTGTGGGAATTAATAGGAAACAGACTATCGCAATTTACCAAAAGACTTCCATATACCCTTCCTAATCTGACTAAAATCGCCAGACTATAATAGCCAGAAAACAGAACACAAATGCGTTATCATTATCTTCTAAGGGTGAGTCATCTTCTGTTTTTCGTTATCCCTTATTTATTTATCTATCTCACAACCATCATCATCCTATTATCTTATTTGTTACTGTTTCATTCATGCACCCCTACAGCGATGCCTTATAGTCTATTCGCTATAAGTAGACGAAAAACCATGACCTCTAACCTCTGTAACTCAAAAATGACTAGAGTAATTGAGCTAATATTTCTACCATTTGGGAAGAGTCAGTCAAGGAATAGATGTGGAAATTTACAGCCAATTTGCTCTAGCCCTTTTTGAGTTACAGAGGATAGAATCATGATTCCTCGCCTACTTACAACGAACAGACTATAGTGTAATCTCCCTTTCTTTTCTCCTGCATCTATGACCACCGGCACCACTATACGGCTACTGCCACCAACACCACCCCCATCGCCATTAAGGGGGTACTACTCGCTTTTTATGGACCCCCTTCTCCCTCATGTTTAGCATATTAGTTTTGAGGTTTTCAGACGTTCGTTCCGTTAGTTTGGCGATTTCGATACCTTTCGCCTAATTTGTTTTTTTATCAATATTAAGACCTTTCCTGCCCTGTAGGTGTCGATTTTTTCCTGGCGAGCTAAAGCGAGCCTCTTATTTCAGAAGGAAACGGCCTACGGCCGGTACATTTTTCTACCGAAAAATGTACAAATTTATCTTGAAAGAGGGTCTAGGGGGTGATTTTCTAAGCTTGATGAAGGTCTAGCGAGGAAACTAAAAAAAAAAAAAATACATTAATATATATAGGCCGGATCTTCCAACATTACAGGCTCACTATCGTTCGCCAGGGAAAAAATCGACACCTAAATAGCACAAAAGGTCTAAATATTGACTAAGAAATGAGGCAAAAGGTCTTAAATTCGACTAACTAATGGAGCAAACATTTTAACATCTGAAAATTAATGGGGCTAAACATGAGAGAGAAAAGTGACCAGAAAAACGACCCACGTCCCATTTAATGTTGGCTCTTTCTTGCATCTCCATTACCTACCATCCGTGACAATATTCCTCCATTATCTCCCTCCTCACAGCCTTAAAGCCGGTATCACACGAGCACTTTCTCACTCAACATTTATCCTTAACACTGGTCTGGCTGCTTATTAGGCCAAAATTTAGAATATTTCGGTCACCTAATTTCATTTACCACCAGTTTAGTTTCCAATAACAGTGCAAAATACTCCAGAAATGTTGCCAGAATAATGTTGATCATCGAATGTTGACTGCAAATGCTCTCGTGTGATACCGGCTTTTATTCTTCATTCCTTCACCTTCACCATCGTTTAACCCCTTCAGTACCGGTGACGTTTTTTTCATTGTATTCCGGCAATAATTATTAGACGTTTAAGGGGACATGGGTCGTTTTTCTGGTCCCTTTTCTTCCTCATGTTTAGCCCCATTAGTTTTCAGATGTTAAGATGTTTGCCCCATTAGTTAGTCGATTTTAAGACCTTTCGCCCCATTTCTTTGTCAATATTTAGACCTTTCGTGCTATTTAGGTGTCGATTTTTTCCCTGGCGAACGATAGTGAGCCTGTAATGTTGGAAGAACCGGCCTTCGGCCGGGAAATTTTTCTACCGAAACATGTACAAATTAATCTAGAAGGGGGATCAAATGGATTTTTTTTGTTTTAATTTGATGGAGGTCTAGGGAGGAAAATAGAAAAATAACGAATACATGCAAAAATCGCACTAAACTAAACCATCTCCTCTTAAGCTTAAGGCGGACTTGTAGCAAATTGAGAGTCTACAGACTATCTCAATTAACCCTTTTAACTACCACAAATCCTGCTTAAGCTGTATAAATTCGCCTAGATATAGCAGCAATAAGACGACCAACATGCCTGGTAGTGAAAGGGTTAATGGAGCCCACCTCGCTTTGTTTTCTCTTACTCTCCCTCTCTCTTTGGCTTGTATCCATTCGGCCCCATTCAGCCTACTGTTTTATGACGCTTACCCCCATCCAGGTGTCAATATTTTCCTGGCGAGCGGTAGCGAGCCAGCATATTTATATATTTTTGTTTTGACAGCAAGTTAAATTTGTACATTTTTCGATAGAAAAATGTCTCCGGCAAAGCCGGATTTCTCCATACAATGCTGGCTCACTATAGCTCGCCAGGAAGAAATCGACACCTGGATGAGGATAAACGTCTTAAAACAGTTGGCTGAATGGGGCCGAATGGATACAAGCCAGGGAAAGAGAGAAAAGGAGAGAAAGATAAATCAAGCCGGTGACCCCCCTTGACAATATTCCTGCCTTTTATCACTTACCCAACCAATACTGTAGAACCATCCTTATCGGCTATGAAAAAACCCCATCCTTTTTCTTCATGAACTACAGTAAACACCTCCACGAATGATACCTTGATTACCCCATGCTTCCCCCTCTCTCATTCCTTTTTAGACCTGTTGTTGCTTGATTTCCTTTGTACTCCTTTGTACTCCTTCATCTCCAATATTCATAAGCAATAATTTTTCTTTTTCTCTCTCTAATATAACCCATACCACCACCACCACCATCTGTTAACCCCTTCTGTACCGGCGGCGTTTGTTGTTTATTATATTCTGACTGCTATTAGACGATTCTATTCAGTTATAGAAGGGCCTCCAGCACTTGATAGGCTTCCTAACTATCTCGCTGTACTCTTTTAACTGTCTCAGATCCTTCTTAACCTGCATAAAATCGTCTAAATATAGCTAGACTAAAGATAAAACGACGGCGCCGGTACAGAAGGGGTTAATATACACACCCTTTCCTCCATCTTGTATCCGAAATTAAGGGGAGGCAGACCGTTTTTCTGGACCTCCTTCTCCCTCATGTTTAGCCTCATTTTTGTTTAGATTATAAGACGTTCGGCCCATTAGTTTGGCGATTTTAACACCTTTCGCCCCATTTCGTCGTCAATTTTTTAAGACCTTGGGTACCATTTAGGTGTTGATTATATCCTGGCGAGCGATAGCGAGCCTGAAGTTTTAAGAGGAACCGGCCTTCTGCCGGGGCATTTTTCTAACGAAAAATGTACACATTTATCTTGAAGGGTGGTCTAGGGGGTGTTTTTCTAAGCTTGATGGAGGTCTAGCGAGAAAAGTAAGGAACATATGATTTAATAGACAAAAAAAAAAAAAAAAAAAAAAAAAACACTATCTGTCTCCCCTTAACACCATCACCACTACCCTCATCAGTGCCTCACCATTGCCCTTCCCTCCATTATTTAACCTGTACTGCCCAGCTTTTAATACAAGGTTAACAATATCCTCCCCTTTCTTATTCATCCATCCACCACCTCTACCAGTACCCCACCCCCATCTCCACCAGTATCACGCCCACCCCCACCTCCACCAGTATTTTACCCACCACCTCCTCTATTACCATCACCATCTCCACCAACACCACCACCATCATTACAACCACCTCCACTATTACCACTACCAACCCCACTACCACCAGCACCACAATTACCCCTACCAACACCACCATCAATACCACCACCACCAATACACCCACTACCATCATTGCCACTTCCACCAGTATCACCACCTCCACGTACCACTTCCACCTTCAATACCACCACATCCAACACCACCACCTTTACCACTACCACCATCTCTACCAGTAACACCACCACTACTATTACCACTACCAACACCACTACCACCCACCATTACCCGTACCACCACCTCCACTACCAAATCACTATCATCCCCACCACTATTACCAATACCATTACCCTCACCACCACCTCCACCTCTTCCACTACCACCACCATTACCGCATCCGTCCCCTCTGCCCTCTAAGCAAGCATTAATGAACCACTGTGAGCTTGTTCCCCATCACTAATAAACTTAGCTCGGGTCACGACACTCCCTGGATATTTTAGTGATTCTATCATTACGCACCCAACCAACTTTGCCTATCAGCTTTCAGGAATAATGATGCATACACAATTTTTCGCATTTCATCTCCCCCACCCTTTATTATTTTCAAACTGTTTCACTTTTGGATCAACATATGTTAACTTTAAGGAAAGAAAATGATCTGGCATTTGCCAAAACATATTATATACATGACCAATTATGTTGCATAGTGATTAGGTTTTATATAAATGTTCTTGAACCAGAACCGATTAAGATCATGGATTTATCGCAAGTACAATTAAATTGTCTGGTATAGCCAGAACAAGCTTATATACTCGCTATGTCCCATAACAATAATATATCAGACTTCATATAATTATATTTAATGAATCTAGCTTATGATGAAGAAATAATTGGTATTAAGACTTATTGCCACAATGAAAAATGCCATTATTGAGACCATAAAGAAGCGATTATATAATGGTAAACACATTGTAATAGCTAATAATTATGATCAATACTCACTAATATTAAGAAATACATCACCGTAGTTACTAAAGGAATGACAGTATCCCAATATTGTAATATGCTGTGTACAATATAATATTATATTTGAACATATCTTTGCAAGACGCTTTCGAAATTCTTTCAAGAATAAATATGCAATATCTACATCTCATTATATGATGACTCAATTTTTCACTTTTTTAAACAATTATTGAGTATGTTTTCGTCCTTATTTTGTACGATAATTATTATTTATATTGTATTCATAATTATATACTGCATATTTTACTCTTTCACTTTGATTATAATTTTGTTTCATTTGAGGTGATTACAATTTACTTCCACGCATTAATTTTGTTTCTCTCAATAGCATTGTAGTTTATACTCATGTTACCCCTGTTACCCCTTAATAATATATTGCGTATATATATTACTAAGACGTTAATCTCTTGTTCCCAGATATCCGAAAGATCACTTATAACTGTTATGTTACTAACCCATCTGTCCCCTACTAACTTCCTAATCCTGCCACGGACATTAGTTCCAGGGCAGTAGTTCCCTTACCCACTCTAAACCACTGTTTGAACACTTGATCCTCAGTGTTTTGGAGGACAAGCAGCCTAAAGGGGTCACTAGAGCTGTTGTTGCTTGATTGCCTTTGTACTCCTTTGTACTCCTTTGTACTCTTCACCCTCCTGCTATTCATATTTAAATAAGTTGCTCCAGCTCCCACTCACAATACAGTATTATAGATTGTGGACCAGTTATTCTGTTTTTATACTAAGCAGGTATTTTTAATGCTCACATTAAATTATGAAGATTACATTCACTATACAAAAATTACTATCAGGGTGCCAGTCTTTAGAATAGATACAGTATCCTTCTTTCACTGCTCCCTTATTTTCGTCATCATTCTATTATTGTTCCCTTTAATATTATCTCTGTGTCGATTTAAATAAAGAATACCATCTCCTCAATGGGTATCTTCTATTATCATTCACCACTCCACCCCCACTATAGTCTATTCGCTGTAAGTAGGCGAGAAATCATGATCTTTATCCTCTGTAACTCAAAAAGGGCTTGAGCAAATTGGCTGTAAATGTCCACACATCTATTCCTTGACTAACTTTTCTCAAATGGTAGAAATATTAGCTCGATTACTCTAGTCGTTTTTGAGTTACAGAGGTTAGAGGTCATGATTTACCGCCTACTTACAGCGAATAGACTATAGCAACATATTTCTCTCAGTCTTCCTCCCTTGTGTCACACGCGCGCATTTTCGAGTAATTTTGGTCTGGAAGCTTAAGAAATTACACTTTCTAAGAATCCAGCCGCCTAACATAATCCACCTTCAGTTTAGATGCCGAGACCAGTGCGAAAAATTCCCAAAATAATACGAGGAAAAACTTGTTCATGGAATATTGACGGAAAAAGCGCTCGTGTGACAGCAGCTTTACTGTCTCATAAAACCACTATCATCATTATTATTATCACCAAAGACTACCATCTCCTCAATTTATCTTCCCCTTTCTCCAGTTACCTATTCTTAAGGGGGAATGGGCCGTTTTTATGACCCCCTTCTCCCTCGTGTTTAGCACGGATTTTAAGACGTTCGGCCTCTTAGTTTGGCGATTTTAAGACCTTTCGCCCCATTTCTTTGTCAATATTAAGACTTTTTGTGTTATTTGGGTGTCGATTATTTCCGGGCGAGCGATAGTGAGCCTGTAATTTAAGAGAAACCGAAATTTTTCTATCAAAAGATTTACACATTTATCTTGATGGAGGGTCTTAGGCGGGTGTTTTCTAAGCTTGATGAAGGTCTAGGGAGGAAACTAATAAAACAATATAAATAATAAATAAATGAGCAAAAAAAAAAAGACAAAAAAAAGTGACCCATCTCCCCTTAACTCTTCTTGATTCTCCAGCTAAATAGAAGCCTGCGAGGCGGAGGAGGAGGTGGTTTTCTGCTAAGCCCACAAGCTCGCCCATAACTGCCACTTACCCTTATCAATATTTCACCCTATCGCGGAGGTCATCATCTCATTCCTGCCTTTTTGGAGACGTGGGGGATGAGGGATTTGAGAGAGATGGGGAGGGGGGAGTGAGATGAGGAGGGAGGAGATGGGGTGGGGGGAGGGAGTTAAGGAGGGGGGGAGAGACAGGGAGGCAAAGGGGGGAGGTGATAGAGATGGAGAGGGGTGATAGAGATGGAGAGGAGGGGTGAGAGAGGTGCGGAGCGGGAATGGGAGAGATTTGGAGGGGGTGAGAGAGAAGGAGAGATCGCGCGAGAGTTAGGGAAGGGGTAAGGTGGATAGGGAGAGGGCAAGAGAGACGGAGAGACGATGAAGAGAGAGAGAGATAGGAAGAGGACGAGATAACGAGGGGGAGAGAGAGAGAGAGATACCGAGGGGGCAAGAGAGTTGGGTATGGGGCGAGATAGGTACGGACTGGGCGAGAGAAATAAGAAATCAGAATCACAATATTATATTCCATTTAATAGTGTTTTTTGTTCACATTACAATGGTACAGTTGCAGTCATACTAATATTAAAGCCTATGAAGCTTTACAATGAAGATAAATAGGGAGGGGCTGAGAGAGATAGTGATGATGCAAGAGATATTTGGAGGAAACGAAGGAAAGAGGAAGGGGGAGAGAGATATGTGGAGGGAACGAAGGAAATAGGGAGGGGGGAGAGAGAGATGTGGACGGGGATAAGAGAGACAGAGATGGGGCAAGAGAGATGTGGAAGGGGGTAAGAGAGATGTGGAGGGAACGTAGGAAAAAGGGAGGGGGAATGTAAGATGTGGAGGGGGAGGAGGAAAGAGAGAGATGTGGTAGGGAGGAGAGGACGGGGAGGTTAGATGGAGCGGCGAGGGGGTCGAGAGGTGATCAGATGAGGGATGAGGTAAAGAGGGAGATTGAGGGATGGATTAAGGTGTCATCAGTTTATGAAAGAGGAAGGGTGAAATTTTAGGAAGAGATGAAGATGGGATTAGTTTAAAGACCTGGCGGATAACATTTAAGGAACGTGTGAGGGGGAGAGGAAGAACAATTTTGGAGTCATTCACCGCTTCATCTGCAGAAATTCTGAAAAATAATATAATTTCTGCGGGAGTTTTTTCTGCTGTATTGCCTTCAATTCTGTATTGCAACAGTTAATTATTTGTTGTTGTTTATTTAAGAAAATGGTACAAAGTCAAGAAGGTTAATTATTCATCGAGTAACTTCTCTGGTACATTTTTTTTTTTATTTATTTTTTTTTTTTTTATTTTTTTTTACCCTATGGAAGGCACTCGCCACAGCCAGTTATGCCTTTTGTCTCCCTCACTCATATCGAGAAAAAAAAACATTCGGGCAACACATTACGTTTCTATGACGCACACAAAATATATGCGAGAGTCAACTTGGATTAGCGTTATAAGATGGATGGAAGGGATATAAGATTGAGGGATAGCCGGTGCACGATTGAGATGTGAGCGATGGTTAAAGGATTATATAAATACGAGGTAAAAGGAACAGTCAAAATAAATCCTGTGGGTGAATGAACGATGATCGGGTAAGGTATGTGAGGGGGGATATTATCTGAGAAAAAGAAGTAACGGATATGAGAATTATGATCACCGGATATGGGAAAGGAAGAGGAGACGGAATTTGATGTATGAACGTAACGTGTGTGTGTGTGAGAGAGAGAGAGAGAGAGGGGGGCAGAGGCAGACAGGTAGAGAGTGAGATAGAGAGAGAGAGTGTTTGTGTGTGAGAGAGAGAGAAAGGGGGGGGGGGGGACAGGAAGACAGACAGTGAAAGAGAGAGAGAGACTGTGTGTGTATGTGTGAGAGAGAGAGAGAGAGAGATCCAAGCAGAAGGTGTATGCAAATATGGCGCCTTATAATAAGAGTTCATATAATCAATGTTTAGCAAATGAGCCAATTTAAATACATTTAAATACGAGTGTACCTGCTTATACCGTGGTTAACTCATATGATTAGCCAACAGGTGACACCTAAATGGCACGAAAGGTCTTAAAATTGACAACGAAATGTGACGAAAGGAGTTAAAATCGCCAAACTAATGGGACGAACGTCTCATAATCTCAAAACTAGTGGGGCTAAACATTAGGGAGAAGGGGGTCCAAAAAAACGGTCTGCCTCCCCTTAATAGAAACCACACTCGCAATTCATTCTTACTATTTTGACTTGCATACATAAGATCACGATGAGGAACAGAACTTATGTGGGCAAGTGTGTTTAAGGGACCCCACCTCGCTTTTCTTCTCTTTCTCTCCCTCTCTCTTTGGCTTGTATCCATTCGGCCTCATTCAGCTTACTGTTTTAAGACGTTTACCCCCATCAAGGTGTCAATATTTTCCAAGCAAGCGGTAGCGAGCCTGCATATATATATATTTGTTTTTGTTTTATAGAGCAGGCTAAATTTGTACATTTTTCGATAGAAAAATTTCTCCGGCGAAGCCGGATTTCTCCATACAATGCTGGCTCGCTATCGCTCGCCAGGAAGAAATCGACACCTGGATGGGGATATACATATTAAAAGAGTTGGCTGAATGGGGCCGAGTGGATACAAGCCAAGGGAAGAGAGAAAAGGAGAAAAAGATAAAAAAAAACGGTGACCCCTCTTAATTATCTACCCTGTACTCTCATCAGACAGGCTTTACACACTTGAACTAAACAACAATCCTTTGTTCTTCTAATCATACTCATATTATATATCTATCTATCTATCTATCTATCTATCTATCTATATGCTCACTCCCAATCCCCAATTTTCCTATTTTTATTTTGTTTTTGTTTTTATTTTTCACCATAGATATTCACTGTGTATTGACATTCACCATACATACTTACCTTACTCATCCACCGTTAGCTTAGGAGACCCACACACTCATCCAACATAGTCACTTGAACTATTCGCCCAATTCAATCATCCTCCAAAGTCCACACCTTCACCCAACAGTTTTCAGTCTCCCTTGCACAATCATCCAACATTATCACTTCAACACACTCACTCAACAGTACACTCTCCCCCACACACACTCATCCAACATACCCACTTCAGCACACACACCGAAAAGTAGGCTACACTCTCCCCATACACTCATCCAACAAACTCTCACTTCAACACACTCACTCAATAGTACACACTCTCCCCATACACTCATCCAACAAACTCTCACTTCAACACACTCACTCACTAGTACACACTCTCCCCCACAAACACACTCACTCAATAGTACACACTCTCCCCCACAAACACACTCACTCAATAGTACACACTCTTCCCCCCACACACACACTCATACCGTACACATCGCCAGGGGTGTAGGGGGTGGTAGAGAGCTTATGACCCAACACACCTATCCACTTTACTCACCTTACGAGACCCATACATTCATCCAACATAACCACTTCAACACACTCGCTCAACAGTATACTCTTACCACCCTCCCCCCCACACAACCTTCCCACTTCAACACACTCACTCAACAGTACAGTCTTCCCCATACACTCATCCAACATACTCACTTCAACACATTCACTCAACAGTACACTCTTTCCCACACACTCATCCAACATACCCACTTCAACACACTCACTCAACATTATACTCTCCCCCACACACACTCATCCAACATACTTACTTCAACACACTCACTCTCTCCCACACACACTCATACCGTACGGGGGTGTAGGGTGTGATAGAGAGCTAATGACCAGCAAGACAGAGGCGCATCCGGTTGATAGAGATCTGTGTGACCCCCTGCACCCCCTACCATATCCCTTGCTTCATTCAACCCCTCCCTTTATGAATTATATTTTGTCATTATTATCAGTATTATTATTTTTTGTTTGCTTCTTGCTGAATATATTTACATGTGAGTTCCCATAATTATAATTGCGCAAATAAAACACGGAGTCTAATTTGACTGTACTAATATAGTCTGTTTTGTCCAGATGAATGTTAATTGCAACGTTCCCATCTTCATGAGGCTACTCTTATATTCCGATGTTTCTTTAACCAATTATGTTATCAATTATGAAATCATGGCAATACTATGACGTAGATATATAATACTTTCCTATTTGGCTGTGAATTATCCATAAATCATTTGCTAAGGGATTCAATATACCGTCAGCTGAAATATAGCCGACTATAGTAGGTCATTACTAAATATGGAATACATGATATCCTACATTTGCAATACATAGAATCATAAAGTCGCCTATTGTCGCATGGGTCGTTCTGGGCTGCAATAGTTGGGTACTACTCCATTGTAGATGCTCATATTATACTAGCCTAAAAGCGTGGATTATTTCTTTAACTGTGATCCTCTACACCCATCCCTCCCTAAATACGACCAATGAAACACAATACTAACTATAGTCTATTTTTTCCAGCCGAGAATAAATTGTCATGTTTCTATCTTTGTTACTCAGCTATAAGGTAGATTTTGTAGCGAAAATAGGATGTTAATTATGAAAATTTGGCATTAAGACGACACACAGCCATAGTAGTTTCATATTTTTCTATTAAGTATCGAGAAATAAGCTACTGAGGGATTCAATTTACCATCAGCTGGAACAAAATAGACTATAGTGTCACCCTTAACCTACCTCCTCCTTGTATGACCTCAAGGGCCCCCTCCCTTAACCCATACAGTACCGGTGGCATCCTTTTCATTATATTCTGGCAACTATTAGACGATTTTAATAAGGTTAGGAAGGACGTCTACCCATTAAAAGACTACAAACTATTTCAATTAATCCTTTTTGCTACCATATATATCTTTCCTAAGCTTTATAAACTCGTCTAAACGTAGCTGAAATCAAATAAGAAAGACGTCGCTGGTACATAAGGGGTTAATGTGGCAGCCCCACACAGGAACCCTCCCACACTGTTACAAATGTTCCGTTGTTTTTACGGACACAGGACTCGCAAACATTGTTCCAACCAAATATCGTCTTTGTAACGGTACCAAACCTATCTGACCATCATTGCTAGTAGTATTTTACTTATTGATTATCGTATTTCAAATGGTAATTACAGGGACGAAAATATTATGTTACATATGGTTTACGCTCGTGATAAGTTGCAAACTTCTACTTGTAAAATTATGGATATTTTTACATTGCTTCCACCTTCAGAGTAACACTTAAAAGGCCTCTTTCTTCCAGAGCTACCCCTAGAAACACTCCCAACTCCCCTGATTCCAGCCATTAGTTTGGAGATGTTAAGCTATATCACCCAATAATGTGCTTCACCCAATTCAGTTGTCGATTGTTATATCTGTGTGACTGATAACGAGCTTGACAGGATATATTCCTATCGAGAAATGTGCAAATTTAGCTTGGAGGGGGCTTAGGTTGGCATTATTTGTTTAGTTTTAAGGAAGTCTGGGGAAGTCGTTTTTGTTAGCCTAGGGGACAACTGAAGAACTAGAAACTGGCAAATTTAGCAAACTTTTCAACAATGCTTAATCAAAAAATCATAGTAACCCTCAAGACGTCGGCATTGGTAATATGTGCTATAGGTGTCGCTTGCAGGATAATATATACTGTATACCTGTGTCCTCTAAATACTTCGATGGCCAAAATAAACAAATGATCATTGAATTTGGAAGGTGAATATTTGAGAACCATCCATCAATCAACCGAGCAGACGAACACTTCCGTCTTCTACTAATTGATCCCTCTATTCACCTTCTATCGTCTCTGTTTGGTTTCCTGTCTTCCGTCTCTCTCTCTCTCTCTCTCTCTCTCTCTCTCTCTCTCTCTCTCTCTCTCTCTCTCTCTCTCTCTCTCTCTCTCTCTCTCTCTGTTATTCTATCCATCTGCTTATCTAATTAATGCGATATTAAGTAGAATATTTTTCAAGAAATGTTCTGGCGCTACTCACATATTATGGAGGGGGGGGGAGTATTTTTTTTCGTTGCATAATATTCATAATGGAAGGAATTCAGACGATGCTATTATGAAAAGTTACATTCACTATTGAATACGTATGTAAGTAAATATTTGTATTATACAAATCCGTTTCATTTGGCTGGCTAAGTTAATACAAATATTCAAATATATATGTTGGAAATTTAGATCTTCGCTAGAATATGTATCTATCTATCTATCTATCTATTACCGGACGCCTTACTCCCCTTACGAGGCTGGCCATACACAGAATTCCCCCAAGCGGACCTATTCCCTGTGAGAGGGACAACCCGAGCCAGTTTACTCAAGGACTTACAGGATTGACCACTCAATTTAGGATCCGTCCGACTCCGAGGCCCTCTATGTATCTTGTTAGCACTATTTTTCTACAGTGGTGTTCGGCTAATCCATCCACTAACCTGCCTTACCCTTAGGTAAGCAGTACGGATTTGTATCAGGTTTACTCCCCTAGACAGGTTGCCAACCAAGGCTGACGAGTCCCATCCACCCGGATTTGTAGAAGGTTGTCTCCCCTAGGTGAGTTGCCGACCAAGGCTAACGAGTCCCATCCACCCATACAGAATATGCATGAGTATGCTTATTTGTATGGCAAACAATTGTTTGTGAAGTCTCTAAATAAAATTCCCCTTTGTAGTGCCTGTTAATTACCATAAATAATATCGCTTAGGAGAGAATTACCTACAATGATCAATTACTTTTAAGCAATTTTATAATTGTACACCACCAAGAAGAATTCATAAACATTTGAAAACGACTGCCATTCAAGACTCTACAGCTTATTTCAAAAGTCCGCGTCCAGTATTGTATACTACACATTGTATATCAAGATAAGACTAAAAACATACTTTATTTGGTAAGGGTTTCCCCTCACCTCTAAATATGGAACTCTTTACTTTCTTTTGTATGATTGCTAATTTGTTCTGTTACCCCTAGCTCTGTATTTGATTACACTCCAGAACCGGCCACTTGTATTTTTTTTTTCCTGAAAACACATGGGATGGGTTAGTAATGAAGGAAAAACAACAACAATACGCTCACCTATATCATTTAGGGGTCCTGAGGGGCGGCGCAAAGTCACAATTAACATGGGGTGATGGGTAGGAAAAATACTGGAAAATCACTCCCGTGCGCGACTACACGCACACAGCTGAGCTTGGAGGGTTGCCAACCATCGGTATTGTTCCGTGGGACTCTAAAGTAATTCCCATACAAATATGAACCCTCTAGGTGCCATACGACAAGAGTAAGTAAGGCCGACGCAACCGTTGCATCGCTGGGACTGTGCGTTACATACATAGGCGACGCATTACGTGCGTCGCTGAGGTCAGGTGGGTTAAGCCCTTGCTAGTAAACTAGATGATCTAATTAGGTGTCATGAATATGTATTTAGCTATATAACATTATTTTACGAAATTACAGGGAATGACGAACAGCTGTACCAGATCTAATTTTGAAGATAATGACTACCAGCTTGAATATAATGCCTTCTCACCACCAGTCATATGTTAAAAAAATATGTATATGAACAAAGTCCCACTGTTGCCTCTGCCTGTACTACTTGTCGCGGGTCAGTAATAGCAGCAGCAGCAGCGGTTTGAGGCGTCTAGAGCTCTCCACCCCCTCATCCCCTCAGAGGCTGGCTTCCGTCCATTGTGTTATTGTCTCCTGGCCGGGCTATAGCTTCCTCTTCCTCTCTCCAACATCACTATACTCTGTTTATTTTCAGTTGACGGTAAATTGAATCCCTTAGCATCTAATTTCTTGGTACTTTGTGGAAAAATCTGAAACTACTATGTTTCTGCATCATAATAAGACCAAGCATATATAATTTGCACCATATTTCACTACAAAATCTTCAAAATAACTGATACATCTTGATGGTAACTTTGAGAATGACCTACAGTTGAAAAGAAACAGACTATACCTGCCTTTTATTTAGTTTCTTTCTACATTATGTCGTGCGATTGCCGCTATCTGTGCACGAGTCTGTCTGTTTGTAAACATATTCTCTTAAGGGGGTGACTTGCTTTTTTTTCTCTCTCTTTCTCTGGCTTGTATTCATTCATCCCCATTCAGCCTACTGTTTTAAGACGTTTACCTCCTTCTAGGTGTCAATATTTTCTTGGTGAGCTGTAGCGAGCCGGCATATATATATTTTTGGTTTACAGCAAGCTAAATGTGTACATTTTTCGATAGAAAATTTCTCCGGTGAACCCGGATTTGTTCGTACAATGCTGGCTCGCTTTCGCTCGCCAGGAAGAAATCGACACCTGGATGGGGATAAAGGTCTTAAAACAGTTGGCTGAATGGGGCTGAATGGATACAAAACAGAGCAAGAGACAGCAGGAGAACCAAATAAAAAAACAGGTGACCCCTCTTAATAACTTTGTTAGTATTTTCATTTGGTATCATAAGTGAAAACAAACACATACCAATATGCGGTGCTTGTGTCGTGCTGTGTAATTTATGATCTGTGCTTAGTTGATTCCACGTTAATACTTGATCTTCCAAATGTATGTCAGTATCTAGACTAATACTGTATTGTATTTAATCTTATTTTTTAACCACCGACGCATTTTGATTAAATACTGTTAATGCGAACACAAATCGGCATCATCTGACTGAAAGAGTTAAGGGGAGACAGGCCCAGTTTCCTGGTCCCCTTTCTTCTTCATGCTTATCCCCATTAGTTTTGAGATTTTAAGACGTTTGCCCCATTAGTTTGTCGATTTTAAGTCTTTTCGCCCCATTTCTTTGTCAATATTAAGACCTTAAGTGCCATTTAGGTGTCGATGTTATTCCTGGCGAGCGAAAGCGAGCTTGTAATTGTGGAGGAACCGGCCTTCGGCCATGAAATTTTTCTACCGAAAAATGTACAAATTAATCTCGAAGGGGGATCTATGGAATTTTATTTATTGTTTAATTTGATGGAGGTCTAGGGAGGACACTATAATATAAATGAATATATAAATAAATCTATCCATCTATCTATCTAATCCTCAGGCCCAATCCCCACTTTTCCTATTTTTATTTGTATTTTCTATTTTATTCTATTTCATTATTTGTTTTCCTTTTTTCTTGTGGGTGGCCGACTCAAGACAGAGCAAGAACCGGGAAAACACAAAAACAACATGAAACAACGAACAAACATATAAAAACACAAATTCACACACATCTAGGTCACCCAGGAGAAGACCCAGAGACCAGGGTCACCAAGGTCACTCCAGCACTCCCCCGGCCCCCGACCACCCGGAGAGGTTTCGATCTCGGCAGGAAGACATGCAGCGGAGCCGAAGCCAAAGCCCACCCACCACACTTTCAGGCGCACCCTTCATATTAATCGTCTCCCCGGGCCAGGCGCCTGCTGGACTATTATCTAGTCCAACTTGCGCCCGACCCCTTCCCCCAAATGACCACGTGTTCACTCATCTATTCACAAGCATTCTCCATTCACTCCTGTCCATCACCACTTCCCCTGCCTGATTTATAGTCATTAATCTATCATCAAAAGCTTTTCTTACACAGTCTCTCCATCTCAATGGAAGTCTTCCTGCCCTTCTATCTCCCCTTGTGTCTGACTCACATATTCTCTTTTTAAGCCTTTCATCTCCCATTCGTTCAACATGACCATACCAGCTCAGCACCCTTCTGTCCACTCTGGCTGACAAATGTTCCTGCTGCCCCACTCTCCTACGTATCTCTTCATTCCTCAATCCGTCTCTACGAGTAACTCCACACATACTCCTCAAGCAGCTCATCTCCATCACATCCAGCTTTATTTTCTCCTTTTTCTTCAGAGCCCATGTCTCAGCCCCCCAAAATAGCCAGTTTCTCCTTAAGAGTCAACTTGGAGACAGGATTCGTATGCGGGGGTTAGAAAACCTGTAGTAAGCTAGCTCGACCATCCTTTTCTTTGGAAACCATTATGGTGCCATCATTCTCTAACAAAGTGTGGTATTTAATTGTTGACAAACTTCTGGTCTAACGGCACCCCCCCCCCCCCCCCCTCCCTCCTTCGTCACCGATCCATTTATCGTGAAGCCGCCCCCCCCCCCCCCCCCCCCCCCTTCCAAAAGAATCATCCCCGCACATTACCTACTTTCAGGGTGTCAAATGAATGCCAAATCCATTATTTTTAGTCTTTATTATTGTATATGTAGAGATAAAATTATGGTTTATAGTTCAAATTATGTCCTTGGCTGTGATAAAATGGCCAACACAATGCTTTAAATACAAATGTTGCTGTATTCCTTCTCATAATCATTCAAGTTTTCAAAACAAAACAAAAATCCGGTTTGACACTCTGCCTACTTGACCCCTCATCCCCATGTAACAACCCCCCACCTTGATTTGTTGCTTGATTTCCTTTATACTCCTTTGTACTCACCGAATCCCTCATCATGACCCCCACATCATCATGATATATGTTCTGTTTCACCCCTTGTAAGATCCCCTACTCACCCCCCCCCCCCCCCAACATACACACTCATAGTAACCACCCCCTATCAAACCCGTCCCCACCCCACCTCCTAACACGTCACCCACCTACTTATCGTGACCCCCCCCCCCCCACCACACCCATCCCCTTATAACACCCCCCTCCTTACCCGTCCCCCCCCTACCTACCGTAACCCCCAACCACACCCCTCCCATTATACCAACCCTCCCCTTTACACGTAACCTACTTACCGTGACCCCCCCCACCCCCCCCCCCTTATCACACCCATCCCCTTACAGTTACAACACCGCTAACCCCTTACATGTCACCCACCTACTTACCGTAACCCCCCCCCCCTACCACACCCATCCCCTTACAGTATAACACCCCCACCCCCTTACACGACACCCACCTACTTACCGTGACCCCCTCCCCCCCTACCACACCCCAGCCCTTATAACACCCCCACCTCCTTACAAGACACCCACCTACTTACCGTGACACCCCACCCCCCCTACCCCACCCCAGCCCTTATAACACCCCCACCTCCTTACATGTCACCCACCTACTTACCGTAACCCCCTCCCCCCCTACCACACCCCAGCCCTTATAACACCCCCACCTCCTTACATGTCACCCACCTACTTACCGTAACCCCCCCACCCTACCACACCCATCCCCTTACAGTATGACACTCCCACTCCTTTACCCGACACCCATCTACTTACCGTAACCCCCCCCCCCACCCCTATCACATCCCTGCTCTTATAACACCCCCACTACCTTACACGTCACCCACCTACTTACCGTAACCCCCCCCCCCCCCTCCCCCCCCTCCACATCATCCCGTCATATTACCTCTCCCCCTCACCTCTTCACGTCATCTCCTTTCATGTCTTGGTTTATTTTGTCCATTGTTGCAGAATTTTCTCTTCCACCACATAACCTCCATTTGTTTGTTCTATACTAAATAAGAGGACAAAACGCACACACACCTGTAGCGAGTGCCCCTTCGAGTGCCCCGAAAAATGTACAAAATAATCTATATGGAGGATCTAATGGATGTTTCTTTTTAAGTTAGATGGAGGTGGTAGGGAGGAAACTAGAACAATAATTAATAAATGCACATATCGACCAAAAAGTGAACCATCCCCCCTTCAATATAAATTTGGTGGGTCAAAGATAAATACAATACTCTTCGCGTCACCGAGATTAATGCCTTCCCTCCATTGTTCTTCTCCTCCTCTCGGTCATCACTTATTTAGTACACACATTTCTTATTCAGACCTTATATTATTAGAATTAATTTCCTCGTTCTATTTCTAGCCCTGTAATTCCCGTTAAATATTGTACCACTTCTTCGTATGACCCATTGAATTTGAGTGTATAAATATTTCCCTTAACCCCGTTTTTTTTTTTTTTAATTCTTGCTATATTTAGACTATTTTGTAAAGTTTTAGAACGATCTGTGGTAGTAAAACGGGTTAAGGGAGATAGTTCGAAGCCTGTTAAATGATGGGAGTCCTTATCAAACTGAATTAAATCGTCTACGTGGTAATTGGCTCGAATAATATCGTTAAGTACAAAAGAGGTGAAACCTTTCAGTATATGAAAACATATTTGTTATGTTATCTTTGGCTCTCATTAGATGTTTTTATTTGGTATTTGATAGATAGCATGCCAGAAGGGGCTGGTTTAGTTAGTTAATATCCTCTTGAATTCACAGAGGTCCTTACTATATTAACCAAACTTTAGTAGTGTTAGCCAAAGTATGAAGCAAATATAGATTGTATACTGAAACACTTTATCAATGGAAAATGTTAACTCTCTATTTACAAAAGAAAGCAAGCATTAACATAATATTATTGGTCCTCACGAGACTGCCTGGAGCTAAACTACCTAGCCCATGTCAAAAATGGAACGAATAGCACAAAATAAAATTATGCTATTCGTTTGTAAACGCATTTAGTCAGCGGTTAAGAGCGATATATTTTTCCAGTCGAAATTTGAAAGTTTGAACAGTAATGGTATTACTATAGTGTATTCGCTGTAAGTAGGCGAGAAATCATGACTTATATCCTCTGTAACTCAAAAAAGGTTTGAGCAAATTATCTGTAAATATTCACATCTATTCTTTGACTGACTCTTCCCAAATGGTAGAAATATTAACTCGATTACTCTAGTTGTATTTTAGTTAGAGGTTAGAGGTCATGATTTCTCGCCTATTTACAGCGAATAAACTATAGGTAGATCATTCCATAATATACCCATTGATTGCAAAAAAATATGCTTTACCTCATATGAGTGAAATGCTTTCCAATTACTTTAGAACCATTTCCTCTAGTGTAATATAAATTATCAATTGTGAAATATTTGTTGATATCCTAATTGTCAATACCTTTATTATTGTAATAACACAACAAAACAAGCAATATATCAAAATATGCCCAATTAAATTTGCAGCATTTTAGATAACAAGACAGCATCACCCCATCACATACCTAACAGAATAGATGTACAGAGAAGAGGCATTCATTCTCAGTAGGCTGTTTAAGGGGAGATAGGTCGTTTTCTGGTCTCCCTTCTTCCTCATGTTTAACCCCGTTAGTTTACAGATGTTTAGACATTTGGCCCATTACTTTGGCGATTTTAAGACATTTCGCCCCATTTGTTGTCAATATTAAGACTTTTTGTGTCATTTAGGTGTCGATTTTTTTCTGGCGAGCGTCAGAGAACCAGTATTTTGAGAGGAACCGGCCTTTGGCCGGGATATTTTCTATCGAAAAATGTACAAATTTATCTTGAAGGAGGGTAATGGGAATGCTTTTTTTTTTTTTTTTTTTTTAAAGCTTGATGAAGGTCTAGGGAGGAAACTAAATAATAATAATAAAGATATACATAAATGATCATTAAATAAGTTCATCCCTCCTTAATATGCCAGCAAGAGGATGGAACAGGTTTTCTGGTAACGGTGTAGAGTAATAAAGCTGTGGAAGAAGCTTATCCACGAGTACATCAACAGTAGTGAAAGATGGATGTTGACTATGCAAAAGTTGATGATGTTAGTGTTGACTATGGTGATGGTGGTGATAATTTTGACTATTGTGGTGATGATGGTGATAATGTTGACTATGGTGATGATGGTGATGATGTTGACTATTGTGATGATGGTGATGTTGACTGATGACGATAATGTTGACTATAGTGATGATGGTAACTGATGATAGTGATGATGATGATAATGTTAACTATTGGTGATGATGACTGATAATGGTGGTGATGATGATAATGTTGACTATGGTGATGATGATAGTGATGATGATAATGTTGACTATGGTGATAGTTAATATGTCCTTATCTGGATTATTTTGGTATTATAAATATTTTGTAGTGAAATATGCTGTTATTCATAAAACAATTGGCCTTATAATGACGTAGAGACAGAGTATTTTCATAATTGTACATTAACTCGAAAAATCAACTGCTAAGGGATTCAATTTATCAACAGCTGGACAAAATAGGATATAGGTTTTTCACTCTTTATATCTAGTAATTCGTCTATTTTTACCTATTCGAAATATTGGACGCCGAGACTATTTTATCATTTTATCAGGCGTTAAAACATGATATAATAAAAATCAGAGCTTTAATTCTACCTGTCACCAAAATTCTATACACACTTAAGGGGAGATTTCCACCTGGAGGAATTTTTTCTGAACCTCTTTCTCCCTCATGTTTAGCCCCATTGCATGTGAGATTTAAAGACGCTTGCCTCATTTGTTTGGCGATTTTAAGAACCTTCGCCCTATTTCTGTCAATTTTAAGACCATTGGTGCCATTTAGGTGTCGATATTTTCCTGGCGAGCGAAAGCGAGCCTGTAATTTACTGTAAGGGGAATCGGCCTTCGGCCGGGAAATGTTTCTACCGAAAAATTTACAAATTTATCTTGAAAGGGGGTCAAGGGGTAGTCATTTTAAACTTGATGGAAGTCTAGGGAATCAACTAAAAACCTCCCCTTAAGTAAATCTTAAACAAAAACACTGATTAGCCCCTATTGTACCATCCATTTCATTTTCTTTATTTTATTTTGGTTACTACTAATGGATTTTATTCAGTTTAGGAAGGATCTCTAGAAATTATAAGGCTTTGAATTATCTCAATCAACAATTTAAATACCACAGATCCTTCCCATGCTGCATACAATCGTCTATATACTGTATTTAGCTAGAATAAAGTATAACAAACGTCACTGGTGCAGAAAGAGTTATGCAATCCCATTAAACTTCAAAATACCCCATATTAAACAAAGCAAAAATACACGAACGACCATAAGACGCCTACTACCAAAACAAGCTACTGCCAAACACCACGAAGAACACTAATAACACGGCTCCCTCTGACCAGCGGAAGATGTGAGGGAATCTGGTAGGTCTAGAGGTGCTACTGTGCAAGAGGGAGTTACACATAGTTAAATAGTTGTAGATACTCAGGCTGCACAGATATGGCGTTCCCTACTATAGTCTATTCGCTGTAAGTAGGCTATAAATGATGACCTCTATCCTCTGTAACTCAAAAAGGGCTAGGGCAAATTGGCTGTAAATTTCCATATCTATTTCTTGACTGACTCTTCCCTATTGGTAGGAATATTAGCTCGATTACTCTAGTCGTATTTTAGTTACATACTGTAGGTTAGAGGTCATGATTTATCACCTACAGCGAATAGAATATAGGTGGTCCGGCCTTAATATTACTAGAGACAGGGACAGTTTATAGTAGAAAAATAGGGCAGAAGAGTAGAAGGCTTTCTCCCTACCCTCCGCTACTTCAGGCTAAAAAGCTGTACCGGAAAATAGCATGCAGTGTAACCTTATGAGTCAGGAAATGACCAATAAATATTAATGCTTTGGATTTTTAAAAATAAGTCTGAAAGAGAATTTACTCTTACGGTATATACCTACTGATCATTAATATATTAATTCATATTATCCAGTCTCCACCAGAGGATCGTTGTCTTTTCTTAAACGTATTAATTGAATTACCATCGACCACCTCCCTTGGTAAGCGAGAGAGAAAGAGAGAGAAGTGGCGGATTTTTTTTTTTCTCTCTCTCTCTCTCTATATATATATATATACAGTCAAGACCAATAGTACTATACTATTGGTCTTGTATACAGTATACAGTATATATAAACCGTATATACAGTATATACCGTATATCCATGTCAAGTTTATATTATGGCTACATTAACTTGGAATACTCATTTGTCAATCCATTAGCTTCTTTCGAAAGTATGGTTATGAACGGTTGCAGATAACATAAATCCTGTTCAATCTCATGCTTAATTAAGGACCGATAATATAATTCATAACCTGAAGGGCTTAGGATGATGAAATATCTACATTAACCTCATTACTTTAAATATGTTCTCATTTATGAATAGATTACCACAGACTATAATGTGTATTCTTAATACCATTAGCTTATTTATGCATTTTCTAGGCTCGAGCATCCTGGTTTCAAACCTAATATCATCTACTCATATATGCATTCCGGTGGCGATTTCATAGAAACTATAGTCTATTCGCTGTAAATAGGCGAGAAATCATGACCTCTAACCTCTGTAACTAAAACTCGACTAGAGTAATCGAGCTACTATTTCTACCATTTGGAAAGAGTCCGTCAAGGAATACATGTTCCCAGAGGCAGAACGGCCATGGTATACAGAACTTTTAAGTATAAGGGTGTGCATTTATGGAATGATATGTCACAAAAAATTGATAGCCTATGTGCATATTCCTCCTATAAGAGTAGATTAAAGAATTATCTTCTTGACCATCAAGTTATGTATGTACTATGATAGCCATTATGTGATAGCATAGTTTAATGTGTAATTATTATTATGTTTTTGTTCTTTTTACTAACATTTTCCCGTTGTCATAAATATATATTGATGTAAATTACCTTGAGGGCATATATACCAGCAGGTATCCAGCACTCTTTGTCATGAACTGCATTTATGTGTTTATATGTATTGCTAATTTTGTAAGCTAAACGTTCATGACAATAAAATATTTAGAATTGAAAAATTGAAATTGAAATTTTGAATTGAATGTGGAAATTTACAGCCAATTTGCTCTAGCCCTTTGTGAGTTACAGAGGATAGAGGTCATGATTTACCGCCTACTTACAGCGAATAGACTATAATCGGCCACCCAGGAGAGCGCATACCTCCGCCTACTGACCGCCTCCTATATGGAATCACTTTTTCCTTGACGCATATTTTATCTGCTGATCAAAGACAGACAGATAAATTATGGTAAAACATAACCTCCTCCAGCTTCGTTGGCAGAGGTAAATGTAATCGCAGTGATCTGTTGTGGTCCGGGTTGTTTTATATAATCAGTTTCTAGTGCCTTATTAACCCTCTCACATCCTGACGCGATTTTTGAGCCTATTAGGGATACTTTAAATCCTTTGGTACCATCAGGGGTATCTATAAACCTTTAGTTTGTTTACTTCAACCTCTGCAGTTGTCTTTGAGTTAGCTGTGGGCAGAAAACTCATTTTGGAGAGGTAATTATAACAGTGAGAGTAATATATTTCTTATTGCTAATTTGGCAACCTCTGCGTCCTATGGTCGTGAGAGGGTTAACTTGATTTTGGCTACTATTAGACGACTTTAGTCACCTTAAAAAGGGCCTCCGGCAATGAACAAGCTTCGTACTATCTCACTTAACTCTTTTTACTACCACAGCTACTTTTTAAACTGCTCAAAAACCGCTTAAATAAAGCTAAAATACAATATAACGCACGTCGCTGGTACTCAAAGGGTTAAAATATGAAAACACCTCAGCAAATGTGAGCACGCCATTCACACGTACACACACTGGCCCCTTATTTATACATCCGCTGCTTTACGATAAGATGTTATCCCTCTCCGACATATGACGCGATTTTGAGCCTATTAGGGATACTTTAAAGCTTTTGTTACCATCAGGGGTATTTAGAAACCTTTAGTTTAGTTACTTCAACCTCTGCAGTTGTCTTTGAGTTAGCTGTGGGCAGAAAACTAATTTTGGAGAGGTAATTATAAGAGTGCGAGAACTCTATTTTGTATTGCTAGTCTGGCAACCTCTGCGGCATATGTGCGTGAAAAGGTTAATAATTCGATAAATAGTGAGGACTGAAGATACGAAAAACAACACCACAAATATCCATTATGAATCGTAAATGTCAGCGATTCGACCACCATCAAATTTAAGGGGAGATGGGCTGTTTTTGTTTGGTCTATGAATTCCTTTATTCCTTGTTTACTTAGTTTCCTCGCTAGACCTCCATCAAGCTTAGAAAGACAGCCCCTAGACCCCCTTTCAAGATAAATTTGTAAATTTTTCGGTAGAAAAATGTCCCGGCCGAAGGCTGATTCCTTTTAAAATGTCAGGCTCGCTATCTCTCGCCAGGAAAAAATCTACACCTAAATGGCACGAAAGATCTTAAAATTGACAATGAAATGGGGCGAAAGGTGCATAAAATTGCCAAACTAATGGGCCAAACGTCTTAAAATCTGAAAACTATTGGGGCTAAA
The DNA here is from genome assembly GCA_032716605.1 of Paralithodes platypus. NCBI lineage: Eukaryota > Metazoa > Arthropoda > Malacostraca > Decapoda > Lithodidae > Paralithodes > Paralithodes platypus. Next base: position 113,339,015 of record CM064487.1, read on the forward strand.
CATGAGGAAGAAGGGAGACCAGAAAAACGGCCCATCTCCCCTTAAAGCTGATACACATGATTCGTTTTCCTTTAAACATCGGCAATAATGTTCTAGCAATTATTGCTTGACTATGCACTAAGATTGCACTACAGAGACTCAGGATACAATACTTCTATAAGTTTGTTATAAGTTTGTATGTATTTTTAAAAGTTTAATTGAGAATTGGCCAGGACAAAGTTGCCTAATTAAGGGTAGATTTGTATATATTTGTTTATACATGTAGGGCCTACTCATTATTTTTGTTTGCTTTAAGTTTCCTCCCTAGACCTCCGTCAAGCTTAAAAAGTACCTTCAAGACCACCCTTCGAGATAATTGTGTGCATATTTTGGTAGGATTCCTCCTAAATGTCAAACTAGCTAGCACTCGCCAGGAAAAAAATTACACCTAACTGGCACGAAATGTCTCGCAATTGACAATGAAATGTGGTGAAAGGTCAGAAATCGACAAACTATTGATGAGGCGAGCATCATACGATCTCAAAACTAATGTGGCTAAACATGAGGGAGAAGGGGGTCCAGAAATATACAAAATCCTCCCCTTAAACAGATCCCCCGATAGCTGATAGTCTCCACGATCACCATTGTCGGCGAGATATCCTTCCAATATTCTATATACTATTTTCTTCTATTTACTCAGGCCCAATCCCCACTTTTCCTTTTATTGTTTTACTTTTTTCCCTTGTTTTACTTTTTTGGTGTTTGTTTCTCTATTCGTATGATCGTAAAATGCTAATTCTATTCTATATACGATTCTATATACTCAGGACCAATCCCTACTTGTCCTTTTGTTTTTACTTTTTCTACTTTTTTTTTTTTTCTTTTTTGTATATCTCTATTCGTATGATCGTGAAATGTCTAATTCTATTCTACATACTTCAGGCCCAATCCCCACTTTTCCTTGTGTTTCCTCTCTTTTCCTTGTTGTTATCTTTTTGTTGGGGTGGGGGCCGACTCAAGACTGAGCCAGAATAGGGACAACACAACTGAAAACAATGAGCACACAAACATAAAACACAAACTCACTCACATCCTTCCAATATGCCGCGCAAATATTCGCCACGATCCAAGGGGGGACATTTAAGGGGAGATGGGTCGTTTTTCTGCCCCCTTTCTTCCTCGTGTTTAGCCCCATTTGTTTTCAGATTATTAGACGTTCGGCCCATTAGTTTAGTGATTTAAAGACATTGCGCCCCATTCCTTTGTCAATATTCAAACCTTTCATGCTATTTAAGTGTCATTTTGTTTTCCTGACGAACGATAGTGAGCCTCAAATTTTGGAAGAACCGGCCTTCAGCCTGGAAATTTTTCTACCGAAAAATGTACAAATTAATCTAGAAGGGGGATCTAATGGATATCACTTTTAAGTTTGATGGAGGTCTAGGGAGGAACCTAGAAACAATAAATAAATTAAAACTTCGAACAAAAAGTTAACCATCCCCCCTTAAGGCCCGCGCGGCACACCCAGACAAGGAACGAGTCACATTAAGGATTTTTTGGACAATTTTCTACCGGAAATTCTTTCCCAGCAACATATTGGGTCGCCTTAGCCTTGATAACCTCAACTAGAGTTAGTGTAGTCGGATAAAATCTTAATCTGCTTTAAAGGGGGTCACCTGCTTTTTTTTATTTGTCTATCCTGTTCTCTCTTTCTCTGACTTGCATCCATTTGACCCCATTCAGCCAACTGCTTTAAGACGTTTATCCTCATCCAGGTGTCGATTTCTTCCTAGCGAGCGATAGCGAGCCAGCATTGTATGAAGAAATCCAGCTTCGCCGGAGTCATTTTTCTATCGAAAAATTTAAAAATTTAGTTTGCTATAAAAAAAAATTATATATATGCTGGCTCGCTACCGAGGGGAGGTGTGGTGGAGTGTTCATGCCACTGGATAGGTAATCCAATGGACCCGGGTTCAAATCCCGATACGTCAATGGGAAGATGTTATTGGGATTGAATTTGTGCTGTACCTAGTATCAGTGCATTACCACAAAGCCCACCGAAATGCCAAAAAAAATACCCTCATTGTTCCCTGATTAAATAACACTGAATGAATATTCCCATATTCAAAATCTGTTACAGGGGGACAATGCTTAGTGAGTTCACTGTTCAATAGGTGGCGTTCTGAGAGTGAGGGTCTGAATCTGGAGGGTGAGACGGTGAAGCACTTGAGCGAAGCAACCAGCCGCTTCAGAGATGGAGCTGCTTCGAGCCATGATGGATGCTTCACATGTCTCACTCCCCAGACTGGAACAAGACCTCACGGGCTTCACCGTGTTGAGCGGTGAAAGGTACAGGCTCTCAGCCTATGCCCGAGAGGGAGTAGTTGGAATATTGAAAAAAAAAAAAAAAACTAAAGAGAGACGGGAGAGAAAGAGAAACAAAGCCTGTGACCCCCCTTAACCTTTTGAGTACCGGCGACGTATTGTATTTTATTCTAGCTATATTTAGGCGGAATTATGCATCTTAGGAAGCATCTGTGGTAGTTAAACGGGTTGGTTGAGATAGTTTGAGGTCCTTCCTAGGCTGAATACAATCGTCTAATAGTTTCCAGAATATGATGAAAAGGATGTCCCTGGTACTGAATGGGTTATGTCAGAAACAACCACACTTAAATAATGTGTAGTTAAAATTGCCAGTAAAGTCCTCCCTCGCGTGTCTTTCCTTAAGGGAAGATTTCCACTTGAGGGATTGTTTTCTGGATCCCTTTCTCTCTCATGTTTAGCCCCATTGCTTATGAGATTTTAAGACTTTCGCCCCACTAGTATGGCGATTTTAAGAACTTTCGACCCATTTCTGTCAATTTTAAGACCTTTCGTGCCAATTAGGTGTCGATTTTTTCCTGGCGAGCGATAGCGAGCCTGTAATTTAAGAGGAATCGGCCTTCGGCCGGGACATTTTCTACCAAAAAATGTACAAATTTATCTTGAAAAGGGGTCTAGGGGGTGTAATCGTAAGCTTGATGGATATATAGGGAACAAACAAAAAACCTCCCCTTAACAGCCAGCCCCCCCCCCCCCCCCCCCACACACACACACACACACCACACACACACACACACACACACCTCTCTAGACTCCAGAAAAGCAGTGTCGGGCAAACAGAAGCCTTGCACTCGTCGTAAACCAGTGTCGTGTATATACAGGGCCGAGTATCGGGATATATTTTTACAAGTAGCAACGGTTAACATTTTGTACTCCACTCGCCTTTAATTAAGGGGAGAGGGGTCGTTTTTCTAGACCCCCTTCATCCCAATGTTTATTCCGATTAGTTTTCAGATTTTAAGACGTTTGGCGCACTAGTTTGGAGATGTTATAACATTCCTCCTCATTTCTTTATCAATATTAAGACTGTTCGTATCATTTAGGTGTCGATGTTTTCCTGGCGAGCGATAGCGAGCTTGGAATTTAAAAGGGAACGGCCTTCGGCCGGGACATTTTTCTATCGAAAAATGTACAAATGTTTCTTGAAGGAAGGTCTTGGGGGGAGTGTTTTTTTAAGCTTGATGGAGCTCTAGGGAGGAAACTAAAATATTAATAACAAAATAAATAATTACGCAAATATATACACCTATCCCTCCCCCCCTTAAGACATACGGCGACGTTTATCACACTGAAGGCGCTGGTGGTTGTTGTTGCAAGGAGGGATTGACACGCACGGTTATACGGGCAACTCTTGGGGTAACTTATTATCTTGTAGTATTGTCTTAATCTTGCTTCTCGATTGTGTCACCTGTAGTAATCACCCTTACATTTAATCACCACTACAATAGCACTTTAGTAAAAAAAAAAAAAAAAAAAAATTATATATATATATATATATATATCACTTGGCTAAAATTACCGATCGAAAGTGGCCGTAAAAAATGGTCGTGTCAAACAACAGTTTACTGTATTTTAAAGGTTTGGAAGTGTGCTCAGTAGGGAGGTGTTTTTGACTGTAAAGTACTGACAACTTATCGCCTTTACGCCTCTGTGAGGGAATCTGAGGCACAGCAAAAACGTTAATTTGATCATTATAATGTAAAAATTGCAAAATAAACAAACCAAAACTTAGACGAACACAGTAAAAAGACAAAACAACTTATCAAATCCCTACGTGGAAAAAACGCTTCAGCAAAATTATAATTTATAAATATAAGAACACAATCCACCACATAGGATGTACATTACTAAATGAGCAAATTAATCTGTTTCCCAAGCAAACTAGTCGCATATATAACCACGCACTATCGTCACGTTCAAGGAATTAGTCAATTTGGAAAGTCCGGGTCGTTCTGGTAAATTTTACTAAATTTTATATGAATAAAGAAAATACATTTAATATTTATTGAAGGGTCTTATTTTTGCCTTCTATAAACATTATTATATGATAAACGCATAGATTCATCTTAACCCTATTAGGTGCAGGGCGGGCCAATTTAGATCTTCCCAGTTTTACTCCATTAGCTTGGAGATTTTAAGACGTTTCATTAGTTTGGAGATTTAAGACGTTTCATCTCATTAGTTTGGCGATTATATGATGCTTCAACCCAGTAAGGTGTCGATTTTTCCTGGGCGAAAGATCTTAAAAGTGACATAAATGGGGTGAAACTTCTTAAAATCGCCAAACTAATGGGGCGAACATCTTAAAATTTCAAAAGCAATGGGGCTAAACATGAGGGAGAAAGGGGCAAAGAAAAATATCCCTCAAGTGGAAATCCCCCCTTAATGATGATGCAGAAACATAGTAGTTTAATATTATCCCATTAAGTACCGATAAATTAACCGGTAAGTGATTCAATTTACCGTCAGCTGAAAAGAAACAGAGTATAGTTTCAGGTACCGCCAAATGTACAGTACGTCCATGTATCGAGTACTGTGTGCATGTGTTGGGGTGGATTCACATTCAGCTCTTCTCGAAAGGATAGAATCTAAAGTAATTCACCTCATCAAGTCTCCTCTTCTTTCTCTCTCCATATTCCTCCCACTTGACATCATTTTTCATCCCCCCTCCCCCTTTCTCTCTCTCTCTCTCTCTCTCTCTCTCTCTCTCTCTCTCTCTCTCTCTCTCTCTCTCTCTCTCTCTCTCTCTCTCTCTCTCTCTCTCTCTCTCTCTCTCTCTCTCTATCTATCTATCTATCTATATATATATATATATATCTTTAGAAATATACAGTATGAGAGCATACCTTTCATTCTTATGACAAATAATTGGCACGGGCCTTTCAACTCAGTTTAACCTTTTTCTGTTCAGCTTTATAATCCTTATAAGAACTGCTTTCCATGGCCCTTCTTTTGCACTGTTGGTAAGCTGTTAAGGGGGGATGGTTCACTTTTTGGTCGATTTTCTAATTTCTTATGATGTGTCTAGTTTCCTCCCTAGACCTCCATCAAACTTAAACAAAAAAACACCCCCTAGAGCCCCTTTCAAGATAAATGTGTACATTTTTCGGTAGAAATATTTCCCGGCCTAAGGCCGGTTCCTCCTAAGCTACAGGCTCGTTATCGCTCTTCAGGATAAAAACTACATCTAAATGGCACGAAAGGTCTTAAAATCGCCAAACCAATGGAGAGAACGTCTTAAAATATGAACACTAGTGGGGCTAAACACGAGGAAGAAGGGGAACCAGAAAAACGGCCTATCTCCCCTTGAACAATTTGAGGCTTCAAAATGTATCAGAATAAACGACCACAACTGTACGGTCGCGCTAATAAGTCATGTCTCAGCTGTCATTACGTTTGGTTCGCTCTGTGCTCTATTAATGTCTGTCAGATGTTTAATAGGTTGGGTAAGTGTAGGAACATGCTTGTATATTTCACTCGATATGAAGAAACCAAGCTTAGATATTGCTGATACCAATTATTGATTAAAACAGGCTTGGTGCCAAGACATCACTTATTAGCGCGACTGTACATATCCGACCGGTGTCCAGTATCATAGTCGTCCCAAACCTTTATTTTCTATGGGGATAATATAAAGTGGGCAGAAGCGCAATAAAGATCCTAGAGGGTCTTTCTCCCTTCCCGGAGTGACAGAAACACCCAACTCGACACATAAACTTCCTCTCGGCCCCCGCGATCAAAACCCATAAAAGAGAGAAGACCGAGGGAGCGTCGAGGTTAGACTGGAGTTCTCGAAAAGGGGCTCCTGTTCTGACGCTATACTTGATTTGCAGTGTGCTGACTTAATAATCCAGAAGAGTGTATAGCCTCTGAAGTCCTATTTGATGTCTTTGGATGTAAAGTGCACTCTAATGCATAAATCCTGACCCAATATGAACATTTGAATATAAAAAACAAACCTCCAAAAAATAGATAGTAGATTCAAGCATACACTAGTGACAAAATTGGATTATATTCGGGAAACCTTCAAACACCTAAGGCCGCGATTTATGCCCAGGATTGTACAAGAGACTGGAATCCTGACGCTATGCTTGACTTTACAGTGTGCTGGCTCAATAATTCAGAAGGGTTGATAGCCTCTAAAGTCCTATTCTAACTGACTAACTAATAATATAGTGTGAGGGTATTATCTAAAGGGTGTCAATGGTCCCTCTCTGTGGGGATCAGGTGCTTGCATGCTTCCCTCTCAAACCCTTTCAGTATTAAGACTCCCTTCTCTAAATTGTCCTGGCTAACATTTAGTTATTTTACTGGGAGTAAAGACTATTTTTAAAGGGCAAATTTAACCAAGACCAATATATTGTTTCTTTCATTAGGCATTTTACGATCATACGAATAGAAAATCACACAAACAGATGCGTAAAATATAGTTGATGTATAACACTTAATATTAATATTCACTACTGAAATCATTAAAACTAATACAACCATTTCTTCCGTTTTCTTAAACTCTGCTGCTGTGAGAGATAATAGGTTTTTCACCCCAGAGATAAATTAAACATGGAGGAATTTCACGCGAAACCGTCATTCGCATCGTTTCGTGTTTTAGCATATATGTATCAAAGTGTCATCTGCGAAAGTGTCAGACCCCTGGTGGAGAGAGAGACAATTACACGAGGCAACTTACTGTAACCCTGCTGCTTCAGGCTGGATGAACTCTAGACCAAATACACCCCACCCCTCTCATTCAAACTGAGCATGTGATTCGGCGAAATAAACTTACCCTATTTTGGATAATTCAATACAATAATACTACTCATGAAATTATCATGGTAGAAAGTGCATCAGCAAATTGATTGAAGATTTGGTTTAGTATTTGGCTGGAAGTGCATCGAGCCTAAGGAGTGCATTCCTCCCGCGGTCCTGTTTACCCCACAGCCATCTATAGGGAAGACTGGCACCACCTTGATCCTTATTATGCGTCATAATAAAATATTTTGTACTTTTTTTTGGCTGCTTTCTGACACTGCAAGGTGTTATTATATAACAGGTGTCAATACCATAATTATTAGGAAACCTTGTATTTCTATGTTTTATAAATTTAACTCCAACACCAAACACCTCCAATGAAATTAATGAAAACATGTGATCCACCGGGATTCGAACCTGTGTTACCACACACATTTTTTTAAACACTCTAACCATTACACCATCAAGACAGTTAAAGGTTTATGCACAAGCCTACGACTTATTATCCATTCTTTTACCAAATATGCAGAAGGCCAATAGATATTCACTCCTTGAGAAGTATAATGTTTCATAATTCAGCGTAAATGAGATGCAAGTACTGTAAATATAATAGGCAATACATCCTAATAGATGACTCCGGCCCCTAAGTATGCCAGAGGTCGCCAACCGGGACACTTTCGTAAGGGGAGATGGTTCACTTTTTGGTCGAGTTTTTCATATATTTATTATTTTTCTAATGTCCTCCCTAGACATCAATCAAACTTAAAAACACAACACCAGGAGCCTCCTTCAAGATATATTTGTAAATTTTTCGGTAGAAAAATTTCCCGGCCGTAGGCCGGTTCCTCTTTAATTACAGGCTCGCTATCGCTCGCCAGGATAAAATTGACACCTAAATTACACAAAACATATTTATATTGACAAATAAAAAGAGTGACTGGTTTTAAAATCGCCAAACTAATGGGCTGAACGTCTTAAAATCTGACAATTAAAGGGGTTAGACATGAGGGAGAAGAGTGTCCAGAAAAACGCCCCAGCTCCCCTTAATCGGTTTGGCAGGAGGGTCACGCACGACGTTTTACTTCTATAAATTTATTTGTTTTCTTCTCTCCACTTGAGGTAATAATGGCGAAAAAGAGTAGCCAACTGAGAGGGATTAAGCCGGTATCACACGAGAGCTTTTATAGACGACATTCGATCATCAAAATGTTTCTGGTAATATTTCTGGAATATTTTGCACTGGTCTCGGAAACTAGTCTGATGGTAGATGAATTTAGGTTAAAAAGCTATTATAAAATGATGACCTCATAAGCTGCCAGACCCGTGTTGAGGATAAATGTTGAGGGAAGAAGCGCTCGTGTGATACCGGTTTAAGGGTGGCTGAGATGGGGGATTATTCTGCGAGATGGCGCTGGTGGACTCTCCGGGGGTCATTTTGTAGGAGAGGTTAATTGACCACTTGCGAATTTCGGGCTATAAGGAAGTTGGAGCCATAGACATCGATATTAACAGATTGACCAGCTAAAGTAAGGTTGTTGGTCATATATAAATACATAAAACCCAATTCAACGTACTTTCTATCCATCAGAAACCTACATTATGATTGCATTTCTGCGTAATAACAATGTTCACGGCTCCAACTTCCTTATAGCCTGAAACCCGCAAGTGGTTAATTATACGGTCCCGGTTACGATCTTGATGTTTGCGGTTGTTATGGTCGGAATATGGATTTAAGGGGAGGCAGACCGTTTTTCTGGACCCCCTTCTCCTTAATGATTAGCCCCATTAGTTTTGAGTTTATAAGACGTTCGGCCCATTAGTTTGGCGATTTTAACACCTTTCGCCCCATTTCGTTTTCAATTTGAAGACCTTTCGTGCCATTTAGGTGTCGGTTTTTTCCTGGCGAGTGATAGCGAGCCTGCAATTTGAAGAGGAACCGGCCTTCGGCCGGCACATTTTTCTACAGAAAAATTTACAAATTTATCTTGAAGGGGAGTCTAGGGTTTTTTTTTACTAAGCATGATGGAGGTCTAGGGAGGAAACTAAAAAAATATATGAATAATTTAATAATATTAATAGACCAGAAAAACGGTCCCCTTAAGCCCGACGGGTTCCTAGATACCCTTTACAAAAAAAAAAAAAATGTAAGTGATTGTTAGCATGTGCCTTACCAATTGTAAATCATTAAGGGGCTAGTGGTTGTTTTTTGGTCTATTAATTATGTTATGAGTATATTTTTAAGTTTCCTCGCTAGATCTCCCTTAAACTTGGAAAAACACTCCGTAGACCCCCCCCCCCCCTCAAGATAAATGTAAACAATTTTCGGTACCTTTGGCGATTTTATGACCTTACGCTCGCTTTCGCTCGCCAGGAAAAAATCAACACCTATATGGCGCGATAAGTCTTAAAATTAACAACGAAATGGAGCTAAAGGTGTTAAAATCACCAACTACTGGGCCGAACGTCTTACAATGTAAACACTAATGGGGCTAAACACGAGGGAAAAAGAGATCCAGAATAACTACCCATCTCCCCTTAACCCCTTCCGTACTGGGACGTCTTTTTTGTTTTTTTATTTCAACTGCATTTAGACGATTTTATGAAGCTTAGGAAGGATATATAATAGCTAAAAGGATATATTTAGGTAGTTTGTAGCCTTTCAACTGGTAGACGTCCTTCCTAAGCTGCATAACATCGTCTAATAGTAGCCAGAATATAATGAAAAGGACGTCATCGATACTGAAGGGGTTAATATAACTTCTATCTTGTTCAGTTTTCTAGGAAACCGGTATTTGACTGCTCTTGGGCAGATTGTTGTGGGAAGGTTTTGCAAAATGTATTAATATAGGAAATATAAAATATATAAATATATTACTTCAGATTAATAACAACCACTAGAGTCATTATTATAACACACATAACAAAGCCACTCCAACAGCTTCCTCTCTCCACAACACACATTCTCCCCTCTAAACACACTCCGAAAAATACTGCAGATACTAGGTGCCGTTGTAAAGGCTTAATCCTCAATACCTTCACCACCTGAACATACATGGCCTCATCACGCAAAGTATAGGCAGTGATTTCTTGGCATGGTGCTTTAGTGTTTGTGGAATTATAGTTAGTTTTGTTAACCCCTTCTGAACCAGCGACGTCTTTTGTATTTTATTCAAGCTATATTTAGACGATTGTGTGCTGTTTATCAAAGATCTGTGGTAGTAAAAAGGGTAAAAGGAGATAGTTCGAAGACTGTTAGTTGCTGGAGGCCCTTTATAAGCTGGATAAAATAGTCCAATAGCAGCCACAGTAAAGTTAAAAGGACGTCACCGGTACAGAAGGGGTTAATATGGCTGCGTATATATGTGTATTATGCAGCCAGAGAAATCGGGCATAGACGCATACTGATAAATTTCTACCATTATTAAAGATTACTTCTGTGGACCCCCTTATACCTCCTGTTTATCTCCATTAGTTTTAAGATTCTAAGACATTCCCCCATCTTTGGCGATTTTAAAACCTTTCGTTCCATTTAGGTGCCGTTTATTTTTCTGACAAGTGATAGCGAACGCAATTTAAAATTCAGGAGGAACAGGCCATTGGCCAGGGAATTTTTCTACCGAAAAATGCACACATTCCTATCGAAGGACGATCTTGGGATTTGGTTTTCTTATTGTTAAGCTTGATGGAGGTCTAGAGACGATACTAAAAAAAAAAAAATATATATATATTAATGAAAACATAATACAAAATAAATAAAGAACTACCCTTAATGATGCTCCAGCCAACAAGATCCATTATTTGTGTAGTCCCCATAATGGTAACTAGGTGAGAAGTTGTCTGACCTCTGTCTCCTAAGGGTACACCCCCGTAGCGTGCAGTGGGTGATTAGGACGCCAGCCGCCATAACTCCCCCGTCTCATCGTTTTCTAAATTCACCCAGAATGAATTTTAAAGGGGGGATGGGCCGGTTTTCAGGACCACTTTCTCCCTCATGTTTAGCCCCATTAGTTTTCAGATGTTAAGAGTTTTGCCCTATTAGTTAGTCGATGTTAAGACCTTTCGCCTCATTTCTTCGTCAATATTTAGACCTTTCGTTCTATTTAGGTGTCGATTTTTTCCCTGGCGAACGATAGTGAGCCTGTAATGTTGGAAGAACCGGCCTTTGGCCGGGAAATTTTTCTACCAACATTTTTACAAATTAATGTAGAAGGGGGATCTAATGGATGTTTGTTTGTTTTTTATTTGATGGAGGTCTAGGGAGGAAACTGGAAAAATAATGAATACATGCAAAAATGGCCCAAAAAGTGAACCATCTCCCCTTAAAATGTGGGAGGCGAGCTGAGTGCGAAAAAAATTAAATACATGTTGTTTACGCGGCCTCTATCATTATCAAGGCCCATCGATTATTCTGTGAAATTATCAGAAGCGATCTTGTGGAATTTTGCACCGGGGTATTCTGCTATAGTGATTATGTTGGTGAGGTTCTTCGGGGAAATATTTAAAGCTTTAGCACTAAATTCCTGTGAAGAAAACACTCTCATTACTTTATAGAAATTTCGCCTGGCTTGTATATGTGTGTGTGTGTGTGTGTGTGTGTGTGTGTGTGTGAAACACGGCTTTCGTAAAAAACGTTCCTGTTTAACAAACCTCTTAGACTTCTTCCACGATATCCTCAACCTCTACGATGAGAGTAAAGCTGTAGATATTATATACCTTGATTTTCAAAAGGCCTTTGACAAAGTTCCCCACAAACGTTTACTGCTAAAACTAAAAGCGCATGGAATACAAGACGGTGTGTTGAAATGGATAGAAAATTGGCTCAGCAACAGAAAGCAAAGGGTAGTCATACGGTAAGGCATCTAAATGGACCAATGTAAGTAGCGGGGTACCCCAGGGATCGGTACTAGGACCAATTCTCTTTCTAATTTACATCAACGACATAGATGAGGGTCTCACCTGCACAATCTCAAAATTTGCTGACGATACAAAAATTGCAAATAGCGTACTCTCAAAAGAACAAGTTGACGATATGCAACACAATCTAGATAAATTGTCATGTTGGGCCCAAATTTGGCAAATGAGTTTCAATGCGGATAAATGTAAAGTACTACATGTCGGATACCTAAATGAGAAAGCAAACTATTCGATGAATGGCACTCAGCTTAAGAATGTAAACAGAGAAACTGATCTGGGAGTAACAAAACCGAGTCAACAATGTTCAGAAGTTGTTAAGAAGGCAAACAAAATAATTGGCTTTATAGGCAGGTCATTTGAGCATAAATCCAAAGAAGTTATCCTAACCCTTTACAATTCCTTAGTCCGCCCTCTTCTGGAATACTGCGTTCAATCCTGGTGCCCTTATTACCAAAAAGATATAAACAAGCTAGGTTCAACGTAGAAATGATACCTAAATCTATTTCCTTTAACCCGCGCAGATTAAGAGGCGACTTAATTCAAGTGTTCAAAATCATCAAAGGCATGTGTGTGTGTGTGTGTGTGTGTGTGTGTGTGTTTTTTTTTTTTTTTTTTTTTTTTTTTTTTTGTGATGGTAATCTATATTATGTGCAAGTGTTAGATCTATATTTAATAAATAAGGATGACTATTATTCATGTTGTGCATTCTCTGACATATCTAATATATATATATATTGAATAACTTAAAGGGAGATTTCCACTTGAGGGATTTTTTTCTTTACCCCTTTCTCCCTCATGTTTAGCCCCATTGCTTTTGAGATTTTAAGACGTTCGCTCCATTAGTTTGGTGATTTTAAGAACTTTCACCCCATTTATGTAACTTTTAAGACCTTTCGTCCCATTTAGGTGTCGATTTGTTCCTGGCGAGCGATAGCGAGCCTGTAATTTAAGAGGAACCGGCCTTCGGCCGGGAATTTTTTCTACCGAAAAATGTACAAATTTATCTTGAAAGGGGGTCATGGGGGTGTCATTTCAAGCTTGATGTAAGTCTAGGAAACACACTAAAAACCTCCCCTTAAAATACGTATATTTTAGACAATTGGCTGCACGTATACTTATTATGGTAAATTTCAGCTGTAAAGTATGTTAGTGTGTTTTGTATTTTTGATATTTTAAGGGGAGACATATACGTTTTTCTGGACCCCCTTCTCCCTAATGTTTAGCTCCACTCGTTTTGAGAGTTTAAGACGTTGGTTCCATTAGTTTGGGGATTTCATGACCTTTCACCCCATTTCTTTGTCAATATTAGGACCCTTCGTGCCATTTAGGTGTCGATGTTTTCCTGGCGAGCGATAGCGAGCCTGTAATTTTAGGAAGAATCGGCCTTTGGCAGGGCCATTATTCTACCGAAAAAAGTACAAATGAATCTTGAAAAGGGGTCTAGCGGGTGTTTTTCTAACCTTGATGGAGGTCTAGGGAGGAAACTAAGAAAAGAAATATATGAATAAATGAATTATTAGACCAAAAAAACAGCCACTGTCTCCTTAAGATATACAGTGATGAACAATGGAAGTTATTGTTTACGAATAAAACAAAATTCAAAGGGACTGGAGTTCTCGAAATGGGGTTCCAGTCCTGACGTTATTCTTGACTTTAGGAGTGCTGGCTTAATAATTCAATAGGGTTGATAGTCTCTGAAGTCCTATTGCAACTAACTTAAATTAAAAGCGAGCGTTGCAAACCACCAAAGGCCTCCGTCGAACGCTGTCAATCACCCAGCCACTTCAAACCCTTTTGTCTTTGCCTCTCTCACTTTGACAACTCTCTCGTTAAGGGGGGTGACCTGCTTTTGTTCTTCCCTTTTCCCTCTTTCTCTGGCTTGTATCCATTCGGCCCCATTCAGCCTACTGTTTTAAGACTTTTAGCCCCATCCAGGTGTTGATATATTCCTGGCGAGCGATAGCAAACCAGCATTGTATGGAGAAACCCGGCTTCGCCAGAGACATTTTTCTATCGAAAATTTTACAAATTTAGCCTGCTGACAAAACATTATGGTATATAAAATATGCTGGCTCGCTACCGCTCGCCTGGAAAAATCGACACCTGAATGGGGATAAACGTCTTATAACAGTAAGCTGAATTGGGCCGAATGAATACAACCCAGAAAAAGAAGGAGAGAGAGAAAAAACCGAGGTGAGACCCCGTAAGCCAGTCCAAGAAGAAGAAAGTGAGACGAGCGGTAATAAATCTCCCGTCGGTTTCCGACGGAGGCAAAAGTAAAGCACAGACTGGTGGGATACAGTAAGAGGAACAAAACAAGTTGGTAATAATTGACCACTTGCGAGATTCAGGCTATACGGAGGTTGGAGCCATAGACATCGATATTACGGAGGTTGGAGCCATAGACATCGATATTAACCCCTTCTTTACCGGGGACGTCATTTATATTTTATTCTAGCTATATTTAGAGAGTTTTGTGCAGTTTGAGAAGGATCTGTGTGAGTAAAACAAGTTAAATTAAATAGTTCGAAGCCTGTTAATTGTGGGAGGCCCTTTTAAAACTGCAAATAATTGTCAAATAGTAGCAAGAATAATTTTAAAAATAAGTCACTGGTACAGAAGGGGTTAAACAGAAATACAATAATAATGCAGGTTTCTAATGGATATAAAGTATGTTGAATTGGGTTTTATGTATTCATATATGCATTACAACTGTAATTTAAGTGACAATTCTGTTAATTATCGATGTCTACAGCTCCAACTTCGTTATAAACCGAACCTCACAAGTGGTCAATTCGCAAGCAGGGTAGTTAGTGAAAGTTGGCTGGTTGTATGTTTTTATCACCTCAGCTTCAAAACTATCTCGAACAGTTCCCGGACATCTCAACCAGTAGACCATTTCAACCAGTAGCTCTCAACCAGTGCCAAATCAGCCAAGGCCAAGCAAACCAGTGCCAAAATATAGTACTAACTTAACCTAACCTTCCATCCCGCACAGAATCAAATCTTCTCATACATTTGTTTACCTGAATATTTACATTTCGGAGATATAATATATTGCAGTTCGAAAGTTCATATTGGGCCCGGATTTATGTCGTTGAGTGTACAAACAGCCTTAAGGAGGGATGGGCCGTTTTGCTGGTCCCCTTTCTTCCTCATGCTTATCCCCATTTGTTTTGAGATATTAAGACGCTTGCCTCATCAGTTTCTCGATTTTAAGACCTTTCGCCCATTATTTGTTTTCAATTTTAAGACTTTTCGTGCCCTTTAGATGTCGATTTTTTCCTGACGAGCGATAGCGAACCTGTAATTGTGGATTGAGGAACTGCCCTTCGGCCGTGACATTGTTCTACCGAAAAATTTACAAATTAATTTCGAAGGGGGACCTAATGGATGTTTTCTTAAAGTTTGATGGAGGTCTAGGGAGGAAACTAAAAGCTAAATGAATATATAAATAAATAGACCCCCCAAAACAACCTGGTTGCTTGGAATATTTGCGCGCCTCGCCCATCTGCCACCCAACGTCTACCCCCAACCCATACTGTCCCTTTCCCCCCAGTTCACCTGTCTCGTCCCCTCTGCCTACCTGTCCACCAACAACCAGTTGTGAGTGAGGTTTGGCATCCTCTACCCAACCTCATCTGTTTATGTCTGTCTCTTTTCCTGTGCTACTTTTCCTACTTCGGGGGAGGGAGACTAGGAATCCTCCTCCCCTTGTAAAATTCACCTACTAGACGAAAAAGAGAAAGCGTCGAGGGAACGCGAAAGTGAACCCGGACCCCTAAGAATTGGAACCTTAAATGTTGTTTCTGTTCGGGCTCTGTCTTGAGTCGGCCATCCCCAGCTATGGGGCCTGAGTATACAGTATACATTCATAAATGCACATACTGTATGCATACATAAGTCCTACAACTGCCTAAACCATATACCCCATTACAAAAATCCTGTGTAAGTTTGAAACCAAGTTTTAATGTACTACATTGGGAGAAAACTTTCCATTGTTGTCTCCCAGGGGCATTTGAAAACTGCCACGTTCCTGGCAATTTGTCTGCTACGAATTAAGTTAAAGGCGGAACAAATAATGGAGAAAGTGCTCGTGTGACACCAATTTAAACTCCTTCTGTACCGGTGATGTCTTTATAATTGTATTCTAGCTATATTTACAGGATTTTGATCAACTTCAGAAGGATCTGTGGTAGTAAAAAGGGCTAAGTGAGATAGTTAGAAGCCTTTTAATTGGTGGAGGCCCTTTTTAAGCTAAATATAATCGTCTAATAGTAGCCAGAATATAGTGAAAAGGACATCGCCGGTACTGAAGGGGTTAACATGGTCGTCAAAGTGGAGTACAAAAGTGTTCATTGGATGTACAGTATATGCTTTTTTCAGATATTCAGACTACGGTAATGAATCAATATTTTCAGCGCTACTGAATTTCAATGATAACCTATTATAAATATTGCACATTACGCAGGACCTGTCACTAATCACACAGTGTATACTCTCATTTGGCTTTCACTTTCGTTGTATGTATCACCTCTATATACCAACGACTAGACATCTCCGTTCATGATAAACAAAATATTGTTTGTAAAATTAATTTATCAAACTTTCTTTCCAAAACAGAAACCAACTAAAACCTTATATAACCCCCGGATGTTAAGCAACCATCGTTCTCCTATTTCCGTATTTCCAGTCCACCACCAGGAGATATATTTCTTAAGGATGGATGTCGACCGGTCCGTGCTGAGCCTTCCTGTACATTGTGTGGGCTCAACTTGTCTTCCTCATTAACAGTTGTATTATATAAGATCAGGAACGGAACTTATCGATTTACTTCTGTGTAACTAGTATTGTTTATAATAAGCGAATGTTAGAATCGCAAGTGACGATTTGAAATATCAAAGTGTTGGAAATTAGGTAGAAATCAAATGAGTTTGAAGCTTACAATTAACGTTGTAGCTAAAAATCGACATCGTAACCACACTCTAAATATGGCACTTGAAAATACACTTTTGTCCTTGTAATGTAAGATGAATATATTTTCACGCAACCATGAATATATGTTTTGTTCATATAAAACATGAAATGTCCTCTCTACGTACTTCTGGAAACCTGGTTAGTAATGTAATTAAAACAAACAGTGACTTTAATACATTCAAGTTAACGGTAACTTTTGTATAAATGGGCAACTATTCTATGTTAAGGATGAACCATTAAGTGTTGCACCAATGGATGTGGAACCAGTTAAATGAGTGATCGTACAAAGCCTAGCGGTTCAGGCGGAATGGATCACCTCCATATGTTTCACTCCCAAAGCCTTGCGTGTGCTAAATGTCTGCCAATAAACAAGCTAGGTGAGCATCTTTTGGGACGATTGTATACTGCAATATTCTTTGTGAGAATCAATAAGTGTACTGATGCTTGATTTCCTAAACCTTTTCTTAAGACCAAGCATTGATGAACGATATAAGTCGAAATAAACAGCAATCATTAGTAAAACTGAGGTTTATCAAGTTTTCTTACTTCCTTTCCCTCGTTCGCTATATTATGGACAAAGCTATTCGCACATGCTTGCACATATGGCCAATATTATACACTCTAAGAGATAACCTTAAGGGGAGATTTCCACTTGAGGGAGTTTTTTCTTGACTCCTTTCTCCCTCAAGTTTAGCCCCATTGCTTTTCTAATTTTAAGACGTTCGCCCCATTATTTTGACGATTTTAAGAACTTTCAATCAATTTCTGTCAATTTTAAGACCTTTCGTGCCATTTAGGTGTCGATTTTATCCTGGCGAGCGATAGCGAGCCTGTAATTTAAGAGGAACCGGCTTTCAGCCGGGACATTTTTCTACCGAAAAATGTACAGATTTATCTTGAAAGGGGCTCAAAGGGGTGTAATCTTAAGCTTGATGAATATCTAGGGACCAAACTAAAAACCTCCCCTTAAGGCAACGATTTATGTCCTGGATAGTATGCTCTAGGTCATAGATCGCGACCTTCAATATTCGAAACTATCCAGAACTAAATCGAATATTGTCATGGATTCTTTATCTAGCATATACATTTTGAGGGTTAATTCTTGATCTTACAAGAGTCAGATTGGGCCATAATTTGTGTGCTAGAGTGTACAATCTAGTATATATACGATGCATCAAACATATGACACAGCAGCAATGTGTCTAGCAAGTTGTATTATATTTCAACACAAGGACGCTTTCGAGGAACGCCTCTAGGTGTGAGTCGGGGTGCGAGCCTGATTAAGGGAAGATGGTCGTTTTTTTCTGGACACCCTTCTCCCTCATGCTTAGCCCCATTAGTTTGGCGATTTTGAGACCTTTAGCCCCTTTTCTCAGATAATATTAAAACTTGTCGTGTCACTTACGTGTCGAGTTTTTCCTGGCTAGCCTGTAATTTAGGAGGAACCGGCCTTCGGCCTGGACATTTTTCTACCACAAAATGTACACATTTATCTTGACAGGGGATCCTGGGGTTGTTTTTTTAAGTTTGATAAAGGTCTAGGGATGAAACTAAAAAAAAAAAAAAATAATACAAAATATACATAAATGAGCAAATAATTACGGCCGTGCCCCCTTAAACCATTAGGTGCTACATCCACCATTATCTGCCTACCTACCGTGTCTCGCCTCCTTAACCCCTGCAACCCTTTACCAGCCCCCCCTCCCCCCACCCCCTCCCTCGGCGTTGAAATATACGGGGTCGGGGTATTTCTTAGGTCATTTGTCTTCTCTTTTGCTTTATTGCCTTCTTCGTCTATTCCCCTCCGCTTCTGCCTACTCCACTCTACTTGCCTCAAACTTTATCTTTTATTCTCCTTTTCACCTTAACCCTGTCAGTACCGGTGGCATATATACTATATATATATATATATATATATATATATATATATATATATATATATATATATACCGGTATATATATATATATATAAATATATATATATATATATATATATATATATATATATATATATATATATATATATATATTTAAATATATTTAAATATATATATATACTGTATATACTGTATATACCTGTATATATACATATATATATATATATATATATATATATACTGTATATATGTATATATATATTTTTTTTATGTGAGGGACACAAAAGGGAGAACTGCCTGTTTCGAGTGCCCTCCCCCCCCCCCCCACCCTCAATCCTGAGTTGAAAGAGTGACAGAGCCAAAATCAAGGGACGTTCGAGCCAAAATGCCTGGACATACGGAGTTTGAAGCAATTTAGGTCATAGGAAGAGGGAAAGACTGATTCTGGGAGGGAGTTTCATGCTCAGCAGTTGGATAGAAGAAAGATTGAGAATAAAGTTTCACTCTTGGGTTGGAGAGTTGCACAGAGTAGGGGTGGGTAAGTTTTGCAAGACGGGTACTACGTACCCTACGTAGTGGAGGTGGTATGCTAGCTAAAAGGATGAATTTAGTTAGTCAGCAGCCTTTTACTGTGTAGACGTCTTACCTAAGCTGTACCGGTGATTTCCTTTTCCTTTTATTCAGGTAACTATTAGACGATTTTGTTCAACTTAGGAAGGACTTCTACCCATTAAAAGACAATCTCAATCCTTCCTTTGAGCTACTATATATCCTTCTTAAGTTTCATAAAATTGTCTATAAGGGGTAAATAATATGTCCTCGTTTTGTATAAAGACACACCTTATGTATCAACTATTGTTTGCTTCTCCTCTCTGTCTCACACCTGCCTCATCTATTCTGTCCATCCCTTTCTAATCTCGCCTATCTTCCTTTTCGTTACATTCTACCCATCCCTTTCTAATCTCGCCTTTTCTCCTTTTCCTTGCATCATCTTTAATCCCTCTTTTCTTTTGTCTTACGGCCTCTTCATATATTCAGTGTACCTTGAAAGTGACAGAGGTAAGGGGCCAACCAAAAAAAAAAAAAAAAAAAATCCTCGGTCCCGTCTCTTCCCTTTGGACCCCCTGCGGCCCCCGTGACAACTACAAACCACCGACTGTCCGAGAGGGAGAGGGCCGCGCTTAGTTGTTAGAAATAATTTGTTCTTTGTTCTGTTGTCTGGAGATGAGTCGCGCGGAGTCTCATGATGGGTGTGTGGGAGATGAAGAGACAAGGGCGAGACGGGGGGAGAGATGATGGGGGGAGGGAAGATGGGGAAGGAGGCTGGGGAGAGAGAAGATGGGGAGGGAGGCTGGGGAGAGAGAAATATGGGGAGGGAGGCTGGGGAGAGGAGCTGAGGAGAGGAGATGGGGAAGGAGGCTGGGGAGGGCAGAAGGGGAGAGAGAAGATAGGGATAGGAGCTGGGGGGAAGGAAGATGGAGAAGTAGGCTGGGGAGAGAGGAGATGGGGAGAGAAAAAATAGGGAGGGAAGAAGGGGAGAAAATAAGGAGAGAGGAACTGCTGGGGTGAGAGAAGATGGGGAAGGAGGCTGGAGATCTTAAGTAATCTTAAGTAAGATTTGCAGGTAGTATAATGTATCATTATCAAATGATTGCTACAATTGAATTTTGGAAATTATTTGAAGCTGACAACAATTAGTAATGAATACATTACACAATATAATGGTAATATACATTATTTCAAAAGTGTGCAATTAATCGAATATTCACAAATCACGATTACTGTTCTTCCCAACATCTCTCTATGTGACACCATCAATCCTTTGAGGATTATGACGCGTTTTAAGTTATTTGAACTATCATCGGAATTTGTAAAAATGTTGTTTTCCGGTTTGCCTTAAAATTACAGGCCCGCTATCGCTTGCCAGGAAAACATCGACAGCTAAATGGCACAAAAGGTCTTAAAATTGGCAACGAAAAAGGGCGAAAGGTGTTAAAATCGCCAAACTAATGGGCCAAACGTTTTAAAATCTGAAAACTAATGGGACTAAACACGAGGGAGGAGGAAGACTCGAAAAATCAACTGCCTCCCCTTAACCCCTTGAGCACCATGATGCCTTTTCACCTTTGCTGTTGCCTACAATTACATTTTATGCAGTTTAAGAAGGACCCGTGTTACTAAGAGGGTTTATCGAGCTAGTATTTACCCATTGGAGTCACATAGACTACAAACTAAAGAAAATCGTCATATGGTAACCAGAATATGATGGAAATTACGTCATGGTATTGAAGGGGTTAAGGGGGGATGGTTCACTTTTTGGGCGATGTTTGCATGTATTCATTATTTTCTAGTTTCCTCCCTAGACCTCCATCAAATTAAAAATAAAACATCCATTAGATCCCCCTTCTAGATTAATTTGTACATTTTTCGGTAGAAATATTTCCCGGCCAAAGGCCGGTTCTTCCAACATTACAAGCTCACTATCGTTCGCCAGGGAAAACATCGACACCTAAATAGCACGAAAGGTCTAAATATTGACGAAGAAATGGGGCGAAAGGTCTTAAAATCGACTAACTAATGGGGCAAACATCTTAACATCTGAAAACGAATGGGGCTAAACATGCGGGAGAAAGTGGTCCAGAAAAACGACCCATGTCCCCTTAAGCAGGTGCCAGGCCAGAGCACATGAGAGATGAGACCCACAACGAGTACGGAAGGCTCACTCCCTCTCCGCTATGATGCACAGATGGTTGCTGCTGATGCCATCAACAATATATCTGACCTATGAGCAGACACAGATGATACAGACCAAACAATATATAGCTGGCAAGATTCTCAGATGTTATAGATAAAAGGGATGTATGCCATTATAGCTATATATATACATAGTCATTGGAAACGCAACCACCAAGTTAAGGGGGGTGACCTACTTTTTGTATTTTTGTCCTTTTCTATGTTTCTCTGGCTTGTATCCATTCGGCCCCATTCAGCCAACTATTTTAAGACGTTTATCCCCATCTAGGTGTCGATTTCTTCCTGGCGAGCGATAGCGAGCCAGCATTCTATGAAGAAATCCGGCTTCGCCGGAGAAGTTTTTCTATCGAAAAATGTACAAATTTAGCCTGCTGTCAAACAAAAATAAAAAATATGCTGGCTCGCTACTGCTCACTATCATAGATTCGAATCCTGCAACAAGTGCCCCCCACAGGCAGTTTTGCCTTTTGTCTCCTTCATGCAAATAGAAAAAATATATAAATTAAAAAAACAAAATATATATAAATATATAAAGTAACACCCCGTTCTTAACAGTAATCATCAATTACAAACCCCAATGAACTTTAATTAACTAATGAAAGCATATGGTACTCCCTGGATTCGAAATACAATAGAAAACTAAATATAATAGAGTAAAATAAACCGTGCCCAGTTGAAGGTCACTAATAAGGTAGGAATTATTTGTGGAGTGGTGGAGAGGAGGCCAGGAGGAGGAGGGGTGTAGTTGTCAGGGCCGGCAGGAGGGGGTCCGGGGCCGGAGCTGTTGTCTGCCCATCACCCCACCAGCAGTCCTGCCACTGGGAACCGGCCACCACCGGCCCCACACGATACTCAAAACAACATCTACAGGGATAGTTTTTTTTATGGTATGTTTGTGTATGAAGGAAACAAAAAAACAAAGATGCCTGTAACAAGTGTCCCTCCCCAAGGTAAAAAGAGTGATAGAGAGCCAAAATAAAGGTATTTCAGAAGTAACTTAAGGTGTGATGGAAAGAAGTGTGGTGTGATTGTTCAGTGTAGTTAAATGAATAGGAGGAGGAGGTGTTTGTGAGAGTTAGCTGGATTACGCATGGAAGTCTAGCGAGAAAACAAAATCGTAAATTAATTAATATGTACATAGACCAAAAAGCAAGCACTACCCCTTTAAGCACCTTGAGGATTATGACGCATTTTGACAGTTTATTCTGGCTAGTATTAGACGATTGTATGCAACTGGCTCGCAGTTTGGCTCGAACGTCCCTTGATTTTGGCCCTGTCACTCTTTCAACTATGGGGGAGGCACTCGCTATAGGCAGTTCTGCCTTTTGCCTCCCTCAATCACATAGACAAAAAAAATAGGAAGGATCTGTGGAAAAAAAAAAGGGAGAAGTCTGCCTCATATAACTCTCCGATTTTCATCTACCCTTCCTAATCTAAATAAAATCGTCTAATGATGGCCATAATATACTGCTAAAACGCGTCATATAAATTCTCAAGGGGTTAATTGATGGTATTAAGGCTATTGAAACACTTATAAACTCCTTCTCTACCGTCGACACACTCTGTATTTTATTCTGGCTACTACTAATTGTTTTTATTCAGTTTAGGAAGGATGTCTAGCAATTATAAGGCTTCAAACTATCCCAAATCCACCCTTTTAACTATCACAGATCCTTCCCAAGCTGCATAAAATCTTCTGGATATAGCTAGAATACAATATAACAGACGTCGCTGGTACAGAACGGGTTAAGCGTATCATGGTTGCTGAATATGAGCACATAATTTATACAGGGCAGATTCAGAACCCTGGGAAAAGCAAAACAAGAATGTGGTAGATTCTCCCAATAGATGGCTGTACTGTGACCACCTCACACCCTCTCCTGCACCGCTAATGTGATCACTAATGAAACGCCACACCTGCTAATTGAAAGACCTCACCTGCCTCTTTACCTTCTTCAGTATATGAGGAACCCTATGCTTACCTTGCTTTGGTTACCATGAGACAATTTTGAGAAATAGCCTTGTTCCTTGGAAATCTAAGTCGTAGGAGAAAGAGGAGGACACGGGTAACCTTATTGATTAAAGTCAACGTTTTGAAATCTTCTTTCTTTACAACGATGCAGTGTCCACAGGGAAGAAGTCCATAGATAAAAGTTTCGAATTATCTAGAGTCGATTTCCAAACAACAAGCCTATTGTTCAAGTATTGTGCAGACTAAATGGACGTTCCACAGTACAGTGGCTTCCCAAATTTTGATGATGATGAAATATGTTTCGTGATTTATCTTGGTCCTCCTCTTTCTCCTTAAATGATGTTATCCAGCTTGGAAGACTCTCTAGGAATCAAAGCAGTAGAACTGATCTCCATTAACCTTCTGGCTCCCACAATGTCTTCATTAAAATAAATAAAGCCGTCTTGACTCCTTTTGTACCGGCGACGTATTTCTTATTGTATTCTAGCTATATTTAGACGAAGTGTTGCAGTCTATGAAGGATCTGTGGTACTAAAAATGGTTAAGTGAGATAGTTCGAAGCCTATTAATTGCTGGAGGTTCTGTTTAAACAGAATATAGTTGTCTAATAGTAGCCAGAGTAAAGTTAAAGAGACGTCGCCGGTACAGAAAGGGTTAATGATAGCCAGCAAAATAGCATGAACAGCGTCATCGAGTGCTAATTAGGTTAATCATGTAACTCTATATATCTATATATTTATATATTCAGGCCCAGTCCAAACTTATTTTTTTTTTTTTTTTTGGGCAGGTTTACTGCATCTATGGCGAAACGAGCATAACATAAACACTGAAAAATTACTGGTTTAAAGAAGGTATGACAGGGGTAATCAAAGTGTCCATATGAATATACCCTTGTAATATAGAAAGTTCAAAAAATATATAAAATAAACACATCTCATTTATGTTAAAAACAAATAACTATTAGTATTCTCAATTACTTTATATACCTTTCGACACACTTGTTTTTGTTAGGTGTAGATGGTCAGTTACTTACCATACCATATTTAAACAAAACAAATCTGTCAGATGATGCCTTTCAAAATTATGTTTTAGTTACCCTAATAATTATTACCTTTTGAATTATATCTTGTTTTAAATAGCAAACCCGTTTTCTTAAGTATGTAGCAGTAACCAAAATAGATGGCATTTGTTAGTCTTATAAGCTTACGGAATGTCACTTTCTGCGCTCACTATTGTACTGTACATAGACTACAGATTGCATAGAGAGGCAAGCGTGACGTCACACGGTTATTTTGCCGCGCGTCCTAGGGATTTGGTGGCAGCACTGTTGTACGGTACAACAACCAAAGCACCTCAGTGGCTTGTCCTTATTATAGATACTCCTTGATATCTGTGCGCCTGCCAGCTGGCTTGCTGGTAGCAATAGATTAAGGAGGGAACGTATTTAAGAGTTAATTAATGATGGTAAAAACACTTGTAAATTATTTAATATAAATTAGATATATAAAAGCAAGATGAAAACATTAAGTATACATATACACTATAAAACATACTTATATATTTATGATGCAAGCTGTATACCTTCAAGCAACACAACAAGAATTAAAATGTAATTTTGAATATACATTATTAGTTACATGTTATGTAGATGTTATTTTGTAAAGTAGCACTATAACTGGACATTTATACTTATGACATCTAGAGATATTTTGCCCCACCATGAACGTTGGCAACTCTCGAATCTCGCATCAACAATGGCGGTGTTGGAGGAGGTTTGCTTGTGTACCTCCTCATAATGACGACAATTTCACGATGACTGGCCTTTACAGTAGCCTCTACTTATGTCTATTTCACTATGTCATGTCTGCAGAGTCTCTGGATAACGTTCAATTGATTTTTAATAGCGTTATTAGTACAAGGTAGGGATTATTATGAATTAATGGGGACCAAGGATAGTCAATATAATGTCTTTGTGGGGACCCTCCCATTGTCCTTTGCGATCGTGCTGCTATCTCTCGAACGCGCGGATCCCTATTTACAGATTTGTGGCGTCGGCTTTCCTCTCTATCCAATCTGTACTCTATGCTATTGTACAGTATAGCGCGTTGGGATGGGGGTGGTGGAGGGGGGATATAAAGCTTTTCTTTCTCCGGTACACTGTCTGTAATCTGGCCTTGGGATAATTATTAAAATATTAATTTATCTGTGCCAGCGTCATAACATTTGCATAATTATGACCAATAATATAAGACAATAATAACATATGTTATAATGCTTGTTATGCCTTAAGACACACCAGAGAAAGGGATCTTAATCTATGATATTATTGAAAACCGTAATGAACTGGCTTACTGGGTCGAAATGCTTCGAGCTGAGATTCGAAGCACCACGGAACTTTGTAGCACGTCAGTCTTCTCGTTGCTGCCGGTGAGTGTAGACGGTGAACAACATTAACAACAATACCCACGCCTTTTAACCCTTTGAGTACTAGCGACGTGTGTTATATTTTATTTTAACTTTATTTAGACGATATTATGCAGCTTAGGAAGGATCTGTGGTAGTTAGCCGATTGTAATCAGATTAGAAATTACCTCTTGCAATTACAAGGCTTCAAACTATCTCAACTAACACTTGTTGGTTGAGATAGTTTGAAACCTTATAATTGCAAGAGGTCTTTTCTAATCTGATTACAACCGTCTAATAGTTACCAGAATATGATGAGAAGGACGTCCGTGGTACTGAATTGGTTAATAGGGGTTGATAATATATATAAATGACATTGCAAGAGTGTACAGATTGTTACTTTCAACAGTTTAAGACCATACTCTGGCATGTGTGAAATTGACTATGCTGGAAGTAGCATGGCATACAGAGACCATATTAAGGGAGCCCACCTCGCTTTGTTTCTCTTTCTCTCCCTTTCTCTTTGGCTTGTATCCATTCGGTCCCATTCAGCCTACTGTTTTAAGACGCTTACCCCATCCAGGTATCAATATTTTCCTGGCGAGCTGTAGCGAGCCAGCATATATATATATTTTTGTTTTGATAGCAAGCTAAATTTGTAAGTTTTTCGATAGAAAAATTTCTCCGGCGAAGCCGGATTTCTCCATACAATGCTGGCTCGCTATCGCTCGCCAGGAAAAAATCGACAGCTGCATGGGGATAAACGTCTTGAACAGTTGGCTGAATGGGGCTGAATGGATAAAAGCCAAGGAAAGAGAAAAAAGGAAAGAAAGATCAAATAAAAAACGGTGACCCCCCCCCCCCTTCCCTTAACATATATAAAGTTAAGAAGGAGCATTGCACGTTATGCCAGCCAGCGTAGGCGACGAGGAGGGTGTACAAAGCTTGTTTAGTTACACATCACCGATATACTCAACTTAAGGTAAGCTACTAGATGTTCTACTATTTTGTTCTGGCGATGCTGAAATGTCCACTAACTATCTGGATTAATTTTATCTGTTGTAATCCATTTTATGAAACTACCACTCGTGCCCAGTGTATGCTTTCACAGATAAATAATCACTAAACTATTGAGACACCGCAAATATTCGCAAAACCTAATCATAATTATATATATATATATATATATATATATATATATATATATATATATTTTCTTTCTTTTTCTTTTCTTTTTTGTATACACTGTTTTAGGGAGTAGTTCCTGTTTGTGGATTTGTATAATTTTCACAGGATGTGTATTATGTCATTACTGCACAATGAAACTACATCTCTATATTCAAACCGTTTTATTTTTCAATACTTTTTTCAATATTCCAACTCCCTTCCTCTGATTATTATCAAGTTTGACACCTGGTCCGAAGCCATATATGACGTAGCCTACATGAATCTAATATTTTGTACTTCATTGATATATACAGTATGCATAGACCGTTGGAATTAAGTCTTTATATAAGAATTCCCTACATCGAAGAAAAACCCAGATTCGTCGCAAAACCATTGCATAAAAAAGTTCCAAGACAAAAAAGAAACCCTAGATTCCTGGCGGTCATTCAATCGCCCTCCTTCCATCTTGTATTCCACAGCGACCTGTTGGTATAAGTAGCAGCAACACTCGCCGCCTCCTAAAAAAAAGCGCAGACAAGGTTGAGTTTATACTGTAATGGCTGTACCTCGAAAGTTATGTCTTATATATAATGTTGATGACCCATACAACATTCCTATATATGTCATGCTATTCCATGCATATTCGAACCAGTCTCTGGATGAATTGATTCACATAATGTTTTGCCTGATATTTGCATTTCGGAGGTTCGTTTAATTCGTCCAAGCCTTCAAATTATATCCGAATTAATGACCTCGACTGTAAACATCGAACCAGCCAACACCTCACATTCCAGCGGAGGTAACCAGTTCACCGATTTGTCCATCTCCTTAAGGGGGATGGGCTTATTTATTTCCTCATATATTTACCATTTTATACAAAACATTCAGTTTCCTCCCTAGACGTCCATCAAGCTGCAAATAACACCCGCTAGAAGCCCCTTTCAAGATAAATTTGTACATTTTTGGTAGAATAATGTCCCGGCCGAAAGCCGCTTACTCTTAAAATTACAGGCTCGCTATCGCTCGCCAGAAAAATTCGACACCTAAATGTCACGAAAGATCTTAATTTTGATAAATAAATTGGGTGTAATGTTATAAAATCGCCAAACTAATGAGTTGGACGTCTTAAAATCTAAAAAAAAAAACATTGAATTAAGCACGAGGGAGAAAGGGTCCAGCAAAACCAGCCCATCTCCCCTTAACTCTCTCTCTCTGCTGCTTGGCCCAATATCGCGTGTGTGATCGTGCCTCCTAGATGGCTCTGTCATCGCCTCTCACACCGACAGGAGATTAATGGGGAGTCCTGATTACAGTCTGGGCCGATTTGGGGGGCGCACGATTGGAGGGCTGGGTGGTAGGCTGGCTAGACGGAATGGGAGAGAGAGGGAAAATATATATATAGATAAAGAGAGTGGATATGGATAATGCTTTGAAATAGATTAGTTATGGAGAGAACAATTATGTGGTGTATGAAATTATACATTATAGCAGAAGAAATAAGACAGCAAGGGTCTGCAAAGATGGTGGATAGTTGGTTGACAAACCATATGACAGTCGTAGGGTTTGCATTGATTGTATGGAAAATATACACACTATCTTCGCGTAACTTGTTATTGTTAGTTAGTTAAAATAGGGTTTCAGAGGCTATCAACCCTATTGGAATATTAAGCCAGCACACTTAAAGTCAAGAATAATGTCAGGAGTAGAGCCCTTTTTCTAGAACTCCAGTCCCTTGTACCTTTTATAATAATATCAATATTTGTATCCCACTATTACTGACGACATACGATTCTTCTCAACCTGAGTCAGGGGTTATCAAGAGCAAATAAAACAGTGGACACGAGCGAGGAAGGGTAATCACGATGGATGATGGGAGCGTGAGGATCCACTTCATATTTTACCGTCAGTTTATGGAGGCTCTGTTTCGTGAGTCGTGTAATGGAATCTGAGTTATTGAGGCTACTAAGCTTTGTGCCAAGATCACAGCGGGATACCACCATTTATTTTAAAGTAATACTTTCAGATGTTTTGTTCGTGTTTTGTGTTTTCTTTGAATGAATCTATAAGCCTGTCGCAAATATATATGAAATTATACAAATTGTCTTCAATCCAATTTCCGTGCAAACTATCGATAACAAAAGATCAGTCAGTCTCACTTTCCCAAACACATTGTCTTCGTGCAATGTACAGTTTGCCTCACATATTCTATTCCGTTGGGGTCGTGATTTGGCCGCGCTACACCCACTTCCCCAACCACCCTCCCTCCACCTCATATTGGTAGGAGGTGGAGTGAGGGAGGGAGGTTAGGGAAGTGGGTGTAGCGCTGCCAAATCACGACCCCAACGGAATAGAATATGTGCGGCAAACTGTACTATCAACGCCAAAAGTGTGTTCTCCCAACCTGCCAGTGTGTGAATCCGAATCAGCTGGGGGTCGAAAAACGAAGCATTTATTGGGTGTAAATGGCACTTCTTTCAGATGCTTCGTTTGTCGACCCCCACGGTTGAGGGAACGATGTTTTGTCGTTGATAGTCTCGTCGTAAATGCTCCATAGCTATCTCGGTGGTCATATTAACACTAGCTCAACTGACGTCTTGTGGGCTTATTATGTTGTTTTATTTGTATTATTGTCGTTATTATGGCTATATTATTATTTGCCCCTTGACCTTTGAAAAATAATATCAAAATCATCTCATACCCTCTACAATCATTTACGACGCCCGGACCCTCTTCAGATAAATGTGTAGTTATTTAGGTAGGAATATATCTCGTCCTAAGGCCAATTTTGTCAAAACTGCAGGCATGCTATCGTAAACCAAGAACCGATCGACACATGACTGGGGCGAAACGTTTTATAATGGCTAAATTAATGGGATGAAGTGTCTTAAATCCTTCAAACTAATAAGGTGAAACAAGGGTGGTTAACAACAACAAATAAAACATATATAAATAAAAGACTAGCCACAAGTTAGAAAGGGTTAACATGTGTTGACGTATGGTTCAGTTGATATGGCAGTGATCTCATCCGAGGAGAATATGCAGTTGTATCCACTACTATAATTACTTATTTAATTCGGTGACTATTGTATATATTAATTTATACCAGTACTCTTGCCCCCCCCCCCCTAAAGATTGGGTCTGAGTAAATAGATAGATAGTACTCTTGCACTAATGTATTCAGTTTAGCTAAAAATGAAGATCTCGAAGTCTAAGGATTAACATTATTGTAGGTCTATATTATAAAATTATTGTATATTATGGTCCCTTGATTTTGGCCTTGTCACATTTTCAACTCTGGGGGTGGCACTCGTCACAGGCAGTTCTGCTTTTGGTATCCCTCATTCACATAGAACGGAAACAAAGTTGCTCAAGCCATCCTTAAACCTCATACCGTTTTCTGCCTGTGACCTCCATTATACTAATACTCATTTGTATATCTTTACAGTGATCAGAAGCAGACATTCACTCACGAACATACAGTATAGTGTACAGTCGGCCTAAAAAGTTATGTATCGGCACCAAGTATGTTTTGATCAATAATTGGTATCAGTAATGTCTAACACTTTATTTATTCGTTTCGAGTGAGATATAAAAACATGATCCTACACTTCCCCACCCGATTCAACATCTGACCGACATTAATATAGCACAGACGAGCCAAACGTAATGACAGCTGAGACATGACTTTCTAACGCCAACGTACTCTTCAAAATTAGGTTTCCTGATGTGGCCCTTATACTTTACCAATTGTATCCAGATATTATGACACCGATTATGGCACCTTCACTGTATTCTTGGGGCAATAAACCATCATCATACTGAGAGAGAGAGAGAGAGAGAGAGAGAGAGAGAGAGAGAGAGAGAGAGAGAGAGAGAGAGAGAGAAAACCACATACCAATACCCAGACAGCCTACATGTACTCATCTATAGAGCTTTGTTATCTGCACAGACCACATCAGCTAGTTTCGATCAGGCCCAGCTTCCCTCCCTCCCTCCTTCCTTCCTACCCCACTGATCACACCTCCGCGGGAGACTTACACCACCATGACGCACACAATTTCAACCCCTTCGGATAACGCCTTTTGCATATATTTCGGACTACCGTTAGACGATTTTATTCATTATAGGATATTATTTTCAACATGTCCGCACCAGGAAGTCCCTCTCACCCACCGATCCTGCCTTTCTGGCCTTTCCTCTAATTTCCACTCTGTGGAACACCACCTCTCCTCTGCCAACCCTGATCTTTTCGTACCAAAACGCACTTGTCTGGGACTACTGACAGCAAACTCTTTTCTGTCTCCTCCTATTATCTCTATCCTCAGTTTCAAGCCAAAGGTGGATCTTGCTTTCTCTCGTGTTTCCGAGTTTGACTCTTTTGAATTCTTAACTCTCTGGCTAAAGCTTTCTTGCCACTCACAAACTAAATATCTGCGCTGTTTATCTCTCCCCTAATTTTACTGACTATCCAAAATTCTTTGACTATCATACTTCTAAAATGGAACATATTCTATCCATCTCTCCTTACGCAGAAATCTCCATCTTAGGAGATTTCAACGTTCACCACCGCCAATGGCTATTCTCTGTTTCCACTGACCAACCTGGTGTACAAGCCTACATCTTTTCTATCCTAAATGACCTAGAGCAATTAGTCTAGCAAACCACCCGTATCCCGGATCGCTTCGGAGATCGGCACAACATTCTTGACTTATTTCTAATCTCTAACCCTTCCGGTAATACTACAAATTTGTTCTCTCCTTTGGGCTCCTCCGACCATAAAATTATCTCTGTCACCTGTCCTATCTCTCCGGTATGGCCACCTGATCCTCCCAGCTGGCGGCGCTTGTGGCACTTTGGCGCTGCTGACTGGGAGGCTCTTCGGTAGTACTTCTTTGATTTCCCATAGAATGACTTTTGCTTACGTGGCCGGGAACCCTCGGAGAGGGCTGAACGCATTACCGAGGTAATCCTCTCGTGCATGGAAGCATATACATTCCATTTTCTTTCTCTCAGTCTAATGCAATTTTTTTTTGGTTTACTCACGCTTGCTCTACAGCTATCTGCAGTAAGGAGGAAGCATTCAAACGGTACCGTCACCTTCAAACTCAAGAATCTCATACTTCCTATGTTTCTGCCCGGAATCAAGCCAAATCTGTTCTTCGCCTTGTCAAACATTCTTTCATCGATAATAAATGCACTGAACTATCCACCTCTAGCTCCTCCCAAGCCTTCTGGCATCTAGCCAAAAACCTCTCCAACAATTTTTTGTCTTCGTCTTTCCCTCTTCTTTTCTACTCTGACGGCACCACCATCACTTCTTCCTCTGACAAAGCTGAACTCTTCGCTAACACTTTCGCTACAAACTCCACTTTGGATGATTCCTGTGTTATTCCTCCCTCTCCACCCCCCTCTCTCCTGCTTATGCCTAATATTCTAATCTCTTCCAAGGATGTACTTTTCACCCTCTCTGGACTTAATACTAATAAGGCGTACGGACCGGATGGTGTTCCTCCTATTGTATTAAAAAACTGTGCTTCCGTGACGATTCCCTGCCTAGGCAAACTCTTCCATCTCTGTCTCTCCTCTAACATCTTTCCTTCTTGCTGGAAGTTTGCTCTCAATCAACCTGTCCCAAAGAAGGGTGACCGCTCTCAACCCTCCAACTATCGTCCAATTGCTATCATTTCTTGCATATCTAAAGTTTTTAAAACTATTCTTGCCTCGAAATGTCTTAAGCATTTATCTTCCCATAACCTACTCTCAGACCGCCAGTACGGCTTCCTTAAGGGCTACTCTACTGGTGATCTTCATTCTTATCTTACTAACTCTTGTTCATCCTCCATTCGAGATTTCGGTGAGATTTTTGCTGTTGTGCTAAACATATCCAAGGCCTTCGATAGAGTCTGGCACAAATCCCTTATTTTCAAACTACCCTCCTACGGTTTCTATCCCTCCTTTGTTTCGAATTTCCTTTCCGGCCGTTCCATAGCTGTCGTTGTGGATGGCCACCATTCACTTCCTCAACCTATCAACTCCGGTGTTTCTCAGGGTTCTGTTCTATCTCCAATTATCTTCCTATTATTCATTAACGACCTTCTCAACTGCACCTCCAGTCCCATTCACTCATATATGGACGACTCTACATTAGACCATTCAACTAGCCTTCCACAAAATTATTCACAGCAGGAACTCCAAAACTCACGTAAGGAGGCCATAAAACACCTATCTTCTGATCTCTCTACTAATGCAAATTGCTGCAGAGAAAACTTTGTTTATTTCAATGCTTCCAAAACTCAATTTCTCCATCTGTTAACTCATCGTCCCCTTCCAGAAAACTATGACCTACTCTTCATCAACATACAAATTAACCCTTCATCCTCTCTTAATATTCTTGGTGTCTCCTTTTCTTCTGATCTCTCTTGGAAAGAGAGCTAAAACCGCTTCCCAGAAGCCGGGTGTGCTCAACCGCCTCTATGGGTATACCCCTGCGCAGCTTCTTGCTCTGTACAGGGGCACAGTGCGTCCATGTATCGAGTACTGTTCACACGTGTAGGGAGGATCCTCACACACTTCTAGACAAAGTAGAAAAGAAAGCCTTCCGTCTCATTAACTCACGTCCTCCCACCAATTTTCTGCAGTCTCTCTCTCTTCGCCGCAATGTTGCATCTTTTTTCACTGTTCTACGGCTATTACAATAACCAGCTCTCTCAGTGTATACCACTCCCTCTTCGTAGAGCACATAGCACCCATCTTGCAACACAATCCCACCCCTACTCTGTGCAACTCTCCAACCCAAGAGTGAAACGTTATTCTCAGTCTTTCTTCTATTCAACAGCTGAGCTCTGGAACTCTATCCCAGAATCATTTTTTTCCTCTTCCTATGACATGAATTGCTTCAAACTCCGTGTGTTCAGGCATTTTGGCTCGAACGTCACTTGATTTTGGCCCTGTCACTCTTTCAACTCTGGGGGAGGCACTCGCTACAGGCAGCTCCGCCTTTTGTCTCCCTCACTCACATAGAAAAAATAAATAAAAAAAAGGTGATCACGCCCCAGCAGGAGTCTCACACTACCATGACATATGCAATTTAGCCCTCTGAGGCTCGATGACGCATTTATTTTCTGTTTTCTGTCTAATATCAGACGATTTCGTTCAGATCAGTAAGGGTATGTAGAAGTTAGAGGGTTAATTGAGATAGTCTTTACCCTATTAGGGGAGACTAGCCGTTTGTTTGGTCTATTAATTAGTTTATTCATATAGTGTTTAAGTTTCCTCCCTAGACCTCCATCAAACTTAGAAAAAAAACCCTAGATAAATAAAGATAAATTTGTACATTTTTCGGTAGAAAAATTTCCCGGCCGAGGGCCGGTTCCTCTTAAAATTGCAGGCTCGCTTACGCTCGCCAGGAAATAATCGACACCTAAATGGCATGAAAGGTCTTAAAATTGACAACGAAATGGGGTGAAAGGTGTTAAAATCGCCAAACTAATGGGCCGAACGTCTTCCAATCTCAAAACTAGTGGGGCTAAACATTAGGGAGAAGAGGGTCCATAAAAACGGTCTGCCTCCCCTTAACTCCCACAGAATCTTCCTAAGCTATGTTTATTAGTCTAATGATTGGCAGAACAAATTTCAAAACGCGTCATGATCCCCAAGGGTTATGGTCAAGTCATGTGAGAGTTTTAGCCTTATTTTGATATTTTGGGGAGGTATTTAGTTTGTTCCCTACTTTTTCATCAAGCTTAAAATTACACCCCCTAGACCCACTTTCAAGATAAATTTGTTCATTTTTCGGTAGAAAAATTTCCCGGCCGGAGGCCGGTTGCTCTTAAATTACTGGCTCGGTATCGCTCGCCAGGAATATATGGACACCTTAACGGCACGAAAAGTCTTAAAATTGACAGAAATGGGGCAAAATGTCTTAAAATATCCAAACTACTAGGGCGAAGGTCTTAAAATCTCAAAAGCAATGGGGCTAAACATGAGGGAGAAAGGGGTCCAGAAAAAACTCCCTCAAGTGGAAATCTCCCCTTAACATTTGCATCAACAACTTTATACTAGCCATGTAATATGCAATACCAATGTATTATTTCAATTACACAATGTACGTTTTTGCCTTCATTCTCCATATTCAATGCCCGTTTATGTTATCCTATATATCATCAGACTAAACTATCATAACTTCAGGAAAGACCTCTCGAAGTAAGAGGGGATCAATCAAAATGTACATTAATATGTATCCGACAATCATATCTGTCGTTCTAGCTACCACCAAACATTTTGTTCAGCTTAGGTCAGACGGTTAAGGCGGGATGGGCGTATTTAAGGCGGGATGGGCGTATTTAATTGCTCATTTATGTTTCTTTCTATTGTATTTTTAGTTTCCTCCCTAGACCTCCATCAAGCTTAAAAAAAAAACATCTGCCCAAGACCTTCCTTCAAGATAAATTTGTACATTTGTCGATATAAAAATGTCCTGGCCAAAGGACGGTTTCTCTTAGATAACAGGCTCGCTATCGCTCGCCAAACTAATGGGGCGAACGTCTTAAAATCTGAAACTAAAGGTGCTAAGCATGAGGGAGAAAGGTGTCCAGAAAAACGGACCACATCTCCCCTTAAGGAGAGATTTCCACTCGAGCGATTTTTTTCTGGATCCCTTTCTCTCTCATGTTTAGTCCCATTAGTTTGGTGATTTTAAGAACTTTTGCCCCATTTCTGTCAATTTTACGACCTTTCGTGCCATTTAGGTGTCGATTTTATCCTGGCGAGCGATAGCGAGCCTGTAATTTAAGAGGAACCGGCCTTTGGCCGGGAAATTTTTCTACCGAAAAATGTACAAATTTATCTTGAAAGGGGGTCTAGGGGCTGTAATTTTAAGATTTATGGAATTCTAGGGAACGAACTAAAAACCTCCCCTTAAGAGAATTGAGGTTACTACTTTTCATCAGCATTATGCACGTATCGGAAGAGCCAGTCTCTAATGTTGTGTTCCATGTAAATTATATTCCTGGTCGATGCTTTATGGCTTTCAGAGAGCCCACCTCGCTTTTTTGGCTCTTTCTCTCCTTCTCTCTTTGGCTTGTATCCATTCGGTCCCATTCAGCCTACTGTTTTAAGACGTTTACCCCCATCCAGGTGTCAATATTTTCTTGGCGAGCGGTAGCGAGCCAGCATATATATGTTTTGTTTTGATAGCAAGCTAAATTTGTACATTTTTCGATAGAAACATTTCTCCGGCGAAGCCGGATTTCTCCATACAATGCTGGCTCGCTATCGCTCGCCACGAAGAAATCGACACCTGGATGGGGATACACGTTTTAAAACAGTGGGCTGAATGGGGCCGAATGGATACAAGCCAGGGAAAGAGAGAAAAGGAGAGAAAGATAAAAAAAAAACGGTGACCCTCCTTAAAGCATATAATCTTATCTCAGTTTGGGTTGCGAACACAGGAAAGCATTAGCAAGCAGCGTTGATCTTTTTTTGCTTCACCAACAGCCTTTTACACCTTGATGCCGATAGCTTGGACAATGGTCTCTCTCTTTGATACGATAGATAATAGTTTCTCTCTCTCTCTCTCTCTCTCTCTCTCTCTCTCTCTCTCTCTCTCTCTCTCTCTCTCTCTCTCTCTCTCTGATACGATAGATAATAGTTTCTCTCTTATTGCCTCTCTCCCTATCTCTCTCTCTTTGATACGATAGATAATAGTTTCTCTCTTATTGCCTCTCTCTCTCTCTCTCTCTCTCTCTCTCTCTCTCTCTCTCTCTCTCTCTCTCTCTCTCTCTCTCTCTCTCTCTCTCTCTCGTCTCCTGTCTCTCCCCCCTCCCTCTCTCCCCTCTCTCTCTCTCTCTCTCTCTCTCTCTCTCTCTCTCTCTCTCTCTCTCTCTCTCTCTCTCTCTCTTTGATACGATATATAATAGTTTCTCTCGTATTGCTTCGTTCTTGACGACAGCTTTAAGCCCAATATCAATAGGCAAATTAATGGTTTATCTCCTTATATTTTCTTGAACGACAGCCTAAGGATAGATGGAAACATGAATTAATAATGGTTCCTTTATTTGTTTATTCTATTGTTTTATTTTTTTATTTTAATGCGAACCTTGCACTCGATGTTCATAGAATGGATAATATTTTCTCTCCATTTTTCTTGACGACAACTCGATGCAAAAATGGAGTATAACTGTTCTTATCTTCTATTTTCACAACACATTCGCTCCTTGATGAAAATATGATGGGTAAAAGTTCCTCTCCGCTTTATATATTTTTTCTCGGTCAAAGTTCCTCTCCGTGTTATTATTATTTGTTGTTTTCTCGACCCTTGCCCTGGATGCCGATCGGGTAATGGATTTTTGTCTGGTGCCCCCGTGTGAGGCGATAACAAGGAACACCTTCGCTGCAGACGCCTAATGGACCCCGGAGAATCATTTATCCCGAGACAACACCTTAAGGGGGGTCACCGGTTCTTATTTTATCTTCCTCTCCTTTTCTCTCTTTCCATGGCTTGTATCCATTCGGCCCCATTCAGCCAACTGTTTTAAGACGTTTATCACCATCCAGGTGTCGATTTCTTCCTGGCGAGCGATAGCGAGCCAGCAATGTATGGAGAAATCCGGCTTCGCCGGAGAAATTTTTCTATCGAAAAATGTACAAATTTAGCTAGCTGTGAAAACAGAAAAATACATATATGATGGCTCGCTAATGCTCACCAGGAAAATATTGACACCTGGATGGGGGTAAAGGTCTTAAAACAGTAGGTTGAATAGGGCCGAATGGATACAAGCCAAAGAGAGAGGGAGAGAAAGAGAAAAAAGCGAGGTGGGCTCCCTTAACACCCAAGACTCCCCGCGGAGGCCTCGTAGACTTGACAGGTCTTACGGGACGGAGGGAGTGATTGAACGAGGGGCAGGGATACCAAGTCAAGTCCGCTAGATAGTAAACAAAAATACGAAACTTGCTACAATAATGGCACAATCTCTACAATGTCGCTCTAAATATCTCAAATCTACAGAATATTGCTAGAATATAAGGCACTGGATACCTCTAGATCGAAGTAAATACCTCTAGGTCGAAGTAAATACCTCTAGATCTAGCGGTAAAGTAGCTAAATTGTTAACACTAGCGAGGGTATGTGTTTACAAACGGTTCCGTGTGGGTCATTTATTCAATTCCCACGTCTCAATGTAGCTAAACCTATTTCAACTAAGTAAAATCTACCTTGACCAATTTTGGTTAGCTAATCCAATCAAAACAATGCTGACAGATCTTCGTGGACAGAAAATAAGTAAATATGGTGTATTTATTTTGAACGGTAATTCAATGCCTATGTTCAAGCCAATGTAATGTTAAACTAGCCTTTATTAACTTAGCCAACAAAATATTCATCCAAAACGAGACGACTTAACATAAACTACTGTGCCTTAAGGGGAGATTTCCACTTGAGGATTTTTTGTCTTTACCCCTTTCTCCCTCATGTTTAGCCCCATTGCTTTTGAGATTTTAAGACGTTCGTCCCATTATTTTGACGATTTTAAGAACTTTCAATCCACTTCTGTCAATTTTAAGACCTTTCGTGGCATTTAGGTGTCGATTTTATCCTGGCGAGCGATAGCGAGCCTGTAATTTAAGAGGACCCGGCTTTCAGCCGGGACATTTTTCTACCGAAAAATGTACAAATTTATCTTGAAAGGGGCTCAAGGAGGTGTAATCTTAAACTTGAAGGATATCTAGGGACAAAACTAAAAACCTCCCCTTAATCTAGAAGAATACGTACTATACGTAGATCATCTCAGACGAAGAGAACGAGCCGGAGAAGTGTACATTAGCCTATATATATGTGTTGAAAGGTTTCTAGTTGGTCAGTAAATCATAAATGTATCCCAATACAGCTATACTAAAATATTATTATATTAACGTCTATACAAAATACCCTAACCTAACCAATTCTAAGCTGTTCTTGCTTTAGCTAATCTGACATAATTTGATATAACCTGAGTTGGGGTATTCAATGGGTTTGGCTTCTATTATGGTATTATGCAATAACCGAACCTTAATCGATTAAATATATTTGTTATAAATTTGGAGGGTGGCACGAATTCAGAGGATTATTATGGCCTTATCGAGTTAACTCCTCACACTTTCCGGCGGGGAACATTTATAGCTTACGAAACCCCCTCTTTCGCAAGTACGCAAGTATATCACAATGGCAAATCATAATAATAACACATATTTTTGTAAGCCTTTCATACCAACTATGTCAGATATCGTTTTTGTCATATTCGCTCAGTTGTGGGAAGTCATGTGTAAATAATATTATTTTTATTAATCTCACCACCACACCCCCAATGAAATTAATTAAAGTATATATGATCCACCGGGATTCGAACCCGGGTTATCACACACATATTTTTGCCACCTTAACCATTACACCACCAGAATTTAGTATGTCAGTTCCAGTCCTTATTTCATGAGTTACAGAAGCTGATCTTCAGTGCACAAAGACAATCATTCCTTATATTCAACATCTAACATTAAGGGGGGTGACCTGTTTTTGTTCTGTCCTTTTCTATCTTTCTCTGGCTTGTATCCATTTGGCCCCATTCAGCCTACTGTTTTAAGATGTTTATCCCCATCCAGGTGTCAATTTCATACTGGTGAGCGGTAGCGAGCCAGCATATTTTTTATTTTTGTTAGAGAGCAAGCTAAATTTGTACATTTTTCGATAGAAAAATGTCTCCGGCGAAGCCGGATTTCTTCTTATAATGCTGGCTCGCTATCGCTCGCCAGGAAGAAATCGACACCTAGATGGGGATAAACGTCTTAAAATAGTTGGCTGAATGGGGTCGAATGAATACAAGGCAGAGAAAGAGAGAAAAGGACAGAAATAACAAAAAGCAGGTCACCCCCCTTAATGAAGTCACTTTTCACTAACAAAAAACAAGCCCCAATATATGTCGATACCATACAACATTTCAGCAGTGTTCCTCATGGTCTCATTCAGTACCAGGGACGTCCTTTTCATCATATTCTGGCAACTATTAGACGACTATATTTATCTTAGGAAGGACCTCTAGCAATGAATAAGGCTTCCAACTCGCTGGGGCCACCCTTGTTTTAACTACCTGCATAACATCGTCTAAAGTGGTGATGGGCTGGTCTATCAGAGTGAGAACTGAGCGATCTCTGCCATACCCTTAGCTTACTCTGACTGTTCCTTTTACTTATATATTTTCTAGATCTCAAGTGACGGCGTCTCTTCCGTGGATTGCCCTTCCAATTTGCCAACCCAGAGGTTGGTAGATTGGAAGCCAAAGCGTCACATTTTGCCTTTGCCCCTCACTTTCTCTTCATAATTGCTGAGGGGCACAGGGCCCTGGGTGGGGCTTTGGTTTCCCGGGTGTTTCCGCACCCTCCTCAGTTTCCCGCCATGGAGTGGCTTCGGTCACCCAGGCTTTATCGTGGTAGGCAGGGAGGGTTCTGTTGGGGCGCTCGGTTATGGCCTTGGCCTTGCTCGGGGCCTTGGGGCTGTTCGGCCAGGCAGCCTGAGGAAAACCAACAACAACAACAACATCGTCTAAATATAGCTAGCATACAAACTACCACACGTCACTGGTACTCAAAGGGTTAAGAATACTGCCTCACAATGTTGAAGGTTGATCGAAGCCCTTGTTCTTATCAGGCGATGATAGATGATTCCCTGGCCTGACTGACGCACGGGGGAGGTGTGAGGGGCGGTGCTATATCTAGATGGGGTTGAAGGTAACGTATTTTAAGGGGCAGGTAGTCGGTTTTCCTTTACCCCCTTCTCCCTCATGATTAGCATATTAGTTTTAGATTATTAGTCGTTCGTTCCATTAGTTTGGAGATTTTAAGACCTTTTGCCCCATATCTTTGTCAATATTAGGACCCTTCGTACCATTTAGGTGTCGATTTTTTCCTGGCGAGCGATAGTGAGCCAGCATTCTATGGAGAAATCCGGCTTCGCCGGAGAAATTTTTCTATCGAAAAAATTTCAAATTTAGCTTGTCAAAAAAAAATATATATATACGCTGGCTCGCTACCGCTCGCCAGGAAAATATTGACACCTGGATGGGGGTAAACGTCTTAAAACAGTAGGCTGAATGGGGCGGAACGTATACAAGCCAAAGAACTCACAATGTTGAAGGTTG
This sequence comes from Paralithodes platypus, assembly GCA_032716605.1. NCBI lineage: Eukaryota > Metazoa > Arthropoda > Malacostraca > Decapoda > Lithodidae > Paralithodes > Paralithodes platypus. The sequence goes on from CM064487.1 coordinate 113,380,351, forward strand.
ATCGAAGCCCTTGTTGTTGCTATAGATGATTCTCTGACCTGACTGACGCACGGGGGAGGTGTGAGGGGCGGTGCTATATCTAGATGGGGTTGAAGGTAACGTCTTTTAAGTGAGAAATTCCTCCACATTGGTTTCTGCGTGCGCAATTTTGTATTTCTGGCGCTAAGGTCTGTCTTTTTATGGTAGTGTATCTACGTTTCCGTTAGCGCTATATTGCATAATTGATACTGTATTATCTGTCTGTAGTGCTATAGGCTCAATAGTTGACAGATAGCCTTGATGAACAAATAAATACATATTTAAGAGGAACTTCATAATCTTGTATTTGAAAATAAGAACAACAGTTTATGGACGGTTGAAGGCAAATGTATTTGTCAATTAAAATAGTTTTCCTTTGAACGTTACTTAATTAAAAAATCAGTTTGTATAACAACATTTAAATCGCATAATCTTTGTTTTCAATTAAATTGAAAATTTGCAACTATTGACTTACGCGATAGTGTTTGCCTATCTTCCAGTGTTGTCCAGACAGGAGGTCGCATTAATTAATAATGTACCATTTACCCTTCAGAAAACCAATATCTGCAATGTTTTATCTATACAGGAGAACAATGTAACTATGCCCACTGTCTCGAACTTAAGTATCTAGTAGATATGGGGCCACGGCCGCAGAATAAACTGACAAACTACTCATTCCAGAGTGCACTCTAAGTTCCTAAGTATACAATTCATGAAATGGGAAGAATATCGTTCAAAAGTAAAGTGAAGGTTATCCGATACTACCATTACACGGCGTGTCATCATAATATATGAAATGAACTTCTAAATTTATCAAAACTGATAAACATAATACCTTATATATTCCTTTCGTTTATGTGCTCAAATTAGCACACATAATCGGTGCAGTACCTCTTAGGTGTATTATGTGTGTTACATTTAATCATTCAATGTTTAATGTGTTTCCAAAGTAGACAACACGGCGAGTACTGCAAATAGATTAGGACTATAATCTCCCCGTAGAAGGGCCTGGTATCTAGATGGGTTGAGGGCCCCTGGCGAGCATGAGGCGTGTAGGCTCCGGTAGGTGCCAGATCAGGCCCCGGTGATACGCTCATCGAGGGAAGAGGGTACATGGGGTAATAGATTCATTAGGGTTTCTCTTTCATATTACAGTGCATATTTGACCACGCGTCCTATCTACCTATTTTTGTTAATGTTTGTGATTGCGTATTAATGTTCAAAAGTGTGGCATACTTATTTGGAACTGGGTATAATATAGGATGCATGGCCCCGTGTGCAGCCAACTGTATATTCTATAATGGTACCGTCAAATGGGGTAATTGTGGACACCTAGGGCAAAATTAAGGGAAGTCCATAAAACTCTTATTATTCATTATACAGACATTTTATCTATTCAAACATACACAACAACATCAACCCCTTCTTTATCGGCGTAATTTTAATTTGATTCTAGCTATATTCAGACAATTTTGTTCAGCTTAAGAAGAATCTATGGCAGTATAAAGGGTTAAGTGAGATAGTTCGATGCCTGTTAGTTGCTGGAGGTCCTTTTTATAATGAGTAAAATCGTCTAATAGTAGCAAGAATAAAATTAGAGACGTCGCAGGTAAAGAAAGGGTTAGGCCATAATTTAACGAAAGACAAAACTCCCTGCCCATTTCAGGGAGTATGGGTTTGGCTACGAACTGTCTAACTGATTTAATGAACTGTCCTCAATTGCCCCAGGTGTCCACAATTATCCCCTTTGATGGTAGCGACTCAGATCCCAGCCCCCACCCCCTCACCCCCTCGCCCCCACCCTCTCTCGCACAATCATCAAAGTAGGTACAACACAGTAAACATCGGGGGTAGTTCGATATTCATTCACTCACCCTCGTAAATTTCCAATAGTGTTTTTCGGCCGTAAATGTGGAGTGCAAACAAAATAGGTGATTGTTGTGGACAGTACAGAGTCTTGAAGGTCAGGGCCGCTTATAGAGGAAATTATGGTGGTCTTTCTAAACTAGCTACCATTATGTATTACTTGTGACAATACTGTATATGCCACTGTATTCTATAAGCAGGGGACACATACAAAGATTCTTATGGATTAATTTTAGATTTACTATTTGGCAAAATATGTTCACAACAAACTTGAGGGAGGTACAGAAAGGCAAATAATGCATAAGATTATGTTCAATATAGAGTCAATATATATATAAGTTATGGTAGTTGAGCTATTTGCAGCATTAAATTAATTCCTATCTTACTAAGCAATTCTTTTGAATTAAAATTTGCCTTAAGTAGTTTGTGAAGGCCATAAAAAAACTATTAAGTCCCAACTCAAAGTGTTAGATTGCCATTGATACCGATTGTTCAGTCGTGGTCATGAATACTTGAACACGCGCTAATCATAAACATAACTTGGTGATCATTAAGGGCAGATTTCCACTTGAGGGATTTTTTTCTTTACCCCTTTCTCCCTCATGTTTAGCCCCATTGCTTTTGAGATTTTAAGACGTTCGCCCCATTAGTTTGGCGATTTTACGAACTTTCACCACATTTATGTCACTTTTAAGACCTTTCGTCCCATTTAGGTGTCGATGTTTTCCTGGCGAGCGATAGCGAGCCTGTAATTTAAGAGGAACCGGCCTTCGGCCGGGAAATTTTTCTACCGAAAAATGTACAAAATTATCTTGAAAGGGGGTTATGGGGGTGACATTTTAAGATTGCTGGAGGAGTAGGAAACAAACTAGAAACCTCCCCTTAACTATTGAAGTACTGTAATATAATATTCGTAGGTCAGGTAGTTTATCGATATAGTTGGTCAGAATTATAATTGAGCCTCCTAGGATAATAAATATCCTAAAATTATTGCAAAGCGTACTTCGGTAAAATGTGTAGTAGTGGAATATACGACTGATTGGGGAAGGATAATGACGCTGTACTGTTAGTGTAGATATATTTATACACTACTGAATAACAATTAAGATAAAGGAAGTATCGTTGTCATGCCGAATTGGAATGCAAAATACTAAAAGATACAGTATATTATAATTACCGGTAATACTGTGCACAAAATAACAATACCGGTACCAGCAATTGAGGTAAAAATAACATAGCTAATATGGACTTGTAAGCATTACCAAGGAAATAATAGTTCATTGATTAGTATATCAGAATATCAGTTAAAAGTTAGTCTTGGATCCTATTGAAATCCTCTATATGTATCTTAGAATGTAAGGATTTGATATCTCATAACTTCCTTGGATAAAATGTTATGGCGAAATAATGTTCAGAGTAAAATGACAAACTCTGCAAATGCCCCAAATATCCCTTTTATCCGTATCCCTATAGCATAAACTTCCGGTTGACGTAAGTGATATAGCGTTCCAACAGCAAGACACACACCGTCCAACAGATAAACCGTCAGGGAGGCTCGTGCAGTTTTCATCTATACGACTGTTGACTTACTGGGAACCATTTATAGGGAGCGTTCAATCATACTGGCTACCATCGACGCCGTATTGACTACCCCGTGTCGTGTTAGTAGCCTTCTGGTGTGTGGGGTGGTTCTTATAATTAAATTAAAACACATACAGCTTTTCACTAATAAAGGGTGGAGTCAAAAATATTGTATCTCACGTATTTTCTTTTGACAGACTGTGCTCTCTTCAATCCTTTGCTACACCATAGTCACAATACTCTTTATGTCGTCCTTATAAACATACACTGCACTTAAGAATTATTGATCAGTGCAAACCTAACTTTAACAGATATAACAGATCTAAATTATTTATGCACGAGGTAGCACAAATATAGCCTTCTATTAGTCAGGCCCCCACTTTAATCAAAGAGTGAACCATTGTTTATACCTTCATTCGTACAGCCGGTGAGTACTATAAGATAAATTATCAGGCCTTCTACAGTATATCTCTAATAATGATTTGATATCCTTCGTATAATGCGTGCCCAGGAAAATTAACTAAAATTAATGTAGCTTGAATTCGGCTGTCTCTTGACTTTTCACAGAAAGGACACTCACTAAAGGCAAATTTGCCTTCTTCAAGTCCCTTCTTGCACATTAATACTCATGATACAAAGCAGATCAGGTACAATCGAAATGTATAACAAAACACTAATTGTAGGAACAGATTAACTTGCTCAAGTAGTAATATACACCCTATGTGGTGGTTGTGTTCTTTCATTTCATATATTTTATTTTAGTACGCGTTATTTCCACATACCGATTTTGATAAGTTATTATACCTTTATCTTGAATCGTCCCAGTTTTGGTTTGCAAGATTTAAATTTTAATTCTTTCCCAGGGTATTCAACATGGAGGCTATTACAACGAAGAAGGCCGACTCTCCCTCCATGACGCTGCCGCCTCGTGTCCCATCCCGCCTCTGATAGCCATTCATCCCAGAGTTTAGCACCGGGCACGCCAGCAGCGGGGTAAACAAAGGTATACGTCTCCCATTTGCTTGTGTTCACGTATTGTCAGTCACACAGTTTCCCCGGCGCTCCGATTAGCATAGATAGACGGCTGGGGGGCGGGAGAGAGAGGAGAGGATGGAGATAGAAAGGGGGGTGGGAGGGGGCAATAGAAGAGGATGGGGATGGGGGTGTCGGGGGGGGGGGGGGGAGAAGAGAAGATGGGGATTGGGGGTGGGAAGGAAGAGGAGAGGATGGGGAGGGGGGGCGGGGGAGGAAGAGGAGGGGATGGGGATGGGGGGCGGGGGGGGGGGAGAGGAAATGATGGGGATGGGGATGGGGATGGGGGTGGGGGGGAGAGGATGGAGATAGAAAGGAGGGGGGGAGGAGAGGAGGGGGATTGGGAGGGGGGGGGGGATGGGGGGCTTTATCGTAGGGTCGTTCGCTCCGTTACCGGGAATGTTGAGTTTCGGGAGTCTGTCAGTGCTCCACAGGTCCCGCGCGCGTCGTTTGGCTGTTTGTGTGTGTCGATCGCGAGAGATAGCTCGGTATGCATAGATCGAGCTGCTTTTCGCCGCTGATTCACTTGCGGAACTGAATTGCACATCACGTATCCCTCTTGCATAACCTATATATCACATGTTCTTCATTGCAGCATTATTAACCACTATATTTGTATGAGTGAGTATATGTATCAATTATGTAATATATTATGAGTATCAATAATGGTAAAGGCACAACATTTCGTCCATTGTTTAACCCATTCTGTACCGGTGACGTCCTTTTAACTTTATTCTGGTCAATATTCGACGATTTTATTCTGTTTTGAAATGTCCTCCAGCAATTAACTGGCTTCGAACTATCTCACTTAATCCCTTATACTACCATAGATCCTTCTGCTATCTATCTATCTATCTATATACATCAGCCCAATCCCCACTTTTCCTATTTTCTGTCTTAAGCTATACAAAGTCGTCTAACTATAGCTAAAATATAATTGAAAAGACGTCGCTGGAACTGAAGGGGTTAAGCCGTGTTGGTTTTAATAGTGGGTGTCCAGTTATTCCGTGAGGCCCGGGAACATAACCATGGAAGAGATTATCCCGTGTGTGTGTGTGTGTGTGTGTGTCTGTGTGTGTGTGTGTGTGTGTGTGTGTGTCTGTGTTGTTGAGTGACTGCCGACGAGGGATAGGAAGGCCCGGTGAATGGTTAGCTGGATGAATGGCGGAGAGAGGAAGACTAATTATTTGATGGTTTCGGATTAATTTGAGTTCGGTACAGACGAATTTAAACGGCCGCCGCCAACCTTGATGTAAATTGGTGTCACATAGCTAACACAGATCTACACTCCTCAGGGTTCCGTATTCTATTATATGACCCTTGTTATAAATTAACCCCTTCTGTAACGACGACGTCTTTTTCTGGCTACTATTAAACGATTTATTCAATTTAACAGGGGCCTCCAGCAACTAACAGGCTTCGAACCATTTTACTTAACCCTTTTTACTACCAAATATCCTTTTAAAACTGCTCAAGATCGTTTAAGTATAGCTAGAATAAAATTGAAAAGACGTCGCCGGTACATAACACAAGGGGTTCATGCTTGCAATGTTTATGAATTTATGTCTTTCATTTTATTGGAATACATGCAACTTAAACACAACAAAATTGTCAGAATCAATAAACGATGCTTTATTTGCTTTATAATGTATACTATGACCTCATTAGGGTGATCTCTCCATCACCTATCTTCACTTCCTAGAACGCTTTCTGCTTAACCCTTTCAGTAACATGGTATCTTGTTTGATTTTATTCATGCTAAAACAACAGAATTATACTTAACTTAGGAATAACCATCTAGGAATTAAATGGTGAAGAATATGCCCCCACAGACACTTTCAAATCTAAATATATTTGTTTTAATAATAGTGAGAATATGACGAAAGAATGCGCCATGCAGTGTAACCACTCCATTACTATTTGTAGTTCAGTACTCTATCTTCCTTTTCCACATATCTACGTCAGTTCTCTTTAGTGTGTATTCATTCGTTTATTATTTATTATTGGAGATCACAAGACTTTGTATATCTCTACTTCCTACGTCAGGGCACAATATTGTTCAATCAATTGTGATCAGTCAATTAACTGTGTCTAGTTCCATACCGTTGTTCCTCTTTATACCTATTTAACTCTTCATTATTTAAAGATATGTTTATTCATATACACTTGCATGATCGATGCTGCATGTAACGTAAATAATATTAAATTTGTGCTTACTGTAGTCCCCATTTCATTGGAAATTATTGATATTAACTTGATCCATCTCATACACATCACTTTCTATCACCACGTAATCTGTCACCAACATCTTCACTTGTATGGTGTATATTCAAATATGTAATAATTAATTCGTGCTGTATTTAGTTTAGCTTCAATATTAGCCCACGGATATTCCTTACAATAACCCTTGTTGTGGTTGCCAGTACACTAGTAATGTATGACCCCCACCCCCCCTCTCTCTCTCTCTCACACACACACACACACACACACACACACACACACACACACACACACACACACACACACACACACACACACACACACACACGGACACAAACCAAAAAGCAAATAGCAGCAAAGGTACAAGCTCGTGGTATATTATGGGTGTGAAAGAGACAGTTTGTTACCGTTTGTGGTATTGAGTGCTATCTATGGGGAAGCTATGGTGGTGATGGCAAGGGGCCTACTAAATAAGGCCCCGTCACACATTCACGATTTGGACCACGACATGACACGAGAAGCGGTTCTCGCTGAAGTCTGCCTGAGTTTCGTTACATCTCGTCACGTGTCACAGTGTCTCTCGTTATCTCGTGGAAGGCTACGAAATTTTAATGGGTCTAATAATTTTGCATAGCGTGTCGTGACCCGATTGTTTATCGTAGTATGTCATTATCAATAACTTACAAGTTCGTATACTACGGTGTGGCGTTGTTGTGCAGTCGCAAAATGTTGTGGTAAGTCGCGCGACGTCACAGTGACTATAAACGACGTTGCCAGTACAAGAACAGCTCGAGGTAATCACTAAAAGAAAGCACACTGGCAACATCTTGAAATAACATCGACTTTTCGGCACACACAGACGACCTTTGACAGCTTATCACTAAATTGTCCATGTGTTTTGAAAATAATGGTTATATTTCTCCAAAATGACATGAATTTAGTCTTAGGTACCATTAACTTCTCACCCATTTACTGCATCCGTGCCCAAATATTTCACGTGTTCTTAAAGTATTGGTAATATTTCTCCAAAATAGCAGTATTATAAATGTCTCTCACATTTCCTGCATGCATGCCCAAAATACGAGGTGGAAGGACAGAGAAGGAGAGGTAAACCGAAGAAGAGGTGGAAGGATGGAGTGAGGAAGTATATGGATGAAGGCAGTGCTGATTGGGAGGAGGGGCGTCGAATGACTAGGGACAGAGAAGCATGGGGGCGGTTCGTTCGTGTCCACCCCTTCGGGGATCAAGGCGTCAGGCAATAGATAAATAGATAGATACCCAAAATACATACTCTCACTCACATCCCTAGTACATACCACCACCCTGTCATCCCCAGTACACACCACCACCCTGTCATCCCTAGTACATAATCCCACCCTGTCATCCCTAGTACATTACTCCCATCCTGTCATCTCTAGTACATACCCCCACCCTGTCATCCCTAGTACATAATCCCATCCTGTCATCCCTAATACATACTCCCAACCGTCATCCCTAGTACATAATCCCACCCTGTCATCCTTAGTACATACCACCACCCTGTCATCCCTAGTACATACTCCCACCCTGTCATCCCTAGTACATAATACCACCTTGCCATCCCTAGTACATACTCCCACCCTGTCATCCCTAGTACATATTGCCACCCTGTCATCCCTAGTACATAATCCCACCCTGTCATCCCTAGTATATATCCCCCCCTATCATCCTTAGTACATACTCCCCCCCCCCCCCCCCCCCCCCCCCCCCACCCCCCCCCCTGTCATCCCTAGTACATAATCCCACCCTGTCATCCCTAGTACATATCCCACCCCCCCCCCCTGGCATCCTTAGTACATACTCCCCCCCCCCCTCTCATCCCTAGTACATACCCCCACCCTGTCATCCCTAGTACATACCCCCACCCTGTCATCCTAGTACATACCCCCACCCTGTCATCCCTAGTACATAATCCCATCCTGTCATCCCTAGTACATACCCCCACCCTGTCATCCCTAGTACATAATCCCACCCTGTCATCCCTAGTACATACTCTCCCCCCCCCGCCCCCTGTCATCTCTAGTACATAATCCCACCCTGTCATCCCCAGTATGTAATCCCACCCTGTCATCCCTAGTACATAATCCCACCCTGTCATCCCTAGTACATACTCTCTCAACCTCATCCCTGCAACATACCCCCTCATCCTTAACACACATAATCCCTACCCCTCCCTAGCACGTACTACCATCCCACCTTCATCCCTAGCAGTGCACATACTCTCAACCTCATCCCTAGCACATATCCCCTTATCTTTGATAAACATAATTCCTATCATTCCCATAGCACATACTCCCACCCCCCTCAACTCTAGCACACACTCCCTCATTCTTAGCACACATAATCCCTACCCCTCCCTAGAACATACAACCCCACTCCCCCTCTTCCCTAACACATCCCCACCCTCCTCATCCCTAGCACCTCATCTCTAACATATACACCCTCATCCTTAACACACATAATCACTACCACTCCCTAACACCCCCCCCCCCCCCCATCCCTCTCATCCCTAACACATACACCCTCATCCGTAACACACACAATCCCTACCCCTCCCTAGCACATACCACCATCCCCCTCATCCCTACCCGACTCCCACTTATTCCTACCCAACTCCCCCTCATCCCTAACACATCCCCCGGCCACAGAAAACGGGGAGAGAGGAGGGGGAGGGGGAACTGATCCATTCGCTGATAGTCCGGCTGACAGAGAAGCGCCGTAACTATGCTCATGTTGGCTTTGAATATTCATACTTGGGAGTTAACCCGGCCTGGATGGGGGAGGGGAAGAGTGAGGGATGGCTTGTAGGAGAGAGAGAGAGAGAGAGAGAGAGAGAGAGAGAGAGAGAGAGAGAGAGAGAGAGAGAGAGAGAGAGAGAGAGAGAGAGAGAGAGAGAGAGAGAGAGAGAGAGAGAGAGAGAGAGAGAGAGAGAGAGAGAGAGATTTACGTAGATACACTAGGAACACAGACCTTACGATCCAAACGAGGTGGTCAGAACTTAATTCTAGTAGAGATGGCAAATCCGATAGAAAACAAAAGTTGAAGGAAAGGATAGGAAAGAAGAGAGAGAGAGAGAGAGACTATTAAGAAAGATAGAAGAATACGAAGGACAACAGAAAATGAGTGAAATGTCGAAGTATCTGATTTGAAACAAAATGTGAGAACATCATTAAGTTGAATTCAGAAAGAAAAGCGGTCCAGAAGAAAACAGAAACTTAACAACTTCAAATTTAATACAGTAAGGTCATTTTTGCAAGCACCTACATAATAGAAGTTGATGTCCCTTTAATAAAATGTAATACAAGTTGTTTATGGTAATGTAGATATTTCATATTTCCATTTGTATGTGACTCTTTCGCCTTCATAAAGTAGATCCGATCGTGACTTATGGCCAACCCCGTATGGTAGATAATACATTCATGAAAATCAAATAATCGACATGTAGTATGGATTGGCTCGTAGAAGAGGGTAGCGGGGAACCGAAATAGAGACGAGAGACTAGCGAATGGATAGCCGGGCTTGTGATAATTAGTGGCTGAATGGCTGAGCTGTTGAGGGCCCTAGAGTAACCGGGAAGGGTACAAGTGGCGAAGTATTGTGTCTGTGTACGGTGGCGCTAATAAGTCATGTCTCGGACCCAGGTATGTTTTGATCAATAATTGGTATCAGCAATATTTAATCTTCATTTCTGCATATCGAGTGAAATATACAAACATGTTCCTACACTTAACCACCCTTTTCAACATCTGACAGACATTAATACATCACAGAGGAAGCCAAACGTAATGACAGCTGGGAAATTGACTTATTAGCTCGATCGTACGGTGGCGCTAATAAGTCATGTCTCGGCTGTCATTACTGTTGGCTCCCTCTGGTCTGTATCAATGTTTGTCAGATGTTGAATAAGGTGGGTAAGAGTGTAGGAACATATTTGTATATCTCACTCAAAAAGAAGCAATCACGTGTAAATATTGCTGATACCAATTATTTATCAAAATACATTTGGTGGTGAGACATCACTTATTAGGCCGACTTTACCAGTGTGTGTTTTTACAGTAGATAAGTTTCAGGATCTCTCGAAGTATTTAGTCTGTGTATCAGTATGTGTTTTTATATAACTTACAGGATTTCTCGAAATATATTGTCTGTGTACTAGTGTGTGTTTTTAGATAACATTCAGGATCTCTCGAAGTGTATTGTCTGTGTATCAGTGTGTGTTATTAGGTAATTTTCAGGATCTGTCGAAGTATATTGTCTACTATGTACCAGTGTGTGTTTTTAGATAACTTTCAGGATCTCTCGAAGTATTTTATCTGTGTAGCAGTGTGTGTTTTTAGATCATGTTCAGAATCTCTCGCAGTATATGGTCTATGTATCAGTGTGTTATTGGGTAATTGTAAGGCCATTACCGTATACTTTCGGTGCAACTTTCATACGGGTAATTGTGTGTGTGTGTCCTATTTGTTCAACTGTATCCTATCGAACATTATTGGGGGTTATTATTTTGACAGTTTGCTTATGGGGGGATGGGCTGTTATTTTTTAAATGTTTTTATTAATTTATTTATTCATATATATATTAGTTTCCTCGCTAAACCCTCCATCAAGCTTTAAAAAAAACACACTCCCTAGACCCCATTTCAAGATAAATGTGTACATTTTTTCGGTTGAAAAATTTACCGGCCGGAGGCCGGTTCTTCCTAAAATTACAGGTTCGCTATTGCTTGCCAGGAAAATATCGACACTTAAATGGCACGAAAGGTGTCTATACTGACAAAGAAATGGGGCGAAAGGTCTCAAAATCGCCAAACTAATGGAACGAAAGTCTAAAAACCTGAAAGCTGATGAGGCTAAACATGAGGGAGAAGATGGTCCAGAAAATCGAACCATCGCCCCTTAACCCGTTCAATACCAATGCCGTCCTTTTAATTTTATGGTGGCTACTGTTATACTATTGTATTCAGTTTAAGACAATAATATTAACAGGCTTCGAAGTATCTCAAGTAACACTTTTTACTATAACAGATGCTGTACATAATAATAAGCTGCTCAATAATCGTCTAACTATAGCTAGCATATAATAATAAAGACGTCGCCGGTACTGAAGGGGTGAACTGTATCCTATCGAACATCTTGGTGGGGGGTGGCGGGGGGGGGTTGATATGATAGTTTGTGTAATTATTATCGAGGGTTTTTACTCCAATGTATCTTTAGTATCATTAGTGTCGAAATATTGTGTCCGTATCCTTTACTTGGTCGTATTTCCGCAAATAAATACGCCCATCCCCCTTAAAGTAAACTAAACTCGCGGGTGTAGGCAAACGCGGCTTTGTTGTCTACACGTCTTCACCTCTTTGAGCTGGCGGATGAGTTCATACATCTCTATCCTAATGCCGGTGTCACACGAGCGCTTTTTCCGGCAATTTTCGATGAGCAAGGTTTTCTCGTATTATTATTATTATTTGTTCGCGTTGGAATCGGAAACTAGACTGAAATTAGATTATATAAGGCGGCTGAATTCTGATCTATCTATCTATCTATCTATTGCCGGACACCTTACTCCCCTTACGAGGGTGGCCATACACAGAATGCCCCCAAGCGGACCTATTCCCTGTGAGAGGGACAACCCGAGCCAGTTTAGTGAAGGAATTACAGGATTGACCACTCAATTTAGGATCCGTACAACTCCGAGGCCCTCTGTGTATCTTGTTAGCACTATTTTTATACAGGGGTGTTCGGCTAATGACGCTAATCCATCCACTAACCTGCCTTACCCTTAGGTAAACAGTACGGATTTGTATCAGGTTTACTCCCCTAGACAGGTTGCCAACCAAGGCTGACGAGTCCCATCCACCCGGATTTGTATAAGGTTGTCTCCCCTAGATGAGTTGCCGACCAAGGCTAACGAGTCCCATCCACCCGGTACTGAATTCTGATACAACTGAGATTTCAACCCCTACAGTACCGGTGCCGTATTTCAACCCCTACAGTACCGGTGCCGTATTTTAACCCCTACAGTACCGGTGCCGTATTTCAACCCCTACAGTACCGGTGCCGTATTTCAACCCCTACAGTACCGGTGCCGTATTTTAACCCCTACAGTACCGGTGCCGTATTTCAACCCCTACAGTACCGGTGCCTTATTTCAACCCCTACAGTACCGGTACCGTATTTCAACCCCTACAGTACCGGTGCCGTATTTGTAATTATATTGTGGCAACTATTAGATGATTTTATTCAGAATAGCAAGGACCTCTATCAAACTATTGCCAGAAAACCTCTCGTGGGTGTGAAAAAGGCAAATCAAGCGTCGATATAGTACACACCCTCTTAACCCCTTCACTGCCATTACGTAATTTTCATCATGTTCTGGTTACCATTAGACGACTTTCTTTAGTATATATTCTACTGGTGTGTCTCAAATGGATAAATACGATCTCAATAAACCCTCTTAGTAACATATAGGTCCTTCATAAACTGCATAAAATCATCTAATTTTAGCCAGAATCAAAGGTTAAAAAGTGTCATGGTGTTGAAAGGGTTAAGCATTAAAGGATTATGCCACGGTTTGGCATCGTATTCTGGCTATCATTGGACGATTTTATGCAGCTTAGGAAGGATCTGTGTGAATTAAAAGGGTAAAGACCAACTTAATTAATCCTTTGATATCCATATATCCGTACTAATCGAACTAGAATCGTCTACTGATAGCTAGAAAACAGAAAAGAAATGCGTCATAGAATCTTTTATTATGTTACCTCCATCAACCGACTTTACTCCTAAACTCAATTAACGAAATCAACAAATACATGTGGCAGTCCAGGGATTAGAACCTAGGATTCGAGGGTTGATATCTTGGTTTAATATAGCCATCTAACATAAGTATAGGATGGTAAATCATTATCAACATACTTAATTACTTTCCCTCATCTTATTAATTAATTTGCTTCAAACTCCGTGTGTACAAACATTTGGTCTCCAACATTCATTGATTTTGGCCCTGTCACTCGTTCAACTCTGGAGGAGGCACTCATCACAAGCAATTTTGCCTTTTGTCTCCCTCATCCACATAGATATAATTAAATACCCTTCATCTTATGCAGTGTGGGACTACGTAATCATTCGACCACGCGTTTACGGAGAACAAATAGCCATTCCCTGCACTCTGTTTAGTGAACGGGTAATGCAAGGCAAGAGCTAATTGCGAGTGGTTAAGGAAGTATAGGGTTAACTTTTTGATCTATTTAGTAATATATATATATATTTTTGTTTTCCTCGCTATACCTCCATCAAGCTCAAAAGATACCCCCTAGACCCCCCTTCGAGATAAATGTGTACTTTGTTCGGTAAACAAATTTCCCAAGTTCCTCCTAAAATTACAGGGTCGCTATCGCTGGCCAGGAAGAAATTACACCTAAATGGCACGAAGGATCCTAATATTGACAAAGACATGGGGTGAAAGGTATTAATATCGCCAAACTAATTGAACGAATGTCTTAAAATATTAAAACTAATGGACGAGAGAAAAGGGAATCCAGAAAAGCAACTAATTACCCCTTAATTAAATGGGAATAGGTCGAAGTTCTTCAATGCTGTTTCTCTTGCATTTTATTCGGCAATGCAGGTCTGATAGCTTCTGAATTAAATTTGTATAATATTTCAGTCGACTAAGCAACTTAAATTACGTTGTGTACCTTAAGGGGAGATGGTTAGTTTTTATTGACTCATTTATGTATAAATTTATAATTGTATTAGTTTCCTCTCTAAACCTCCATCAAGCTTAAAAAACACCCGCTAAAGACCCTCCTTCAAGATAATTTTTAAAATTTGTCGATAGAAACATTTCCTGGCCGAAGGCCGGTTTCTCTTTAATTACAAGCTAGCTATCGCTCGCCTGGATTAAAATCAACACCTAAATGACACAACAAGTCTTAATATTGACAAATAAATGGGGCGAAAGGTCTAAAATCACCAAATTAATGAGCCAAAAATCATAACATTTGAAAATAATGGGGCTAAATATAAGGACGAAGGGGGACCAGAAAAACGGCCCATCTCCCCTTGAAACAATGCAACACAATCCTATGAAAATATGTGCTGGCTGAAAATTGCCGGAATGAGGTGTTCGTGTGACTTAACCAAGTATCACACAAGTGCCTTTTCCCTCAACATTATACTCTCAATATTGGTCTGGCAGCTTATGAGGTCAACTTTTACATATATTTTGTTACATTAATTAATACTTATTCGGTCTATTTGTCGATACCCGTTCAAAATACCCTCGAAATGTTACTATAGCCTAGTCTGTTTATGTTCAACTGACGGTAAATTGCAAAGTTCCCATATAGATTTCTCGGTTATTTTGAGGATTGTGTAGTGAAATATGGTGCTAATTATATACAATTGGGTTTAAATATGATGCAGAGACATAGTAGTGTCATATATTGTCATTAAGTATCGTTACATTAGCTGCCAAGGGTTTCAACTTATCGTCAGCTGAAAAGAAACAGAGTAAAGGAAGGATATGAAAAAAAAAACAATGAAAGCTCTCGTATGATACCTCCTTAAGCTAGCCTTCTAATTAACCCCTTAAGCCTTATAATTATTGAAGTATGTGAATGGTAAGTGAGCGGGTTGGCTAATAGTGAACTGGGGGAAAATAACAGGAACGAAAGGATATAGTCTTGGTCAGAGAGAGAGAGAGAGAGAGATATTTACATAGATACACTGACCACACAGACCGCACGATCCAAGCGAGATGGTCAGGACTTAATTCTAGTAGAGATAGCTAACCCGAGAGTAAGGGACAGTGGAAGGAAAGGATAACAAAGAAGAGAGAGAAAGAGAGAGCGCGCGTAAGTGGTTAATGTGGTATGTGCTTGCAGGCAATTGGATAAGTGGCCTAGCATTGAAGGGAAGGCTGATCGGTGAATTGCTGGTATTAGAAATAATTTCTTAGTCAAGAGAATGAATGGCATTTTTGGAAATAGGTAAGTATGTCGTAAATATTATCACTAACATACTTTTGTTCTCCCAATTTAATCCTGCTAACACTAGATTATTTTACACAACCTTAAAACGACCTCTGCCAACCAAAGGGGTAAGTTCGATATCAATATACTTTTTGACTTATACAGATCATTCTTAAGCTCAATATAGTGGTCTAATAGTAAAATATAAAATAAGAATGTGCCATGATACGCTGAAAGAGTTTAAGGGGGTTATAATTAATACTAGAAGGGGATACGATATGTGGATTGATATTGAAGAATTAGTCGGTATTTTGGTGGACAATTAGCAAAGATAAATGCAGAATGTTACGATGGTCGGTGGTGTAGGTATAAGGGTAAACATAATTAGAGGTTATTACAGCCGTGTGGATAGATGGAGAGGTGGATTGATGGCAAAGGTAGATTGATGGTAGTGTAGAAATGAAAGGTTCGCTAAATGTCGGTAGATATATTGATTGGGCATCAATAGAGATGAAAGGTGGCGAACACAATAGGAGGATGGGCCTTATAGTTAGGGTTGGGTGTGAGAGGCATCTGCCTTGTGTGGGCAAATGGGTTTTCTGCAGACTCCCATTTTATTACGTTCTTATGTTCTTATTGGTGGAAGAAGAGTGCAATAACATAGGAGAGTTGAAGCTTGCATAAGGGGATATAGGAGAGTTGAAGCTTGCATAAGGGGATATAGGAGAGAGGCTGAAAGTGGCATATGAGCGTGAATTATTTGTATCATTAACACATTCACTACCAGGGACGTCCATTTCATCACATTCTGACAACTATTATACGATTTTATTCAGCTTAGGAAGGACCTCTAGCCATAAAATAAGGCTGCAAACTATCTACGGCAACCCTATTTAACGACCACAAATCCTTCCTAAGCTGCATAACATCGTCTAAATATAGTTAGAATAAAACATAACACACGTCGCTGGTACTCAAAGGGTTAAATGCAAGCATATAAAACAATCAGATTAAATTGTGCGCAGAAAGCCTTGATAAATAATTGCATATAATGAAAAGTGGATCGAAAGTGAAGGGCCAACAGTTATTGGGTGATTAGCAACAACATAAGACTATCACGATTACAGCTTCTGATTTAAATTGTCGGTTGAGTTATAAATCTGACATTGTTGGTGGTGTAATGGTTTAGGTGCATATGTTATGGGTGTGGTGTCCCGCGTTCGAATCCCGGGAGGACCATATTATGCTTTCATTAGTTTATTCAAGAACATTGGGGTTTGTAATTGATGATTAATGTTAAGAACGGGGTGTTACTTATCACTATTAAAGTTGTTGGGAAATTAATCAATTTAACCCCTTCTGTACCGGTGATGTACTTTTCATTATATTCTGGCAACTATTAGACGATTTTTTTCAGCTTAGGAAGGACGCGTACCCATTAAAAGGCAACAGACTATCGTAATTAGTCCTTTTAACTACTATATATCCTTCCTAAGCTTCATATAATCGTCAAAATGTAGCTGAAATCAAATACAAAACACGTCGCCGGTACTCAAAGGGTTAAGGTAATGCAAGGACTAACAATGAAAAGCAATCAAAGGAAGGATGATCTAGAATATTACAACAAAAAATAAAAAAATAAAAAATAAGCATAGAACTGCATGATCATGGCCAACGCTAATTGTGAGGTTATTTGCAGAGTATTGATACTGCAGGGAAAAACAAATCTTTGCAATTAAAGCGTTAGCCTTGATTTGTATTGAGAGGGTGAACGTCGGTGGAAAATATGACTTGAAGAATCTATTTAAGGGAGCTCACCTCGCTGTTTTCTCTTTCTCTCCCTCTCTCTTTGGCTTGTATCCATTCGGCCCCATTCAGCCTACTGTTTCAAGACGTTCACCCCCATCCAGGTGTCAATATTTTCCTGGCGAGTGGTAGCGAGCCAGCATATATATATATATATATATATATATATATATATATATATATATATATATATATATTTGTTTTGACACCATTCTAAATTTGTACATTTTTCGATAGAAAAATTTCTCCGGCGAAGCCGGATTTCTCCATACAATGCCGGCTCGCTATCGCTCGCCAGGAAGAAATCAACACCTGGATGGGGATAAACGTCTTAAAACAGTTGGCTGAATAGGGCCGAATGGATACAATCCAGGGAAAGAGAGATTAAGGAGAGAAAGATAAACAAAAAACAGGTGACCCCCCTGATCTAATTTATGTCAGAAGGTGTTGCAATACACTACACTATATTACTAGGGGTGATGTTGTTCAAGAATTATAGTCGAGTTTATTTCTGCTACGGTAAATTGAATTCTTCAGCAACTGATTCCGATCGATAATTAATGGAAAATATATCAAGCTACTATGTCCGATCATCATATTATTTTCAAGTTTTGCTCATTAGAAACATTCAATTTGCCGTCATTAAAGAAATGTGTATTAAAACTATAATTAATTAATCAAAAAGAAAAACGAAATCGAACAAAGAGAGGATAGTGTAGCGATGGGGATAATACGGATGTGGACCGTATTTTTGAACATGCGGGTAGGGCATCAACCCTTCTGGATTATTAAACCAGCACACTGTACAATAGCGTTAGGACTGAAGCCTCTTTTCGAGAACCACAGTCCCTTCCGAACGAAGGACAAGGAAATGAGTGTTGTGAATGAGAACTTGAGGTCACCCAGTTTCTTATTAGTTGCAGTATACAGTATTACTAACTATTAATCTCATCAATGGGTAGGGCTTCATAATGACGATGCTTAACCCTGTGAGCACGCTGACGTAGTTATCAGCATATTCTGGTTACCATTGGATCATTTTCTATAGCTTATAATCTACCTCCAGGGCTCAAAGGGGTAAATACAATCTCCATACACCCTCTGAATAACATAGGTCCTTCTTAAACTGCAATTAACCGTCTAAGATTAGCAAGAATCAAAGATAAGAAAAGGCGTCATTCTATGTGAGTAACGCGATGCTGAGATTGTATAAGCGTTATTTAGATGCTTAAATAAATGAAGTGGTTATTGGTGAGAGTTCGGAAAAAAGCAACATGCTTACATTATTGAAATGTTTGTGAACATACAGTAATACCAGAAAACGTCGTTCATCTGTACATTTTAAATGGCTTACTGAAGAAAGGGATATGGATGGGACTTTTTTTTTGTCTTCTGTTTTTATTATTAGCATTATTATTATATCTCTGTGGGGGTAAAAGAGGTTTGCGATAGTTTGCAATATTAGAGAAGTAAACAAGGAAAGATACGAAGGTGAAGCTGCAACTGCTGCGAAGAAACTTGCTACAGATTGCACGGTTGCATGGGTTTTGTTGAATTTGCAATTTGATGCGGCTATAGTTAGTGGTGTATCTTCGTGCGAGATGGCAGTATGATGTAACTATACTTATTGTTATATGAAAGTCGATGAACGTTCGTGGGAGTATGCTGAATGATGCAATTAATTACAAAGCCTTATACATTTTGATAAGAGGCTGTAAGAGGTTACAATAACAATTTCATTTCGGTTAAGTATATTATTTTAAAGCTTATAATGAGGGTTCATATGAGGCTACAATATAATGTAATACGGTTATGTATATTGCTATGAGACCTATGATGAAGGTTCATGGGAAGCAATACAGTAAAACCTATGGTGATGACTTTTGAGAGGATATGATATAATACGCTTATGAGTATTGTTATAAGACCTTTGATCTTTGATGAGGGTTCGTGAGAGGCTACAGTATGATACGGTTATGAGTATTGCCATAAAACCATCGATGAGGGTTCGTGGGACGTTACAATATGATGTGGTTATGAATATTGCCATAAAACCTGTGATGAGGATGCGTGAGAGGCTAAAATATCATGCAGTTATGAGTATTGTTACACGATCTTCGATGAGGGTTCGTGAGGCTGCAATATGATGCGGTTATGAGTATTGCTATAAGATCTTTGATGAGGGTTCGTGAGGCTGCAATATGATGCGGTTATGAGTATTGCTATAAGATCTTCGATGAGGGTTCGTGAGGCTGCAATATGATGCGGTTATGAGTATTGCTATAAGATCTTTGATGAGGGTTCGTGTGGCGGTTATGAGTATTGCCATAAGACCATCAATGAGGGTTCGTGCGAAGGGGCAGTACGAGAGATAGAACAAGTAAGCCAAGATATATACAGAGAGCTAGCCTAGGATAGAGCGATACGGTGAGAGAGAGAGGAGGAGGGGATCGGGGAGGGGTGGGATGAACCAACATGGAATCTGCCGTGTAATTGTTAGTATCGAAGGCGCCGCTCGTGAATAATACATAATTGAACAGTCGGTATCACGGTTCCCTGGGATAAGCTTTGATTCGCCTCGTAAAATCTCGTGTTTATCCTCCTTGTTAGCGGCGGCGGGATCCAGCGCTCGTAACATTGGACGACTTACTCAAGGCGAGCTGCCCACCCCCTCCTTCGCTTTAATAAGAACTGATAATTTATTCGATTGGCCGTGATCAGATAATTTCCAACGCTTCGCCGAATCCGATCCTTACGGGGAGATTTTTAGTTTATTTCCAAGACCTCCATCGGGCTTATAATTACTCCCCCTAGACCCAGCTTCAAGATAAATGTGTACATTTTTCGGTAGAAAAATGTCCCGGCCGAAGGCCAGTTCCTCTTAAATTACAGGCTCGCTATCGCTCGCCAGAAAACGACACCTGAAATCTACAAAGCTCTTGAAATTGACAGAAATTGGGCGAAATTACTTAAAATTACCAAACTAATGGGACGAATGTCTGAAAATCTCAAAAAGAGTGGGGCTAAAGATGAGGGAGAAAGGGGTCCAGAAAAAAATCCCTTAAGCGGAAATCTCCCCTGCAACGTATCGCTAAAAGGGACGGTGGTGCGAGTTCGGAGTGACCGCTTTTAAGATAATGTTTAAGGGGGTAGTGTTTTGTTTTGTTAGTGTATGTATTCATTAATTTAATATTTTTCATTGCCTCGCTAGACCTCCATCAAACTTTAAAACAAAAAAACGCCCTAGACCCCCTGTCAAGATAATGTTGTACATTTTTTCGGTATAAAAATGTCTCGGCCGAAGGCCGGTTCCCTCTAAAGTTATAGGCTCGCTATCGCTCGCCAGGAAAAAATCGACACCTAAAAGGAACGATAGGTCTTAATATTGACAAAGAAATAGGGCGAAAGGTCTCAAAATCGCCAAACTAATGGAACGAACGTCATAAAATCTCAAAAACTATTATGCTAACCATGAGGGAGAATTGGGTCCAGCAAAAGCGACCACCACCCCTTTAACCCGGGTATTATTGTGGAGGGAATACAAAAAAAAAAAAAAAAAAATCGGTCTCTAACTCGCAGGGATCACAGGAGTTTAGCGCGAGTTATACCCGAGTTATGCCCAGAAATAGCCCGGCGTCGAGAGTGGCATTTAGGTTTTTAGCGGCGCGGGGTCTGTCATTATCCAGTTCGGTAATGAGATTGGAACATTATTGATACTGGGACTGTTCGGTTTTGCGCCCATTTCTCACCGGCGGATACGGGGGAAAAAATATATACCCCCAGACTAACTTTGCACATGTCCAAACAATTTAGAGGCCTGTAATTTGCATCGTCTGACACGGCCAGATACATGCAATAATAGGCCGATAGATGAATGATAAAGGAAGATGTAGCACAGCCCATCTCCGGAGAAAATTAGAGGTGAACTGTCCTAAAGCCCGATCCAACGGAAAAAATAAAAATGAAAACACATGAATCGGCCCTTAAATTACCGGCTGAAAATGAGGCTTTAGAATCCACTTAAACAAACCGAAACACCTGTGATTACCTGGTGAATTGTAGGGCTTCAGAATCCACTTCAACAAACCGAAGCACCTGCAATTACCTGCTGAAAATAAGGCTTCAGAATGCACTTAAACAAACCAAAGCACCTGTGATTATCTGCTGAAAAGGAGGCTTGAGTATCCACTTCAACAAACCGAAGCACCTGTAATTATCTGCTGAAAAGAAAACTTCAGAATTTTCGTAAGCAAACCAGAGCACCTGGAATTACCTGCCAAAAAGGAGGCTTCAGAATCCACTTAAACAAACCAAAGCACATGATTTTCTAATGAGGGAAAAGGGTGGGGAGGAGGGGTGGGGGATATATTAACGAGTGAAACATCGCTATTCTCGTCGACGTATCTTTGAACACCACGAGATTTAGGAAGCTGAAATATATATATATATATATATATATATATATACTAGGACAGGCGAGAGTGAGTCAGTGAGAGAAAATTATAAAACAAAAGAAAGACTGAAAACAAGAAGGAACTAAGACGGACAGATGGAAAGGTAAATAAATAAAAAACAAGAGAGAGAGAGAGAGAGAGAGAGGCGGTGGTAAACAGGTTCCTCATCTCCATCTCTGACCACAACACGGGTCCTTCTCAAGTGGGTAATTACAAAACACGTGAAAACCTATGTAGGGTCTCTGCTCACATCTACATTTGGCCCCCACAACACCCCCTTCACCCCTTCTCTCTCACTCTCGCTCATTGTTCTCTCTCTCTCTCACTCTCACTCTCACTCTCTCTCACTCTCTCTCTCGCTCTCTCTCTCGTTGGTAATTACAAAACACGTGAAAACCAATGTAGGGTCTCTGCTCACATCTACATTATGCCTCCACTACAACCCCCCTTCACCTCTCATTCTCTCTCTCTCTCTCTCTCTCTCTCTCTCTCTCTCTCTCTCTCTCTCTCTCTCTCTCTCTCTCTCTCTCTCTCTCTCTCTCTCTCTCTCTCGTTGATAATTACAAAACACGTGAAAACCAATGTAGGGTCTCTGCTCACATCTACATTATGCCTCCACTACAACCCTCCTTCACCTCTCATTCTCTCTCTCTCTCTCTCTCTCTCTCTCTCTCTCTCTCTCTCTCTCTCTCTCTCTCTCTCTCTCTCTCTCTCTCTCTTTCAAAAAGCTTTCGACAAGGTGCCTCATCGAAAACTATTGGCTAAACTGGAGAGGATAGGTATCAAAGGTGAAATTCATTCTTGGATAACAAATTGGCTTACAGACAGAAGACAGAGAGTGGTGATAAATGGAGTGTAATCGGAGTGGGAGCCTTGTCACTAGTGGAGTTCCACAGGGTTCAGTCCTTGGACCGGTCCTGTTTCTCATTACATTAACGATATTGATGTAGGGGTAAACAACACTATTTCCAAATTCGCCGACGATACAAAAATAGGAAATACAGTCCTGAACGAAGATGATAGAAATGCGTTACAATTTGATTTAAACAAGATATCAGAGTGGTCGAAAAAATGGCAGATGCCCTTCACTGTACACTGTACAGCATGCATATATATGTATATATATGTATATATATACTGTATATATATGTATGTATGTGTGTATGTATGTATGTGTATATGTGTATGTATGTGTGTATATATATGTACCGGTGTATATATATATATATATATATATATATTGTTACGTCCTGGGATATATAAACACTGGGCTCTTTCTATTGGACTAGGTATGCGGCAACAAGCAACAACGGAAAACGCTAGATCCAACCCTTATCTATAAACCCAGGCAACAAACCACCCTAAACCGTCAAGAGTCCTGCCTGGACAACGAGGTATCCTATGACTCGGTTACAGGGTGCACGCACTATAGACTGCTGATAGTCAAGCAGGCTATATAAAAGATCACACAATTAAGTTGACTTAAAGCTTCAAGGGAAAGATAGATAACGGAATTAAATTGCAGATACAATTTAATAACAAACTAGAAGAAAGTACATTTAACGTTACGTTAATTAATACAACTAATCACCCCTGCGTGAAAGAAGGTGAAAGCAAACAGTCCTCAAACATCGTACCGGTAGACAAGATGCGGGGTTCTAAACTGCATGCGGCTACTGTAGGATCTGATGCTTAGCAAAGAAAGTACGTTACGGATTTAGAGAACTCTTAACTCATAAGCAGGAATAAATACTAGTGATAGGCCATACAGTGTATAATGGCATAGGTATAATTAAATAAAGGCAGCAACTCGCAATATAACCACATACAGGTGTGCTTCTCACTCTTAGTCAGGCAAGCCTGCTCGGACAGAGTCTCTAAGCCACACCCTGACTCACAATGCTCACAAAAACGGTAAACTGTGGCACAATAACAAGCATACAGAGATGATAAACCCCTAGCTGTTAATCTGCCAGGTGGCAGAGGTCTAGCCGGAAGGATATAGGCTTCGGATACCCGGGCTGAGCCACCTGCTCTAGCCTAGGGACGTTCCCAAGTCTGTGCGCCAAATTACTCTAATTGAAAGGGTGCTCTCTTGAGAGACTCAGATCGCAAGTATCTGACTCTCTCCTGGCGACCCTAAAACAAAAGCAAGACGTGCTAGCGCAGTGCTGAGTGGACTAGGCAAGGGCCCTCACACAACACAACACTAGACACACAGGGACACAGACAAGAAAATGCCCCCAGACTCCCACGGGTATCCTAGTAAAGTCGTGCGGGTCCACAGGACTCGCACCAGCAGACTTTACTTAAAGGATCGCAAAAAGCCCCCCCTCCGGTCTAGCCCCTGCTAACCTGACACAAGAACACACTAGCAAGCATGAAACCACCAAATATGAGACAACGAAAAAGCTTCCTAGGTCTCATTAACAATTACGTCTCTGCATAAGGCCCAAAATCCTATCTAGTTATGTGAGAGCTCGTCGTTAATACAATAATAGATATAAGGTCTATCAAGGGGATGGGATAATTAAATAGATTGGTGAAGTAGTGGAAGGAAGGTATACAAAGTAAGAGAGAAAGTTTCTAAGTGGGGTTGAGAGGGATAGATATCAAGGGGGTCCGAAGGGTACGACAGTTAGGTGAGCTCTGAGTCTTGAATCTGTCTGGACCCCACCCTAGGCATACAAAATACATCCCAGGCTTGGCAACACTCAACACTGTTGCCTGGTCAAAATCCTCTACCCCGTGCGTGAGTCGAAACTAAGCCTAACGTTGCAATCAAATGCATATGGCAACGCTTCAGGCTCGTCCCAAGCTGGTAAGCGAAGCAACGTCCCAAGCCGGTCTCTCTCTCCCGCTCGTCTCCTCCCGCCCTCACTAGACTTACATCTTATATATTATAATTAAATAATCAACTATCGATAATAAAATATACTAAGATGCGTTGATTAAGAATAAGGGCAGCTTCAAGCTGTGAAACAACATAAGAATATCCCAGACATTAGTTACGTTGTCGTAGGATATATACTAAGGAAAAGCCTGCCGACCGGCTGCCATCAGCCAGTTTCTAAACGGCTGGGCAGCCGACGCGCGCGTATGCCCGCACGTGGCTACTATGCAGAAGCGTCACACCTCCCCCAAGATATAAGACCCTTGACTAAGTTCTTCATATCTAACAGAAAGCTTCTCATAGTACCACACACTGTTGCGACACAAGGCACTATATATAAAAAAAATAAAAACTGTTGCGCTCCAGCTCCACCGAGCAAGTTCAACTAACTTAGCGACAATAAGCGAAAACATTCAACTTAGATACTGCTACAACATCTTATACAAAATTCTACACGTTATAAAAAATAAAGTTTTTAAAAGGTTTTTGCTTTTTTATTTTTATTTTTTTTCGGCTGCACTACAGTGACAGCCTATTTTCCTCCACACTCAACCCTCAATCCTGTGGCAGTCTAACCAACATCATCCACCCTTGATAGACAATCCGCTATCACGTTATCAGAACCGGCAATATGGCGTATGTCCAGATTATACTCCTGAAGCATGAGTGACCACCTGGTCAGCCAGAGAGAACTGAGCAATCTCTGCCATACCCATAGATTACTCTGACTGTTCCTTTTACTTATATATTTTCTAGATCTCAAGTGACGGCATCTCTAACGTGGATTGACCTCCCAATCTACCAAGATTGGAAGCCAAAGCGTCACATTTTTCCCTTGCCCCTCACTTTCTCTTCATAATTGCTGAGGGACACAGGGCCCTGGGTGGGGCTTTGGTTTCCCGGGCATTTCCGCACCCTCCTCAGCTCCCCGCCATGGAGTAGCTTCGGTCACCCAGGCTTTATTGTGGTCGGCGGGGAGGGTTCTGTGGGGGCGCTCGGTTGTGGCCTTGGCCTTGCTCGGGGCCTTGGGGCTGTTCGGCCAGGCAGCTTGGGGAACAACAACAACAACAACAAACCTGGTCAGCCTCATATTCCGGTTATGAAACTGATTCAAGAATTTCAGAGGGTGATCTATCTATCTATCTATCTATCTATATGCTCAGGCCCAATCCCCATTTTGGGGGTAGCCGACTCAAGACAGAGCAAGAACAGGGAAAACACAAAAACAACATAAAACAAAAAATAAACACAGACAAAAAACACAAACTCACACACATCCAGGTCACCCAGAAGACCCAGAGACCAGGGTTACCAAGGTCGCTCCAGCACTCCCCCGGCCCCTGACCACCCGGAGAGGTTCCGATCTCGGCAGGCAGACATGCAGCGGAGCCAAAGCCACAAGCCCTCCCACCACACTTCCAGGCCACTACGACTGGTCCGAAAGCAGGAACATATACATCGAAGTGCCTGAGCGCCAGCACTATCGCCAGGAGTTCTTTTTCAATTACAGAGTAATTCCTTTGTGCACTATTGAATTTTTTACTGTAAAAACTCACTGGATGTTCGATACCTTCATCATCTGTCTGTAACAAGACAGCCCCAGCCCCTACGCCACTGGCATCAGTCGCCAGCTGAAAAGGTCTGCTGAAGTCCGGGGCCCTGAGTATGGGGTGGGTACATAACAGGTGTTTCACCAAGGAAAACGCCTCTGCACACTCAGGAGACCACCGGAACTTCTTGTCCTTAGATAATAAGTCAGTTAAAGGTGCCAGTACAGTCGAATAGCCTTTGATGAAGCGACGATAATAGCCTATCATACCTAGAAACCGCATGATTTGTTTCTTAGTCGTAGGCTGGGGAAACTGATCGATGGCTTTGATCTTTGTCTGTGGAGGGCACACCTGACCCATCCCCACCTCGAACCCCAGGTACAAAACTGTGGCTTTGACAAAATCGCACTTACCCAGGTTTACCACCAAACCTGCTTCATTCAGTTTATTAAAAAGCTGTCCGATGTGAGCACAGTGACTGTTAAAATCCTCGTCGTATATTATGACATCATCTAGGTACACCTTACAGTTGGGAATGTCGGCTACAATGTCGTTCATTAATTTCTGAAAACGTTGCAGGGGCATTTTTCAGCCCGTATGGCATAACATGGCAACGATATGTGGCACCGTCCACCACAAACCCACACACCTCTCACGCTCGCTCAGACAAGGGCACTTGCCAATAACCCTTAACAAGGTCTATCTTAGTGAGGAACTTGGCTTTTCCTATCTTATCCACACTGTCGTCCATGCGAGGGAGAGGGTAGGCAGTTGTGGGGGTTAAACCATTCAACCTGCGGAAATCTATACAAAACCGCACCTTGCCATCTGGTTTGGGCTGCAGTGTGACGGGGGAAGTCCACCTTACTGTACCCTCAGAAATCAGCCCACGTTTCAGCATATAATCCAGCTCTTCCCTAAGTGCTGGTAATTTAATAGGGGGAACACGGTATGGCACTGATTTAAAGGGCGGGTGGTCCCCAACATCGACATCGTGCACCGCTTGAGTAGTGAGGCCAGGATGCTCCGCGAAAACAGCTGGGTTTGAATCAAATAAGTGCTGCACAGCTACACGCTGTTGCTCAGGCAGGTGCAATATCAACTCGTGAGCCACTTGTCTAGAATTCCCCGCCCACTGATCCGCGGAAACATGACAATCCCAATTATCCTCCCCCGCAGCTTGACTGTCCCTTCCTCCTTCTCCACCACGATCGCTGCAGATCAACACCGGGACAGTGAGAGGCTCGGAGGGGAGCCTCACATACTCTTTCATCAGATTTACATGGCAAAGTTGGTTCTTTTTCTTACGATCAGGAGTAGCTACTAAATAGTCGAGATCAGAAACCTTCCTTACAACCCGATACGGACCAGAATACTTGGCAGACAAGGGGTGTCCCACCAGAGGCAGTAGTATCAGTACCTCCTGATCTACTTCAAACTCCCTCAGCTTCACCTTCTGGTCGTATCTGTCCTTCATCTGAGCTTGTGAACTCTTAAGGTTCCGACCTGCTACCTCCAAGCTCTTTAGCATTCTCTCACGGCTTTCAACTACATACTTTAGAAGCGAGCATGGCTTTGTGACTCCCTCCCAGATCTCCTTGACTATGTGGAGGGGCCCCCTGACCCTGTGTCCAAAAACCAACTCGTTCGGGCTAAATCCCAAGCTCTCCCCAGGTACTTCTCTCGCAGCAAATAAAATGTATGGGAGACCTAGATCCCAGTCCTTCCCATTTTCCATGCAATAACACCGCAACATACTCTTGAGAGTCGAGTGACACCTTTCCAAAACTCCCTGACGCTCGGGATGGTAGGCAGATGACATCACAGACACTATCCCATGTTGCTGCATGGTCTGCTTAAACAGAGCAGAAGTAAAATTGGATCCCTGATCAGACTGGATCTCCTGAGGGTAGCCATAACGAGAGAAATAGACAAGTAGGTTTTGGCAACAGTCTTAGCCATCCCGTTGCGCATGGGGTAAGCATCTGGATACCGTGTTGCTACATCCATTACAGTTAGTAAAAATTTATTGCCGGCACTAGTGGGGGGCAATGGGCCAACCATATCGATAACTACTTTGCTGAAGGGCGGCCCAATGACAGGGATGGGTTTTAACGGGGCTCTCGGGATGACCTGATTGGGTTTCCCAACAACTTGACAAGTGTGACACTGTGACACCCATGACATGACACTCGCCTTTAATCCAGGCCACCAGAAAAGCTTGCTCAGAGCTGCCTCCGTCTTACGTGCCCCCAGGTGCCCTGCCAAAGGCACATCATGAGCTAATCTCAATAAGCTCTCACGGCACACCCTCGGTACTACTAACTCGTCCTCTAATCCTGAACCGCCATCCCACTTTTTCTTGGGATCCTGATGTCTCCGATACAAGATCCCCTCGGACAAGAAAAAATCACCAGGCTGCGCATCCCCATCGCTCTCCAGTTCGATAGCACCATTACCACACGCCCTGACTTCAGGATCTTCCAGCTGCAAGGAACATGTATCAGCAGGTGCGAGATTATCCAAGTTCATCTTAAACAATTTATTTCCACCTCCAATGTCCCGCTGAGCCATCCTTTCCTCACGCTGCGCATAACGATGCTGTCGCAGAGTCTCTTCCTGCCTTGCACCTGCACTAGCGGTGATAGGCCCCGGGGCCTCTCCAGACTCTAACATAGGTGCCAATAATGAGTCACCAAGAAACACTGCCGGCTCAAAACTCTCCAATTGACCAACACTTCCCGTTTTCTTGTGACCTTTCCTCTGCGGTTTGATAGACTGAGGTGGTGGCTGCAAGGCTCCGGATGTCTGAGAACGCGTCACAACACACGCCATGGTTTGTACGCTACACTTCTCAACCCACTCCTGTTCCTCCCTACTAACGTCGGCCGCCTTCTCGGCAACGACCAAGGGTGAAACCTTAGAAGCAGGCACCGCAAAGTCGTTGCCGAGGAGTAGGTCGACGCCCCCAACAGGCAAGTTCTCTACCATTCCTACATCCAGCTCCTTCGCCACACCACCCACCTCTACCTCTACCTCCATCCGCACCAGCGGGTAGGACTTCGTAGCATTGACCCCCTGAACTACCACCACCTGAGCAGCGTTAATCGGTCTACCAGTAAAGTTCTTTAACAAGGTCTGAGAAACCCCCGTATCACGCAATAGCTTAACTCCTCGCCTTTCGCCAGCCCACCTCACAAAACCATGCCCTCTATGACCCCCAAAGACGTCGCGGACAGGGTTCGAGCCTTCCGGACTCTTGAACACAGGCTGTGTCCCACCCTCTGACGAACTACCCTTGGCAAACTCAGAAGATATAGGCGACACCCCTATGCTGCGGGCCAATGACACAACCTTGTTTGGTGGCTTGTTCGGACAAGCATTTGCAAAGTGACCCTCCTTGTGACATGCAAAGTACTCTTTACTCTTGGGTTTCCCTTGGGAGTGGGAGGTACCATTAGACTTCTTTTACGGGACGGTATTTGGTTTATGTTCAATTTTATTGTCAGTGCTAGATGGTTTTGTGTATTTATGTGTATCAAAATTCTTGGGAGGGGGAGGGATACGATCCTTTGCACCCGACTCAATCTTAGCTGCTGCTCCGCACCCTTGAATTAAGGACAGTCGGAGGTCAACCATTTCTGCTGCCTCCTGGAGAGTTCTAGGATTTTTTTCCTTTATATTTAATGTTAAGTCCCTGCCTGTGCACTTAAAGAACTGCTCCAAGAGAACCAGCTCATTCAACTCCTCAAAAGTAGCTGCCCTCTCAGAACGCAGCCAATGTCGTAGTGCATCAGACAAGTCCCGGGCGTGTTCTAGGAAGGTACTATCCTTGCCCTTAGTAACACCCCGAAACTTCAAGCGGTAAGTTTCTGGTTGTAACTCATAGGCCCGTAGCACAGCCTTCTTTAGCTCATCATAAACTACACAGGACTCTAAAGGTAGTGCATCATACGCTTTTAGCCCCTTTCCTAGGAGTCTTGATGAAACTAATGCTGCCCACTTTTCCTGAGGCCACTGGTGTTCCTGACACTTCTTCTCAAATCGCATAAAAATCTCAGCCACACCTAATTCATCGAACACAGGAACTAGTTTAAGCAGGTGCGACAATGATTGGTCCCGATGTCTGTTACCTCCCCCAATATTTCGCCCTGTTACCTCCACTCGAGATCTCTCCAGCTCCCTGTCAGCCCGATACCTAGTAGACTCTGCCTGCAGTTCAGCCTTTCGTATAGCCGTTCTCTCTGCAGCCTCAGCCTGCACACTAGGTTGTCTCTCGGCAGCCTCAACCTGAGCTCTAGCAGCCTCAACCTGAGCTCAGGCAACCTCAACCTGGGCCATCTTAAGCCGAAACAACAAATCTGGAGTCAACCCTTTAGGAGGGGAAGGTGCATTTAATGGAGAGGGTCCCTGTGATTGAATTCCACGCTGCCATTGACCATCAACTTGGGGGTATGTACTAAATTCAGGCATCCTGACATTTGCTATGGGGGTAGAGTGGAGGGGGGGCTGGGGACCGGGGCCCCCAGTCGCCTCTCCCTTCTAAACCCAATATCAAAGTCCTCAGCTGATCTTTCCTCATGCCACTTAAACCCTGGTGACCCTGAAGACCTGCCACACACTTTAAGCCATACTTATTCAGCTTCAACACCCTGGTAGCGGTAAGGGGCACCTCTAAAAATCTTCTACCACCCTCCTCGCTATTGACTAGCCACTCCACAGGTCTTTCTCCCTCCGAGCCCGTATCGTGACCTGACCCATCACTGTGTTCTGATGTATTAGACATGTTTGTGTACTGCAGTAATTATCACGGTTATAGAATGTGCCTTATCCCCTATGCAAGTATGTATATACTAATGTTATTTAAAGTCTTTAATGTGTTATATTGGTTGCTCCAAAAAAAAAAAAATATGTCCACTGTATTCCTCTAATCATAAGGAATCTCAAACCAAATGACCACTATATTCCTCTGTTCAGTAAATCCTGGCAAGGTCGCCATTTGTTACATCCTGGGATATATAAACACTGGGCTCTTTCTATTGGACTAGGTATGCGGCAACAAGCAACAACGGAAAATGCTAGATCCAACCCTTATCTATAAACCCAAGCAACAAACCACCCTATACTGCCAAGAGTCCTGCCTGGACAACGAGGTATCCTATGACTCGGTTACAGGGTGCACTCACTATAGACTGCTGATAGTCAAGCAGGCTATATAAAAGATCACACAATTAAGTTGACTTAAAGCTTCAAGGAAAAGATAGATTACGGAATTAAATTGCAGATACAATTTAATAACAAACTAGAAGAAAGTACATTTAACGTTACGTTAATTAATACAACTAATCACCCCTGCGTGAAAGAACGTGAAAGCAAACAGTCCTCAAAACATCGTACCGGTAGACAAGATGCGGGGTTCTAAACTGCATGCGGCTACTGTAGGATCTGATGCTTAGCAAAGAAAGTATGTTACGGATTTAGAGAACTCTTAACTCATAAGCAGGAATAAATACTAGTGATAGGCCATACAGTGTATAATGGCATAGGTATAATTAAATAAAGGCAGCAACTCGCAACATAACCACATGCAGGTGTGCTTCTCACTCTTAGTCAGGCAAGCCTGCTCGGACAGAGTCTCTAAGCCACACCCTGACTCACAATGCTCACAAAAACGGTAAACTGTGGCACAATAATAAGCATACAGAGATGATAAACCCCTAGCTGTTAATCTGCCAGGTGGCAGAGGTCTAGCCGGAAGGATATAGGCTTCGGATACCCGGGCTGAGCCACCTGCTCTAGCCTAGGGACGTTCCCAAGTCTGTGCGCCAAATTACTCTAATT
This sequence comes from Paralithodes platypus, assembly GCA_032716605.1. Classification (NCBI taxonomy): domain Eukaryota; kingdom Metazoa; phylum Arthropoda; class Malacostraca; order Decapoda; family Lithodidae; genus Paralithodes; species Paralithodes platypus. The sequence goes on from CM064487.1 coordinate 113,412,622, forward strand.
GAAAGGGTGCTCTCTTGAGAGACTCAGATCGCAAGTATCTGACTCTCTCCTGGCGACCCTAAAACAAAAGCAAGACGTGCTAGCGCAGTGCTGAGTGGACTAGGCAAGGGCCCTCACACAACACAACACTAGACACACAGGGACACAGACAAGAAAATGCCCCCAGACTCCCACGGGTATCCTAGTAAAGTCGTGCGGGTCCACAGGACTCGCACCAGCAGACTTTACTTAAAGGATCGCAAAAAGCCCCCCCTCCGGTCTAGCCCCTGCTAACCTGACACAAGAACACACTAGCAAGCATGAAACCACCAAATATGAGACAACGAAAAAGCTTCCTAGGTCTTATTAACAATTACGTCTCTGCATAAGGCCCAAAATCCTATCTAGTTATGTGAGAGCTCGTCGTTAATACAATAATAGATATAAGGTCTATCAAGGGGATGGGATAATTAAATAGATTGGTGAAGTAGTGGAAGGAAGGTATACAAAGTAAGAGAGAAAGTTTCTAAGTGGGGTTGAGAGGGATAGATATCAAGGGGGTCCGAAGGGTACGACAGTGAGGTGAGCTCTGAGTCTTGAATCTGTCTGGACCCCACCCTAGGCATACAAAATACATCCCAGGCTTGGCAACACTCAACACTGTTGCCTGGTCAAAATCCTCTACCCCGTGCGTGAGTCGAAACTAAGCCTAACGTTGCAATCAAATGCATATGGCAACGCTTCAGGCTCGTCCCAAACTGGCAAGCGAAGCAACGTTCCAAGCCGGTTTCTCTCTCCCGCTCGTCTCCTCCCGCCCTCACTAGACTTACATCTTATATATTATAATGAAATAATCAACTATCGAGAATAAAATATACTAAGATGCGTTGGTTAAGAATAAGGGCAGCTTCAAGCTGTGAAACAACATAAGAATATCCCAGACATTAGTTACGTTGTCGTAGGATATATACTAAGGAAAAGCCTGCTGACCGGCTGCCACCATTCGGTTTCTAAACGGCTGGGCAGCCGACGCGTGCGCATGCCCGCACGTGGCTACTATGCAGAAGCGTCACAATATATATATATATATATATATATATATATATATATATATATATATATATATAGTTTGTAAGGCCAGACTGCCTAGTAAGGACCTTGAGGTCTGTGTGGTCTGTGTATCTATGTAGCTCTATGTAGCTCTCTCTCTCTCTCCTGTCGAGTGTTTTAATGGCTTACTCCTCTTAGTTATTACACATCCTAATTACCTAGTTGTCTATGTTTGTTTTATCCTAACGTAAGGTTAATTCTCACTCCTCCTGTTCTGCTTTTTGACATGTATATTAAGGGGAGACGGTCATTTTTCTGGTCCCCTTTCTCCCTCGCGTTTAGTCCCATTATTATTTAAATTGTTAGGCGGTCGGCCGTTTCGTTTGACGATTTTAAGACATTTCGTCCCATATTGTTATATATTTTAAGAACTATCGTGCCATTTAGGTGTCAATTTTTTTACTGGCTAGCGACAGCGAGCCTGTAATTATAAGAGGAACCGGCCTTCGGCCTGCAAGTTTGAGGGATGTCTAGCGAGGAAACTAAGAATTTATGAATGAATGTATTTATAGGCCAAAAAAGCAGTCAGTGTCCCCTTAAGCTCTCAAACGCTTGTGAATGTGCTTATTAAGTTGAACTGAAGGATATTTAGATAATGTTCGTGAGTACAGCGTTTGAAACTTTGCCAAATATGTGACTTATATACAGATATAATTGCACATTATGTTAAAGTATATTCATTATTTACATAATCTATAAGAAAGCACTGTGTGTTTAAAAAGTCAGTCAAATATATTTTCATATTCGAGAATAGTGGTTTGGGTATATTATCGTTTATAATATTTATCCAACTCGTTAAACCAAAATCAAGATACGTTAAAGGCAATTTAGGTGTGTTAGAGAGAAATGTGTTTGTAAGTGTAGTGAAATTAATAGGAGGAGGAGGTGTTTGTGAGAGTTAGCTGGATTATCCTCTGCGTAGGGGAGGCACAAATAGAAACAGTAGAGGAAGACAGACAAATGAAATAGGAGTTCCAGCAACTCCTTATCATTGGTGCGGCCTCCCTTCGGTACTGCCCTGCTCGATTGGCACCTTCAATCTCCCCAATATATATATATATATATATATATATATATATATATATATATATATATATATATATAGTGAATGTATTTGATAAACATAGTCAAGATTAGTTTATGTTAGGCGTTGCCATAATATTATGAACTTGCTTAGCAGGAAATTATTATGCGCCAGCAGAGTTGGATGCTTAAGTTACAACCAACTCTCACTCGTAACTTTCCCCTGTGCTGCTCCACCTGACTCACAGTACACGATATTACTGGGACCAAGGTGGAGAGAGAGAGAGAGAGAGAGACCAATGAAAATCTATGCTAAATTGGCTGAGCTTCGAAATGGGGGATATGGACACATTATTCCCCTTTAGCTTATAAACATTCATGCTACGTTTATACCATTATCCTGAGTATGTATTCTCCTAGCATTTTCAACTAGTGTAATTAAAATAATAATAATTACAAATAAAAGAGAGAGAGAGAGAGAGAGAGAGAATGTGTCCGCGAGTTCTCGTAACAATCGGGAATCTATTCCCATTCAGACATATTTTTTTAAACCTAATACGCGAGCGTATAAAATCATTCTTCCAGGGCGTTTGTTGATGTTCACGATAGTTCGTGGTCGTATGTTTGAGCTGTAGAGAAGGCTAGACCAACCCAATTGTTCTTAAAGGTCACGGAACATTCCAACCGGATATTAATTAATATTTTACCGGTAAATATTTATATAGATGTATGTATGTATATATATAATCAGGCACATACCCCATTGCTGGGGATGGCCGACTCGAGACGGAGCCCGAACAGAAAACAAATTTAAGGGTTCCAATTCTTAGGGTCCAGGACCACTTTCGCGTTCCCTTGCCCTTTTCTCTTTCTCGATGAGTAGGATAATTATACAAGGGGAGGAGGAGTGATAGGTAGATATATACCACATGCTTCCCAGTACCCTAGAAAGAAGCAAACATCCATCCAGTTCCTAAAAAAGGTGCCTCTTCAGATCCATCAAACTACAGACCAATAGCTATAACTTCCACTCTTGGTAAAGTCTTTGAAATTATATTAAATAATCACTTAATTAAGCATCTTGAGAATGATAAATTAATCAGTGATAGGCAATATGGTTTTAGACGATGTCCATGAACTGCAGACATTCTTTGCCTTCTTACGCATCAAATCAACCAAGCTACAGACCAACATGGTGAAACACATACAATAGCACTGGATATATCAAAGGTATTTGATAGAGTCTGGCATCAATCCTTATTGTCGAAGATGTCACACTACGGCCTTGCATCATTAGTTCCACTAATTTCTTCTTATCTTCATAACAGAAAAATATGAGTAATGGTATATGGCCTTTATTCTCAATTGCACTCAATAAATGCTGGTGTTCCCCAGGGATCAGTTTTGGCCCCAACTCTGTTCCTCATTCATATCAATGATATCATATCTACCACTCATAATCCAATACATTCCTACGCAGATGACTCAACACTCCACAGTTCCTTCACATTTACCAATTCTTTCACCCAACCCGATCTTATAAATTCAAAAATAAACACTGCAATTTCTCTGAACCAGGACCTTTCTAGAATTAATGGATGGGGACAAAAGAATCTAGTTTCCTTTAATGCACAGAAAACCAAGTACATTCAATTTTCTAACTGACAGAATCTGACTGACTCCCATATATTTTTGAATGATGTAAATATTCCCACTTCCCCTAGTATTGACATTCTCGGTGTAACATTAACTACTAACTTGAGCTGGACACATTATGTTAGAAGCATTGCTAAGAATACCTCTAAAAAACTGGGACTCCTGTACAGAGTTCGAGAATTCTTCACTGACGAGCAGTTGGCCGTAATATATAAAAGTCATGTGCGTTCTCAGATGGATTACTGTTCACCTCTGTGGGGTGGAAGTGGAGAGGTTGCATTGAGGCAGTTGGACAAAATTCAAAATAAAGCTATTAGATTAATCAATAACCATGCAATCACACAGGACCTTCCTACATTATCCATACGAAGAAACGTTGCATCCCTTGCATTATTCTACAGATATTTTCACAGCAATTGTTCCTAGGAACTTGCTTCAATTATGCCGCCTCTCCACATCTTTCCCCGTAGAACTAGGGCAGCTGAGAGCGCCCATGAATTTACACTTTCTCCTCCACAATGCAGAACTTCCGCTTATCAGAATTCATTTATCCCCAGAACTACTACTCTTTGGAATTCACTTCCCTCTAATTGCTTTCCACAAACTTACAATCTACAAATGTTTATATCCAGTTGTTACAAACATTTTATGAATGGAGGGTGCCTTTAGGCACATGGACCTTTTTGTTTTATCTGTGTTTTTCCTTCCTCCGTTCATTGTCTCTTAAAAAAAAAAAAAAAAATGGATCCAACATGGATCCAAGGACAGTTGCATTCACTTTCAAAGTAGGTCAATGAAAAGTTATCAACGTCTCCAGAGCCATAAACCGTCTTACTCTACAAGGTGTTTACTTTCAAAAATTATATATTTGAGATATATGTACAGATTGAATATATGTACAGAATCTTGTCTTCACTCGTGTTCAGATTACTTCTTCTAAATTCATGCAAATAATCTCTCTCTCTCTCTCTCTCTCTCTCTCTCTCTCTCTCTCTCTCTCTCTCTCTCTCTCTCTCTCTCTCTCTAAAAAAAAATATGTAAGTGTATGTGTGTGCACTGTACAGTATGTGTATATATACTGTATATATATATGTATGTATGTATGTGTATGTGTGTATATGTGTGTACCGGTGTATATATGTATATATATGTATATATATATATATATATATATATATATATATGCATATATACATGTATAGTTTGTAAGGCCAGACTGCCTAGTAAGGACCTTGAGGTCTGTGTGGTCTGTGTATCTATGTAGCTCTATGTAGCTCTCTCTCTCTCTCCCTCTCCCTCTCCCCTTCTATATATCCTTCCTAACCTCAATATAATCGTCTAATAATATCCAGGTAACAAAAAATAATTGCGTAATCGGATCTTAAAGGGTTAATGGATAGTTACAAGATTGTACGGTGGCGCTAATAAGTCATGTCTCAGATGTCATTACGTTTGGCTCGCTCTGTGCTGCATTAATGTCTGTCAGATATTGAATAGGGTGGGTAAGTGTAGGAACATGGTTGTATATCTCACTCAACAAGAAAATAATCGTGTGTAAAATATTGCTGATACAAATTATTGTTCGAAACAAAATTGGTGCCGAGACATCATTCATTTGGCCGACTGTACACTGTATGTTATCCTAGCCTAACCTGGTCTAACATGAACAAAACAAACCTAACTTAACCCCTTCAACACCATGACGCCTTTTTAACTTTGCTTCTGGCTACAATGATTGTACGCAGTTTAAGAATGACCTATATGTTACTGAGAGGGTTTAGTGAGATCGTATATATCCATTAGAGTCGAATAGGGGGATTTCAAACTAAAGGAAATCGCCTAATGGTAACCAGAATATGACGAAAATTACGTAATGGTGAAGAGGATGACGGATAGGTTAGGTTAGGTGTAGTCAGGTGAACCCCTTGAGGAATAAGGCGCAACTTAGCAGTTTGTTTGGCCCATCATGAGACGATGTTATGCAGTTTAGGAAGGAGCTCTGAGAATCGATGGGGTCAAAAGCCAACTCAATTATTTCTCTGACTCCCAGATCTTTTGTAAACACTGATTAAGATCGTCTAACTTTAGCCAAAATATACTGCTAAAGAGAGTATAATCCTCAAAAGGTTAGAATAAGTTACGTAACTGTCCATGTACAGAAATTTTACCCCTTACTGTACCAACGACGTCTTAACTTTTGTTAAAACTATATGTAGAGGATTTTGTTTAAGAAGGATTTGTGGTAGCCGTCCGGCTGGCTCAGTTGACAGCGTGCCTGATTCCCATCTCGAGGTCTCGCGTTCAATCCCCGCTCAGATTGAACAGTTTTTCTGGGATATAGACGGCGGTTACCATCTCCCCATGAGCAAGGGGGATGGGTAATGGTCTCTGGTAGACTGAAGAAAGCCAAGCGCTTGTGAATCCTCAAAGGAGGAGATACGGGCGCTATATAAGTAACCAGAAGATTATTATTATTATTAGTAGTAAAAAGCGTTAATTGAGATAGTTCGAAGTTTGTTGATTTCGGGAGGCCATTTTCAAGCTGAATAAAATCATCTCATATTACCCAAAATAAGGTTAAAGGGACGTCACCGGTACTGAATAGGTTAAAGAGGGCTTGAACCAGGCTCTCCCTCTTCCTATGACTTAACTTGTTTCAAACTCCGTGTGTCCAGGCATTTTGGCTCGAACGTCCTTTGATTTTGGCACTGTCAATCTTTCAATTCTGGGGGAAGCACTTACCACAGGCAGTTCTGACTTGTCTCCCTCACTCACATAAGGAAAACAAAAAACAAAAAAACAGGGGGATTATGCGGCCCGTCTGTATTTTTAACTATCCCCCTCTCGGCTATTGTCCTAAACGAGCCTAATTAAAATTAATTTGTTTTCCGACGGCGCGCGCTGATGATATTTCCCCGATGAGGTGGGAATAATGAGAGAGATGATGATGACGACGGGAGAGTGGCCGGGCTGTCTGGTTCTTCTCCGGATAGCTTTATGATTTGGTGTAGGTTTCTTGGATGGGAGGATTCGGGGGTAAGGGGGGTTTGTTTGTTTATGGAAGGGTAGGGTGATATGCGCAGCTAAGGAGACTGGCTCAGATATCTTCTTAAATTCCGGTGCCGTCCGTTAAACTGTATTCTGGCTTCTGTAAGACGATTTTATTCAGTTTAAAATGGGCCTCCAGCAATTAACAGGCTTTGTGCTACCTCACTTAATTCTTTTTCTACCACAGATCCTTCTTAAGCTGCACAAGATCGTCTAAATATAGCTAAATTTAAATACAAAAAAAAACGTCACCGGTACAGAAGGGGTTCATAATAGAATTCGGCAATTTAAATAACGATGCTATTATTAAGACTCGAAGGCATACCTCTGAAGTTCTATTGTTACATTTTGGATATTTTTATTGTAAGCCTCATCATCATTTGGTTTTCTTGGGTGGGCGGATTCAGGGCTTGCTTGTTTATGGGAGGGTAGGGGGATATGCTAAGGAGGCTGGAGTTGAGATCTCGTTAATAATATAGATCGGATAATTTAAATATGTATGCCATAATTACGACAGTTGTTTTATGTTTTGGTTAAAGATTGTCCTTCTAATTATGCAGCTTGTCAACTAATGCTTTGTCGTGCTTCTTGAACATATTATTTTTGTCTAATTCCAAATCCTGATTTTCTTTTTCATCTCGTTCAATTATATTGTACAATGCATTACTCATTTGGCTTTAAGTTTCCATTATCCTCTGTAAACTGACTACTTTCACAATACACATACACACACACTTCCGCGCGCACACACAAACACAATGAAACACAAAATACTCAGCCAATACACATAATTTATCGTCCACAATTGTACACTCAAATACTTTTCTCCTGCTTTCTCGTTTTTTATGATCCTGTCGACTATAAAAGCGTAAACAACTTAAAGAGTGAATTATTCATATCTAACCTTTTCATCTCCCCAGCGGCTCAACCAGTAACATGTTTAGTGATCAACATTACAACTACTGGTAGCCAGTGGGCCTTGTAAATATGTGGGTAAAGACACCCTTTGAGATGTACTCCTATGTACTTGTCAATATTTTCCTGGCGAACGGTAGCGAACCAGCATATATATATATTTGTGTTTTTACAGCAAGCTAAATTTTTACAGCAAGCTAAATTTTTACATTTGTTGATAGAAAAAAATTATCCAGCGAAGCCGGATTTCTCCATACAATGCTGGCTGACTATCGCTCGCCAGGGAAAAATCAACATCTGGATGGGGATAAACGCCTTAAAACAGTTGGCTAAATGGGGCCGAATGGATACAAGCCAGAGAAAGAAAGAAAAGGAGAGAAAAAAAGCAGGTGGCCCCCTTAAACATAATACTTCACTTGATTGACAACGTTTAGCTTATGACCTGAAGTACAGAGAAGCGAAACGTTGTTAGTGAACTACACCACCACGAAATGGTGTTTTGTATGCATTATGCCAACTTTTCTGTGTTCTATTAGTGCATTTGTCTACAGAAGGAAAGGTTAGACGGTAAAAGAAACAGACAGAAATTGCTAAGGCATGGTAGAGGATGCCAAACCTCACTCTGGATAGGACCAGCCCTCACCCAAACCAGATAATATAATACTTTATTTTAGGCCAGATGCTTCATAGGCTTTATAGGTTTAGAAATTTAATTTGGAGTGACCTTACATATGCTTATGGCTGTATACAGTGTATAGGCTAATCGCCTGCTCAAGAAACTGGTACACTGCTTTATCCCTTAACTTAAGGATTATCACGCATTATGATAATATATTATGGCTGTTAGTAGACAATTGTATACATCTTAGGAAAGGTATGCATGAATTGAAAGGGTGAAGACCATCTAAATCAACCCTTTGACTTTTATAAACCTGAATAAGATTGTCTATTAATAGCCAGCAAAGTGCGTCATTGATCCTCAGAGGGTTAATGATATACTAGAGACAGTGAACATTGATGGAATGTTTCAGAATATTGAATTGACATGTCAACAAAAATAAAATAAAATAAAATGAAATAATTTATACCACATTTAACTGCATACAAGTGTACATTTGCTGAAATATTCATGTAGGGAGTTTTATATTGTTCGTCCTGCCGTATTCAGTAGATAAATTCAGTACATATATATACTTGACGCCTTTCTTTAACATATGCACGACCTCCCACAGTCAAGGGGTTAAATCCTGCATGTCTTATAAATATCTTGGTAGCGTCCAGCATTTTAAACGCTCTTTATTGGCACATAAGGGGTAGTGCTTGTTTATTGGTCTATATATTTATTTATTTATTTATTTTTGAGTTTCCCCACTATACATCCATCAAGCTTCAAAAAACACCCGCTAGACCCCCTTTCAAGATAAATTTGTAAAAAAAATCGCTAGAAAATTTTCCTGGCCAAAGACCTTTTCCTTCTAAAAAATTACAGGCTCGCTACCGCTGGCGAGGAAAAGATCGACACCTAAATGACACGAAAGATCTTAAAATTAACAAATAAATTAGGCGAAAGGGCTCCAAATCGCCAAACTAACGGAATGAACACCTTAAAATCTCAAAACTAATATTATGCTAAGCATGAGGGAGAAGGAGGTCCAGAAAAAAGCTACTTTCTCCCCCTTAACACCTTTTATTGGCTTCTTGTTAAGAATACCTGCATATAAGCTTGCCGGAGTAATTTTCAAAGAAGTAGTTTGCACGTAGGCCTGTGAGTGCATATATATGAGTTTTCTCGTGTCGTATAATATATATTAATATATTGTGAGGCTTTTGACTCCTATCTTGGCCCACTTTCTCCTACTTCTCTTAGAACTCTTTCCTACTACTCCTACTTAAGTATGCTTATAAGATATATCCTCTCAGATAAATGTTAATGTTGCTGATTATAATATATATATATATATATATATATATATACTGTATTTATACTATATATATATATATTGCACTTCTTTGTTATGCTTTTTAAGAGAGTGCGTGGCCCGTTTGAAATTAATAATATCGTCAGGTATTGTATTTATTATGAAAGATGGCTGTTCGTGTGGACTTAGTTACGTTGGGTGTCGTCATGCCGTATGTCCAATAATAATAATAATAATAATAATAATAAGCAGAAGAAGAAGAACAAGAAGAAAACGAAAAAGAAGAAGAAGATTGCAAAAGCTAACAAGAATACCATAAAACAAACTAGATACGTGGCTGAGTGTTTTTGGGTTAGATTTTTCTAGGACAGTAACTGAGTTCTACACAATTTCTCTATCTTAATATTTGTTGAAGGTTTTCGGAGCATGTATTTTATCATCATCTTTGGTCCTGTATTGTGCAGATTTTTTTGTTTTAGATTCTGATCTATTCTTGTCTCACTGTTTTGGTTATCAAATAATCTTATGTGTCTAATAACTGAAAATTAGCCGTTTTTATAATATGTCAGAATTATATATTTTAAAATAGTTTACATTCGACGATTGTGTGTAGATAGAGTGATTGAGAGTCAAAACATTCGTGGATAAAGTTATACCCCTTTGATTCACGAAGGAAACTCCCATACTAATTAAGCAACAGCTTATGATCACCAAAATATATAATGTCAATTGCCATAATTCTTAATTGTGTTCATAATAATTAGTACTACAGAAAAATAGCTTAAAGGCAGTGGGACGTTATCCCATTCAGAACTAAATGGTTTGCTTATCAGCATATCAGTGATTATAATAATTATCTATGACATTGTATTGTCAATTATCTTCACGCTTTAGTATTCGCTAAACTCATCCTTATCCTCATATTAGGTTTACGTTGTACCAATCAACTAAGTCGGCGAGAAAGATTCCTAAGATGAATACAGAAATAGTCTATCTGTATTCACAGTAGAATTAATGCACCATCATTTAAACAAATTCCACGGTCATCAATCAATTCTTATGCTAAAGTATATTTAAGGGGGCCCACCTAGCTTTCTTTCTCTTTATCGCCCTCTCTCATTGGCATGTATTAATTCGGCCCCATTCAGCCTACTGTTTTAAGACGTTTACCTCCATCAAGGTGTCAATATTTTCCTGGCGAGCGGTAGCGAGCCAGCATATATACATTTTTGTTTTGATAGCATGCTAAATTTGTACATTTTTCGATAGAAAAATTTCTCCGGCGAAGCCGGATTTCTCCATACAATGCTGGCTCGCTATCGCTCGCCAGGAAGAAATCGACAACTGGATGGATAAACGTCTTAAAACAGTTGGCTGAATGGGGCCGAATGGTTACAAGCCAGGGAAAGAGAAAAAAGGAGAGAAAGATATAAACAAAAAGCCGGTGACCCTCCTCAAGTGTTCATATATTTTGCTACGTTAAAGCTACCGTTTTCCTCACTCCGTATTCACATTTCCAGTTTGACCCTCCCACGAAGACCATTTTCTCTCTCTCTCTCTCTCTCTCTCTCTCTCTTTCTCTTTCTCTTTCTCTCTCTCTCTCTCTCTCTCTCTCTTTCTCTTTCTCTCTTTCTCTCTTTCCTCTCTCTCTCTCTCTCTCTCTCTCTCTCTCTCTCTCTCTCTCTCTCTCTCTCTCTCTCTCTCTCTCTCTCTCTCTCTCTCTCTCTCTCTCTCTCTCTCTCTCTCTCTCTCACATAGTAACACATACACACACAGTTTGACCCTCCATGAAGACCATTACTCGTATATATATATCTCGGAAAAAGTTTCACCTTTGCACCATTTGGTAGTGAAAAAGTTGATGGAGAGTTGCTGATAAAATGTGAGTCCTTCACATAGTCATCATCTACCATGATAATAGGTAATTAATATGCTAGAGCATATCTGATTATTGGTGAATCCTACTAATCGGGAGAACTAAGTATTCTACTGTATATATAGCTACGATAAAATATAAGACAAGTTATACAATAGGTACAAAACAACACTTTTATTTATACACAATTAGATAAAGGTTCACGCTCAATATAGTGGAAAAATGAACATACGATATAACATAAAGTATATATAATCCACAAGATAAATATAGAATCACAGTTTACCTGAGTTAGTGATGCAAGCTTGCATGCTCTAACGCGTGGTCAGAATATTTGAATAACACATGCAAAATGTATTTATGCAATTATCTCTTGGAATGGGTTATTAGATCAAATCAAACTTTTGCTATACATAATCTAAGGTACATACAATAGGTTAGACTTATACAAATATAAACGGTGAATTATTATGTTTAAGGAATAAAGTTCTAAGGATTGAGTTTAGCATATTCAGTCTTTCTTCTTGGCACGAAGACATGTGTTCTCAACTCGTTCGATTATAGTTTAATTAATTTAGATATATAATATGAATAACTTACTGATAGGAAATCACGAAAAATATAAGTGGGCGCAATCAGGTGTTGAGTTGTTTCGAAAATATATTTATACTATTTAATATTCCATATTACGTTGAAGCAGGAATGTCCATTCGTAAGTTCAAGACATTTTAAATAGGGAAATAGCAAGGATATAATATGTGTTTTGTCTTCCTAATGGGTTTAGCAAGAAAGGACTCTAAAAGTTAGATACACAGTACGACTATGTCATTTAGCGATTTTCCCGGTGTCTAAGGGGGACTTAGTGATATTTTGTGGGCTTGGTGTGTTGGTCTTCTGTTATGTCACTCGTCTTCTTAGGTGTCTGGGTAGGCCTCGAATTCTGTGTTGTACAACTTGCTGTTTATCTCCTCTCGCCTTTGCTGGTGCTAGTTCTCATATCACTAGCTTTGCAAGGTTTTGGACCGCAAGCAAGTAAAGGGGTAGAGTTGATTATCAGTTTACTATTTCTAGCCTATGACCTAGAGTACAACGGAGTACAACGGAGTACAACGGAAATCAAGCAACAACAGATCTAGTGACCCCTTTAGGCTAGTTGTCCTCCAAAACACTGAGGATCAAGTGTCCAAACAGTGGCTTAGAGTGGGTAAGGGAAAATTGGAAAGGGAACCACTGCCCTGGAACTAATATCCGTGGCAGGATTAGGAAGTTAGTAGGGGACAGATGGATTAGTAACATAACACAGTTATAAGTGATCTTGCGTATATCTGGGAAAAAGAGAGTAAAGTCTTAGTAATATATATACCGGTACGCAATAACCCTTGATGAATCTGAGGGGGGAATACAATCCAGCATTAGCCCCTTCTGTACCAGTGACGTACCCTTCATTATATTCTGGCAACCTTCAGACGATTTTGTACAGCTTAGGAAGGACCACTACCCGTTAAAAGGCTACAGACTACAGACTACAGAGGGTGAGCATCAAGTCTCACTATTACGTTGGATTGCACTTTTGTTGGTGTCGTACACAAATGATTCAGTCTTTGGACCTGATTTGCTATTGTTGTAACAAACAGTTCTATCAGGACACTTGGTAGATTCAGTCTTTGGACCTATTGCGCTATTCTCATACCTAGCAGTTTTACCAGAACACTTGGTAGAGTCTGTCTTTAGACCAAAAAGGCTAGCATCGAACTTAGTTTTACTAGTCTCGAGCCTTGTAGTAGACCAGTCTTTAGATCTGGACGGGATATTATCATACCTATCAGAATTACTGCTATCAGATGGTTGACATAGTCTGTCCTATTTCTACATTGTCTGATGTCTGCTATGTGCAGGCTAGAAGGGCACGTTCTGGTGCTGTTGTGGTCTCGGCGGTTTCCGCCGACATGGCTGCTTGATGTTGGCTGGTGTGTGCATGAAGAACGCACAGCTACTATCTCGTGGTGCTCTTTGTGTCTTTTTGTCGCGGTATCTGGGGTGGTCTCTCCTGCGGCAATTTTGTATGTTGGCATTACATTATTGATATGCAAACAAACCAGCATAGTTGGTAGTTTGCATTTTGAGCCATGCAAAGTTATTCATATTCTGTGCTATATTTTAAATAATTCATTATCGGGTTTGGTCCTTGAAAAAATATTTTTATATATCATGCAATAGAATACAGTATTATTGGAATGAATAATTTGAGATTATCTTTGAAATACTACCACTTGAACATTTGTGTCCAATATCCAATAATCTGGATAACTCCAAGGAGTAACCAGCTAGTTTAAAATCGTGTTTAGTGCAAACAGGAAAACAGTTCTGAAAAAAGATGGTTCTCTGTTTTCTGTAGGGTGTATCTTCCCATACCGTCTGTTCGTATACATCTTCCCCAGCACCTTCCTCGTTCATATCCCCGCCCCTCCCCCTGTCATCTTCTCAATCTTCTCTACTTTACCTCTAACCCCTTTCACTTTCCCCTCCCCCCACCCACCTCCTCCTCCCCTCCCACCAACCACTCCCTCTTGCCCTAGCTCGTTGCCTCCTTGACTACGCTGTTTAATTGGTATGTGCATGATAGAAGACTTAGAACACTTAAATTGAAACTAAACTGGTACGTATTTTTTGAAGTTTTGATATGAACACATTATACATACCTATACTAATCTGGCATTCATTGCAGAATGCATATTATATATCTTAAATGATTTTAGCAGGTCTAGCAAAGTGTTAGAGCTACAAGGGTATATGGTCATGATTTCCGGCCTACCTGTAATGAACGAACTGTACTATACGTTGCAAATACGAGTATCAGCTTTAGTCGAACCCAAACAAACAAAATAGAATCCTGTAGTGTGTAAGGAAGTTGATGTCTAGAAAATATGGCCTATGTTCACACTAAAATATCTAGTTTCGATGTTTAAATAATGTTCATAGTGACATATGAAACATTCAGCTCCAATAATAGGTAAAAATAAAAGCCATTTCCTATATGCATTCTAAGGGGTCACTAAAATAAGTTAACTTGCAGGTCTAATGAAGGGCGTTTCCAGGGAGAGTATGATGAGGGGAGGACACACACACACACGCACACACACACACACAAATACACACACACACAGACACAGACACAGACATATACACACACACACACACACACACACACACACACACACACACACACACATAAACCTATTCTCCCCACAATTCTAAACCACACCATCTTCTACCTTTCTCTACCCATCTCACAGCACCCTCCCCTCCTCCTTACTCCCTCATAATAATCTCAGGATGGGAGGGTGTGTAGAGGGAACATGGGGTGGAGGGAGGGAGGGGGAAGGGGCAAGGTGTATTAATCGTCTGTTGTTAAGAGTCACGGTGGGTCATTAATTAGGACTCACGGATCTTTACTCTCGGAGGTGAGGTCTGGTGTCACGCTCGCAACTTATGGTCCTGCTATGTGAGGTACTAATCTTCAGCAAGCCTTCGTTCACCCTTTCTGTACCGGCGACGTCTTTTAAATTATATAACAGCTATATTCAGACAATTCCTGCCTAAATTGAATAAAATCGTCTAATGAAAGCCAGAAATAAATGTTAAAAAGGGTCATAATCTTAAGGGGAAAACACTCACTCGGACATTGGTTTAGAGGGAATGCTGCAAAATATTTCATCAGCATACCAGAATTGTTAACACTGAAACTTGGATCACTGTTTGACTGCAGTCCACTGTACAGTATTATAAATATGGCGATAATAGTGCTAAGAGGAAATGAATGGACAATTAAGAAAGACGACTGGATATTTGAAGAGGAATGACAAATAAATAATATATCGAAACCGAACATAAATTTCAGAGTTTATTTACACCTTTGTTGTGCAAATATCCATTTGTCGATGGATGAATACATTTATTGTTAGTATATTTGAATGAACAACCTATTACTAATAAATACAATAAAATAATAATGCAAAGTTGAGGAAATGCGTACAAGACACAAACAAATTAATTAATGAAAACAAAATAATAACAGCAAAATGGAAGGAAGGGCCAAAGCTTAGTAGGAGAAAGAGAAGGCAAATTTGCATAAGAAACATTATGCTCGCAGCAGAGGTAACTGTAAACATTAACAAGGCAAACATATGACTAGGGAAGGATGGCTAGTGTAATTATCCAGGTAATTAATTGATGAAAACTTCACTTCACGACTTATCCCGTTGCTTGGAATAATCATCACTTGTAGATTTTCCCAGCATTTCTCTTTGTTCGAAATGGAAGAAATTAATAAACCAGTAAATTAAATAGTAATCATTATTGCTTCGACCCCTACATTTGATTAGCTATTATGTTTTTCTTTCGGGAATAGCGACGACTCACTTTGAGTACAGATATATTTAATATCCAAGATATATTTACCCTCTTAGTACCAGCGACGTGTGTTATATTCTATTCTAGCTATATTTAGACGATATTATGCAACTTAGGAAGGATCTGTGGTAGCTAAAAGGGTTGGTTGAGATAGTTGGATGCCTTATTATTGCTAGAGGTCCTTCCTAAGCTGAATGAAATCGTCTAATAGTTGCCATAATATGATGACAAGAATGTCCCTGGTACTGAATGGGTTAATGAACTATTGGATCGCGTCTAATTTTATCATTGTTATTTTGGAGAATTGTTTCATTCATATCCTAACTTCGATTTACACTCAATCTGGCTATCATTAGGCAATTGTATTCAGTTTTGGAAGACCCTCTCGCAGTCATTGGGGTACAAACTATCTCAATCATCCCTCTGACTCCCACACTTCCTGCATGAACTGAATGAAATCGTCTAATGATAGCCTTGATCTTCGACGGGGTGGCCACTAATGCATCGCCTCCTTCACCTATCACCTGGCGTCCCTCATCCCACCCAACACCATTTCACCCGTATTCCTCTCAATTCCATCCTTCTATCTCATTCTCGATCTGCCTCTCCCTCTCTGCACTTCCTCCTCACTCCAATGGTTTTCTTTTTTGTTTTACTATTCTCTCATTCGCCATACAACCCACTTGGCTGAAACCACTTTAAGGGGGGATGGGCCGGTTTATTTCCTCATTTATATATATTTTTACCATATGTTTAGTTCCTCCATAGACCTCTATCAAGCTAAAATAAATCACTCCATATACCCCTCTTCAAGATAAATTTGTACATTTTTCGCCAAACTAACAGAACGAGCTTCTTAAAATATAAAAACTGATACGCTAAACATAAGGGAGAAGGGGGGCCATAAAAAGCGACTACCTCTCCCTTAATCCACAACCTGAATACCTCTTGATAGTCTATAATTGATATAAAGTGGCTAGAATCATCCAGTTCATAATTAAGTTCCTATTTATTTGACACCCTTCAATTCTATCATTAGGTGTCCAAGGACCTAGCGTTTGTTAGTGACCTGAAGAAGCTATTTGCGAAATGTTGTCAATAAAGTACTCCTCCTCATATGGTGTTTAGATTAATTCTGTCAACTTTTCAAAGTTATTTCAACATTCTACAATTAGGTCTTCTTGTTTTCTCTGTTTGTTTCTGTTATCTATATACTATTCTTCTCCGTGTTCCTTTCTTCTTTCTCTTTGTGTCAATCTCTGGATCCGTCTGTTCTTATTCCTCCCAGATTACAAGTATCCTTCTCTAGTACTTAGCTGCTAGTGTTTTGTGTGTGAGGTGTATGTGTGTATGGCATCAAGCTACGTGACCACCAGCCGGCGCGGGTGGTGGTGGATGGGATCTGATTGCAAATGATGCCACTACTTTTAAAGTCCTTGGTAGCCTAGTGGTTAAGGTGTTGGAGTGCTGCTCTACTGGCTGGGTTCGAGCTCTGGCGGGGTCATATCACACACATATTAAATCTATTACTTCTCTTTGTGTTGTGGAGAAATATTTGGAGAAGAAACAAAAGGTGTATGTTGCCTTTATGGACTTGGAGAAGGCCTATGACAGAGTGGATAGAGAAGGTTTGTGGAAAGTACTTAGAATATAAGGAGTAGATGGCAAGTTGCTGAAAGCAGTGAAGAGCATGTATGAGGGTGCAAAGGCGGCAGTACGTGTGGAGAGTGAGCAGAGCGAGTTCTTTGACCTGAATGTTGGATTGAAACAGGGGTGTGTGATGTCCCTGTGGTTGTTTACTGTATATATATGGATAGAGTCATGAAAAAAATACTATTAAGAGCAGTGGATGTTGGTGTATCGCTGAAAAGGGAGGGAATTGAGTGGAAGCTACCTATACTGCTGTTTGCGGATGATACAGTTAAGGTGAGTGTTAATGAATGGGAGTTGCAGGGTCTGGTAAATGAGTTTGGAACAGTGTGCGAAAAATGGAATTTGAAGGTAAATGCTGGGAAGAGCAAGGTTATGGTCTTCGAAATGGGTGAAGTCACAGAGTGTGAGGTGAAGCTGAACGGTCAGGCTATGGAGATCGTCAACTCTTTTAAGTATCTGGGCAGTGTGTTGAGTAAAGATTGGACTATGGATGAAGAAGTGCCGGAGAGGGTACAACAGGGGAAGAGGGTTGTAGGAACACTGAAAGCAGTAACAAGAAATAGGGTGGTCAGTATGGAAGTGAAGAAGTCCTTGCATGACAGTGTGGTAATCCCGACACTGACTTACGGAAGCGAAGCATGGACGTTGGTTGAGAGACTCAGACCAAGAGTGAGAGCAGTGGAAATTAATTACTTAAGAAGTGCGTGCGGAGTTACATGGAGGGATAGACAGACTAATGAGGAAGTAAGAAGGAGGTGTGGTGTGGAGGTAGATGTGCTGGAAAGTGTGAAAAGGAACAACTTGAGATGGTCCGGCCATATGGAACGTATGGAAAGCGAGAGAATGACTAAGAGGGTGTACGAGAGCGAGGTGGAGGGACAGAGAGGGAGAGGTAGACCGATGGAGAAGTGGAAGGATGGAGTGAGGAAGTATATGAACGAAGGCGGTGCTGGTTGGGGGGAGGGGCGTCACGGACTGGGGACAGAGGTGCATGGGGGCGGTTCGTTAGGTGCCACCCCTTCGGGGATCACGGCGTCAGGCAATAGATAGATAGACAGACTTCTCTTTTCCATCAACTCTTTTTTTTTCACTTCATCGTTTCCACTTTTCTCGCATATCTTCCTTCCTCTTGTTCTCCTTCTTTACTTCTCTTCCTTTTTCTACTTCTCCTAATCCTCTCCTTCTCTTACTGTCCTTTCTCTTTTTTTCCTCTTCTTCTTCTCTCTCTCTCTCTTTTCTCCCACTGCGGCTCCTCCCTCTTTTCCTGTTCTGCTCCCCATGTTCTCTCCTCCTCTTCTTCTCTTTCACCTCCTCCTCTTTTGTATTTCCTCTCCAACTCTTCCTCTCTTCCTTCACCTATTCTTCCCCCCCAGCTTTCCTGCATTACCTTCCCCTCCTTCTTCTTCCTCTCCTCTTTCACCTCCCCCCTCCTTCATTCCTCCTGATTTCGTTATCCTCTCAAACTATTCCTCCCCCTCCTCCTCTTTCCCCCTCCCCCTCCTCTCCTGCATCACCACCTCCTCCTTCTGCTTCCTCTTCTCTTTCACCTCCTCTCCTCTTTTCATTATCCTCTCCAACTCTTCCTCCCTCCCTCTCCTCTCCTACTTCACCTCCTCCTTTCGTTATCCTCTCTAACTCTTCCTCCCTCCCCTCCTCTCCTGCTTCACCACCTCCTTTCGTTATCCTCCCTAACTCTTCCTCCCCCCTCCTCTCCTGCTTCACCACCTCCTTTCGTTATCCTCTCTAACTCTTCCTCCCTCCCCTCCTCTCCTGCTTCACCACCTCCTTTCGTTATCCTCTCTAACTCTTCCTCCCTCCCCTCCTCTCCTGCTTCACCACCTCCTTTCGTTATCCTCTATAACTCTTCCTCCCTCCCCCTCCTCTCCTGCTTTACCTCCTCCTCTTCCTCTTCCTCCACTCCTACTTCACCTCCTCCTCTCCTCCTCCTGTCCTCCTTCTCCTCTCCTCCTCCTGTCCTCCTTCTCCTCTCCTCCTCCCTCTCCTCTCCTTCTCCTCTTCCTTCCTCTCCTCCTCCTCCTCCTCCTCCCTAGCCCCGACCCCAGCACCCCACCATCGTCTATCATCGCCAGCACCGCCCCCTTTCGCCCCGGCTCCGAACACCCTCGGTATTTTATGCGTTATTTACATACTTATTGTGTAATGATTTACGCCGGACAACACATATGTGAATGATTTACGCCCGGCAACATATGTAAATGAATCGCCCGGGAGATGCTATAGCTTCTTCTATATAGCTCCACCGAGAGGCACTTCAATTAAAGGGGCCCACCTCGCTTTTCTTCTTCTCTTTCTCTCCCTCTTTCTTTGGCTTGTATTCATTCAGCCCCATTCAGCCTACTGTTTTAAGACGTTTACCCCCATCCAAGTTTCAATATTTTACTGGCGAGCGGTAGCGAGCCAGCATACATATATTTTTTATTTACAGCAAGCTAAATTTGTACATTTTTCGATATAAAAATGTCTCAGGCGAAGCCGGATTTCTCCATACAATGCTGACTCGCTATCGCTCGCCAGGAAAAAAATCGACACCTGGATGGGGATAAACGTCTTAAAACAGTTGGCTGAATGGGGCAAAATGGATACAAGTCAGAGAAAAGAGAATAGGAGAGATGGATAATAAAAGCAGGTGGGCCTCCTTAACGGAGGCTAAATAACGATTGCCATTGTGTGCTTTGATGCTGTAAACCACGATCAATACATGAGTATATGATTGTAACTATAATCCAATAGACAAATTATTTAGTCGTTGTACTGGTGCTAATAATATAGGCATCATGTTCTGGATATCAAAGTGTCTTAACTCATTCAGTACCGTTGCAATGCGTGTTTTTATTTCAACTATATTCGGACGATGTTATGCTGCTTTGGAAGGTTCTATAGGAGTTAAAAGGATTAGTGGTTATAGTTTGCACCACTTTAATTTGAAAGATGTCCTTCCCAAGCTGAACAAAATCGTTTAACACTTACCAGAATACAGTAGAAATGTCGGCACCGATACTAAATGGATTAAACAAACTTCGACGTTACGTATACAAGTCCCCCAAATGGCCCCATGGTGAAAAAATGTGTACGATCTCTGTCTTCTCAAGGGTGACCATACGATCTCTGTCTTCTCAAGGGTGACTAGCTCCTCCAAGGGGTCAGAACAACACATACACACCTACACTTTATGGGAGCTCGACCGCAGCCTTCACCCAACGCAATTATTTGGGTACAATCCCGAAGTTTTGCATAGTGAAACACGCCTGAACTTCGGGAAATATGACTCTACAATCGGTGGGGTTAGTCGGCCTGGGCACTCATGCTGTGGCGTAGATAAAGTTGGTGAATTACTACATGATAAATTGGGATAGCTTGAAAAGTTTATTTGCTAAAATGAGGTAGAGACGTAAACCCATCCACATTATTGTCAAGTCTCTTTAGGAGTTTACAAGCATTTTACTGGTCTGATTTCATAATTTACAATAATATTCATGTGCATCATAGTACTGTATAAATGTACCTTGATAATTTCCTACATAGAAGTATGGCTAAACAGAATCTTTGGATAGCAAGTGAGGAGAGAGAGAGGTATTAGTACTTTAAGCTCTTAGAATTATTATGTATCCATATAATGCATATTATGTATTTCCCAGTGCAACACATAACCTGCTGGAGTTACTAATTGCTTTTACAATGCAAATACTCATGCACAGCAGTATCATAAATTATTTGTACCTTTTATGTCTTTAATACACTCGTATTGTACTTTCAGAAGTGCAAAGAATAGCTAGCTTAACCATTCAGTAAAAAAAATGTAACCTTACTACTTTCAGCACATCTCTATTTTTTTTTTTTTTTTTTTTTGTCTATGTGATTGAGGGAGGCAAAAGGCATTACTGCCTATAGCGAGTGCCTCCCCCATAGTTGAAAGAGTGACAGAGCCAAAATCAAGGGACGTTCGAGCCAAAATGCCTGGACACACGGAGTTTGAAGCAATTTAAGTCATAGGAAGAGGGAAAGACTGATTCTGGGAGAGAGTTCCAGAGCTCAGCTGTTGAGTAGAAGAAAGTTTGAGAGTAACGTTTCACTCTTGGGTTGGAGAGTTGCACAGAGTAGGGGTGGGATTGAGTTGCAAGACGGGTACCACGTGCCCTACGTGAAGGAGGTGGTTATGGTATTGTATTCATTGGTGTTATTGCTTGTTGGTTGACTTGCTTGAATATCCTATTATATATAATATAGCTTGAAATATTAGCATGTGGTTCAGCCGATTAATAGTATTGCTTTAGTTAGGTCAATCTACACTAGGTTTTCTCTTTACGAGAACCCCCCCCCCCCCATATGCCTTCATCTACCCAACAGTATGTGTCGTGCGTCTCCAAACAGCCAACCAGATCGTCGTTGGCACTAACATTATTTCTTTAACATATGAAGCAGTTGTATTGAAGTATCAGTAGCAAAGCTACATGATGATTATATTGTTTTAGAGACGAAGTAAGTTCTAACTTTATATTTGAGCAGCGAATTTAGTTTAATAAATTATAATTATTGAAAATAATACCCCATATTTTTGACAAAATGTAAATTCACATTAGGAGAAATGCACTAAGAACTCTTTGCATAAACCTATATCCGGACCAGAACCTAATGTGTATTCTTCGTCAATTGAAACTCGCACAAATAATATAAATGGAAAAAACTACTGTTAATGTTAAAGTATTGATGTTAGAGATTTTATATTTCTTATTGTATATTTATATTATGGATATGTTTGTCTGTATCGATTGCTTACATAAATGTTCATGTGAAAGGAGAAGCAATAGCACAATAAGATATATAAAATCTCTAACATCAATACTTTAACATTAACAGTAGTTTTTTCCATTTATATTATTTGTGCGAGTTTCAATTGACGAAGAATACACATTAGGTTCTGGTCCGGATATAGGTTTATGCAAAGAGTTCTTAGTGCATTTCTCCTAATGTGAATTTACATTTTGTCAAAAATATGGGGTATTATTTTCAATAATTATAATTTATTAAACTAAATTCGCTGCTCAAATATAAAGTTAGAACTTACTTCGTCTCTAAAACAATATAATCATCATGTAGCTTTGCTACTGATACTTCAATACAACTGCTTCATATGTTAAAGAAATAATGTTAGTGCCAACGACGATCTGGTTGGCTGTTTGGAGACGCACGACACATACTGTTGGGTAGAGGAAGGCATATGGAGGGGGGGGGGGGGGTTCTCGTAAAGAGAAAACCTAGTGTAGATTGACCTAACTAAAGCAATACTATTAATCGGCTGAACCACATGCTAATATTTCAAGCTATATTATATATAATAGGATATTCAAGCAAGTCAACCAACAAGCAATAACACCAATGAATACAATACCATAACCATCACCTGGCTCCACTGGCCAAGGTAATATAGAAGTAGTTAGAGGATGGACTCGGTTAACACTAGCTCATCCAACAGCTCGCAGGATTATTATGGTGTATATCTTTCATTAAATGCGATTGTATTAATTTCTCCCGACATTGTCGAGCAATATATTTGTATTTTGCCCCCTAGACTATTGAATGTTTTCCTTGACCCCTTCAAACTAAAAAAAATCCTCCAGATCCATCTTATTTTTTTTATTTTTTTTTATTTTTTTGTAGAAACATATCTCGACAAAAAGCCAGTTTCTCCTAAATAGCAGGCTAGCTATCGTTCCCACATATAATACTAGGCCTGCATATGATTAAATGTCTCATAATCGCTGAATTAAGAGGGCAAAAAGTCATAAAATCATTAATTTGATCCGGGCTAAACATGAGAATCCAAAAAGACCATTCTCTGATTAGACATTTACTTCTACCGGTGTTTTATCCTCCTCCATGAGAGAATAGTAGCAAGATGAAGAGGACCTTCATCTTGCTACTATTCTCTCAGAGTTTCTCTTCTCGTATATTGACCGCTTCATATAATGTCTTCATTGTATTCAGTTACTTGATGATATCTAAAATACCAAACATATTGATACCAAAACTCTGGTAGGAAGGTAGAGCGAGGAATACAATATGGCGCCTCTATACACTCCTGAATGGCCATAGTTTCTCAGTAGACGGTCCTGAAGGTACTGTGTATACACTGGGCCTGCCTCTGGGTGTGGGAGGACTCAGTTGCACGAATAATTGTTCGCTTGATATGAAAGGTGTAGGACTTAAGGGGGCCCACCTCGCTTGTTTTCTCTTTCTCTCCCTTTCTCTTTGGCTTGTGTCTATTCTGCCCCATTCAGCCTACTGTTTTAAGACGTTTACCCCATCGAGGTGTCAATATTTTCCTGGCGAGCGGTAGCGAGCCAGCATATATATTTTGTTTTAGACAGCAAGCTACATTTGTACAGTGTTCGATAGAAAAATTTCACCGGCAAAGCCGGATTTCTCCATACAATGCTGGCTCGCTATCGCTCGCCACGAAATAATCGACACCTGGATGGGGATAAACGTCTAAAAACAGTTGGCTGAATGGAACCGAATGGATAGAAGCAAGGGAAAGAGAGAAAAGGAGAGAAAGATACAAAAAAAAGACGGTGACCCCCCTTAAGAGCACCGCCTGGCCACTACCTCATCTAGACAGCTCAATTATCAGACAGTGGGAAGGCTGGGGAGAGAGTGTGGGAGAGTGTGTGGTGGGAAAGGAGAGTGTGTGGTAGGAAAGGAGAGTGTGTGGTAAGAAAGGAGTGTGTGTGGTGGGAAAGGAGAGTGTGTGGTAGGAAAGGAGAGTGGTTGGTAGGAAAGGAGAGTGGGTGGTAGGAAAGGAGAGTGTGTGTTGGGAAAGGAGGGTGTGTGTTGGGAAAGAAGTGTGTGTGGTGGGAAAGGAGAGTGTGTGGTGGGAAAGGAGAGTGTGCGGTAGGAAAGAGAGTGTGGTGAGAAAGGAGAGTGTGTGGTAGGAAAGGAGAGTGGGTGGTGAGAAAGGAGAGTGAGTGGTAGGAAAGAAGAGTGGGTGGTAAGAAAGAAGAGTGGGTGGTAGAAAAGGAGAGTGGGTGGAAGGAAAGAAGAGTGGGTGGTAGGAAAGGAGAGTGGGTGGGATTGGAAGATAATGAGAGTGTGGTAAATAATGGGAGAAAGAGGGAGAGAGGTAAAGAGGGATACAAATAATAGCATAGGAGTGAGTATGGTTGAGAGCTGTATGGGAGAAAGGAATATTATGTGTTGGAGAGAAGGTTTGTGTACATGGGAGAAGGGTGTAGGAGAAAAAGAGAAAAAGAGAGAGAGAAGAGAAGAGAAGAGAAGAAAGAGAAGGCCTGGTATATAGACAACAAGAAAATAGGGTCCATGCCAGCGAGAGTGCCTCCAATCGTCTCTCATAACTAAAAAGGCGAAGAAGATTACCCAGGCACTTACCGATACCCACAGGATTGGCATCTATACCCTCGAGGATTAATGTGGGTCTTCAGACACAACAAAGTCCGCAATCATGATGCAAATACGACCTCAGCCTTTGGCCTGTATGCATATTAGTCTACCAGGAGGAACCTTGAGAAAACAGATAATTGGACATCTTTTTATTACAGAACCATTTTGTGGGTCTCAAGTGCGAAGCATAAATTTTGATAAAAAGTTATTGATAACCTAAAATGTAGTTTGATGTCATTTATCGTTAGGACTTACAATCAAACTTGTTAATGTACCATATATATATATATATATATATATATATATATATATAGTGTAAATGTAATTATTTAATGGACTAAGAAGGGCATAGTGTTAAGTTGGCCTGTCTCTATTTACTAGGAGTTTTTTTTTATCCGCCCTATTTCAAAGGTGTACAAAAGGAGGATAGATTGAATATTTACCCAGATTACATCTACGTAATTCAAGGCTATTGCCTACATGTACAGACGATACTACTTATGATATCTTTGTTAACAGTGCATATACCGATTGCATGAGTACGAATAATAGAATTTGAATTTACTGATAATGTACAGCTACTGACAAATGTTATGAGCTCTTGCAATATTCTTTAAGTTTAAGCATATACAGTATATCCATTTAGAATTTTAGATTGATGTTCAGATCATATCAGCTATATAAATATATACATACCCGGTATGTATTTATTAATATACAGCTGATTTGATCTGAACATCAGTCTAAATGGATTATATTTACATAACACAAAATCGCAAGACCTAATGAACATTTGTCAGTAGCTGTACAATAGCTTACGCAAGCAATGTGTACACTACTATATGGTATTAATGAGGCAATGTGTACACTACTATATGGTATTAATGAGGCAATGTGTACACTACTATATGGTATTAATGAGGCAATGTGTACACTACTATATGGTATTAATGAGGCAATGTGTACACTACTATATGGTATTCATGAGGCAATGTGTACACTACTATATGGTATTAATGAGGCAATGTGTACACTACTATATGGTATTCATGAGGCAATGTGTACACTACTATATGGTATTCATGAGGCAATGTGTACACTACTATATGGTATTAATGAGGCAATGTGTACACTACTATATGGTATTCATGAGGCAATGTGTACACTACTATATGGTATTCATGAGGCAATGTGTACACTACTATATGGTATTAATGAGGCAATGTGTACACTACTATATGGTATTAATGAGGCAATGTGTACACTACTATATGGTATTAATGAGGCAATGTGTACACTACTATATGGTATTCATGAGGCAATGTGTACACTACTATATGGTATTAATGAGGCAATGTGTACACTACTATATGGTATTAATGAGGCAATGAATATTGATCGTAAGAAGACACTGACTCGAGGTATATGGATAAACGAAAAGCTAAAAAATAGTAGATTAGTTTGGTGGAACTCCTCAATGAAAACAATATTCCATTTATCACAACAGGATAGAGTACCCATTAAATAATTTAAGTTAATTAGTGAATTCCCATCAAGGTAGCTATAAACAACTGGGTTCAAAGGTTACCTATAACAGAGAAAAGAAGCTCCAAGCCTGGATCACCATATATTCATAACCATATAATGTACTGTACATATTTAATGGAATTTGGATTGGGCACTCTACGTCCATACTATGCCCATACATCATATTGAAATATAGTAATGTACTAACAAACTAACCTCACAACATCGAGCGTCGATTGAAAAAGTATATACCCCAGTATATATATACCAAGATAAGTATCTTTAGTTGATGGAAGTTTCAAATGCTCTATTTAGACACCCCCAGTTTTCTCAATATCATGGAGACTTTACTAAATATAGAGTGACCTTAGCTATATAACAACAGTGACATTATTTAATTGACTCTCTATGCAAAGTCCAGATCGTGTACTGTACAGTATATAGCCATCAGATGACCCCTAGACCGTATACATGACCGTAGCGGTTCGTATATCACCGCTGACAGGCGTTTCCGTATATCATCCGGTGCGTATCAGCGACAAGTGTTAAGCGCCATTTGTTTTGAGATTATAAGACGTTTGGTCCATTATTATGGCTATCTTAACAACTTTCGCCCCATTTAGTTGACAATTTTAAGACCTTTTGTGACAGTTAGGTGTCGATTTTTTCCTGGCGAGCGATACCGAGCCTGTAATTTAAGAGGAACCGGCCTTCGGCCGAGACATTTTTCTATCGAAAAATGTACAAATATATCTTGAAGGAGGGTCTTGGGGGGTGTTGTTTTAAGCTTGATGGAGGTCTAGGGAGGAAACTATAACTAATAACAAAAAGATACATGAATGAGTAAATAAATACGTCCATCCCCCTTAATTGAGTGGCTATGCAAAGTCCAGATCGTGTATATATCCATCAGATGATCCCTAGACCGTATGTATTCGTATATCACCGCTGACAGGCGTTTCCGTATATCATCCAGTGCGTATCAGCGACAAGTGTCTGGACGCGTAACTCATTTAGGCAGTCCTGTTTCACCTTCGACATTGGTTGAGTACTGAAAGAGACTTTAATTGGCTGCGTTCCCATCGTTTCTGGCTCTGCCATTCTTTGCTATTATAATATTTTCTGGTTATCTATGAAAACTAAATCACTCTTTCTTTACTTTATTATTTATTTAAACAAATACTTAATTTCACGTTATGTTTATTCAATGAATATCATGTTTAATATATAAAGAAAAGATCAAACAAATTATCTGAAATTATGTTTTCGGTGTTCTCATACAATTTTGAGTAAAATAATTCATCACACGTATCACTGTTTTCCAATGTCATGTATTATGGTAATTCTTGTTGCATTCTCATATTAAATATTTGGCAATTTCCCTTCTTAACGATCATCTCAATTTAGCGTGGGTTGTCTTGAAGAAGAGCACTCGGATACTCAAGGCAAACAAAAACTTTGACCTAATTTTCTCTTGACATGCTATTTACTTAGAGGTGCCCCATTCAGAATGAAAAGATAACAATCTACTGGTAGGCAAAACTATATTTTATAAGAAATAAATTGACTATAGACACTGCAGTTGTATTTTAAAAATATAGGACGGGACACGTGCAACGGATCGTGGCATTATGTTTACGAATCTCTTCTGAACTTTTTTTTATTTTAAATTAATATTTACATTTCGGAGGTTCGTTTATGCGCTTCGGGGGTTCATTTTCGACCAGGATTTGTGGCTTATGAGTGTACAGTCACTAATGAAAATTCGTGGACACACTATGTTTTTATATATGCCATTGTCACTCTGGATTTTATTTTGAATGGAACTTGCTTTTTCAATAAATAGTAAATATTGGCTCGTAGTTTATATATACAAAGAAGGGAATGGAGTTCTCGAAAAGGCGCACCAGTCCTGACGCTATTCCTGACCTACCGTGTGGTGGCTTAGTTGTTGTTGTTGTTGTTGTTCCCCAAGCTGCCTGGCCGAACAGCCCCAAGGCCCCGAGCAATTCCAAGGCCATAACCGAGTGCCCCCACAGAACCCTCCCCGCCGACCACAATAAAGCCTGGGTGACCGAAGCCACTCCATGGCGGGGGGCTGAGGAGGGTGCGGAAACGCCCGGGAAACCAAAGCCCCACCCAGGGCCCTGTGCCCCTCAGCAATTATGAAGAGAAAGTTGAGGGGCAAGGGAAAAATGTGACGCTTTGGCTTCCAATCTTGGTAGATTGGGTGGTCAATCCACGGAAGAGACGCCGTCACTTGAGATCTAGAAAATATATAAGTTAAAGGAAAAGTCAGAGTAAGCTATGGGTATGGCAGAGATTGCTCAGCTCTCACTCTGATAGACCAGCCCATCACCACATGACTAGAACCCAATCCTCTCAGCATCAGCTAGAAAAGGCCCTAGAAAGCCGCCTTTGGCGGGGGGATAGCTCCCCTATTTCAACCCCTTTCGGGGTTGGGCACCCGCCCAAGTGGTGGCTTAGTAATCCAGGCAAGTTGATAGCCTCTGAAGTCCTATTTTAACTTGCTATATATAAAACCAGAGGCATACATTCGTTTCCAGAGATATACTTCCACAACTATACTCGGTTTTTTTTCTGCTGACGATAAATTGAATCCCTTAGCAGCTTATAATTTATCTATACTTAATGGAAAAATATGAAACCACTATGTCTCTGCATCATACTAAGAACAAGGTTATATAATTAACCCCATATTTCACTACAAAATCTTCAAAATAAGTGAGCAATCTTGATGGGAACTTTGCAATTTTCCGCCAGTTGAAAAGAAACTGAGTATATATAAGAGCGAGGTCCACGAATATTTTTGAGTGCCTGTACGGTGGCGCTAATAAGTCATGTATCAACTGTCATTACGTTTGGCTCGCTCTGTGCTGTAGTAATGTCTGTCAGATGTTGAATAGGGTAGGTCAGTGTAGGAACATGTTTGTATATTTCACTCGATATGAAGAAATGAAGCTTAGATATTGCTGATACCACTTATTGATCAAAACCTACTTAGTGCCGCGACATAAGTTATTAGGCCGACTGTACCTCCCAGCCTACACCCTGCAACAAAGGTGAGAGAGCCTGGTAAGGTCTTGGCGGTCCGCCTGCCTTAACCCTTTGAGTACCAGCGACGTGTGTTATGCTTTATTCAAGCTATATTTAGACGTTTTCTTTTACGTTTAAGAAGGATCTGTGGTAGTAAAAAGGTAAAGTGAGATAGTTCGAAGCCTGAAAATTGCTTGAAGCTCTTTTTAAACTGAATACAATCGTCTACTTGTAGCCAGAATATTATTTATAAATATGTTTGCCGGTACAGAAGGGGTTAAGGGGGAGGTAGTTGCTATTTCTGGTCCCCTTCACCTTCATGTTTATCCCCAATACTTTTGAGGTGTTAAAACGTTTACTCCATTAGTTTGGAGATTTTAAGACTTTTTGTGCCATTTACGTGTCGATTTTTTCCTGGCGAGCGACAACGAGCCTGTAGGTTTTAGAGGAACCGACCTTCGGCCTGGACATTTTTCTACCGAAAGGAGTACACATTTATCTCGTGAAAGTTTTTTTTTTTAAAGCTAGATGGAGGTCTAGCGAGGAAACTAAAAAATACATTAATAAACAAGTAAGTAGACCAAAAAATAACCCCTCCCCCCCCCCCCCCCACCCCCCGTAATGTCCCGCCTTAGTCAAAGTCGCCGCGATAATTTTGGCGTTCCCGGCTAATGAGCGAGGAACACAGCGCCGCCTGTCACGGGACGAGGGGTTCGGGCTCGATTTGCGGTCGGGTATTAATTTGGGATTTCGTACTAAAAGCTGTATTTTTTTTTTTCATTTTTTTTTTTTTTTTTTTTTTTTTTTTTTTTTTTTTTTCTATCTATACCGAATGTGTTATATATATATATATATATATATATATATATATATATATATATATAGATAGATTGTGAATTTGTTTTGGGGGATTAGTATTTGTCATTATATGATCTTTCTTTTCATCTATTGAATGTACCTTTGAATTAGGATTACGTACCAGTAGTTTGATTGTGAACTAGGTTCCGTTTTGGGTTACCATGCATTCGACATATAATTTTGTCATTATATACTTATTTATATTTTATTTTGAGGTCTTTATTAGATATAGTTTTCCTATCTAAGAAATCGTGTTTTGATGTTTTATTGTTATTGATCCTTTTTTATTCATGCATTTTGTTGTTGTTGAGAAACGTGTTTTTCATTACAATTTTCCTTCGTGAAATTTAGTTAATTTGTTGTACTACCGTCTAAGACCCAAGTACTTATATTGTTATTGTGTCCATTTCTAAGGCATCAAAGTGTTATTGTTCGAAATATATATTTGTTAAGGGATCTGTCGCATTTACAATATGTTCTCGAATTATGGCTTAGTTTATACCCAATAAATAGGAAACAATAGTAGGTGCCGAAGAATGGTATTCAGCACTACCATGATGTGTGTGTATGTGAAGAGAGAGAGAGAAAGAGAGAGAGAGAGAGAGAGAGAGAGAAGAAGAAGAAGAAGGAGAAGAATGAGAAGAATGAAAACAAGATAGAGCTAACATGACTGACTGATCGAATGTATGAATGTCTGGGCATCATAAATGTTGTTGTTGGTGGTGTCGCTGGTTGCAGGGGATGAATTATTAACTGAGGGCTCATTACAAAACCTTTGAGTTACAAGACTCGAATAATCTCAAGGATTCTATCCCCCGAGTATACGGTGTATTTTACTTTGAAATGTTATATTTTGTTAAACATTTGCCGATCTTCTTATATTTCATTGAGGCTATAATTTGTCTATTCAGTTTAATTCGCCATGCTCTCGGTATATATATATATATATATATATATATATATATATATATATATATATATATATATATATATCAATGACATTTTAAAATACAATATACTGTATAGCATGGAATTGTCATTCAGTATTGTTAACTGATTACAATAGCAAATTCAACCTTTAAGCATAATATTGTTCATAGGCTGGTAGAGCAAAGATGAATAATGTTTTGCTATTGTATTTCTTCGCACCTACTAAAACTGGTCAATCGGAATAGTTTGAGTTATTTAAACTTATATTATACGTGTCGTTCCTCGGAAATGCAATAATTGACATTTCGATGTCTCCGCAGCTTCGTAATTGCCCTGATAATATGCAACTGAATGTCACCTGAAAGCAGACATATGATAGACAGATGATAATGTGCATGTAATGAATAGGCCAGTACGCAGCAACACGGGTAAACGATCTAGAAGATTGAATAATAGTGGGAATCGAGATAAGACTTACAATGCCAGAGACCATTATGCGGTATATCAGTGAAGAAAATATTGAAAGACCTCAGATCAGAAAATACGGTCTTAGAATGAAAATATAATTATTTAAGCACAAATTATGCCACATATTATTAGGTTGGCGGCCTACGAACGTGTCCACTTTACAAACAAATGAAGGTGATACGTATTGCACTGTATAATTTGAGTATTAGTAATAGCATAGACTACAGTAGATCTGGATTAGACACGAAAATGGAACTTTGCAGTAAGGGACCCAAAGTCGGAGAACGAACCCCAAGGTTCGAACCTCGAAACCGCAAAATTTTGATATTCTCGCGGTTTCGAGGTTCGAACTTTTTCTACCGAAAAATGTACAAATTAATCTAGAAGGGAGATCTGATGGATGTTATTTTTAAGTTTGATGGAGGTTTAGGGAGGAACCTAGAAAAATAATATGTAATTGAAAAAAATTACCAAAAAGTGTACCATCCCTCCTTAATCCTTTCAGTACGGGTAAAGTTATTTTTAATATTATTCTGGCTATCATCAGGCGAGTTTACTCTATTTAGGAATGTTTTATGATGGGCAACGAATTAATGGAGATATAATACACCTCTCTGATTACTAGACGTTCTTCTTAAGTTGCAGAAATTCATCTAATAATAGCCAGAATATAGGGAAAAATGACATCCGCCGTACTGAAGTGGGAAAGACCCCAACAAATGGGTGTAGAACGAGATAATTATAATCGCCAAGACTTGTGTGTGAATTTGTATTTTGTTGTTGTGTGTTCATTGCTTTCTGTTGTGTTTTGTGTTGTCCCTATTCTTGTTTTGTCATGAGTCGGCTACCCCCCCCCCCCCTCCCCCCCAAAAAAAAATAGGAAAAGTATGGATTGGGTCTGAGTATATAGATATATAGATAGATAGATAGATAGAAGACGTGAACCAGAAATAGGTATGAAGGTGGATATAATGAGTTACTACTATTGTTGGAATAGGGGGAAACCTGTCACTTCAGGGGAGGCAGTTGGTTTATCGAGTCCTCCTCCTCCCTCATGTTTAGCCCTATTGGTTATGAGATTTCAAGACATCCGGCCCATTAGTTTGGCGATTTTGAGATCTTTTGCCGCATTTCTTTGCCAATATTAAGACCTTTCATGCCATTTAGGTTTCGATTTTTCTCCTGGCGAGCGATAGCGAGCCTGTATATGAAGAGGAATCGGCCTTCGACCGGGAATTTTTTTTACCGAAAAATTTACAAATTTATATCGAAGGGGGGTCTTGTGGGTGTTTTTGTAAGCTTGATAGAGGTTTAGAGAGCAAACTAACCCCCTTCTTAAACCATTGAGCCGCACCAGTAAATTATGTTGCACAATATCGTCTCAGCTCCCTTAAGCATTAGGCTATGCAGTGTGCAATTGGGTATGAGTACATGATTAGATTGATAACCAGTATTCGTTAATGGATATAAAATCGTAGGCATGTACTTAAACTTTAACTGTCTTGATGGTGTAATGGTTAGAGTGTTTAAGATCTATATGTGGTAACCCTGGTTCGAATCCCGGGAAGATCAAATGGTTTCATTAATTTCATTGGGAGGTGCTTGGTGTTGGGAGTGAAATTTATATAATAGATTACTCACATCAAAACTGTCTCATAACATGGCAGTTAAATAAAGCAAACTATGTTTTCTCTGGACTCTGTCCTATCTACCATTCTCTTTCTAATTTTCATAAATGATCTTCTAAACTGTACCTCCAGTCCCATCCATTCATACGCAGACGACTCTACCTTACACTACTCAATTAGTTTTCCAGAACGCCCCAGCCAACAATCCCTCAAAAGCAACCGCAATGAAGCCATACAACACTTATCTTCTGATCTAACTACTATTTCCAATTGGGGCAGAGAAAACCTTGTTGCTTTTAATGCTTCCAAAACCCAATTTCTCCATCTTACTACACGTCCGGAACTCCCAGAGGACTATCCCTTACACTTCAACAATAAAAAAATCAATCCTTCATCTTCTCTCAACATTCTTGATGTCTCTTTTTCTTCTGTTCTCTCTTAGAAGAACCATATTACCAGTCTTGCTAAGGCAGTCTCCCAGAAGCTGTGTTCTCAACCGCCTCAAGGGGTTCTTTACTCCTGCACAGCTTCTTGCTCCATACAGGGGCACAGTACGTTTTTGTATTGAGTATTGTTCACATGTGTGGGGAGAATCTTCTTACACCGCACTCCTAGATAAAGTAAAAAGGAAACTCTTTCGTATTATTAACTCCCGTCCACTCACCAACTCTGTAATCTCTCTCTCTTCGCCACAATGTTGCATCTCTCTCGCTATCTATCGCAACTACAATAATCAGTGTGCCTCAGAGCTCTCCCAGTGTATACCACCTCCTCCTCTACGTAGGTATGTAGTACCCATCTTGCAACACACTCCCACTCCTATTCTGTGCAACTCTCTAACCCAAAAGTGAAACGTTTTTCACAGTCTTTCTTCTATTCAACAGCTGAGCTCTGGAACTCTCTCCCATAGTCAGTCTTTCCCTCTTCCTATGACTTAAATTGCTTCACACACAGTTTGTCCAGGCATTTTGGCTCGAACGTCCCTTGATTTTGGCCCTGTCACTCTTTCAACTCTGGGAGAGGCACTCGCAGCAGGCAGTTCTGCCTTTTGTCTCCTTCACTCACATAGAGAAAAAAAAACTCTCCACAGCCCTTGTTTATGGTTCATGTTTTGGTAACTAAGCTAACAGGCGGATCACTCAGTGGGCCAAATATAACAAACTCCCCACAGCACTTGCCTTTAGTCTCCCTCATTCACATAGGAAAAAAAAAATTGTCTCTTGGCAACTATACACACAGACGGATAACTCAGTAGGCCAAATATAACAAACTCTCCACGTCACTTACCTTTTATCTCCCTCATTCACATAGGAAAAAAGTATATTAAAAGAAAAAAAAATAATAATACAAATATATATAGGCCTACTTGTCTGAGGTTCAAGTGTTGGCAGCTATACACCCAGACGGATCACTCAGTATGCCGAGCGGGGGAGTGTTGACAAACGATGTAGTGGGGAGGACGCAAATGGCTGTGTTGATGGAGGGTGAGGACCAGTGTATTGACGCCCCGCTACACTACCATCGCTCAGTGGGATGTGACTTGAGTTTGGGACAGGGGCAGAGTTTGTTTAGTCCGACACTCTTAACCCTTTGAGTATTTGATGACGCGTCTGGCTGTTTTAAACAACTTTATGTGGTTTATGAAGTATCTCTAGGACGCATATGGCTGACGTGATGGAAGTTGTTGTATTTCCCTAAGCTGCTTCTCAGAACAACCCCGAGTTTCGGGATTTCCCACAGGGCTCTCAAGGAGTGTAGATTATGTTGTTGGCGTAAGTGATTGTGTGAAATGCAGTCTTCTTTGATGTGTTTAATGGTATGGGGTGCTGTGTTACATCCTGGGCAGGTGTCCTCGACGAAGTCATCCAGTCTCTTCTGATAGCTCAGAAGAGCTGGATGGTCCCCACATCTCAACCTGGCCAGGTGGACTCTGTCCTTGCGAGGAAGGCAGGATTCGGATGGATATACTGTATGTCGGGAGGTTGTGCCTGCAGCTGCGTGTTGTCGTTGAGTGATTGGATGGAACGGCGAGAGATAAGAGTATGGATGTGCTTCTGGAAGCTGGTTTGGGGTGGGCAGGGAGGGAGAGATGACAGTATATGTGTGTGATATCGTGTGCTGGGTGTTGTTTTGATATTCCTTGGTGCCTGTGGGTGTGCTGCCAGAGTAGTGGCTGTGAACCAGAGTAGTGTCGCCTTGCTACTCAACCTTCGCTCTGTGGCGCGGCGGTCTAATGGAGAGGTCGCTCACGTTTGAATCTGCTAGACTTGGGTTTGATCCTAGCCAAGACAGACATTTAGTGGGTGTGGTAGTACGTCCTAGCGAGTTTCACATGCTCACACCCAGTCAGGAGACACCTCAACGACATATACAGACTAAAACACACATAACAAAGCCACTCCAACAGCTTCCTCTCTCTCCAACACCCCTTCTCTCCTCTCTACACTCTTCAGAAAATAGGATAGTAAAAAGTAACTACGAGGTGCCGTTGTAAAGGGTTATTCCTCAATACCTTCACCTGAACGAACCTGAGTGGGATGTGACCAGAGTTTTTGACGGGGGTAGGAGGGTTTTCATTTGGTCCTGCACTGTTAACTCTTGAGTATTTGATGACGCAATTCCTCCTTATATTCTGGCTGTTAGTAGACAATTCTATGGAACTTAGGACAGATCTCTAACGCTCAGAAGAAGAAAATCAATTCCATGAATCTATTTAACTTTCGTAGACATTAAGCTTAATCCAATTGTCTGATAAAAGCAAGAGTGAAATTAAACAAACGTCACGGAGAGATGCAGATAGTCCTGTTTACTACAAAACGCCTAGTACAGTCAAGCCGGTGCCACAAGAGCACTTTTGCGGCGGATGTATCGGAACCACAGTATCTGAGTCAAGAAGCATCTAAGATCAAATCCACTATCTGACAGTATTATTTTATTTTGTTGACCGTATTTTGTATCTTAGAGCTCCTAAACGTGTATAGTCGAGTTCAATGTACGTATATACAAATCAATCAAAATAAGATAATATGTAACGGATTCAGGGCTCCTATCTATGAAGTCAAATAATCTTGCTCCTGAGACGCCAGTTTAACCCCTTCACTACCGGTGACGTATTTTCATCATATTCTGGCAACTATTAGACGATTTTATTCAACTTAGGAAGAATATGTGGTAGTTAAAAGGATTAAATGAGATAGTTTGTAGCCTTTTAATTGCTAGAGGTCCTTCTTATGATGAATAAAATCATCAAATAGTTCGCAGAATTTAACGAGAAGTACGTCACCGGTATAGAAGGGGTTAAGGGGAGGTTTGTAGTTTCCTCCCTAGACCTCCATCAAACTATAAATATACTGATAATACTAATAATCGTCTGGTTAGTTATTTAGCGCCCGTATTTCCTCCTTCGAGGATTCACAAGCGTTTGACCTAGGTTCGAATCCCTGGACTGCCACATGTATTTGTTGATTTCATTAATTGATTTTAGGAGTAAAGTCGGTTGGTGGATGTATCATAATAATTTAATCAACCTGAGACCATTACCCATCTTCCTTCCTCATGGGGAGACGGTAACCACTGGCTGTATCCCAGAAAAACTGTTCAACCTGAGAGGGGATTGAATGCGAGACTTCTGGGATGGGAAACAGAGACGTTATCAACTCCGGACGGCTGGCTCAGTTGATATATATACTGTTTATATATATATATATGTATATATATATATATCCCCAAGACCCGCTTGTGAGATAAATACACACAGTTTTCGGTAGGCAAATGTTCCGGCTGAAGGTCGATTCCTCCTTATTCACAAGGTCGCTATTACTCGCCAGGAAAAAGTCTACACCTAAATGACACGAAAGGTCTTGAAATTGACAAAGAAATGGGGTGAAAGGCCTTAAAATCGCCAAACTAATGGGAAGACCGTCATAACAATTCAAAACTAATGGGGCTAAACAAGAGGGAGAGGGGGGTCCAGAGAAAAAACCCATTAAGTGATAATCTTCCCTTGAGCCACCCATCATTCTCTCTTGCATTAACCCTTTCATGATCCGATCACGCAATTCTCTTCTGTGTTCTGGTTATTATTAGACGATATTATTCAGGTCAAGAAGGGCATACGGAAGTCAGAGGGTTTATTGAGATAGACTTTACCCATGCAATTCACAATGTTATTTCCTAAACTTCATACAATCGTCTAATGATAGCCAGAATATACTGCCAAAATGCGTCATAATCTCCTAAGGGTTTATCTTCCAAGCATCGCCACCTTAGCCTCACACACAAATGCAACCCCCGAGTGAACTGTTATATTTTCTAGACCCCCTTCTATGAATATAGAAGGTATGAAGTGGTGTGTGAATGTGTGTGAATTTGTATTTTGTTTTTGTGTGTTCGTTGTTTTCTGTTGTGTTGTCCTCATTCTGGCTCTGTCCTGAGTCGGCCACCCCCTAAAAAAAAAAAAAAAGGAAAGGTGGGGACAGGGCCTGAGTATATAAAATAGATACAATAAAGTGGTGCTACCAAATCTGCAGACTGCCCAAACAGGATGACATACACAAATCATTACATGCCTATCATACACCAATTCAGTGCAGAATCACCTCCTTTAGTATAATTCAGACACTATCATTCGCTTAGAGGTCATGAGTAACCACCTATCATGAGTCATCAACTGCCATGAGTCACCACTTTGTAATAAGCGAACGCCTATCGTGAGTAGCAATTGTCGTGAGTAAGTACTTGGCATGAATAATCACCTGTCATGAGTAGTTGTCATGAGAACCATCTGTAATGAGTAGTCACCTGTCATGAGTAGTTGTCATGAGAACCACCTGTCATGAGAACCACCTTTCATGAGTAGTTGTCATGAGAACCACCTGTCATGATAACCACCTGTAATGAGTAGTTGCCATGAGAACCACCTGTCATGAGTAGTTGTCATGAGAACCACCTGTCATGAGAACCACCTGTCATGAGAACCACCTGTAGTGAGTAGTCACCTGTCATGAGTAACCATCTATAATGAATAACTATCTGTCGCGAGTAATCACCTATCATGCGTAGCACCTGTCATGGGTAACCGTCTATAATAAAACAAATCAGACTGGAAGAATTATGATGTAGTATAATAGTCAGTCAATGAATGCACAGTACGGTAAATCATAATTCATTAATTTCTCTCCCAACACCAAACACCTCCCAATTAAATTGATGAAAGCATGTGATCCTACCGGGATTCTAGCATGGGTTACCACATACAGATCTTAAACACTAACCATTACACCATCAAGACAGAAGCAAAGTGGTAGAGCGGAGAGAAATAGATACATTTGCTCGATAATAGATGAATTTGCTCGATAATAGATTACTTTGCTCGATAATAGTCCGTCGATTGGCCCACGATAGTCTCTCTGATCCAGTGATCGGCGTGAGACAGTGGATAGTGTCCTTGTCAAATGGAATGTTGATGATGGCAGACGGGGGTTAGATATTGGCAAGAATGATAATGATAATGATCCTCCGGGACGTGACCTGGGTAATGTGGTGGAGAGAGAGAGAGAGAGAGAGAGAGAGAGAGAGAGAGAGAGAGAGAGAGAGAGAGAGAGAGAGAGAGAGAGAGAGAGAGAGAGAGAGAGAGATTTACCCTGTTCCAAATAGGTATAGGCCAGGAATCGGGAAGCCTAATTTCTGTAACTTAAAATGGGCTAGACCAAATGGGTTGTAAAATGCTATACCATTTCCCTGGCTGACCCTTCCCAAATGGTAGAAATATTAGTTCGAATACTCTAGTCGTTTGTGAGTAATAGAGGTTATAATGTTCAAGCGTTTTGGCATAGGATGAGGTGGAAGGCTTACTAAAGGAGGGGAAGTAAATATAAAACGATGAATATTAGTTGCCTACAATGAATGTCAAACGACGAGATCATACAACTTATCGCTTCGTAAATGTATTGATAGCTCCATATATTTATATATTAAGATAGTTAAATTATACTCACATGTGTTTTTAATTGGGACGTTTCGACGTTTTCGACTTTTGTAATTTATCATATCTAATGATAAAGTCGGAGAGGTTTGGAGAGAGGTATCCGGACCAGGATTCGAACCCACTCAATCCAGGTAAATCTTGTCAGTGATATAACTAAACAAACTGAGATGGAGAAGATATATGAGGGATTACGAATGATGAAGAGGTTGATAATGGAATAGAAAATCTTATCCTGTTAGAAAGTTAGGAAAACAGAAATGGAAGAAAAGCAACAGGGAAAGACCTATGGATATAGGATCTATAAGTGTGGCACAATGAATGAGGAGAAAAAACAGGAAATACATACAGTACAACGCATGTAAACAAAACAAAATGAGTGAGATTAACCCTTAGAGTACCGGTGATGTCTCTTTTTGTATGATTTCAGCTACATTTAGACGATTTTATGAAGCTTAGGATTTATACATAATAGCTAAAAGGATAAGCTGAGATAGTTTTTAGCCTATTAGTTGGTACACATCCTTCCTAAGCTGAATAAAATCATCAAAGAGTAACCAGAATATAAGGAAATATTGTCACCGGTACTGAATGGGTTAAGGTATGCATGGGGACAACGTGGAACGCTTGCTGATAGGGAATATAGTTATTTCACATAGGCGTATATTAAGCAAATGTGTTTGCTAATAAATACTGTATGTAAACCCAAAATTACAAAGATGTAAGCTTTGTCTGTCATTGTGAGTTCACTTATATATCTATAATTTTCAGTATACATATTTGTATACTGTATATACTGTATACTGTATATATACAGTATCTATCTCTCTCTCTCTCTATATATATATATATATATATATATATATATATATATATATATATATATATATATATATATATATACGCTCTCAATACCTCAATCAAGCTTTAGGAAAGACCCCAAGACCCCCCTTCGAAATATAATTGTACATTTTTGATTAGAAAAGTGTCCCCAGCCGAACACCGGTTTCTACAAAATTACAGGCTTATTGTTATCCCTCGCCATATCGCTCACCAGAACAAAATTGATACCTAAATGGCATGGAAGGTCTTAATATTGACAAACAAATGGGGCAAAATGTCTGAATATCTCCAAAATGGTGGGGTGAACGTTTTAAAATTTCATAACTAATGGAGCTAAACATGAGGGAGAAGGTGCCCCCCCCCCCCTCCCTCCCCCATAAGTAGGCTATCTAATTTAGCTTACAGCATACTAGAGGGTAGTGATATAACGAACAAGCTGTGAAAGTAATTAACTTATTTATTAGGAATAATGCAGTTAATACAGAGCAGATACAGACAGAGGGAAAGGGAAAGGAGTTTGGTCAAAGAAAGGGAAAGTAAAGGTGAACATGGTCTAAAAATACAACATTCTGATGATTGTAGTACTGACAGAAAAAATGTTCAAATGCAGGACAGAAAATAAAGATATTCTTATATATATATATATATATATATATATATATATATATATATAATACAATCTATAAATATTGTTATATTTATTCCACTCCCAACACCAAACACCTACTAATGAAATTATTCAAAACATGTGATCGGCCCGGGATTCGAACTAGGGTTACCCCATACAGATCTTAAACACTCTAATAATTACACCATCAAGACAGTTATAAGTACAGCACACGATTACGATAAATATCCATTTATCAAATACTAGATATTTATCTAATCATGTACTGCACCCAACTGCACTATCAAGTGTCAGCCCATTTGCTCTAGCCCCTTTTGAGTTACAGAGGTTATAGAGTTCACGATTTTTGGCCTACTTATATGGAACAGGGTATAAGCACGTGTCTGGTCAATGCTGCAAACTTGTGTGTTTTTTTTTTTTTTTTTTTTTTTTTTTTTTTAAGAGACAATGAACGGAGGAAGGAAAAGCACAGATAAAACAAAAAGGTCCATGTGCCTAAAGGCATCCTCCATTCATAAAATATTTGTAACAACTGGATTTAAACATTTGTAGATTGTAAGTTTGTGGAAAGCAATTCGAGGGAAGTGAATTCCAAAGAGTAGTAGCTCTGGGGATAAATGAATTCTGATAAGCAGAAGTTCTGCATTGTGGAGGAGAAAGTGTAAATTCATGGGCGCTCTCAGCTGCCCTAGTTCTACGGGGAAAGATGTGGAGAGGCGGCACAATTGAAGCAA
This sequence comes from Paralithodes platypus, assembly GCA_032716605.1. NCBI lineage: Eukaryota > Metazoa > Arthropoda > Malacostraca > Decapoda > Lithodidae > Paralithodes > Paralithodes platypus. The sequence continues at coordinate 113,454,283 of CM064487.1, forward strand.
GTTCCTCGGAACAATTGCTGTGAAAATATCTGTAGAATAATGCAAGGGATGCAACGTTTCTTCGTATGGATAATGTAGGAAGGTCCTGTGTGATTGCAGGGTTATTGATTAATCTAATAGCTTTATTTTGAATTTTGTCCAACTGCCTCAATGCAACCACTCCACTTCCACCCCGCAGAGGTGAACAGTAATCCATCTGAGAACGCACATGACTTTTATATATCACGGTTTAGGGGAGATGTGTTGTGTTTCTGGTCCCTCTTCTTTCTCATGTTTAGCCCCATTAGTTTTCAGATTTTAAGACATTCGGCTAATTAGTTTCGTGATTTTGGGACTTTTCGCCCCATTTCTTTATCAATATTAAGACTTCGTGTCATTTAGGTGTCGAATGTTTCCTGGCGAGCAGTAGCGGGCTTGTAATTTAAGAGGAACCGGCCTTCGGCAGGGACATTTTCCTATCGAAAAATTTACAAATTTATCTTGAAGGAGGGTCTTCGGGGGGGTATTTTTAAGCTTGATGTAGGTCTAGGGAAGAATCTAAAAATAAAAATAAAAAATATATAAATGCACAAATATATACACTCATCTCCCCTTAACACATTCTGTACCGGCGACGTCCTTTTCAATTATATTCTGGCAACTATTAAACGATTTTATTCAGGTTAGGAAGGACATCTACCCATAAACAGGATACAGACTATCTCAATTAATTGCTTTACCTCCCATATATCCTTTTTAAACTTAATACTATCGTCTAAATGTAGCTGAACTCAAACCAAAAGGACGGCACAGGTACAGAAAGGGTTAATGAGGCTGCATTGGTAAGGTAGGTGCGAAGACCGTTTGTTCGATCCATATTGCATGCCGTGTCCTCTCCACCTGCTTCTCTCATGACCCCCGTACGGCTTATCGGCGAGCATCAGAGAGCAGCGACGCGTTACCTGTGTGCAATCAATCAGCGAGGTTCGTGGTCGCGTTACAGATGTGTACAGTCGCGCTAATAAGTCATGTCCCAGCTGTCATTACGTTTGGCTTGCTCTGTGCTGTTTTAATTTCTGTCAGATGTTGAATAGGGTGGGTAAGTGTAGGAACATGTTTTTATATTTCACTCGATATGAAGAAATGAAGCTTAGATATTGCTGATACCAATTATTGATCAAAACATACTTGGTGCCGAGACATCACTTATTAGCGCGACTGTACAATCGCGGAAAAAAGTGATGTCGCGGCACCCAAGTTTATGTTGATCAGTTGGTATCAGCACTGTCTAAACTTTAATTCATCGTTTTCGAGTGAGGTATACAAATATGTTCCTATCTTTACACACCCTATTCAACATCCGACAAACATTAATACAGCATAAAGCTAGCAAAATGTAATGACACCGGAGACGCGACTTATTTGGCCAACTGTACAATCGCGAAAAATAAACAATCTTTACACTAACGGTGTAAACATTATCCCTTACAGTACTGGCGACGTCTTTTTGTTTTATATACTAGCAGCTTTTTGACGATTTCATGACGCTTAGGAAGGATATATCATAATTTGTATTTATTATATGGTAGCTAAAAGGATTAATTGAGATAGTCTGTAATCTTTTAACGGGTTGACATCCTTCCAAAGCTGAATAAAACCGTCTAATAAATGTCATAATATAATGAAAAGGAATTCCGAACGTATCATAATAGTTCGAAAACAATGCTCCACCTGTCACTGAGGCGTTGAGTCTGGATATTCAATTAACCACTTGCGAGTTTCAGGCTATAAGGAAGTTGGAGCCGTAAACATCGATATTAAATATAAATGCAACATTAATACGGGTTTCTAATGGATAAAATGTATGATAAATTTGGCTTTGTGTGTATATAAATGTATTATGACCGTACTTTAGCTAATAATACTGGTAAATGCTAATGGCTACAACTCCAACTTCCTCATAGACCAAAACTTGCAAGAGGTCAATTTTCGCTGATTTCCAAAGCTCCTATAGAGAGTTCCATACCGAGACAGCCCATCCACATTTGAAGATAGGGATCAGTGGTCTGCAAACCTCACGAAGTTTTCATCAACAAGACAAATAAATCGTATTGTAAATCCCGTAAATGTTGGAAGAAGTCCAAAGTAAGAGTAGCCCCCATTCCCACGGGTCACGGTCAGACTCTTATACCTGTTGACCTTAAGCCGGTATCACACGAGCGGTTTTTTTGGTCCTCAACATTTATCCTCCACACTGGTTGAGGCATATAATATTCCTTGCGGTACTATAAAATCTCCAATGTAAGTGCAACGCTGTCTTGTGTTTTGGAAAAGCGTAAGTAATATGAACCGACTTTATTTTTATGTTTATATTTGTTATTTATATATTTCTTTATTGTTTTTGTGTGTGTGTGTGTGTGTGTGTGTGTGTGTGTGTGTGTGTGTGTGTGTGTGTGTGTGTTTATCGTGCGGACTGTCAATTAAACATGCAACTATAATGAGGGGAAAGGTATTTATTTAGTTATTATTATATATTTATTATTGATATAGTACTAAATGTGGCCAAAGCTCTTAAAACACCAATTATAAACAAACGCGAAAGGCTAGTGTAAACCCTCTGCCTCGCTATTGCTCGCCGTAAAAACTTGCATGTCAAAAGAAAACAAAGGCGGATTCACCGAGGTAACAGACCGTGTAGGGTGTGAGGAAGCTGGGGGGAGAGAATGAGAAACGTCGGTGAAACATGAGGAAATGGAAGAATAAATTTACCCAATTAATTACAGTGGCCTCCATGTTGCATATACCATGTTGTATATACCATAGTGTCTGTTAAACTTCCATGTTTATCGTATATTTGATCAACCCTATTTTGTGAACAGGGTGTCAAACCGGAGCAATTTTGTTTGAATACTTGAATGAATATGCGAAGGAATACAAGAAAGTTTACATGAAATAGCGTTGTTTATGCCATATTATGACTTCCAAAGACATCATTTGAACTATGAACCACAATGTTATCTTTACATATAGCCTTCAATAATATAGACTAACAATAACAGACTCTGCTTTCGTTTGACATCCTGCGTGTGAATGATGCATAAATATATCAGTACAAACTAGGAGGTTAGCCAATCTCATCCAGAGGCATGCAATATGGCAACCGTAGAAACACCACCGATAAACTCTTCCTTTAGACGGTCCCGGAGAGAAGAAGAAGAGATGCCTGCAGATAACGTGAAGAATTATGGAAGATTTAGACGAGGGTGAGAGAGAGAGTATGAGGGATGAGAGTGATAAATAGGAGGAGATGGAAGGGATAAGTTAGCGGGCAGATTATCTCGGGGTGTGGAGAGCAGGAGACTGGACCGACTAGACTACCACCAAGGCTGTCTTATCTCTCATAGTCGAATCACACTAGATATATATATATATTTTTTTTTTTTTTTTTTTTTTTTTTACTTTCATTTTTTTTTTTTTTTTTTTTTTTTTTTTTTTTATCGGTATCTATATTTGTGGAATTTGGGTATCTTTTGTTCATAGACAGCGGTATCTATCATGGTTTTTTATTTTTACCATTGGCTAAAATCCTGCAAAGCTTTATTGTATAAGCTTTGTCTCGGCAACTTTTTGTGGATGCTTCTGATTTCAAGTTTACAAGATTTCATCCTACTATAATGATCTACTTTCAACCTAATTGCCGGCACCAATAAAAAAATAATAAAACAAAGTAAGAAAGTTCTTGGCAGGATTAATGTACGGATCCAAAGTTGCCATGAAACCTGCTAGTATGAATCTATTTTGATATCTCTGCCCATGAGCAGCCATTAGTTCTCGTGGATTTGCAAGTTAAATCAGATTCTGGTGATTTTAGACAGATATAAATGATCTTCAGACAACCAAGGTGTTCTTGTCTATTCTAAGCCGAACTTGTTTTGAAATAGTGATAAACTGATAATATGCTAAAATTAATAATATACATAAATTCATCTATGTCTAACAACTTAGGCCTATTACTCAATATCAATTAAACTCATTTCTGAAGCAAGGTATCAAGAATTAATGGTGGAAAAATCCATTTCGTGATTGCCAGATGTAATGAATTTAACTCTTTGAATCAAATTACTTCAATTTACTTCGTATTCTAACTACTGTTTGAAAGGTTTTATAGATTATGAATGATTAATTGTGATACATCTTGACCCTCTCATATCTAGGTGGCCTTTCTAATCTAAGTAAAACAACATTTATTCAGAAATAGTGAAAAACAAAGGGCAGCTGGCAGTATAAAGGTTGTGTATATATATACTGTATATATCGCTTTCGGGATTTGATACACACTGATTCAGTTGTGCATATATTATATATATAAAACATATAATATTATATATAGTATATGAGGAGATGTATACTTTTATTTGCATTTTTTGTTTTAATGTTTTTTTTTTTACATTTCGAAAGTAAGGAAGTTGCGGAGTTGCCAATGCCTCAAATAGAAATAGTATGACAAAACCATCAATTAAGTATTCAAATATCAACCTTCGCAACTAATTTTGTGTGTGAGATAATAATCAGTAAGTTTCGTTCATTACGTGTTCTGCCCTCTTCTACATTGTCTCGCATGCCTCTTAGCGTTTAATGGAAGGCGAATATAGTCATATTAGAGGCATGCATAAATTTCCAACCGTGAACCAGGCTTACCCGTCCGCGGCACAGATTATCATAAATTTCACCCGCACGAGAAGAACAATATTTCTTCTTGGCCAACAGTTTGAGCCCTGAAGTAGCCTGGTACATAATCTTCGGGGTTTTTCATTCATGTCTTGATGGTGTAATGGTAAGAGTGTTTAAAATGTGTGTGTGGTAACACAGGTTCGAATCGTGGTGGATCACATGCTTTCATTAATTTCGTTGGGAGGTATTTGGTGTTGAGTGAAATTTTAAAAATAGATTATCCTATTAGGTATTAGAAATCTTATATATGCCCAAATATTGTTATTTTGTAAGGTTATCTCATGTTCTCCCCTTGAATTTCGAACATCACTTTGCGCGGTACTCTTCGAATACCCCTTATGATGTGTTCCTAATTGATATAAATATAATATAATTTGTGGTATCAGACTGTGCTCTGTGGAAATTAATCCGAAACTGAATTATTCACCCTTTCAAGATCCGATTACGCATTGTTTTCTGTTTCTGGCTAATATTCGACGATTTTATTCAGATCAGGAAGGGTAGGCGGAAGTCAGAGGGTTAATTGAGATAGTCTGTTTCATTATAATTCCCACAGATCCTTCCTAAGCTGCATAGAATCGTCTAATGATAGCCAGAACAGTCAACATGCTTCAAAATAGTCAAAGGGTTAATAATATGATCCCCAAGCTTAGTAAAGACCCCTGGACCTCGTGATCCCACACACACTCGCCCGCGACTGGTTTTCATTAGTAAGGGGAGATGTGCCGTTTTTCTGGTCACTCTTCTTCCTCATGTTTAGACCCATTAGTTTTCAGATTAAAAGACGTTCGGCCCATTCGTTTGGTGATTTTAAGACCTTTCATCCCATTGCTTTGTCAATATTAAGACTTTTCGTGTTATTTAGGTGTCGATTTGTTCCTGGCGAGCAATATCAAGCCTGTAATTTAAGTGGAACCGGCCTTTGGCCAGGACATTTCTATCGAAAAATTTACAAATTTATCTTGAAGGAGGGTTTTTTTTTTTTTTTTAAAGTTTGATGGAGGTCTAGAATGAGCTAATGAGCTAAAGAAAACGACACCTCGCCCCGTACGGGAAAAATAATTCATTAACCCATTGCTAATTAACATTTTCCTGGCAGATACAACTATGGCCAGGTATTTATTATTATTACACTGGTTTCCATTTAGAAGATTAGACGGAGATAGCGATGGCGAGGGAGGCGGAGTGGAGGAGAGAAGGGGGTGGGAGACCCAGTATATGGTGGGGGTAGAGAGAGGTGGGGAAGCTGAAAGAGATATACTATAGATGAAAAGGGTAGAAGGATAGGGCTCTCAGTTGGTGCTTGTGGGAATTGGATAGATGCAAGATAATAATATTATATAATAATAATAATCAATCTATTTAGCTCAAACTTTTACATAAAAAGTATAGAGCACAATTTCCTACATGTCCTGTTTTACACATATCCGTTAACACTCAGATTACAATATAAACCATGCTAATTGTAAGACCTGAAGCGAGTCGATATTACTATAGAAAGAACATATTGAGATTAGAAACATAGAACAGTTGAGTGGGGGTGGGGGTAGAGAAAGATGGGGAGGCTAAAAGGGGGCTGTGGATGAGAATAGTAGGTATTTGTGGGGTTTAGCTAGATGAATGTTAGAAGACCTAAAGCGAGACCGTATTACTATAGAAAGAACATACTGAGATTAGAAAGATGGGACAGTTGAGTTGACAAGGTGTTTTAAGGACATGGAAGGGCTAATACAAATGGGGAAGATGCGGTGGAGTACAAATAGGCACTAATAAGAACTAGGAGAGGGAGTGTGGTGCAGGCAAAACATATCAGTGGCTAAGCTGAAATTAATGTGGCATAGAGCAGGGTCTTGGACCCTGAGAATTAGAACCATTTAAGTTGTTTTTGTTCGGGCTCTGTCTCGAGTCAGCCACCCCCAGCAATGAGGTATGTGCCTGAGTATATACATACATGCATACATACATACATAAATACATACATACATACATACATACATACAGTATATGCATACGTACATAAATATATACATAGGTAAGAAGAGGAACTATTTTATGCCGTTCTAAGGAAGTGAATAAAATAGGATGGGGTGGAGTACGTGGGGAAGACGCAAAGGAGATGAGCCTTTTTGTACCGTTGGGAATGATAAGGAGTCAACAGGAGAGAAGGAGAGGAGGGAACCCACCAAGTATTAGGATATAAACGTATTATAAGGAAGTCAAGGTGGTATTGAATAAGAGTTTCTTGTGATTAAAGACAAATGGGGAACTATAGTCCATTCATTTTAAGTAGGCCACAAATCGGGACCCCTAACCTCTGTAACTCAAAATGGGCTAGAACAAATGGGCTGTAATTTTCTACACCTCTTTCTTGGCTGACACTTCCCAAATGTGTTTTTTTCTTTTTTTCTATGTGAGTGAGGGAGACAAAAGGCAGAACTGCCTATAGCGAGTGCCTCCCCCACAGTTGAAAGAGTGACACGGCCAAAGTCAAGGGACGTTCAAGCCAAAATGCCTGGACACACGGAGTTTGAAGCAATTTAAGTCATAGGAAGAGGGAAAGACTGATTTTGGGAGAGAGTTCCAGAGCTCAGCTGTTGAATAGAAGAAAGTTTGAGAGTAACGTTTCACTCTTGGGTTGGAGAGTTGCATGAAATAATAGATCGATTACTCTAGTTGTGTTTTAGTTTTAGACGTTAGTGGTTAATATGTTTGGCCTAAGCATATCGAATAGACTATAGGATGAGTATAAGAGTCCAGATTGGGGAGAGGGAGACTCTAGGGTGGGGAGAGAAAGTTAATGGTGGAGAGAGAGAGAGAGAGATGAAAGATAGAGAGTGAGAATAGGAGGTGAGTATTAGTGAGTCATGGATAGTCAAGGGTTAGGGAGGGATAGAATGAGAGTCTAAAGGGGGGGGGGGAGAGAGAGAGAGAGAGAGAGAGAGAGAAGAGGAGAGGAAGGGGGGGAGGCCAGTGGGAGCGTGCGGGCGTGGGGGTGACAGGTGGGCGGGCCGAAGATGACGAACGGCAGGTCGCGGGCCAGGAGTCGAACCCCGCTGGGTAATTGGCAGACCCGTCACTCTTCCCGATCTTACACCTTACTCACCTTAGGCACGCTATGGGTCTGCTGGCCTCACTCACTCGGACACACGGAAGCACATATAGCCCATTCGGAGCACATATATAAAATTCGGAGCACACATATACCATTCGGAGCACATATATAAAATTTGGAACACCTATATACCATTCGGAACACATATATACCATTCGGAGCACATATATAAAATTCGGAGCACCTATATACCATTCGGAACACATATATACCATTCGGAGCACATATATAAAATTCGGAGCACCTATATACCATTCGGAACACATATATACCATTCGGAGCACATATATAAAATTCGGAGCACCTATATACCATTCGGAACACATATATACCATTCGGAGCACATATATAAAATTCGGAGCACCTATATACCATTCGGAACACATATATACCATTCGGAGCTCATATATAAAATTCGGAGCACACATATACCATTCGGAGCACATATATAAAATTCGGAGCACCTATATACCATTCGGAACACATATATACCATTCGGAGCACTTATATAAAATTCGGAGCACTTATATAAAATTCGGAGCACCTATATACCATTCGGAACACATATATACCATTCGGATCACTTATATAAAATTCGGAGCACTTATATAAAATTCGGAGCACCTATATACCATTCGGAACACATATATACCATTCGGAGCACATATATATAATTCGGAGCACATATATACCATTCGGAACACATATAACCCATTTAGTACCGGCGCCATCCTATTTATTATGTTCTGGCAACTATTAGACGATTTGATATAGCTACGTCTACTAATGTAACCCTTACAGAACTGGTGACGTCTATTATATTATATTTCAGATACATTTAGATGATGTTGTGAAGTTTAGGATGGATATATTGTAGCTAAAAGTCTTGACTGATATACGGTAGTCTATAGCCTTTTATTGGTAGAAGCTGTTCCAAAGCTGAATACAATTGTGTAAAAAATACCAGAATATAATTAAAATTACGTAACCGGTACTGGATAGGTTAATGTCTATAGACTTCCTCAATTAATCCGTTTAGCTACTGTACCAAATATCCTTCGTAAGCTTCATAAAATAGTCTTAATGTAGCTGAAATAATATATAATATATATCACCGGTATTGAAAGGGATAAATGGACATGTATTTAATAACAGCCCTGTTAGGAGTAATTTGTCCACTGCTGTTCTTTTTCTTTTGTATTCATTACAAACCGGTATTCCAATCGACGAATTTTCTTCACTAAATTATTAAATTAGAATATCTAAGTAATTAACCCATTGCAAATTTCGTGATATAAGAAAGTTCATATTCTTTAAGGGGGTAGTGCTTGTTTTTTGGCCTATGTATTACTTTATTACATTAATTTTGAGTTTCCTCGTTTGACCTCCATCAAGATTTAAATAACACCCCCTAGACCCCTTTTCAAGATAAATGTCTGCATTTTCCGGCTCGCTTTCGCTCGCCAGGAAAACTCGACACTTAAATGGCACGAAGGGTCTTAATATGTACAAAGAAATGGAGTGAAAGGTCTCAAAATCGCCAAACTAATGGAACGAACGTATCAAAAGCTCAAAAATAGTATGCTAAAGATGAGGGAGAAGGGGGTCCAGAAAAAGCGAGTACCTCCCCCTTAAGTCGTTATGTAACTGAAATCTAGCAATGTATGGGCTGTTGACAAATACAAAATTTCTTGAAATTTATTACCGAGATTCATATGCTTCTACTAATGTTTTTTAGTTTGCATTAAGTCTAAAAAGCGATGTGTATGATATAATATAATCCAATATATAATGTATAACTCTATATAGTCTGTTTATTTTCAGCTGAGGGTAAATTGCCATGTCCCCATCTTCATTACTCGGTTATTACGAAGATTTTGTAGCGAAATTTGTTGTTAATTGTGAAAACTTGGCATTAATATGACTTGGATATACAGTATATTAGTTTCATGTATTTCCATTAAGTATCGGGAAATTCACTGATAAGAGATTCAGTTAATCATCAGCTGGAAAAAATAGACTATAATCAGTCATATCGTCACTGTTCACACACTTTTAAGCATGCAGTACCGAACACAACAAATTTAAACCTGGTAGTACAGTCACTCATATACATTTTTGGAATTTAAATGTTTCTAATTATGGAAGTATATCTCTGGAAAGGAATTTATTAATATATATGTCTATGCATCTATTACACAACAATACATCCTGTTTATTCAAAAGCAAGTTCTATCCAAAAGTTTTAATTGCATAAAGACAACAGGTGGTCAACACAATTTATATGAGTAACTGTACGGTGTCGCTAACAAGTCATGTTTCAGCTGTCATTACGTTTGGCTCGCTCTGTGCTGTATCAATGTCTATCAGTTGTTGAATAAGATGGATAAGTGTAGGAACATGGCTATATATCTCACTCGAAACGAATAAATCAAGTTATGGATATTACTGATACCAATTATTATATTGATCAAAACATACTTGGTGCCGAGACATCACTTATTAGGCCGACTGTACAACATTCCTGACGTCAACCTGGAGGCCCCGCAACCGTCCATCCCACAGTAAAGATGTGCTTGGACGGCTGCTTTCACTGTGGCTTATGATAACATCTATGAGGAGTGACAATGGTACTCGTGCAGGGTAGACGGCCGGACGAGGCAAAGCACGAGATGGGGATCTTTAACTGCAGCTAAACAGTGGGATATTTGTTTATTTATATATTTGTGTTCATATTATCATTTGACATATTCATTTACTTTGTGTTTATTCTCTACCCCTGATTACCCCCCATTAGTTTGGCGATATATAAAATATTTCGCCCAATTTAGGTTTCAATTTTATCCTGGTGAGCGATCGCGAGCCTGCCCTTTAGTAGAAACTGGCCTTCGGCCAGGCCATTTCGCTTCCGAAAAATGTACAAACAAACTTAGAGAGATTCTGGGGGACGTTAATTTAACTTCAAGATAGGTTTGAAGGGGTCTTTATATTAGACTGGAAGAGACCCTGTGGGAAACTAAAATATATATATATACTGTATATATATATAATATTATATACCCGGTTGAAAACAAAACTAACCAAATGGTAGGTTGTGATAAGATCTATGAATAGTGACAATGGTACTCGTACATGGTGGACAGGTGGACGAGGGCCGGTGGGGCTGGGTACAATAAGGGTACTTGAAGATAATATTACTGCAAATTTTAGCTCTCTGTGTCATATATTGAAATTCGTATTACCGTACCATATACTTTGTGAGGGAGTTTATTATAGTTTAATGTATTAATTGTTGTTGTTGTTGTTGTTGTTGTTGTTGTTGTTGTTTTGTTGTTGTTGTTGTTGTTGTTGTTGTTGTTGTTGTTGTTGTTGTTGTTGTTGTTCCAGTTCCCCAGACTGTCTGGCCGAACAGTTCCGAGTCCGGTAGACCAACGGGCTTGCACCCCCGGGCCAATGCACCCACGTCCGCAGCTCACCATGCAGTGCCACCCAATCGGGTGATATTGCCAGGGCTTAGAAGGAAAAGTAGTACACTAAAAAAGGCAGACAGAAATTGCTAATGCTGGGTATAGGATGCCAAACCTCACTCTGGATAGGACCAGCCCTACCCCTTTGATGTATAAGTTCAGTACTTTACATCATCATTGGCAACATAGCACGTAATTTATTATACTGATTCCTCAATAAGTAAATATTAATAGCGGTTTATTATAGAAATTATGTAAACGTACACATCAGCTTTATAGTAAAAAAGAAAATCAATAAATATATAATATAAATATAATATTCATCAGCCTAAACTTGGACACTCCAACACAATCTAGCGCGAAATTTAATCTTTCTTTTAGCCATAGAATTACTCTATTGGCCAATGTCTACCCTGGGTGCTATAATACCGATTTAAAAATAGTGGTACCCGTATAATTCGTGTTTGATTTTAGCGAAAGACGAAGTAAATAACACATGCAAAATATTTATGTGCAACTACGTCCATCATCCCCACCTTCATCCCTGAAACGACGGGCAGGAGACAGACAGAGAGAGAGAGAGAGAGAGAGAGAGAGAGAGAGAGAGAGAGAGAGAGAGAGAGAGAGAGAGGTGGCAAAACCAGATAAAAACTAAATGAGAGAGTTAAAGCAAACTGACAGACCCACGACAAGCAAGCCGACGGGAGAAGCAACTTAACATAAGAGGGGGCCAATCGAAGAGACACAGAGAGACAGCAAGAAATTAGGAAGACAAATAGGTACAAGCGGGACAATCAGTGAGAGAGACACGAGAGGACTTGGGGAATGGCAGATATAGATAACCCAGGTAGATAAGACAGGCAGACGAGGAATATTTCAACAGCATTATGTGTGTGAATTTTTGAATGTAGAGTAACAACATAGACACTACGGTAAAAACAATTGTGAAATGTAAGACCCAGACAGCCCAAGACCCAAGACTGCCATGAAAATTCAAGCACTGGAAGAAAAACAGGCAATATTCCAGATTGACACATACACCAACACACACACACACCTACATACACCAATGCATACACATACACACGCTTTCCGAGATACACCAATGTCTGTTTGTTTTTAGCTGACAGTAAATGTGTAAGTCCTCATCTTGATTACGAAGCTATTGCAAAGATTGCATCACGAAATATATTGAAAAGTATATCAAAACAGAGCAAATGAAGAAGGCAAACAAATAGTAAGCAAGGCAGGTAGGGTAGTGGAGGGCTGTGGTAGTGACTTACATTTTTTCAACTGCAAGATTTGTATTATCATTAGTGTTTTACCTTCAATAGAAATCCATCTACATTTAGACTCAATTTGTCAACATTTAACTGTATTTTACCTCAACCAAGCTATCCAAATTAAACATAATTTAATCAAGCAGTCTTTACCTACCTTAGCCCTATGTGAATCTAACTCACGCTAAGCAAAGCCTAAAACTTTTAAAATTGGACAAGGCAGCTTGAGTGTCCACGAAAACACCTGTGGGCCAAATCCTGTCGGACTGGCAGTGGGTGACAGAGTACAGAACACATGCTTGGGCCGGGCGACAGGTGCATGCTGAGAGACAGGTGTGGCCCAGGGGGAGCATTTGTCACGGTGAAGGACTCCAGCCACAGATATGTCAGGGGTCAGTCCTGGGAGATGGCAGGGGGCAGGTGCTTGGGGAACACCAGAGAGAGGTTCAAGCCTAGTATCTCAAAGTACGTGGAGATTTGGAGGGTGGGTGGCCGCTGATAAATAAAAATAAATAAATAAACAAATAATACAAAAAACTAGTAATTAAATAAACAAAATTATATATATATATATATAATTGAATGGAATACAAATAATACTAATACTAATAATAATAATAATGTAGCGAATAATTATCAGTAGGTCAATAATTGAATAGTAAAGCTTCACTGAATGTTATGCCATTACTTATATTATTATTACAAAATTATTATGTTTAAAGAAAGGGACGTCGTTGGAAGGTTTCTTAATCAGTTGCATATTATGAAACTAAACATTGAAGAGGAAACCCGATGAAAAATACTTCCGCTGAAAAAAAAATGACATGCCTAAAATCATTGTCATGTATAAAATTAATTATAAAGGAGTAAAAGCGAGGGAGATTCAATAAATATATTGCAAGGAATGGGTGAAGTAATGCATAATACAGTATACATCCAGGAGTATGTTGGTAGATTATACATATATAATAATAATGCAACTTAATGAGGAGTGTTCATAGATAAGCAGAGAGTAACAACCAATACAACATGTATGGGGGATCAGTAGGAGTTACAATAATGCGTTTTTCCTCTTTGGGCTTGTATATTCTGGTTCAAATGTCTATTATCATTGGTATGACTTTATTTTCAACAACAAATTTGTATCTAAGTAATATTATTTATTACAGATTCATTTTTATTTAATTCATGTTTTTATGATATCAAAATTCCATACTCCGGCTGTTTCATTTAGTGTGATATTAATATGGTATTATATGACTTGCTTTTCAACAACACATTTTGATCTAAGTAATATTATTAATTGCAGATACATTGATATTAAATTCATGTTTTATGATCTCAAAATACCATATTCCGGCTGATTTATCTAGTGTGATAATATTAAAAATCTTTGCAAATAAACCCTCTCGTTATCCTGTGAACTCGGGTGAAGCCGTTTAACATTCATAAATAGAGTTCTCTCAATCTCATAATTACTTCTCCAAAATTAATGTTCTACCAACAGCTCACTCAAAGACAACTGCACAGGTTGAAGTAACTAATCTAAAGGTTTTAAACACTTCTGGTGGTCACAAAGGCAATTAAGTATCCCAGAAAGGGCGCAAATCGCGTCCTGTTCGTGAAAGGGTTAATCCCAACTCTGCAACTTAGTATCCCAAGTATTTCCGGATATACATTTCAAGTCGACCCCAGTCTTTATGGCAAGAGCTCACCCAACGCTCGGTCAGAGGGATATGCATGAGAGAGTATGGTGGAAAGGAGGATTGATATGACAGCTCCTGAATGGAGAGGGTTAGAAAGGATAACACAAAAATGCAAGGAGAGTTTAGAAGCAAAAGAAGTCCGAACAAAGAAGGTTCAGATAATTAAGTTTAGATTATTCTAGAAAGGAAGAATGGAAAGAAGGTATAATTTATTATTTTGTTTCACCAACCCACCAATTAAGTTAGAAATAAACCTAATTAATGAAATCAATGAAACTAATGAATACAGGGAAGCAAAGGACCCAGAGAAGAACCGTAGATAAATTCAAATAAGGAAAGAAGGTAGGGGAGAAAAGTAGTGAACAAATGGAGATAAATGAAAAGGGAAGAAAAGGGGGGAAGTAAAGGACCTCCAAAAAAAGGAAGGAAGAGAGATAAGGAAAGAGGATAGGGGAGAAAACCAACGAAAATATGGAAATAAGGGAAAAGGAAGGAAAGGAAGAAAGCAAATGCCCAGTAAAGGAAGGAAGGAAAATAAGGAGAGAGGATAGGGGAGAAACATAATAACAAGATGGATATAAAAGAATAGGAAGGAAATGAAGAAAGCAATTGCCCAGTTTAGAAGAAAAAAATGGAAGAGATAAAAGGAGAGAGGATAGGGGAGAAACGTAATAAGAAGATGGAGATGGAAGTGGATATGAAGGAAAGGAGTAACGCAAAGGCCCACTAAAAAAAAAAAGAGGAAGAAAAGGACGGGTGTTGGCCATTCATCAGCTAGAGTAACGAGCCGGTCGCAGGCGGGTGGACGGGGGGAGACGAACCCTGCTGGGTAATTGGAGGCAGCCTAACCTACCGAGCATAAATATCCCCTAGCGCACCGCCCCCGCCACCACCACCTCCCAGCTCTCTCTCTCTCTCTCTCTCTCTCTCTCTCTCTCTCTCTCTCTCTCTCTCTCTCTCTCTCTCTCTCTCTCCACTGACAAAACAGCATCGTCGAATGTAACCAGACGACGATACTGTTGTTTCAGTGGATTAATGGCTCTTTGAGCAGTATGTATCGCTTTACCAGTGGTTGTCCCCTCACAGGATGGGGGGCGCTGCTCAATAAACTCGCCCCTCGGGGCAAAATCAAATGTGTCTCTCTCTCTTGAACTTATGGAATGAACTACCTAGAATATTGCACTGCTCAATCTTTCAAAACCCGTAAATATTTCTCCAATGAACTGCTTTACAAACTAATAGACTCCCCCCCAAAAAAAATTAGACATTAACTAAGTCGGTCAAATACAAACAGCCTCGTAAGGATTATTATATTTGTTGCTTGTTTTCCTTGGTACTGCTTTGTAATATCTCTCTCACTCTCTCTCTCTTTCCTTCTCCCCCCTAGCCACCCACCCACCACCCGTTTGTCATGCACCCGCCGACCACATCGCCCCGCCCCCTCCTCCTTCACCCTTTCACCCGTGTTCTTCTGTAGTTCTTCGCTCTTTTGTTCTCACCCTGTAAATATTCTCACTAGGGCTTTATATCCGTTTTCTGTCCCACATCTTCATCTTTTCTTATTATATACTATTATATTTCCCTTCTTTCCGTACCATTTTCCCGCCCTCTAAGCCCTGAGTTCTGTAGTTCTGTAGTTCTCCTCTTTCGTTCTCCCCTATGTAAGCATTCTCACTATTGCTTTGCGTCCGTTTTCCTTCCCACGTATCTTCCTCATCTGTTCTTATTATGTTTTTGTTTTTAATTTCCCTTCTTCCCGTTTTCTTTACCTCTCTCCACCCGTTGATTCCGTGTTCTGAAGTTCCTCGCCTTTTCGTTCTCATCTTGTATATATTCTCACTATTGCTTCGTATCCGTTTCATTTCTCCACATGTTCCTCATCTTCTTTTATTTTACTTTTATATATCCCTTCTTCCAGTGTTTACCTTTCTCCACTCCTTCATCCCGTGTTCTGAAGTTCCTGGCCTTTTAAGTTCTCACCTTGTAAACATTTCTCACTAAGGCTTTCTATATCCGTTCTCTTTTCCAACCTACCACCCCCTTGCTTAAGGGGGGTCACCTGTTTTTTTTTTATCTTTCTCTCCTTGTCTCTCTTTCTCTGGTTTGTATCCATTCGGCCCCATTCAGCTTACTGTTTAAAGACGTTTACCCGCATCCCGGTGTCAATATTTTCCTGGTGAGCTGTAGCGAGCCAGCATATATATACAGTATACTGTATATATATATTTTTTTGTACAGCAAGCTAAACTTGTAAATTTTTCGATAGAAAAATTTCTCCGGCGAAGCCGGATTTCTCCATACAATGATGGCTCGCTATCGCTCGCCAGGAATAAATCGACACCTGGATGGGGATAAATGTCTTAAAAGCTAACACAGTTGGCTGATGGAACCGAATGGATACAAGCCAAAGAAAGAGAGAAAAGGAGAAAAAGAGAAAACAAAAACAGGTGACCCCCCTTAATCTTCCTCACCCTTGCTTAGTGTGCTCATTGTATCTCTCTTTTCCCTGTTTCCCTAATTTTTGTCCACCCTCTTATCCCGTTTATTGTTTTGTGTTTCGTTCTCACCTTATTAATACCCTGACCCTAATAAGAACACAGGAATCTGCCGACACTCAACCTTCACCCTTTTTCTCTTCCCTGTGTCTTCTTCATCTACCTCTATCTATTCGTTTTGTATTCGTTCTTGTCTTGTTGCATAAAGAATAATGGGGATAATCATGAGGGAGAAGGGAGTCCAGGAAGCACAATAAGCTCTCCCTAATCAACTTCTACGCCTTCCTCAACCATTTGTTTCTGTCTTGTCGTCATGTCTTTATTTCCTTTCCTCTCGACCATTTGTTTGGGTGGTAATATACTCCAAGCTACCATTGGACATTTTATTTTCTATTATATTCAATCTCTCTCTCTCTCTCTCTCTCTCTCTCTCTCTACTAGAATTAAGTCCTGACCACCTCGCTGGGATCGCAAGGTCTGTGTGGTCAGTGTATCTATAAAACTCTCTGTAAATTTCTCTCTCTGTATTTCTGTCTATCTATCTGTAGTTTGTGAAGCACCTGTCTGGATCAAAGTATACATGATCTGCCACATCGATTCTCAGTATGCTCGTCCTTCCTCTGTCATGTCTTGTTATACACACACTTCTCCTTATGTGTTATAACTGCTCTTGTTAAGATTTATGCTTGCCCTCCGTTGATTCATTCATGTCCCTCACCATCCCCAGGTCTTATCTTTCATGTTCTCTGTTCGTGCCATTCTTCCATCGGCATATTAAGGGGAAACTGGCCGTTTGTTTGGTCTATTAATTCATGTATTCATATATTTTCTTAGTTTCCTCGCTAGACCTCCATCAAGCTTAGACAAACACCCCCTTGACCCCCCTTCAAGATATATTTGTAAATTTTTCGGTAGAAAAATTTCCCGGCCGAAGGCCGGTTCCTCTTAAAATTGCAGGCTCGCTTACGCACGCCAGGAAAACATCGACACCTATATGGCACGAAAGGTCTTAAAATTGACAACGAAATGAGGCGAAAGGTGTTAAAATCGCCAAACTAATGGGCCGAACGTCTTATAATCTCAAAACTAGTGGGGCTAAGCATTAGGGAGAAGGGGGTCCAGTAAAACGGTCGGCCTCCCCTTAACTTCCTTACTCTTCTCTTCTGCCAGGGTTGCCAATTTATAGAATATTTGTTCAACTTACCGATTATGCACTCGATTTCTTTGCTCTAGTAATGTCGAGCTGATTGTCTAGTTAGTTAAAATATGACTTCAGAGGCCATCAACCCTATTGGATTATTAAGCCAGCACACTTAATTTAAAGTCAAGAATAACGTCAGGACTGATTGGCTGATGGATTGTGTAATATAATCCTTGCGTTTGTTTTGGCAACTGAAAGATGTTATTCGGCTACAAGGCCATATCAGCCAATCAGCTCGAATAGGGGTTCTTAGATCAATACGCCCATTTACTAAGTTTAAAAAGAAAAGAAACAAAAACACGAACTATACCTACTTACCCGCTAAATCTAGAGGTTTTTACTTCGTTGAATCAGATATTTTTTAGATCTAGCGATATCATTCTTAGTGATAATGTATACATTTCAGACCTTTTAGAACGCTTTGTTATTGATTGTTGGTATTTATTCACTCCCTAGCGACTTCAAGCGACTTTCCAGCACAGATCTAGCGATAGTTTGATATTTAGACTTCATTCCTCGTCTATGCTGTCAGTGTTTGCCTTGTTGTAATGGTTTGAGTGTTTAAAATATGTATGTGGTAACCCAGGTTCGAATACCGGTGCATCACATGCTTGTTTTCGGTAATTTCATTGGGAGGTGTTTGGTGTTGGAGTGAAATAAATAAATATAGATCATCTTCCCGTATCCTCCTCGCTGAATATCTTTGCAATGAACCACTTGACAATTTCAGGCTAAACGGAAGTTGAACCGTAATTATCGATATAAAACAGAAGTGCAATCCGATTATACAGTAGGCTTCTGATGGATAGAAAGTGTGATGAATTTGGTTTTCTATAAGTATAAATGCACAGCGACCGTATCTTAGATGGTATTTCGGTTAAGGGGGGTGACCTGCTTTTTGTTATTTCTCTCCTTTTTTTCTCTGTCTCTGGCTTGTATCGATTCGGCCCCATTCAGCAAACTATTTTAAGACGTTTATCCCCATCTAGGTGTCGATTTCTTCCTGGCGAGCGATAGCGAGCCAGCATTATATGAAGAAATCCGGCTTCGCCGGAGAAATTTTTCTATCGAAAAATTTACAAATTTAGCCTGCTGTCAAAAACGTGTAAAAAACATGCTGGCTCGCTACCGCTCACCAGTAAATAATTGACACCTGGATGGGGATAAACGTCTTAAAACAATAGGCTGAATGGGGCCGAATGGATACAAGCCAGAGAAAGAGAGAAAGGGAGAGAACAAAAGCAGGTCCCCCCCCCCCCCCCTTAAATATAGCTCAAATCTCGGAAGTGGTCAATTTACTATTCTAATTGTTCTACTTTCGCTTTTTCCCTGCGTGTACATCTTTCCTCACTATCACCAGAATATATTATATGTACAGTATATATATATATATATATATATATATATATATATATATATATATATATATATATATACTGTATATACATATATTTAGTTATTAATTAATTTAATATTATTTTTTTTATTTTTTTTTATTTTTTTTTGGGGGGGGGTTTATTCATCGTTATTATCAGTATCTAGATTTAGACGATTCTGTGCAGTTTAAGAAGGATATGTGGTAGTAAAACGGGTTAATTGAGGTAGTCTGTAGCCTTTTAATGGTTAGAGGTCCTTCCTGAACTTAATTAAACAATGTAATTATTGCCAAAGTATAATGAATAACGGACATCACCGGTACAGTATGGGATAATACATATTTACGTAATATAGTATTTGGGTGGTTTGCTTACACATTTCAAGGGTTTAAGGGGAGATTTCCACTTGAGGGATTTTTTTCTTGACTCCTTTCTTTCTCATGTTTAGCCCCTTTGTTTTTTTCTAATTTTAAGATGTTCGCCCCATTATTTTGACGATTTTAAGAACTTTCAACCTATTTCTATCAATTTTAAGACCTTTCGTGCCATTTAGGTGTCGATTTTATCCTGGCGAGCGATAGCGAGCCTGTTATTTAAGAGGATCCCGCTTTCAGCCGGGACATTTTTCTACCGAATAATGTACAAATTTATCTTGAAAGTGGCTGAACGGGGTGTAATCTTAAGCTTGAAGGATATCTCGGGACCAAACTAAAAACATCTCCTTAAATAGCGCCATAATCAATAAATCTTATTATAATTAATTCCACTCTCAACACTAAACACCTCCCAATGAAATTAATGAGAGCATGTGGTCGTCCCGGGATTCAAACCTGGGTTACCGCATACAGTTCTTAATCACTCTAATCATTACACCATCAAGACAGTTAAAGGTTTATGCACAAACCTACGACATATCCATTCTCGAATACTGGGTATGTATCTAAGCATGTAGAGGACATAATACCCAACTACACTATAATAGCCTAATGATGACACGAATAACCGAAACCTTAGAGCCATAGTATCTATAATACTCGTTTGAATCTTTATCTAGTTCATACAAAATCATAAAATAGAATATTTATTGGCCAGATACTACAAAACTTAAAGGGGGGGGGGGATGGGCGTATTTATTTGCTCAGTTATGTATTTACTTGCTCAGTTATGTATTTATTTGCTCAGTTATGTATTATTTGCTCAGTTATGTATTTATTTGCTCAGTTATGTATTTATTTGCTCAGTTATGTATTATTTGCTCAGTTATGTATTTATTTGCTCAGTTATGTATTTATTTGCTCAGTTATGTATTTATTTGCTCAGTTATGTATTTATTTGCTCAGTTATGTATTTATTTGCTCAGTTATGTATTTATTTGCTCAGTTATGTATTTAATTGCTCCTTTATGTATTTAATT
Organism: Paralithodes platypus; assembly: GCA_032716605.1. Lineage (NCBI taxonomy): Eukaryota > Metazoa > Arthropoda > Malacostraca > Decapoda > Lithodidae > Paralithodes > Paralithodes platypus. The sequence goes on from CM064487.1 coordinate 113,475,044, forward strand.
GCTCCTTTATGTATTTAATTGCTCCTTTATGTATTTAATTGCTCCTTTATGTATTTAATTGCTCAGTTATGTATTTATTATATTATCATTTTAGTTTCCTCCCAAGACATCCATCAAGCTTAAGAAAACATAAATAAATTTGTAAATTTTTCGATAGAAAAACGTCCTGGCCAAAGGCCGGTTCCTCTTAAATTACAGGCTCCCTAACGCTTGCCAGGAAAAATCGACACCTAAATAACACGAACAAACATAATATTGACAAAGAATTGGGCCGAAAGGTCTTAAAATCGCCAAACTAATGGGCCGAACATCTTATAATCTGAAAACTAATGGGGCTAAACATGAGGAAGAAGAGGGGCTAAAAAAACTACCAATCTACTCTTAAATCTGCTACCAACCCGAGAGCTAGAGAAGTCTATCAGTGTTGCCAATTTAGCTACCTTACCGCTAGATCTGGAGGTATTTAGTTAGGCAAATGTTTACATGTAGCTACATAATTCCTAGCGATAACAGAGAGATTTCAGACGATTTAGAGTCTTATTCTAAAGATTATGGCATTATTCTATCGCTTTCATACAAATTGTCTTGATGGTGTAATGGTTAGGGCGTGTGAGTTTGTATGTGATATCCTGGGTTCGAATCCTAGGAGAATCACATGTTTTCATTAATATCATTTGGGGCGTTATTGGTGTTAAAGAACGATGTTTAAAAATTAACTTACAATCTAGCGACTCTTGATAACGAATCTAGCGGTATTTGTTTGCTTAGATTTGGTAACCCTGAGCGTGGATCGTGGGAAAGTGGGGTCAGGTGAACATATGGATGCTGCCCGCTCGACCACAGAACTCCGGTTAGCTGGGTTGGCTCATAATTCAGTCTCCAGCTCTCTCCTCCTTCCCTCCCTCCCTCCCTCCTAGAGTTACCAAATCAAGCCCTCTAGATAGTAAATAAAAGCCGAAAACTGCTAGAATAATCCCACAATCTCTAGAATATTCCTCGTAAATGGCTCTAATCTCCAGAATAGTGCTAGAATACATGTCGCTAGATGTGAAAATTTGTCTCTAGTTCGAAATAAAGACCTCCCGAGCTAACGGGAAAGTAGCTAAATTGGCAACCTTATTCTCTCCTTACCTACCTGGCCTTTCATGATACCGGACAATCGATTTAGCGAGCGATGGATAATTGAATTACACTGTGTAAGGGCTTCACACCACGATTCTTCATTGCTAAACGGGTTTCTTTTTTAATCGGGCAAAACATTTATTCGCCGATTTTTGACAGTGTTTGTTTTAGCGAAATAGAAACTAATACACATATACTTTATATAAAAAAAAAATAAAAATAATTATAGTTGACGATATAAACTCAGTTGCTAACATTAAGTCACAGATCAGAAATAAAGACATGGATATAATGAATCATCGTACAATTACGATGAGAAATTATTATTATGAATATGAATCGAATGAATTAATATAGCATATGACTATGCCACTGAATTTGAAGAGAGTCGATTTTAAGAATTGACGCCCCATTTGTGTGTCAATATTAAGACCTTTCGTGCCATTTAGGTGACGATGTTTTCCTAGTGACCTACAACGAGTCTGTAATTTTAAAAGTAACCGGGACATTTCTCTACCGAAAAATATACAAATTTATTTTGAAGGGGGTCTAGGGGGTGTTTTTTTATAGCTTGATGGAGGTCTAGGAAGGAAACTAAAAAAAAATAATGAAAATTAGAAAACAATAAGCAAATACATACGCCCATCTCCTCTTAATTTTCAATTGTTTATAATATTATATCCCCTATCATCAATGTATTTCATTCCTTTTCGCTCTTTTACCTTTCATGTTGTATACATTCGCCCTTGTTTCCACCTTCCTCCCCTTTCAGTTTTCTTTGGCCAGATCTTCCTTCCTGTTCGCAACTTTCCTGAACCCTCCTATGTAGGAGATATAGGTTGTAATGAGAGATGTTCTTAGGTAGCTATAAGATAGATGTAGTGTATGGGATATAGGTAGTGCAGGGGGTATAGGTTATATTGAGAGATGTAGTGTAGGGCATAAAGGTGTAAAAGAACAAATAGGGATGTAGGGCAGAAGGGGTCTGCCTCGTATGGGCCAATAGGTCTTCTGCAGATTTCCATTTTTCTTATGTTCTTATGTAATCGTAGCCTCATTATCTTCCATTGTTATCTTTATAATTTTTCTTTCTCTACAGGTGTTATTTTATTCCGTCTTATGTCCTTTCTTTAAACCTCAATCCTCCTTTTATTTCCTACCCTTTAACCCCTTCTGTACCGGCGATATATTTTTCATTCTCTTCTTTCTACATTTAGACGATTATATGAAGCTTAGGAAAGGTGTATGGTAGGTCAAATGAGTAATTGATTTACTCTGTAACCTTTTAATGGGTAGACGTCCTTCTTAAGCTGAATAAAATCGTCTAATAATTGCCAGAATAGACTACAAATGATGTCACCGGTACTGAATCGGTTAAGTTTCCTTCAATTGATTCACCTCTATACTTCTTTCCCTGGCTAGCACCTCTTATGTAGTTCGCATCTCTTCACCGTCCATTTACCCCCCCCCGCCCCCTTCTTTCTTCCGCTTCCATCTCTTCGCTCGTCCCTTTTCGTCCTTTCCTTCATCCTCATCTTCACCTCCTATTCTCCTTCTTACCATGGCCAGCTTCTCGACCCCTCCTCCCCATTCGCATTTCCCCCCTCCCCCCAGCCCTCCAAATAATCGCGGCCCCCAAATACCTCTTTCATTAGATGGGCCTCACCTGTGTAACCAATACGTTAGTAGTAGTAGTAGTGGTGGTGGTGGTAGTGGTTTGGTGGGGGGGGGTCTTGAGAGTCTTATGGAGGATGAACGTATATATATATATATTAAAATATATATATATATATACATATACTGCATATATATATATATATATATATGTCACCCCTAGATCCCCCTTCAAAAAAAGTATTTTACATTTTTCGATAACAAAATAATGTCCCTGCCTAAGGCTGGTTACCAATATAATACAGGCTAGCTATCGCTCGCTAGTAAAAACATTGACACCTAAATTGTTCGAAGGCTCTTAATATTGGCACATAAATGGGGTGAAAGATCTTAAAATCGCCAAACTAATCTGAAAACCAATAGGGGTAGACATGAGGAAGAAGGGGGGAGGAGGCCAGAAAAACCAACCAACCCTCCTCCTCCTCTCCTTAATGAGCGACCAGACAAACACACCGTCCGCGCCCAAAGTAGCTCTTTAATTAACAACACATACCTCGTTAGTTCTTAATGTTGACAAATAAATAGGGTGAAAGATCTTAAAATTGCCAAACTAGAGGGCCGAACGTCTTAAAATCAGAAAAGTAGTGGTTCCAAAACATGAGGAAGAAGGGTGGTGGGGCCAGAAAAACAACCAACCTCCCCACCTTAAGGGGAGATGGGCCGTTTGTTTGGCCTATTAATTTATGTATTCCTTTATTTCTTTAGTTTCCTCGCTAGACCTCCATCAAGCTTAGAAAAACACCCCCTAGACCCCTCTTCAATATAAACAGGTACATTTTTCGGTAGAAAAATGTCCCGGCCGAAGGCCGTTTCCTCTTAAAATTTCCGGCTTGATTTCGCTCGCCAGGAAAAAATTGACACCTAAATGGCACGAATGGTCTTAAATTTGACAATGAAATGGGGCGAAAGGTGTTAAAATCGCAAAACTAATGGGCCGAATGTCTTAAAATATCAAAATTAATGGGGCTAAACACGAGGGAGAAAGTAGTCCAGAAAAGCAACCAACTCTCCCCTCTTTAATGAGCGACCAGACAAACACACCGTCCGGGCCCTAAGTAGCTCTTTAATTAACAACACATACCTCGTTACCTCAACACAGGCCCGGCAATTAAAAAGAGGACGATGTTTAGTTGCCTAGTTGTTGGGACGCTTGGTTGGTGGATGGGGGGTAGAGGGGTTTGTTTTGGTTTGTTGTTGTGTGTGTGTGTGTGAGAGAGAGAGAGAGAGAGAGTGTGTGGGTGGGTGTTAGGACGATGTGGAGTTTCCTTATCTAGTTTTTGGGACACTTGGTTGGTGGATGGGGAGAGTGGGGTTTTGTTTTGGTTTATTGTTGTATGTGTGTGTTTGTGTGTGTTAGGACGATGTGGAGTTACCTTACCTATTTTTTGGGACGTATGGTTGGTGGATGGGGGGAGCGAGGGGTTGTTGGTTTGATTTAGTGTTGTGTGTTTGTGTGTGTGTGTTAGGACGATGTGGAATTACCTTACCTAGTTTTTGGGACGCTTGGTTGGTGAATGGGGGGGGAGAGTGGAGTTTGTTATTGTGTGTGTGTGTTGTAATTCACTCACTTGTTCGTCAAGGGGAATCCACGCAATGCGAGCTAAGCTCATTATTATCGCGCCTCCTTAACTGGGAATGTATTGCTTGAATTGCACGTTAAGTGTTTATGTATCGTTGGAATGGCTGTGGATATGTGTGTAGTCTGTATTTTAGCAAATTGGCGATATCTGAAAACGAAGGCTTATGGTTAATCTGTACGGTACCATTCTCACTACGGTGCCAGTCTCACCCGAAGGCTTAGGTTGACCAGTAGCTTAGGTTGACCAGTACGATACCCATCTCACCTTGTAACCGATAACCAACCCCAGATGGGACGTCACAACTTCGTCCACTTATTCCAGGTTCCTATTTATACTGCTAGGTGAACAGAGGCTACACCGTTAGGAGACTTGCCGAAATGTCTCTTCCCCGCCCGGGTCTCGAACTCGGGACCTTCTGGTTGTGAGCCAGACGCTCTATCTGTTACGCCACGGGGAGGTGTGTGTGTGTGTGTGTGCGTGTGGACGATGTGGAGTTGCCTTACCTAGTTCTTTTGCCCCTTGGTTGGTGGAGTGGGGTTTGTTTGGTTTGTGCTGGTGCATCATCGCTTGTGGTGTGAGATGAGATGTTGTAAGAGTATGTATGAGAGAAAGAGAGAGAGTGTGTGTGTGTGTGTGTGGAGAGAGAGTTACCCAGTTGTTGTTTTGGGGGGGTTTATTCTGGTGCATCATCGCTTGTGCTGGGGTGCGTTCAAGGTGACGTCACAAGTTGGTGTATGCATTGTGTTTTAGTGGTACATTGGTCAAACGCCTTTATCATTATGCGTTTGTAATTCCTAGATGAGGCAGAGTTAAAATTTGACATGGTGCTTTTTACAAGCAAAAACACAATCAAGACTGCTTAAGTTACGACGTGAACATAATATTAACTATCGTGTAACAGATATATTATACAAAACTGAGGTATAGTATATATAATATTGAAGTATCGAAGAAATATTGTTTTACAAAAATCAGACAGTAAACACTATTAATTAAATGAGAGTGAATAATGGTCGATCTAACAAAGAATATTTTTCATTGCACCTGGCAGGGCTGTATAATGGGTTAATAATGCATTTGTATAAATATTATTAATGAAATGCTTGCGGTAACAGAACAGTTCCAGACATACTCTATATTTTTCCAAAACGGTCAGTACTGTTCTCTCAACATAGCAAAGTTAAATATTCAAATATATGCTATTAAGCTCGACATCAGAGGAGACTAATCAGAGAGAGAGAGAGAGAGATATATAGCGTGGGTTTGTGTGCTTGCGCATGACAATCTAAATGAAAACACAATTTTAAAACATTAATAAAAGGACAATACAAATATTTCCTCTACCTTAAACGTTACTCTATTCATAGTGTAGTTGGGTGTGAGTACATGATTAGATTGATATCCAGTATTCGATAAATGGATATAAAATCGTAGTCATGTACTTAACCTTTAACTGTCTTGATGGTTTAATGGTTAGAGTGTATTACAACTCTGTGTGGTAACCCAGGCTCTAATCACATGTTTTCATTAATTTAATTGGGAGGTGTTTGGTGTTGGGGTGAAATAAATAGATTAAATTGTAATTCATTATAAAGCGCACCGGACCCCTAGCAACACTAACCGCTCGCATCACCATTTTCTCTGCCATTAAATTATGTTTCAATTAATTAGGAGCAGACAAAGGACATGCTAATGAGGCCTGTGATTAACCCGGGGGAGCAGCAGCAGGGAGGGCATTACCAACACTGACGGATGATTACATATGTGCACACCGGGTTTAGGAAGATATAGTGGTGTGCGTGAGAGAAATGATAGTGAAGCAAGAAGAGCAATATATAGACAATTTATTTGTTTTTATTTTGTATTTGATTTTATCTGATTTGATTGTATTTTTTTAGGCACATTGATAAATATTTGTCAATACAATGCGTCCTCCAATGTTGTGTTTAAACTGAAATAGTAAATCTCCTCCATCCTCATCTTCCTCCTCGTCTTCACGATCCTCTTCCTTCTCTGCCGTGACCTCCTTCCTCGATGCCGTTCATCCTCATTACTCTTCTTCCTCATTCAACCTCCTTCATCTCTTCTTCTGACCTCCTCCGTTTCCTGTTCGATGCTCTCACTCATCGATCCTCTTACTTATTGATCCTCTTACTCGTCGATTCTGTAACTCGCCGATCCTCTTACTTGTTTATCCTGTTACTAATCGATCCTATTACTTGTTGATCCTATTATTTGTCGATCCTCTTACTTTTTTATCCTAATATTCATCAATCCTATTAGGCTACTCATCGATCCTATTACTCGTCAACCCTATTACTCATCGGTCCTATTACTCGTCGATCCTCTTACTTGTTGATCTTATTACTCTTTGATCCTTTAACTCGTCGATCCTCATACTAATTATTGATCTCGTTACTCATCCATCCTATTACTCGTCAATCCTCTTACTTGTTGATCCTCTTACTTATTGCTCCTATTACTTGTTGATCCTCTTACTTATTGCTCCTATTACTCGTCGATCCTCTTACTTATTGCTCCTATTACTCGTCGATCCTCTTACTTATTGCTCCTATTACTCGTCGATCCTCTTACTTATTGCTCCTATTACTCGTCGATCCTCTTACTTATTACTCCTATTACTCGTCGATCCTCTTACTTATTGCTCCTATTACTCGTCGATCCTCTTACTTATTACTCCTATTACTCGTCGATCCTCTTACTTATTGCTCCTATTACTCGTCGATCCTCTTACTTATTGCTCCTATTACTCGTCGATCCTCTTACTTATTGCTCCTATTACTCATCGATCCTCTTACTTATTACTCCTATTACTCGTCGATCCTCTTACTTATTGCTCCTATTACTCGTCGATCCTCTTACTTATTGCTCCTATTACTCGTCGATCCTCTTACTTATTGCTCCTATTAAACGTCGATCCTCTTACTTATTGATCTTATTACTCGTCGATCCTCTAACTCGTCGATCCTCTTACTTTTGATCCTTTCTTTACATTTCCTTATCTTCCTCTTCCTCCCTGACCCCTTCCTCGTCCTCCCCTTCCTCCCTGATCTCCCTCCTCTTCAATCCTGACCCCTTCTTTTTCTTTCTCTTCCTCCCTGACCCCCTTCCTCTTCCTCCCTGACCCCCTTCCTCTTTCTCCTCTTCCTCCCTGATCCCTGTCCTCTTCCTCCCTGATCTTCTTCCTCTTCCTACTCTTCCTCCCTGACCCCCTTCCTCTTCCATCTCTTTCTCCCTGACCCCCTTCCTCTTCCTCCCTGACTCCCTTCCTCTTTCTCCCTGATCCTCTTATTTCTCATCTTCATTCTTCATCATTTTCCTATTCCTCCCTAGTTACCTTCCTAACTAATCCCTTTTATATTCCTCCCTGATCCTCCTCTTCCTTCCTGGCCTCTTTTTTCTTCTTCCTTGATCCTCTTCCTCTTAGATCTTCTTCCCCAAAACCCTTCCTCTCTAATCCTCTTGCTCTTCCTCAACGATTCTTTTCCTCTTTTATCCTCTTCCTCCCCAAATCCCCTTCTTCTCCTTCCTCTTCCTCCCTGATCCTCTTCCTCTTCCATTATCTCCCTTCCTGATTCCTTCCTTCTCCTTCCTCTTACTCGCCGATCCTCTTCCTCTTCGATCCTTTCCCTCCAGAAAAATTACCATTTATCCCGTGGCCCGGCGTTATAAGAGTCGTGCCGTGGTCGTCGTGATTCCCCAAGACGACCACGCCTGTAATTTGAGCAACATTTATTACTTCCCGCTGACTGTGCAACAAAGAACATCGTCGATACGGCAATAACTACGCGCTCCGCATTTTAAAAGTTTCGGGATTTATGCTCGTACACGCATTTGCGATAATCGCGTATGTTAAGGGGCTAGTGACTGTTTTTGGGTCTATTCATTCATTTAATAATTAATTGATTTTTTTCTCCACGTAGACCTTCATCAATCATTAAAAAAAAAACATCCATTAGATCCCCCTTCAAGATTAATTTGTAAATTTTTCGGTAGAAAAATTTCACGGCCGAAGGCCGGTTCCTCCACAATTACAGGCTCGCTATCGCTCGCCATGAACAAAATGACACGGAAAAGGCACGAAAGGTCTTAATATTGACAAAGAAATGGGGCGAAACGTCTTAAAATCAACAAATTAATGGGGCAAACGTCTTAAAATCTCAAAACTAATGGGGATAAGCATGAGGAAGAATGTGAACCAGAAAAACGACCCATCACCGCCTTAAAAATCGCCGGGAAAGGAATGGCGTGAACGGGGTGATATTTATGACTTTACAAAACAAAAACACAAAATCCCTCGTAAAGTTTGCTTGTGTTATTATATATAGAGTCCTTGAGGCTCGCTGGCTTGGTCACAAATTAAGTAACACCCCGTTCTTAACATTAATCATCAATTACAAACCCCAATGCACTTGTATAAACTAATGAAAGCATATGGTGGTCCTCCCGGGACTCGAACTCGGGACACCATACTCAGAACATAAGCATTAATTAAATAACACCCCGTTCTTAACATAATCATCAATTACAAACCCCAATGCGCTTGTATAAACTAATGAAAGCATATGGTGATCCTCCCGGGATTCGAACTCGGGACACCACTCCCAGAATATAAACATCTAAACCGTTACACAAATAATATAAATGATGGTGGAAATGTGTGGAAATATTTTAAGCACAGGATGAAGACTGTTATTTGTTTTTCTTTTTACATAAACTCGTTAACATGTAAGATAATTCCTTTACCTTGATTACATAATCAAGTTTCTCAATTATATTCAATAAATATAATTGTTATTAATGTTAAAGAATTGTCTTAACTCAAAGATTCTTTGTGTTGTGACTATCTACATGCAGTATATTGATAAAGCACATTAATGATATCCAATTATTGCATGATCTATTAAAGGATATATAATTTGTGCACGCCATTATCTGTCATTTGTCCATTAGTCAATAATTATTAACAAATTATGATGATCTACATTGACATAAGCAGATATACTGTATAATATGATAGGACTGCGTCGTTCTATATCTCCTCCTCGGGTTATATAATACTGTAGATGTTTACGAAAATATAATACATGAATTTAGCCGATCCGAGGCGATGCCAGACAACAGGGGAAATTTATCTTACCAAAAGGTTAAGGTCAATAATTATATAGGTCAAATATAAAGGTCAATTTATCAAATGTTTAACTGTTCATTTAATTTCACCATATTCACAATACTAGATACTATGCATGTGACAATCAAACTGAACAACCTATATGTAGAGAGATGTAGTGTAGGTGTAAAAGAACAAATAGGGGTGTAGGGAAGAATGGATCTGCCTCGTATGGGCCAATAGGCCTTCTACAGATTTCCATGTTTCTTATGTTCTTAAATAAATATTGCTAAAGTTAAGGTCAAAGTCATTATCCGATTTATTACAACTGCTCATGAAATAATTGTTAGATTTTCGCGAAATGGTGCAGATGCATACAAAAATATATTACAAAGGTCAGCAAACACAAATATATAATATTACTGAATGGACAAGGTCACAGGTTAAGGTCAAATGTTAAGGTCAAAATATTAACTTCTATTTTGTGTATTCAAATGTCAACAAATTCACTGAACCGTTAACCTTGATATACAAAATTATAATTGCAAATATTAGACACATTCCAGAATTCCAATTATATTTATTTCTCCGAATCCAATCAATTATATTTAATTTGAAATGTACACTTGCGCTAATAAGTGATGTCTCGGCACCAAGTATGTTTTGATCAATAATTGGTATCAGCAATATCTAAGCTTCATTTCTTCATATCGAGTGAAATATACAAAACATATTCCTACACTTACCCCCACTATTCAACATCTGACAGACATTAATACAGCACAGAGCAAGCCAAACGTAATGACAGCTGGGACATGACTTATTAGCGTGACCGTAAACATTTACTTAATCCACCCCCCATGCCCCCTCCACAGCTCCTAACTCTATACAGGGCCAGGCAGTGCGCCGATCTATCGAGTTTTGTTCGCATGTGTGGGTAGGTTCTCCCCATACCGCGCTTCTCGAAAGGGTAAAGTCCAAAGCATTCCGTGTTATCAGGTCACCACTTCTTACAAATTCCCTATAATTCTTTCTACATGTCGCAATGTTGCATCTCTTTTACTCTTGTATTGCTATTACAACAATCAGTGTTCTATAGAGAGAGATCAATGCATAACCCCTCCCTTACAACGAGTGGGAGGCACCCACCTTTTACCACAATCCCGCTCGTATTCTCTCCAGCTCTCCAACCTAAAAATGTACAAATGTCTTCAGTCATATTTCTATTCAACTCTGGAACTCTCTCCCTCGTCAATGTTTGCTCCATCCTATGATTTATACTGGTTTAACTTAGTGTGGCCAGGCATTTTGACCCAAACGTACCTTCAATTTGGCTCTCTGTCACTCTTCTGGCTTTGGGGGAGACACTCGTTACAGGCATCCTACCTTTCGTATCCTTCACACACACACACACACACACATAAAATAGAAGGAAAAAAACACACACACATTACACAAACACACACACACACGCACACACAGACAGAACTCCTCCCTTCATTCTCGCCAAGTTATCTCCCTTATCTGACCCCAATTACCCCTATGCTTATTTATCTATCTGCCTATCTATCTGTCTATCTATTTATCTATCTGCCTTACTATCTACAAATCAATCTCTTTTTCTACCTAGCCTTTTCTGTCTTTAAACGTTAACTCTTTCAAGATTCGATGGCGCATTTATTACCTGTTGTCTGGCTATGATTAGACGATTTTATTCAGATTTGGAAGGGTATATGGAAGTTAGAGCGGTGTTCGGTCCAGTTTTTACACCTTTATCTCTCGCTGCTCCTTCCTAAATGTCTTCAAATCGTGTAATGATAGCCAGAATAAACTGCTAAAATGTGTCATAATCCTTAAGGGGTTAATTCATACTTCTCTCACGTACTCAGGAACTCTAGCCCCTTGAAAATATACTACAACTAATAATATTGTACAATAAAATCACAATAACAACCTATTATGTTGTGATATTAATCGTGATCGTGTATTCAACCTTTAACTGTGTAGGTGGTGTAATGGTTTAGATGCTTATGTTCTGGGTGTGGCGTCCCAAGTTCGAATCCCGGGAGGAATATATGCTTTCATTAGTTTATTCAAGTGCATTGGGGTTTGTAATTGATGATTAATGTTAAGAACGGGGTGTTACTTAATTAATACACTACTTGTATGTGAGGAAGTATCTCTCTATCTAATTGGTTGAACCTACGCAACGCTTTCACCATCATGACGTTATTTTATTACGTTCGGGCTACTATTTAATTTATTTATTTCAGTCCCAACACCAAACACCTCTCCCGATGAAATTATTGAAAGCATGTGATCCTACTGGGATTCGAACCTGGATTACCACGTACAGATCTTAAACACTAACCATTTCACCATCAAGTCAGTTATAAGTAAAACACATGACCACGATTGATATTCATTTATCGAAGATTTTACTCAACTTCAAATGCAAATGTTATATTTAGTACATAAGATTATACACGGATACAGTAGTTTTACACAATATCTTAAGGGAGCCCACCTCGCTATATTTTATCTTTCTCTTCCTCTCTCTTTGGCTTGTATCCATTCGGCCCCATTCAGCCTACTGTTTTAAGACGTTTACCCCCATCCAGGTGTCAATATTTTCCTGGCGAGCGGTAGCGAGCCAGCATATATATATATTTTTGTTTTGACAGCAAGCTAAATTTGTACATTTTTCGATAGAAAAATTTCTCCGGCGGAGCCGGATTTCTCCATACAATGCCGACTCGCTACCGCTCGCCAGGAAGAAATCGACACCTGGATGGGGATAAACGTCTTAAAACAGTTGGCTGAATGGGGCCGAATGGATACAAGCAAGGGAAAAAGAGAAAAGGAGAGAAAGATAAAAAAAAATACGGTGACTCCCTTAATAACATAGAAAGCAGAGTCGATCTCTAAACGTTCGATTTCAAGAAGGCACCTTGCTTTGTTAACTCTTGCAGTACCGGAGGCGGCTTCTCTCTCTCTCTCTCTCTCTCTCTCTCTCTCTCTCTCTCTCTCTCTCTCTCTCTCTCTCTCTCTCTCTCTCTCTCTCTCTCTCTCTCTCTCTCTCTCTCTCTCTCTCTCTCTCTCTCTCTCTCTCTCTCTCTCTCTCTCTCTCTCTCTCTCCAACACTCATGCATTTACCCCCACCTTCAATGCCATCAAAAGTTCTCTGTGCATCTAAACCTGTATCCATATCTGTCCATTTTAGTCAATTGATCCACAGTCAATATCTCCAAGTCTTAGCATTCTCTACCTTTAAGGAGAAGAATTCGTTTTTATTCTGAACCCCTTTCTCCTTCATCTTTGGCCCGATTAGTTTTCAAATGTTAATACTGTCGTCCATAAATGTATAAATATTAAGACCTTACGTGCCATTTAGGTGTCGATTTTTTAATCTGGCGAGCGATAGTGAGCTTCTATTCACCTCGAAGGGGGTGTTTGGGATGGTGTTGTGTTAAGCTTGATAGAGGTATAGGGAGCAAACTAAAACAAATATATATACCGGTAATAAACACAAATAAATCAATAAATAGAATATCATCCCTTTAAACACCGAGAATTGGCAAATCCAAACACAATCAGCCTGTTCCCATTAACCTCCACTACCCCCCCCCCCCTCCCCCTAATCTGAGTGATAGGCAATAAAGACGTTGTGGGTTGGGCGTGTGGGTGTGTCGTGGGCGGGGTGGGACATGGGCGCCTCAATGGTAGGGGGCGGGCGGCCGGGTTATTGGCTATAGATGGTGGGCGCCAGATTGGGGGAGAGATAGAGAGGGGGTGGTGAGAATGAGGGGGCGTGGGGGTGAATGTATGTGTTATGTAGGAGAAAAGAGAGAGAAATGGGTTCGAGGTAACAATAGATAGGCTTGGAAATAGATGGATAGATAGATAGATAGAGAGAGAGAGATAGATAGAGATAGATAGATAGTTAGATAGATAGATAAGCTATCTCTCACAAACATATCCTCTTCCTGTTCATTTCACTACACTTAACAAGCACACCAGACATCTTTCCAAAAACATCGGAATTATCTATAATGTGCCTTGATTTTGGCTGTCACTCATTCAACCTTTGGGGACGACACTTGTTACAGTCAGCTTTGCCTTTTGTTTCCTTCATACATATAGTTGATATATACTGTAGGTGGCTAAACAGATACGCAGATATAAGGTTTGCATGAGAATCAGAAGGCGGTGCTGAATGAAACATGTTATTTAGAACAAGCAGAAAGAGGGAAATTGATCCAGGGGATGTTATTTTTTTTTTTTAATTACTATCATTTATATTTGTTTTCCGGGTGGATGGGACTCGTTAGCCTTGGTCGGCAACCCATCTAGGGGTTACAAACCTTATACAAATCCGGGTGGATGGGACTCGTCAGCCTTGGTCGGCAATCTGTCTAGGGGAGTAAACCTGATACAAATCCGTAATGCTTACCTAAGGGTAAGGCAAGTTAGTGGATGGACTAGCCGAACACCACTGTAGAAACATAGTGCTAACAAGATACATAGAGGGCCTCGGAGTCGGACGGATCCTAAATTGAGTGGTCAATCCTGTAAGTCCTTGAGTAAACTGGCTCGGTTTGTCCCTCTCACAGGGAATAGGTCCGCTTGGGGACATTCTGTGCATGGCCACCCTCATTAAGGGGAGTAAGGCGTCCGGCAATAGATAATGTAGATAGATAGATATATTTTTTTGCCTGTAATTATATTTGTTTTAGTTTGCTTCCTAGACCTCTATCTAGCTTAAGGAGACGCCATCCCAACTCCCCTTCGAGATAAATGTGTACACTTTTCGGTAAAATAATGTCCCGGCCGAAGGTTGGTTCCTCCTAAAATAAATACTTGCTATCGCTCACCAGGAAAATACCCAACCATTGTATGTATGTATGCATGTATGTATGTATGTATGTATGTATGTATGTATGTATGTATGTATGTATGTATTTATGTATGTATAGTAAATACGTTTATAGAACATTTAAATAATAATATTGCTTAGCTCCAATATTTTGGTGATTTGAGGACCTTTTGTGCCATTTAAATGTGATGTTTTCTTATCCTAGCGAACGATAGCGAGCCTGCAATTTAGGAGGAATTGACCTTCGGCACGAATTTATCTTGAAGGGGATCTTAGGGGTATTTTATTGTATTCTTTATTTTTGTATGGAGGTCTAGGAAGGAAAGTAAAACAAGTAACATTTTATATCTATAAACAAATAAATATATAATCCCCCCTTAACAAGCATAGTGTAATACCCCAATGAATGATTTACCCCAAAGATAATATTCGCGTAAAGCCGAAATAACACGAGAGCTTTTATAGTCAACATTCGATGATCAATATTTTTCTGGCAACATTTCTGGAATATTTTGCACTGGGATCGGATACTAGATTGACGATAGATGAATTTAGGTAGAAGAAATATATTAAATGTTTACCTCATAAGCAACCAGACCAGTGTTGAGAATAAATGTTGAGGGAAAAAGCGCTCGTGTGATACCAGCTTAAGAGAGTACATACTCAATGAACAGAAATACAACCGTTTACTAACAGGGGTTAAGACACTGAGATACAGGCATAGATAAGGGAGCTGATGATAATACATATGTTAATAGCAGGCCTTACCAATCACATAGATTATCGGCGTGAAAGCGTGTGTGGGAATATTAATGCTTCCTCTACTCTCGGCTCTGGGGGTGTGAGTACAGTTGCCATAGTAAGTACATCCTAATGTTTCCTATTATTTGATAACAAACTGCGTGTGTGTGTGTGTGTGTGTGTGTGTGTGTGTGTGTGTGTGTGTGTGTGTGTGTGTGTGTGTGTGTGTGATTAAGCTGGTGATAATTCGGCATGTTCCCTTCTCAAATAGCCTACTCAGCTTTTACAATGTTTGCCTTCTGTTCAAATCATTGACTCCTCTACAAATGGTTCAAATATATACACATTAAGATATCTTGCAATACTTTAACTGACTTGACAATTAACATTCGCTTTGTCATTTGGATATTTGTTTATGTAAGTTGTTGATTTTACATAATATCAAGTTCAATGGTACCCATCTCCTCATCTGCTAAAATAATACATACCACATTTGCCTAGCTTAATTTGCAAAGATAATAATAATAATAATAATCTTCTGGTTACTTATATAGCGCCCGTATCTCCTCCTTCGAGGATTCACAAGCGCTTGGCTTTCTTTAGTCTACCAGAGACCTTTACCCATCCCCCTTGCTCATGGGAAGATGGTAACCGCCGGCTATATCCCAGAAAAACTTTTCAATCTGAGCGGGGATTGAACGCGAGACCTTCAAGATGGGAATCAGGCATGCTATCAACTGAGCTGGCGTAACTGAATGTTTTAAAAATTTGTGTATTAGTTTGTAGAAATAAAAATATATAAACTATGCTTTTCTGTGAGAGAGAGAGAGAGAGAGAGAGAGAGAGAGAGAGAGAGAGAGAGAGAGAGAGAGAGAGAGAAAAGAGGATGAGATTGGAGCGTCAAAAGAGACTTAGTGTTCTGTGAGCCTGGCCCGCCCCTCTCCATCCCAGGCTCTCGTCCTACATCCATCATCAACCTCCCACTCTCTCTCTCTCTCTCTCTCTCTCTCTCTCTCTCTCTCTCTCATACTTATACATTCTTCCCTCTCAACCACTCACACTTATTCATTCCTCCCTCTCAATTTCTCATAGTTATTAATTCCTCCCTCTCATTCTCCCTCATCCTCTCACACTTATCCATCTTCCCTCTCATTCGCATCCTCTCACACTTATCCATCTTCCCTCTCATTCGCATCCTCTCACACTTATCCATCTTCCCTCTCATTCGCATCCTCTCACACTTATCCACCGTCCCTCTCATTCTCATCCTCTCACACTTATCCACCTTCCCTCTCATTCTCATCCTCTCATACTTATCCATGTTCCCTCTCATTCGCATCCTCTCACACTTATCCACCTTCCCTCTCATTCTCATCCTCTCACGCTTATCCACCTTCCCTCTCATTCTCATCCTCTCATACTTATCTATCTTCCCTCTCATTCGCATCCTCTCACACTTATCCATCTTCCCTCTCATTCTCATCCTCTCATACTTATCCATGTTCCCTCTCATTCGCATCCTCTCACACTTATCCATCTTCCCTCTCATTCTCATCCTCTCATACTTATCCATCTTCCCTCTCATTCGCATCCTCTCACACTTATCCATCTTCCCTCTCATTCTCATCCTCTCATACTTATCCATGTTCCCTCTCATTCGCATCCTCTCACACTTATCCATCTTCCCTCTCATTTTCATCCTCTCATACTTATCCATCTTCCCTCTCATTCGCATCCTCTCACACTTATCCACCTTCCCTCTCATTCTCATCCTCTCATACTTATCCATCTTCCCTCTCATTCGCATCCTCTCACACTTATCCACCTTCCCTCTTATTCTCATCCTCTCACACTTATCCATCTTCCCTCTCATTCTCATCCTCTCACACTTATCCAACTTCCCTCTCATTCTCATCCTCTCATACTTATCCATCTTCCCTCTCATTCGCATCCTCTCACACTTATCCACCTTCCCTCTCATTCTCATCCTCTCACACTTATCCATCTTCCCTCTCATTCTCATCCTCTCACACTTATCCATCTTCCCTCTCATTCTCATCCTCTCATACTTATCCATCTTCCCTCTCATTCGCATCCTCTCACACTTATCCATCTCCCCTCTCATTCTCATCCTCTCATATTTATCCATGTTCCCTCTCATTCGCATCCTCTCACACTTATCCATCTTCCCTCTCATTCTCATCCTCATACTTATCCATCTTCCCTCTCATTCGCATCCTCTCACACTTATCCACCTTCCCTCTCATTCTCATCCTCTCATACTTATCCATCTTCCCTCTCATTCGCATCCTCTCACACTTATCCACCTTCCCTCTCATTCTCATCCTCTCACACTTATCCATCTTCCCTCTCATTCACATCCTCTCATACTTATCCATCTTCCCTCTCATTCGCATCCTCCCACACTTATCCACCTTCCCTCTCATTCTCATCCTCTCATACTTATCCATCTTCCCTCTCAACCTCTCACACTTATTCATTCCTCCCTCTCAACCTCTAATTATCCGTCTCAACCTTTCATACTTATTCATCTTCTGTTTCATTCTCCCTCGAATCCTCTCGCATTTATTCATTCATTCTTCCCTCTCATGTACACTTTCATGCTCCCCCTCATCCTCTCACAATTATCCATTCCTCCCTCTCAACCTTATTCATTCCTCCCGCTCAACCTCTCACACTAGTTCATTCCTCCATCTCAACCTCTCATACGTAGGCCTATTCATTCCTCCCTCTCAACCTCTCATACTTATTCATTCCTGCCTCTCAACCTCTCACACTTATTCATTCATCCCTCTCAACCTCTCATACGTATTAATTCCTCCCTCTTAATCTCTCACACATATTCATTCATCCCTCTTATTCTCCCTTTCAACCTTTCACACATATCCATTCCTCCCCTCTCACCACCTTAATTCCCGCACACCCACCTTCCCTCTCACCCACCCACCCACCCCTTTACAATCGCCGTCCGATGATCCTTGCTTTGATCTACTTCTGTTTACAAAATGTCTCGTGAATGAATTATGGATTTATATGAAACTTGGTCGGCGCCTTGAATTCAAAATCCGAGCATGTAAAATAACAGTAACGACTATATACTATTATTTTTCGGACAACACCTTGTAAGGGGAGGTGTGGCGGAGTGTTCTTGCCACTGGACTGGTAATCTAATGGACCCGGGTTCGAATCCCAATATGTCAATGGGAAGATATTATTAGGATGGAATTTGTGCTGTATCTAGTATCAGTGCATTACCACAGCACACCGAAATGCCAAATAAATACCCTCATTGTTCCCTGAGTAAATAGCATTGTATGAATATTCCCATATTCAAAAATATGCTACAGGGGGGCAATGCCTAGAGAGTTAATTGCTCAATAGGTGGCGTTCTGAGAGTGAGGGTCCGAGCCTGGGGGATGAGACTGTGAAGCACAGAGGCGGAGAAGCTTCAGAGATGGAGTTGCTTCGAGCCGTGAAGCTTCGCATGTCTCACTCCCTAGACTGGAACAAGACCTCACGAGCCTCACCGTGTTCAGCGGTAGAGTGTAAAGGCTATCAGCCTATGCCCGAGAGGGAGTAGTTGGAATATAGAAAAAACAAAAAAAAGTCCCCCGTTCCATAAACCCAGAACCCTAGTCAAACAAAAATTCAGCCTAGGAAGTTATGAATAGTTTCTCATAGATCATTCTAAGAACAGAGATTCTGCAGTGTGTGCAATGCTCTAAAATATATCTTTATACTTGATAATCTCCCCAGAATGGACTGGAAAGTCTTAGAAATACCAACTATTGCATATAACTCTTTGCAAGACTCACTCTCGCTATCGCTCTCTCTCAAATTGCCGGAGGGAGAGGAGGATGGGGAGAGAGCCTTCATCTTTGGTATCCTTCCCTTGCACTTTCTCTTAGGGTTGCTCTCTCTACTAGGATTAAGTCCTGGCCACCTTTCAGGGATCGTAAGATCTGTGTGAACAGTGTATCTATGTAAATCTATGTACATTTCTAACTCTCTCTCTCTCAGTTTCACATACACACACACACACTCTCTCTCCCTCTCTCTCTACCCCCTGAAATTTGCAGACGAGGTAGTGACGACATCCCGTGACGTCACAAGAAAAACTGTGAATGCGTCGGGTGGTTACTTTTTATATATATGCTGTATACCCGACAGTGTCCCAAGAGCCGTTGCTTTGGCTGTTTTTTCTGTAGCCTTGTCTAGCTAGAGATCTTATAGTAATAGAGATTGGGCATCCTTCGCCATCTCTGACCCCCATCGTCCCTTTTAATTTTTGAGAGGGATGAGTGAGAGGGAGGAATGAATAAGTATGAGAGATTGAGAGCGAGAATGAGAGTGATTTTTTTTCGGTCACTCTTTTGGCTTTGGGGGAGACTCGTTATAGGCAACCTATCTTTTGTCTCCTTCATACACATACAAAAAAAAAAATATATATATACAGTAACCCCCCTGGGGGTTAGGGAATAGAATATGCCCCACGTGCCTTCTGCGTGTCGTAAGAGGCGACTAAAGAGGTTGGGTCGGTGGGCTTGCGACCCCCACCCGGAAAAAATATCTAAGCAAAAAAAAAACGAACGAACAGCCTCGGATGCGGACGGAACCAACGTTGACGAACCACGACCGACTAAGGACATGCCTTCGGACATTCTGAGAATGGCTACGTGGAATGTTAGTGGCATGAATGATGGCACAAAAGAGAGAGGTTCTGGAAGTGTTAGTGAATGCCAGGCTGGATGTATGTGGAATGACAGAAACCAAATGGAAAGGTTCAGATGTGAGAGAGTGGGAGTGTGGAATGGGTGTGTGTGCTGGAGTGAGTGAAGGAACAGCGAGAGAAGGTGCATGTTTGTTTGTAAGTAGCAAATGGAAGGAATGTGTAAGAGAGTATGGGTCTGTGGGTTCAAGGATTGTGTGGGTGAGAATGAAAGTAGGAATACAAACGTGGGTGATTGTATGCGTGTATGCCCCGACAGAGGATATACTTGAAAGAAAGAAAGAGGAGTTCTGGATGAATGTGGAGGCGTGCCTGGAGAAGTTTGACAAGAACGAAAGAATATTTCTGATTGGGGATATGAATGGTAAGGTGGGTGATAGGAAAGTTGAGGGAGTGGTGGGAGGGTGGGGGATACCATCAGAGGTGAATGGGAATGGTAGTGCACTTGTGGACGTATGTGTGGGGAGGAGGCTGTGGATAGCCAACACCTTCTTCCGACACAGAATGATCCACAGGTACACATGGAAACGGATGTTGACGATGAAGGATAAGACAGTGGTGGAACGAAAGTCATTGATTGATTATGTATGTGTGGATGAACGAATGAAGAAATCTGTGATGGATGCTAGGGTGTATAGGGGTATTGGAGGGGGTCTGTCTGATCATTATGTAGTGGTAGCTAAGGTTAGGATACAAAAGAAGTGGGTGAGGAGAGCGGGAGGGAGGCGAGAGGAGGGTGGAATGGTGAGGAGGGTGGAGAGGTTGCAGGAGGAGGAAGTCAGGGAGGAGTACAGGAGAGCAGTGGAAAGACGACTAGGTGGGTTCGACCTGGAAGTTATGGAGGAAGTGGAGGAGATGAGCAAGGTGTTTAAGGATGAGATCTGTGCAGCATGTGAGGAGGTGTGTGGAGTGAGGAGAAGAGGGAGGGGAGTGAAAGGTACAGCATGGTGGACAGAAGAGGTAAGAATAGCTGTGGAAGAAAAGAAGAAAGCATATAGAGAGTGGTTGGGTAGTAGAGGGAATGAAGATTCCGAGAGACAGAAACGAGCGAGGTACGTGGAGAGTAAGAGGGTGGTGAAGAGAGTAGTGAAGGAAAGTAAGAGAAGAGTAGATGAGGAATTTGGAAGGAATCTGAGTGTAAAATGGAGGGAGAGTAAGAAACTGTTCGGGAAAGAAGTCAAGAAAGTTAGGGAAGGTAGCAAGGGAAACAGTAAGGGTGTGAAAGATAAGAATGGGATAATGCTAGCCGAGAAGCAAGAGAGAGTCGAAAGATGGAGGGAGTACTTCAGTGAGTTGCTAAATGAAAGGAATGAAGAGCCAGCAAACATAGCTGGATATGGTATGGGAGGGAGAAGAAGAGAAGTAGTGGAGGAGGAGGTGGGGATCAGGAGGTCAGAAGTGTGGGAAGCCATGAAAAGAGTGAAGTTGGGGAAAGCACCAGGAACAGATGGAGTGTGTGGGGAAATGTTGAGGTATGGTGGTGAGATAGTGATAGAATGGGTATGGAAAATGTGCAAACTAGCATGGGAGAAGGGGAGTGCACCCGATGACTGGAAGACTGGCATAATAGTCCCCCTATATAAGGGCAAAGGGGAAAGAGGAGTGTGTGGTAACCACCGAGGAATATGTCTTCTAAGCGTAGTAGGGAAGGTATACAGTAGGGTAGTGATTGAGAGAGTGAGAGTGAGAACGGAGAAATGGATAGGCGACGAGCAGGGAGGTTTTAGGAAGGGAAGAGGATGTGTAGATCAGATTTTTACCCTGAATTGTGTTGTGGAGAAGTATCTGGAGAAGAAACAAAAGGTGTATGTTGCCTTTATGGACTTGGAGAAGGCCTATGACAGAGTGGATAGAGAAGGTTTGTGGAAAGTACTTAGAATATACGGAGTAGAGGGCAAGTTGCTGAAAGCAGTGAAGAGCATGTATGAGGGTGCAAAGGCGGCAGTACGTGTGGAGAGTGAGCAGAGCGAGTTCTTTGACCTGAATGTTGGTTTGAAACAGGGGTGTGTGATGTCCCCGTGGTTGTTTACTGTATATATGGATGGAGTTATGAAAGAAATACTATCAAGAGCAGTGGATGTTGGTGTATCGCTGAAAAGGGAGGGAATTGAGTGGAAGCTACCTATACTGCTGTTTGCGGATGATACAGTTCTGATGAGTGATAATGAATGGGAGTTGCAGGGTCTGGTAAATGAGTTTGGAACAGTGTGCGAAAAACGGAATTTGAAGGTAAATACGGGGAAGAGCAAGGTTATGGTCTTCGAAAGGGGTGAAGTCACAGAGTGTGAGGTGAAGCTGAACGGTCAGGCTATGGAGATCGTCAACTCTTTTAAGTATCTGGGCAGTGTGTTGAGTAAAGATGGGACTATGGATGAAGAGGTGCGGGAGAGGGTACAACAGGGGAAGAGGGTTGTAGGAACGCTAAAAGCAGTAACAAGAAATAGGGTGGTCAGTATGGAAGTGAAGAAGTCCTTGCATGACAGTGTGGTAATCCCGACACTGACTTACGGAAGCGAAGCATGGACGTTGGTTGAGAGACTCAGACCAAGAGTGAGAGCAGTGGAAATGAATTACTTAAGGAGTGCGTGCGGAGTTACATGGAGGGATAGACAGACTAATGAGGAAGTAAGAAGGAGGTGTGGTGTGGAGGTAGATGTGCTGGAAAGTGTGAAAAGGAACAACTTGAGATGGTTCGGCCATATGGAACGTATGGAAAGCGAGAGAATGACTAAGAGGGTGTACGAGAGCGAGGTGGAGGGACAGAGGGGGAGAGGTAGACCGAATATGAGGTGGAAGGATGGAGTGAGGAACTACATGAACGAAGGCGGTGCTGGTTGGGGGGAGGGGCGTCGACTGACTGGGGACAGAGGTGCATGGGGGCGGTTCGTTCGTGGCCACCCCTTCGGGGATCACGGCGTCAGGCAATAGATAGATAGATAGATAGTACAGTATAACTGGTGATAATTGTTTTCTATTTACCCTCAATTACTTCCATACCCCACACTAAACATTTGGGAATACTGGTACAAGATATGGAGTCTGGACTTTGGCTATAAATTCGGCAAGATCGATAATATAATAGAGCCTCGTCGTTTCGTAATTGAGGCACCAACATGGAGCCCAAAGAAAACGCTGGCCACTCACTATTACTTTGGCGCACTCTCTCTCTCTCTCTCTCTTTCTCCAGTAGACTTTCACGTGTTGCTGGAGGCGTGTTATACAGATGTGCTCGCGTCATAATATTATTGTACTTTCTTCTCCCAGCTGATATCATCTGGTGGGTGATGCTTGCACATTCTTAACAGGCGGGGGATTTTGGAGTTGGGGAGATCTAGGTCTTATAAAGAGCAGGGTCTGCCCAAAAACTTCATCTAATTTCGAAATAACTTACTCAATATATACGTTGCTAAATCATTTGGAAAGCTTGACCTACGTAAATGTTAGGAAAATTGTCTAGGACAAAATATGTTTTCATTTTCTTTGGCATTAGTATATTTAATGACAAGCTGGAATTAAATGGCATTGTTATTAAAGGGAGTACCCTAATTATACATGTACTGAAAATATATATTCTTAGTAAAGATTCGATAATCTTTGACTTCGAGTGGCCATTGTTACCAAAGTAAATTTGAATGACTATATTATGAAAACTATATCACAGAGCCTATCGCATTGAAAGGTTTAATAGCTATAGCTGTACAAATGAAAAAGAAGGCCCTCTCCTCACCCACCAATCCCTCCCACGAGAAAGAGAGAGAGAGAGAGAGAGTGAGTGTGTGTGTGTGGAGGGAGGGAGAGGAAATAGAGGAGGAGGGGAGGGGCATGGTAAGACAAATTATAGGATGTGTTACTATGAAAGGAAGATGGTGGCTTCTGCGAGGGGTGATTATGCAAAGAATGAAACACAACTATGATGAATAATGAATTATGATGAACCAGGTTAAAACACGATACGTATGGTAACCAGTTTAATGCATAAATCCCTTTTTATCCTTTGAGCAAGTTGTGTAATACAAAAAATGCACAATCACAAACGATCATTCAGTGTCAACTTTGAAAGGAAACCACGAGTCCACAGTATTAACGATTTTGCTCATATAAATAACATTTAAGTTAAAACACTGCTACCATAAAGTGGAACGATAAACGAAGTGAAGAGTAACTAGGCAAAAAAATAAATGCCGGAAACTTTGAAAGAGGTTGGGTGATTTTTGAGTTATAATAGGACTTCAGAGGCTATCAGCCCTACTGGATTATTAAGCCAGCACACTGTAAGTCAAAAATAACGTCAGGACTGGAGCTTCTCTGTGAAAACTCCAGTCCCTTGGTTGGGTGAGTTTGGTGGACTGAGCCAACTATACACATTACCCCGTCACCCTGGCACTATCTGGAGCCCGGGGACAGGAAGGGATAAGACAGTAAAGCAAGGAAAAACCGGTGAGAAAATGGTAGATCGGAATAATGCATAGACAAGCTGTAGGGGAGAAGGGTCGGTGTTATGGTCCCCCTTCTCCCTCATGTTTAACCCCATTAGTTATCAGATTTTAAGATGTTTGCCCCATTGGTTTGTCGATTTTAAGGCCTTTCGAACAATGTTGTTGTCAATATTGAGACCTTTCGTGCTATTTAGGTGTCGATTTGTTTCCTGACGAACAAAAGTGAGCCTGTAATTTGGGAAGAACCGGGACAGTTTTCTACCGAAACAATTTACAAATTAATCTACAAGGGGGATATAATGGATGATTTGTTAAAGGTTTGATGGAGGTCTAGGGACTAGGGAGGAAACTAGAAAAATAATGAATTACTGAAAAACAAATCGACCAAAAAGTTAACCATCCCCCCTTAAGGCAATTTCACAAGATTTGTATATATGTATTTATTGATTATCTATGTGTTTTCCCCCGTTGGATTTGCATCGACAAATGCTATCCACTACGGGTTATCAACAACTTAGCCTGTTGGGAATGGCTTATTAGGCTTGTTTATATTTGAATATATAAAATCATGATCAACAAGGTATACAGTGCAAACTACCGTTTAAGATTTATACTACGTTGTAGTGAAAGTGAGAATACTGGGATAATAGTCACCCTTGAAGTATATAGTAAACTCGGAGGAAGGCTGAAGGCAAAAGGGTTCGTGTGCCTCAATATTAATGATTCATAAGGTAGGCCATATGAAGCATGCTTAAAGTTAATATAGAAGAAGTGCAATAAGGGGATCGGGTATATATTTATTCTCTATTAATTTTCCTCCCTAGACCTCGATCAAACTTTAAAAAATATCTATTAGATCCCCCTTCTATATAAATGTGAACAATTTTCGGTAGAAAATGGCCTGGCCGAAGGCCGGTTCCTCCTAAATTACAGGCTCACTAACGTTCGCCAGGAAAACATTCGACACCTAAATAGCACGAACAAAATGGGGTGATAGGTCTTAAAATTGACAAACTAATGGGGCTAAGCATGAGGGAGAAGAGGGTCTAGAAAATCGACCTATCTCCCCTTAACCACATCTTACACCTTCGTCCCCAACCCCATCCACCAAGGTTAAATTGACTCATTCTCCTGTTGTAAGGTCGCGCCAACAAGTCACATCCCAGCTGTCATTACGTTTGGCTTGCTCTGTGCTGTATTAATGTCTGTCAGATGTTGAATTGGGTGGGAAAGTGTAGGAACATGTTTGTATATTTCACTGGATTTGAAGAAATGAAGCTTAGATTTTGCTGATACCAATTATTGATCAAAACATACTTGGTACAATCACATACCGGGTATATAAAATCGTGGACCCCTATGGTTTTTCTCTATGCAATTATTACATCTGTATTGATTTTGTTTATGGAATTTGCTTATCAATAAACATTATATATAGTGTTGTAGTTTTTGTATAGGAAATTATGTATAATTCAATCGTGTCCAGAGATAGACTTCCATTATTATAAAGAGGTCCAAGATTTGTTATGAGTGACTGTACCTCCCTCCCTGTCTGCACACAAGGCAAGGCAAGACGAGATGGGCCAGGTCAGGTCTTCATCCTTGTATGTTACTCAAGGTAGCCTGGATAATAGGTGGTGGGTAACGGACAGTGGGTAACAGGGTGAGTAAGAGACAGTGTGAGGAAGAGATAGAGTGGATCTGATATAGGGTGAGGCAGGGTAAGACAGAAACAGGGTGAGACAGAGATAGGGTGAGACAGAGACAGTGTGATGAAGAGATAGAGTGCATCTGATATAGGGTGAGGCATGGTGATGCATTAGACCCACTCGTTATCACAACACTGATAAAGAGACAAGTCACTCACATATGATAGCACCTCTCAGGGCCAGGTACTTAGCAATACACGTACGTAAATACACACACGCATATTGGTACGCACATATAATATGCAAGCATAATCAAGTACACACACACACACACACACACACACACACACACACACACACACACACACACACACACACACACACACACACACACACACACACAACACACACTCCACACACACACACACACACACACACACACACACACACACACACACACACCAGATTAACTTTCACACAACACATCAACAATCAATCAGCCTCATCAGATTTCATAGTCGATACTTTCTCATCTATCAGAAGGAAGTGGCGAGGGAATATTAAGAGTGTTTTATCAATCACTTACGTTAGCTTCCTAATCGATTCGCAAGTTGATAAACATGGCAGAAGTCCTCCTATCTTATAGTTATCAAAAATCAAGTCTTACCATCCATTGTCCTTTGTCTACTTTTTGTTTTCTTTTTTTGTGAGACGTGAACTTCCCTGTTATGTACTTGCTTCATTAAATACAGTTGACAGGTTCACAATATACAGTATTACCCTTTCAACTGGCGGTAAATTGCAAAGTTCCCATCAGAGTGTTCAGTTATTTTGAAGATTTTGCAGTGAAAATTGGTGCTAATTATATAAACTATGGTGTTAATATGATGCAGAGACATGGTGGTTTCATATGTTCCCATTATGTATTGAGAAATTAGCTGCTCAGGGGTTCAATTTACCGTCAGATGAAATGAAACAGAGTATAGTAAGTTGTACTGTGCTTACTGCCAAACAAACCGAGTATAATATCTGAAAGTCCTTTCATTATTCCGGCCATGTCAGTCTCACCATCTGCACATCAGTCAGAGGCAGCCTATCTCCATCTCAATTATCATATTATTCATCATCAACACTAACATCAGATCATTAGTTTTCCCTTTCTGCTGTTCCTATATATATTATGTTGTCATTATCTTCATGGCATGGTTAATTGCTTGTTCATTGTGTGTTAATTTGTATTATTTAGGAGGCGTTGATATGGATTTACTCATCATATTCATTTATTATATTAATTGTGATCATCATCTTCTTCACCCACACAGTTTTAATTGTTTTCGTTAATATTGCTTTATTATTAAGTTATTCATATTTGTTTACAATGTTATAACAATATTACAAACTCATTATCATATTGTCTTTTCATTCTTTTGCCTATTCATGTACAGTATATTTATATCACGGTAATTTATTGGAATGTTCAATGTTTTGCCTTTATCAACATCTGTTGCCTTAAGTCAGTGTCACACGAGCGCTTTTTCCGGCAATTTTCCATGAGCAAGTTTTGTTCTCGTATTATTTCGGTACTTTTTCGCACTGGTATTGGTAACTAGACTGAAGATAGATTATGTTAGGCGGTTGAATTCTGATAACGTGTAATTTTTTAAGCTTCCAGACCATAATTGCCCGTAAAAATTGCTCGAAAAAGGGCTCGTGTGACTCCAGCTTTATTCATGATGTGTTATTGTTATTGTGTGTACAGTCACCAGCCATAATAACCGTGTACTCATTAAAGAATGTATCGAACCCAAACGAAACAATACAATGCTATGTTATTTCCCAGATGCTTTAGTACTTGGCTTTAAAATGCAAAGATTCATATTGGTGTAGCATTGTTATGGCTTGCGGCTGTACATTAGGTCACAATATTTGACTGCACTAAATACCATTTAACCATACCTAATTCGAAGGTGGTCTTTTTTGGATTACTCCTTTTAGAACCCCCAGCAGATTGGAGATTTGAAAATATTTTGCCCTGTTAGTTTGGTTGATTTTATAAGACAATTTACCTCATTCAGTGGGCTCTTTTCTGAGCGAGCGTTAGGGAGACCGCAGATTAGGAAAAACAGGTCTTTGCAAGAACGTTATTCTACCAAAATATGTAAACATTTTGCTTAAAGGGAGGTCTTATCGTTTTATGTCATATCTTCTTTTGTCTTATATGTTTGCATCTTATCTTCTTACGTCTTATCTTCTTATGCTTTATCATCTTATGTCTTATATTGTTTTGTCTTATCTTCTTATGCTTTATCAACTTTATGTTTTATATTCTTGTGTATTATCGTCTTATATCTTATCTTCTAGTGTCTTGTCTTCATATGACTGTTCTTACAGTGTCTTATGCCTCAATTTTAGCGACTTAACCCATTTGATCTAGACTCAGAATAATATTAAGTATATGTTTCTGAAAATATCGTGTTTGTCTCCACTTTTATTATATCTCTCTCTCTCTCTCTCTCTCTCTCTCTCTCTCTCTCTCTCTCTCTCTCTCTCTCTCTCTCTCTCTCTCTCTCTCTCTCTCTCTCTCTCTCTCTCTCTCTCTCTCTCTCTCTCTCATATGTCTCGGCAATGATATTAACGATACATAAGCTTATTGTGACAATATAACACAGTCCGAGTGACATCAATGCCCCATGAAATAGTGAGCCACAAATGAAGGAACAAATTGCAACTTACATGTAGTTATATTTCTCACTTCCCTTTACTACTAAAATCAAATGAGATCAGTTTCATTAAATAATGGCTTATATGTGGTATATTACTTAAAGTATATATGTATTTACATACATAAAATGACCTCACAGACACTTCGGTTTAAGCGAAGTGATCAAAATGTAATTCTAGTGAAGATAGCAGCATGCAAGAAATAGCAGTTAAAGGAGGGGGGAGGGGGGTAACTTCTGTACCATTACATGTCCATACATATGCTTAGCTAGCACTAGAGGTATGTATTGAAATAATTAACGACCTCTCGAAGTTAGAAGGACAATTGTTTTCGGTGATCAGTTTGTAGACACAATTAACTAATGATGAACGCTTTAATTTAAACTATCAGTGAGATACATAATCAGGTAAGGAATATAGCTAAATTAACATTTTAGATTGTTTTATATATGTTGATGTAATATGAAATGACTTTAAATCTTTTGTCGTACACATGAACAAATTCTTATATTATGTAGACCTACTTAGTCTAAATTATTTGTCATTACTAATTATGTTCATATTTGTGTTTTGAACTAGTTTTACCGAGCTAAATATATATATATATATATATATATTAGTCACGAGGAAAACTAAATTAGGTCCTGTTCTCGTAACATAAAAATAAATATTAAAGTTATTTTCATATGCTGGCTACTTTCAGATTATTTAACTCCATTTTGGAAGGATGTTTTACAGCTAAACGAAGATAGTGTATTGATATTCGTTATATCTACGTAGTCTTATTTATGATCTTCAAAAACGAGTATTACCGGTACTATATTATATTTCATTAACAAAAGCTAAGAGTCCATCGGATTTTACTATGTGAAAGAGCAAAAACTCTCTGTATATATATGTTGCATTTTGCAGAATAATCTTAGATCATGATTAACGGAAGACTTGAACAGACATATCTATGTCACATTTGTTCAATGTCCCAGGGGCTCAAAAGATTTTTCGACGGTGCATCTACTTACGATCGTCGTATTGTCATGGTATCGTAATTATCGTGTAAACAATACCATGATATACGGTAGTACTTTAATTGGGGTTGCTTAATTATTCTAAGTAGAAGAAAGCTATTACATTTGCAACATTTAAAGTGGCATTCTTCACAAAACAGGCATTCACTCTTCATTCACATTGATTCTTCACAAACATTCTTCATAAACAGGCATTCTTCATAGAGATTTAGTTGTTCATATCTTCACAACTTCATGATAACGTTTAAATATATGGGTCCCTAAGGGTGATAAATACTCGGGGGAAAATAAAACAAGTACTGAATTAATTAATGTTATTAAATCCACAAGGCCATAACTTTTCTTCTCTTTGAAACTGAATCGAGGCTTACTGGTTGCATAGATTGTTGACGTGACCTATTGCTGTACAATCGGCCTAATAAGTGATGTCTCTGCACCAAGTATGGTTTGATCAATAATTGGTATCAGCCATATCTAAGCTTAATTTCTTAATATCGAGTGAGATATACAAACATGTTCCTACACTTACCCACCCTATTCAACATCTGACAGACATTAATATAGCACAGAGCAAGCCAAACGTAATGAAAGCTGGGACATGACTTATTAGGGCGACCGTACACTATTTTAGGTATGCCTCGTCAACTTGAAGTTAGGGGAGCCCACCTCGCTTATTTTTCTCTTTCTCTCCCTCTCTCTTTGTCTTGTATCCATTCGGCTCCATTCAGCCTACTGTTTTAAGACGTTTACTCCCCCATTCAGGTGTCAATATTTTCCTAGCGAGCGGTAGTGAGCCAGCATATATATATTTTTGTTTGGACAGCAAGCTAAATTTGTACATTTCTCGATAGAAAAATGTCTCCGGCGAAGCCAGATTTCACCATACACTGCTGGCTCGCTATCGCTCGCCAGGAAGAAATCGACACGTGGATGGGGATAAACTTTTTAAAACAGTTGGCTGAATGGGGCCGAATGGATACAAGCCAGGGAAAGAGAGAAAAGGAGAAAAAGATAAAACAAGCCGGTGACCCCCCATAACCCTCTTCATGTGATGGCCTTGATGAGAGACAGCAGTGAATGGAGGTAACCTAAGGAATGGCCACGTCGTAAATCATGGCTGAATCAAATTGATTGATCCTGATGATTGATCAACAGGATCAATATATACTAACAATAATTAGAAGTAAAATAATGGATAGTAATTGAAGCTCATATAGTATTTGTAGTGCATTTGAATACTAGTTCAAGTGCTAACTATTACTAGCATTATATTGAAAATTGTATGTATGTTTTAGCTACAGCCCATACAGTATATCTTTCTACTTAAGCAAATATTTCCCTAATATAATGTAAAACAAAATAGATAATTCAATGTTCATTGTTAAGGAACCAGCGTCGTGAATTAGCTTATTTTCTAAACAAATAAATAATATAATTATATATTATATATAAATAAAATAAATCGGTAATATCTGCATCACTTGGCCATTGTCTTAAACATGACGTTTTTTTACTTCCTCATCTACCTCAGTCTAATTACAGCATTGCCATTAGTGAGCTCTCTGATGATGATAATCAGGACGTGCTAAATCTATTCTATTCCAAGAAAGTTGTCGAAATTTCATGAACATAAACCTCATAACTCACAAACGACTAGAGTAATCGCATTAATATATTTAACATTTGGGAAGGGTCTGCCAGGGAATAGGTGTGGACATTTACAGCCCATTTCCTCTGGCTCTTTTTGAGTCACAGGGGTTAGGGTTCCTGCTTTCTGGACTGCAAATATGGAACACTTGTTGAGGCGACGACCGGCCCTCACCCCATACCCTGACCAGCCACTGAACTCTGCCCCACTTCACCCACATTACCCACCAGGGGGGGGGGGGGGGGGGGGCACTCCTCTAGACACGAGACACAACAATAACACCACTACCGGTACCTCATATCAGGTTTTCTATAGTATTCTGACTTTCTTCTATTCAACTGCTGAGCTTTGGAACTCTCTCCCAGAATCAGTCTTTCCCTCTTCCTATGACTTAAATTGCTTCAAACTCCGTGTGTCCAGGCATTTTAGCTCGAACGTCCCTTGATTTCGGCTCTGTCACTCTTTGAAATCTGGGGGAGGCACTCGCTGCAGGCAGTTATGCCTTTTGTCTCCCTCATTCACATAGAACAAAAAATGCGTGAAGCTTATTGTTCTTGTAGGTGCAGTAGCAAAATTTGACTGAATTATTGTAAGCCCGTTGAGTCTTTGCGTTGGGTGTTACGCCACAGATACTGGTGGGAGAGGCGGTATTGCCCAATATCTAACGTTGTGATTTGATCGACCATTCTTTCCATTTCCCAGCGGGGTTAATGACACTTTTAGCCTTAAATTAGAATAGCTTTACCAAACTAATCTGTTTATGCTAACTACTGGTACTATGCATTTTACGTGTGACACTTGATGAGGTCTGAAGTGGTGTTGAAGAGATCATACGCTTACATTAACCCTCTGAGGATCGATGACGCATATCTTTTCTGTTTTCTGGCTATTGTTAGTCGATTTTATTCAGATTAGGAAGGGTATATGGAAGTCAGAGGTTAGTTGAGATAGTCTTTACCCTTTCAATTCCCAAATAGCCTTCCTAAGCTGTATAAAATCGTCTAATGATAGCCAGAATGAACTGCTAAAACGCGTCATATCCTCAAAGGGTTAAACACTTGTATCAGACAAAGGTCAAGGTCATGGAGGATTATATTATTATTTTATTATATTTCTTAAAGGCAGGGTATCCAGATTGTCATGCCAGAGAAAGGGTCACTTCCCCCCGGTCAGGTCTTTAACCCCCTGAGTGCTCCTGTACTAAAGCGAGTGAAGCATTTGTGTTGACAGTGTTGGAGGAGGAGCGTCAATGTGTGCCAGGCTACATAACAGCCCCCTCGCTGTCTGTCTTCAGTTTTTGTGCAATATTAAGGGGGAAGGGTTTTTTTTTGGGGGGGGGGTGATTTTGTCGTATATTTATTATTGTTTTAGTGTCCTCCCCAGACCTCCATCAAACATAAAAAAATATATCCATTAGATCCCCCTTCGAGATTAATTTGTATATTTTTCGATAGAAAAATGTCACGGCCTAAGGCCGGTTCCTCCACAATTACAGGTTCGCTATCGCTCCCCAAGTAGACCGATAGAGAAGTGGAAGGATGGAGTGAGGAAGTATATAAACGAAGGCGGTGCTGGTTGGGGGGAGGGGCGTTGACGGACTGGGGACAGAGGTGCATGGGGGCGGTTCGTTCGTGGCCACCCCTTCGGGGATCACGGCGTCATGCAATATATATATATATATATATATATATATATATATATATATATATATATACTGTATTTATGTATGATACTGTATGTAAATCAGGACATGTAATACGCGTCTTCCCATATTTCACATTTACCTGGACAGTGCCTAGCCAGAGAGTGCCGCGTTGAGTGCCACCCTCCTCCTGCAGTGCCTTTCACCCATTGTTCCCGACCCCTTGGACCATATAGACCATATCAGATGTATACAGGTAGTTACCTTGACAATTGACTAGCTAGTTGACGAAATAGGGGAACAAATCGATGAGGTAACTCAAATGTGCAACGCTCTAAATAACATTTTTGCATCGGTGTTTACCGAGGAAGACATTAACTGTGTTCCTCATATTCCACCAGTTCGAATTAATAGCTACAATACCCTATGCAACATTGACATTACAAACGTAGACATCATCGATGTAATATCAAAAAATAAAACCAATAAATCCCCTGAACCCATCTAAATGGCACAAAATGGGGCAAAAGGTCTTAAAATTGCCAAAACTAATGTAGAGCGAACGTTTTAAGCTAACAAACCTGATGAGGCTAAGCATGAGGGAGAAGGAGGACCAGAATCCCCTCCCCTCCCCCCTCTCCCTTAAGTAAAATTTCTCCTTAACCCGGGCACCTCTGGGCCGGTATTTATAAAAGAATTTAAAAATGTCCCTAAAAGTAATTTTAACTAAAAGAAAATCCTTAAAAGTTATTCATAAAACATTTAAAAGCAGCTTTTAGTGGAAGCGTTAAGAAAGCTGCCACAACCGCTATTAATAGGTAAGTATAGGCTTCTAATTGCATATACTAATTACTATAAAACATTAGGGTAATTATGCAATATTTTGTTATTGTGAAATCAATTATATATTGCTAAATTGAAAGGGTAATATATTTACCATACCAAAACAATTGCATACTCCGGTGTGGCAGCATCTGAGATAGTTGCCAAATTCGCGAGTTTACACAATTCGTAAAGTGGGGTAATTTCGGAAATTTTTCCTAGTTTGTTTTTTACAATTTCTCCTGACTGTAAACACATTGTAGAGATTTAACTAGGTCAAGTGATGTGTAGTGATAATGCGCCGTAATCCAGGAAGCCTCCTAAAATTATCTCCCATAATATCCTTATCCTTTTCCTAAATAATGTCCGAAGTATTCTTGAAAAGTATGGTAAAAGCGTTTCCATTGTATAATGACAATGGCTAATTACATATTATCGCCAAAGTCCGAAGTTATGACCGCAGTCCGAAATCACCCCAGTTTACAGTAATTTGCGAAAAAATAGGGTGCAAATAGGCTACTTAAATTGGTCTCGGATGTTATGAAATAGGCATATCTTGTGACAATCGAAAGTAAAAGTAAAACTAGAGAAGCTGTTGAACAAGACATATCAAGTAATTATATTGAGGACTTAAGCTTTGAAAATGCCAGAACAATTTTTATGACAAGTGTAATGCCCTCGAAAATGTCCCGCACCCACAATAATACTAACCCGAGTTGACGTCAGGTATAGCGTAAAATAGTCGGAGATGGTAAGTCCAATAAACTCATCACGTGATAACACCACGAGACTATCACCTGGTTCTTAAAAATCGGACTAAGGTTGCTATACTTTTAGTACGTCCGTGGTAGTACAGTGGGTTAGCGCGCGGGCCTGGTGGTGATGGTTGGGTCACTAACCAGGGTTCGAACCCCACCCAAGGCATCTCAAAACCTGTGGGTTTTTAGGGGGGTTAAATTCCCTTCAGAGGTTCGTACCCCGCGCCAGGTACCAGGAAAAGTTGATCCTAAAGGTAGCCTGGGGATATTTCAGGAGACCATTAAATTCCCTTCACACCCAGCATTTCATTGGTGGCAGCTAGGGAACGTGACCAGGTAGCTACGT
Organism: Paralithodes platypus; assembly: GCA_032716605.1. Classification (NCBI taxonomy): domain Eukaryota; kingdom Metazoa; phylum Arthropoda; class Malacostraca; order Decapoda; family Lithodidae; genus Paralithodes; species Paralithodes platypus. Next base: position 113,509,965 of record CM064487.1, read on the forward strand.
GGAGCACCCGTCACGCGAACCCTATACCAACAATATTGAGATTGCTGAGGTAATACAGCTACGATACCTTACGACCTTAAAATAGGCTAGGGACTAGCCTAGTTAAAGAAGGATGTAATGTAATGCCCTCGAAAATGTCCCGCACCCACAATAATACTAACCCGAGTTGACGTCAGGTATAGCGTAAAGTAGTCGTAGATGGGAAGTCCAATAAACTCATCACGTGATAACACCACGAGACTATCACCTGGTTCTTAAAAATCGGACTAAGGTTGCTATACTTTTAGTACGTCCGTGGTAGTACAGTGGGTTAGCGCGCGGGCCTGGTGGTGATGGTTGGGTCACTAACCAGGGTTCGAACCCCACCCAAGGCATCTCAAAACCTGTGGATTTTTAGGGGGGTTAAATTCCCTTCAGAGGTTCGTACCCCGCGCCAGGTACCAGGAAAAAGTTGATCCTAAAGGTAGCCTGGGGATATTTCAGGAGACCATGAATTCACTTCACACCCAGCATTTCAACAAGGACAAGAATGATAGAAGTAAAAGAAAACTTCAAAAACAAATATGAATCTAACCTATTGTGCGATATTTGTCAAAATGAAAATGAAAATCAAATGCACCTGTTCAACTATGAATCATACGAAGACCTATACACAGATCTGAGAGGTAGGGACAACTTGAGGGAAATATTTGAACAAAATTAATTAAAAAGGGTAGCAGAGATTATAAGAACAGTTCTAAAAGGGAGGGAGACTATCGTTAATTTGAGAAAAGAAATATATAAGTAATATGAAAATGTTTAACAAATACAAATAACAATAAGGAAACAGCCATCGTTCATAGAACGAACTCCTGGATGGGAGAGTGCGCCAAAAACAACAACAACAATCTAATATTATATGTTAGTCCTTCTACACTCCTTTAATTTGGTCTATTTGTTAGTGTTCTTCCAACAAGTACAGTATAGGCGTTTGTCAACGAGGACGCTGGAACTATACCGGTTGTGGGCGGAGGAGGGGATTTATCCAAGGTTAAGAGATTTAAGAACATAAGAACATAAGAATTTTGTTTTTATCTCTTAACCTTGGATTTACCCATCTACCGAGAGACCGACCGCGGCAAAAAATGTAGTCGGACATAATATATACAGTATGAATCGAAATGTTTAAAGTAGGTTGATATAATATATGGTCGTAGGTTACTTTCTAATATAGCTTATTCGTTGGAGAAAACACAGTGGATCACCTTTGAGTAGTATGATAGGCCTATTAATCCAATTGGTCTTTTTAACATGAAAATTCCTTGGCAGGGGGTGGCGGATTTGTTATTCAACCATCTTCATCGTCCTCTAAAAGTAACTTTTAAGCGCTAAAAGTCCCCAGGAGGGCTTTTAGTTTTCGCCGGGTTTAAAAGCTACTTTTAGCTGCTAAAAGTTTTTTTACCCAACTTTTACCTTTTAAAAGTGGCCGCCATCTTTAAAAGCTACTTTTAAGCCTAAAAGTGCTTTATAAATACCGCCCCTGGTCATTACACCCCACCAAGGTAAGGGGAGCGATTTACGTAACGCCCCTTCCCCCGCTCACTTTTTGTCCTTGTGTTTGGCCGTGTTTGCGTATGTGTATGTGTGCCCGTGTGTGTATGTGTGCCCGTGTGTGTGTATGTGTGCCCATGTGTGGTTCTGTTTAGCGTGAATGACGTCAGAGGTCCAGGGAGGAGGTCAGCCGACCACCACTCACCCGACAGTGGCAGCAACACGTGGCTCACTAGAGCACGATGCGTTTCACTGTATATATATATATATATATATATATATATATATATATATATATAGTATTTAAGTCTTCAGTATTGTAAATAATACAAATTTATTATAATATGCTCCTCTTCATAGGGTGTATATATTAATTCTTTATTATTGTTTTATTTGTATTTCTTTTGTACTGTAGATTATCACATTTCAGTAACCGTTTTAGTAAGACGACGCCTTTTTTTTCCTATTTCTGCTAAACAATATTAATTTGTATTCAGCTTAGGATGGATCTGTAGAAAGCAGATGATATATAAATATCCCATGGTGAAATTCTAACGGCCGTGGTCGTGCTAAATAAAGTATGGACAATCGTTCTGACTGTCGGTGGTATCGAACCCCTTTGAGAGTATAAACACATTTAGAAGCTCTCGTGTATTTGTGAAATAAACTATATATATATATATATATATATATATATATATATATATATATATATAAATCCACATTGCATTATACACGAAAGGTTTTAAGGGAAAAGAGAGATTCAACCTGCAACAATGTGACAGAAAGAGAAAGGCAGTCGCCTCGGGTAAAAACGAGATGGTTGTAAAAAATCTAACGTGTTGACAAACGGGACTCACAAGGTTACCAGGAAAACTTAAGAGGAGGCAGACCGCTTTTTCTGGACCCCCTTCTCCCTAATGTTTACCCCCACTAGTTTTGAGATTATAAGACGTTCGGTCCATTAGTTTGGCGATTTTAACACCTTTCGCCCCATTTCGTTGTCAATTTTAAGACCTTTCGTGCCATTTAGGTGTCGATTATTTCCTGGCGAGCGAAAGCGAGCCTGCAATTTTAAGAGGAACCGGCCTTCGTCTGGGACATTTTTCTACCGAAAAATATACAAATTTATCTTGAAGGGGGGTCTAGGGGGTGTTTTTCTAAGCTTGATGAAAGTCTAGGGAGGAAACTTTAAAAATATATGAATAAATTAATTACTAGACCAAACAAACGTCTGCCTCCCCTTAATGCGTATATACCTTTTATTTAGGACAAGAAAGTGTCCACGTAAATAAAGATAATCTATGTTCAAATGTATACCACCTTAACCTTTACAGTACAGTTGTTTATTTATGTTGCATTTGAACGTTTTTGTCAGGCTTATGAAGGATATATAGTAGCTAAAAGGATTAATAAAGATAGTATGTATAATCTTTTAACGGGTAGACATCCTTCCTAAGCTTAATAAATACGTCCAATGGTTTCCAAACTATTTTGAAAAGGATGTCCCCGGTACTCAATGGATGAAAAAAAACTTATGAATGGTCTCTCTTTGCCTACTGTTTACTTGTTTTTACTTTTCCTTAGAGGGTAAAAGGGGGGGAGGGGGATCTAGTTTGCTCATTAGACCTGTATCAAGCTTGAATAAATACCCCCCCCCCCCCCACCCCGTTGAGATACGTGTTTTGTTTTTGGGTTTTTTCTCGGAAAAATAGGTCCCAGCCGAAGGCCGGTTCCTTCTATGTTATAGGCTCGCATTTGCTCACTAAGAATGAATCGACACCTAACTGATTGAAACGTTTTAAGATTAACAAAGAAATTGGGTTGATAGGTTTAAATATCACATAAATAATGGGGCGAATACCTTAAACCTCAGAGATAATGGGGCTAAACATGTAGTGTTTCGCCTATTACTCGCCTATAATAGTTGTTAGCTTTATGTAGATTGCTAGTTCCTCTGAGCCTAGTCTGAGGCAATGACACATTTGATGATGTGTAATTTAGGTGTTTAGTACAAGCCCTGTATAATAAGACATAATTTAATCATATACACAAGTGAATTGACGTCACTTTAAACATATAAAAGAAAGGTATGTTTGCCATTTCACTTTATATGTACAGCATATAAACAAATTCAAGTATGTGTTGAGTACATGTTTGTTTAGTACATACTACAATATAATGTGTTGTTCAATCGGTCAAGCTTAGTTGATAGCACGATAGCAACAACGCACTCGTTTTATTTTGTTTAGCCTTTCGTTTGTCGTAAGAAATATATATTTATTTATAAATAATATGTAATTATTGTGTGGGGATCAGTAGTCTGGGGGGCATACATTTGTCCAAGGAAAGTTTCTGGGGGTCAATCATCTTGGGGCAATTGTCTGGGGAGCAGTGTCCGGATAATCTTTCTATGCGCTGTTTCAACTAAGTAGGCCAAAACTCTTGAACATTAACCTCTATAACTCGCACAAACGACTAGAGTAATCGAGCTAATAGTTTTACCATTCGGAAGAGAAAGCCAGGGAGTATAGGTGTGGACATTACAGCCCATTTGCTTTGGGTTTTTTTAAGTTACAGAGGTTTGGGGGTCACAATTTCTGGACTACTAATTAGGAACAGGGTTTAATGCTGCATATCATAAAATCAACACGAGTATCAACAAAAAACAACAACAACAACAACAGGAGGACATACTAAACAACCTATCTACGCCAGACTTGACATTTTTGGGAGTAGTGTTGCAAACTAAATATATCTAATATACTCCTCGATATTTAAATTTTAGACAAAGTCCTTCTGTAATTATAGCATCTCAGTAACTTAAATATTGAGGAAAATCGTGTCATATACTATAAATTAACTGTTTTTTTTTTATTCTAGCCATATACAGACGATTTTGTGCAGAGGCACTGAAAGGGTTAAGGTTTAATTTTAGAGTGATGCATGAGGCACAGTGATTATCATAGGTTGGCTAAAAGATAGACGTTTAAATTTGGGAAAAACTATAAAGATTGCCAAATTTCAATTTCATTACAGCCATGGATTTGTATATAATCTGCTTAACAATAAATACACGCAGACTCGCAATGACGATATAATAATCTCCACATGTCTTTGGTCTGACGGATATAATGGCATCAAAGATAAAAACCTTAATAAAGACAAATGCGATACTAATTATAATAATACCATATACTAAGAATAATGGTAATAATAATAATAATAATAATAATTGTAATAAAAATAATAATAATAATAATGACTATTATAATATTAATAATCATAATAGAGCAGTAGTTTATAACTATCCAGCTGAAACCCAACAATATAGAATCACAAAATGAGCACTCTGCGGATAGAGTACTCATTTGGCGTGTAAAGTACACAGGGTTTAACTCCTAGTTGGTCACCAGATAGTATGATGTCGCCAATTTATAAGATATACTACGTAACCACACAAAAACAATCATGGAGCGTACAGCTAACAAAAACAGGAGACGAGTTGTGTGTAATTCAGATACTGGGACAATCATATATATATATATATATATATATATATTATATATATATATATATATATATATATATATATATATATATATATATATATACATATATATATATATATATATATATATATATATATATATATATATATATATATGTATATATATATATATACAGTATATATATAATTTTTGTATTATCCATGACAAAGCTTTCTATTGATATATGGACAAACACGTCTGTGGTTGCCCGGTCTCCGTTTATGGTAGAGTCTGCAGGCAAGAGGAGAGGGCAGGTGTGGGGTGGGGTGGGAGGGTTATAATAGCCAATGTTTAGTGTAAATACCTCAGGCCTCCTCCCGTCATCACGGCAGATTACCCGAACTTTATCTCGCACTCACCCTCTTCATAATCCTCTTCGCGGGGAAAGCAAAAAAAATCCCGCGAAATAGCGTAGCCTTTTGCGGTAAATTTGTTTTCGGTAAATACGTGTAATCCGGGGAAAAGAATGCCGTGTAAATTCATGTGTTTATTTGTATTAGGCTGTAGTTCAAATATACGGATTGAAAATGGTGTCTACTTAGCCCGGCCAGGCTGGGGTGTAAGTGATCATCAGCTTCGTAAATGCTTCTTCTCTTTCACTGGGGAATTTGATAGTTTAACGATATAATTTCAATACGGGTGTTTTTTTACGGACTTGGCTTCAAAAGATGAGCTATTTTTGTCCATGTCCTCTTCTGATAGTTTTTTGGTCCCTCATCTTATCCTTCTTCATCTACGCTTCACATATTTTGTTCACTTGTTTTGCCATTTGTTCCTCGTTTTCTTGTATCTTCTTATCCTCCTTCCACTTGTATATTTTTCTTTTATTCTTTCTTATCCTTCTTTTTTTCATTGTTGTTACTCCTCTTCACCATCTTCTCCTTGTCTTTCTTCTTTTTTATCGTTTTATCTCCACCTTAATTTCCTTATATGTCGTCTCACTCTGTACATCCATATTACAAGCAATCACGATGAAGGCAATAATTACTCAAATATCTCAAACACAGATAAAGTCTTAGAGAGACGAGATGTTGTCCAAAATTGCAGACAGGATGATTGTGATAAAATCACAACCTTGAAAAAGGCGATGTATTTCTAAAACATAATATTTTCTGGCAGAGGAAGCTATATAGATGAACAATCAAACGGCTTATCAGATCTAAACATAGCTTTGGATCGTGTTAACAACGTAACTAAATGTAGCTTTGGTTATAGACCTTAAAAGTAGAAAATAATATGAGCAATGCTGTTTGCTATTGTTTTGGATATAATACATTTCGGATATATACAAATTTTATTCTTCCAACTCGGAAGAAAATAATATGCCACTTGCTTGTGCTGCAGCTGAATGAAAATATTGCAAATTATGTCATATTAATGACATAGTAGTAGCAAGTATTTTCATTGAATACACCTGATGCAAGATAATATATTCGGCTATGATAAATAATTCAGTATCCCAAGAATGTTATTTACTCTATTTATGTAAATATTTTCAGATTCAGAACTATTTTGCTCGTATTATACCTAACACCAGAAAAATATTGTATTTTAGAGTTAACTGCTTGTTACTTATATTAATTCGATATAATTTTATATAAATAAAGATGTTATGACGACCACGTTTTATGTTTCATTCATAAATTTGAATAACGTCCTATATATGTTTTCATCTCTGAATTTACACTAGATCAATAATGATAGCATAAGCCCTTATTCCTGAGAACAAACTTGGGATAGAGACATAATAACACATATAATATGGCGGATGAATTCGCTTCATCCCGATTACGCTACACCCCGTTTTAGACAATCTCGCGTTGCAATAGATACCAGAGCCGATAGCGGAAATTCAGTAAATTCACTTTGTTCATTTCAGCTCTACGAACAACTTTGGTCTTGGTGTTCAATGTCGTGGAGGCAGCTGTTTAGGTAGAGTAGTGCGACAAAGGTTCCAGAGATGACAAAATTTTCTCAACTCAGCAAAATAAAGCCATCTTCTTAGTGGAATCGGGAACCACATGTGATATATGATGTCTTTGAAATAAAGGAATAATGAGGGTGATAAGTATTAGACTAAACAGAAATTAAGGTAAGAATAGAAGAGAGATAAGATAACACGAGTAAGAATTGTATTTGTTATGAATATTCAACTACTACTACTATTATTACTACTACTATTACTACTACATTGATTTTTATTTAATATTTTTCATACATTTTATTTTATTACTACTACCACCACCACATCCACCACCACCACCACCTTATATTTAATATTGTACCCATATTCCATTTCACAAGCACCAGACACTACTACTCTACACCATGCAACTTCAATCCAGTCTCCTTCCTATGCGACCCTCTGCTACCGCTGCCTCGTAGTCCACTTCTGCCACCGTCACTGGTTTTGGTGCAGACCGTCTTGTTCCCCGCAGTCATAGTAGTGCTGATCTGAGCAATGAGAAAGATAGACGGCACCTCATCCAGGCTACGACGTGGCTCCTAGGCTGTTGCTTCTTCTCTGCGATGATTTCTGCTAGCCTTGAATAGAAGCACTGGGCCTTGGGTCACATCCCTCCAGCTGTGGTGAATATTAGTGGGGTAAACCTGCCCTGTTCGACATTTAAGATCCTTTCCCCATATGCCCTGACCTTCTCTTGTTCGTTCCTATTGTGTGCTGCATCCAGAGACAGCTCTCTGTAGCTGTGGGCCATTGGGTCAAATACTCTTATGTCAAAGAACGCGCGCTGTGCGTTTGTCCAAAAGCCTCTTGCACTAACGTCCAATCTTGCTTCAATGGATGTGTTGGCCGTCCTGTGCTGCATGATCTCTCCACCCAAGGGAATGAGTGATGGTTCGCTCACCACATCTCTACACACCTCCCTGAGCATGTTCGCCGTTACATCTCTTACTTCATCGTGCCTGATGCTGATTAATCCTCCTTTCTTACATATCATGGTGTGGTCTGTATCGTTGATGGTTCCACAAACGCATCGATCGGGTAGTCCTTCAATCGACCAATCATACCTCAGTGCAATAGCATCGATAAATTCTTGTTTGTTGAGATTGAAGCCTTTGCCTTGATTGGTAGTGTTGTCAGCCAATTTGAAGCGCCCGTTTCTTGTGCTATTTGTAGTTTTCTCGTTTGTCTCGGGAGAAGTTGTCCCATCAATTGTGCCAGATCATTTTTCTGTGAGTTTTGCCTCTCCGACGTGATGGTCTTTCTGATGTTGTAGATGTCCGCCTGGTCCACTTCACCGTCCGAATCTTGTGCTACGATACGGTCTGTGAGAGATCCTGTTATCTTTACCGAGTTCTGGTATTCCGTTGTCGCCCTCTTCACGGGGTTGATGATTCCCAGCCCTCCCAACCTAGAAGGCAGGGCAAGCAGCTCCCTCTCTGTATCATTAGGAGTGTGTGACGTTCCCCACGCTGGGATGAGTTTGTCTCTGATGGCATCTTCCAGCGGTTGAAGTAATGCGCTCACATTTGGAACGGTTCGCATCAAGTAGGTCCAGCGATGTTTGACCCCATATGTGAATGCCGAATACGCAGCCTGTGGTTCCGTCTTTGCAATATTGGCCAGTTTATCAATTTCTTTTACCCATTCTCTGACCTTCTCCTCTATGTATTTGTTCTTGAACTCTTCCGTGCCTATCACTGCCCCAAGGTAACGCTGTCCGTCCTTTGTTACTACCACTTCACTACCACTGAAAGCTTCTAACGCATTTTCATAATGTTCTGGTTTTACTATTAGTATTGACTTTCTGGCATTTGGATGGTACCCTATTTCTGGTCCTACCTTTGATATTTGCTCCCACCAGTGCTTGAGATTGTTGATTTTTCCCGCTCCAGTGAGATCGTCTGCATAGGCCACCTGCTTGACATGCGTCACCTCATGTCTTGTTAAGGTTAGCAACGCTACTACTACTACTACTATTTAGTTCCTATCCCTTTCCCCTTGTTAAGTAAGTCATTTTAGACTTACAGAAGAGCAACCAGCATGTGCAGTCGTGGACATATGTTTATAACCACCCAGTGATTTTCATTATGCAAATACTACATATTGAAGCGACCAGGTTATATATAATAGTTAAAAATTAATGCAATTATTAAATTGTAAATTTATACAAAAGACTGTTAATTCGTAAAATCATTATAAAAAGATGTTATTGCATCAGGAAAGTCATAGGGTGGTTAAGAACATATAAGATATTTTTGAAGATCGATGGGCCAATTACTTCCCATTCAGTTGACTGTTAATACTACTACCACTATTAATCATAATACTAATAAATATAGCAGTCAAATTACATATATACCAAATACATACATATTAATTAAGCTAAAAAGGGAAATTAGACAAAAAACATACAAATTAAAAGCTATTATATCGCAGACAGAAACATTCCGAGTGAAACGAAAACTCAAGAAGGGCTCACACTGGAAATAAGGAATAATCTGTTTGAGTAAGATAAATTAAAACGGGCTGAGTGACGGGGAGGGAAGAAGAAGATATCGCAGGGGAAGAGAGAATTAGACGAGACAATGAAAGAGGCTAATAAATCGGGGAGGAACGGTGAAAGATTGAGCCGTGAAGGAGGGAGATGGGAGAAGGGCCAGATAAATGGGAGGGACTGTGAGGAATTAGCAGACACCTGAGTTGAAGAAGATACTGACAAGTAGAAGAGGATGAGGAATGAAACACTAATTAGACTTTTTGTTTTTTCACCAGGGATATCAATTAAAATGCTACAGAGGAACATAAAGATACATTAATAAGAGAGAGAGAGAGAGATAGCGTGTGTGTGTGTGTGTGTGAAGCGAGAAGTGTATGGAACCATAGCCTGTTAGCAATTACTATGGTCATCAAATAATGCAGTCAACTTTCGTTCAAACTCAAACAACATGTTATTATTGATCATTTTTATTATGCAGCAATTTATTTGATACATTAGAAAGTTATAATAATAACTAATATAAAAAACAATTAAAAAATGTATCAATCTGTTTTGTCATCCAATTGGTTGAGGGAAATTATGGCTAACAAAGCTTATAATTATCACAAAGTGAGGATTGAACATAGGTAGTTTTCATATTTTCAGGCATGTATTTTGTTTTGTTTTCATTATAAATACGCCTCATTAAACAAGCTAAACAAATCAAGCAAATATGACTGAAATCATATCTTCTGCCAATTACACCTACGATAGGAACAAAGTAAATAGTACCCTGAGCGAGGTATTTGATAAATCCCCCGCACCCCACTAATAGCGCAACATTAAGGAACTGAACCCCACGTCAGACCTCAACCAGCCAGAGAGAGAGAGAGTGTGTGTGTGTGTGAGGGAGTGTGAGTGTACGTGTGTGTTAGAGAGAGAGAGTGTGCGTGTGTGTGTGTGAGAGTGAGATAGAGAGAGTGTGTGTGTGAATGAGTTACTCTCAGTTACTTGTTCGTCAAGGGGAATCCACGCAATGCGAGCTAAGCTCATTATTATCGCGCCTCCTTAACTGGGAATGTATTGCGTGAAATGCATGTTAAGTGTTTTATGTACTGTTGGAATGGCTGTGGATGTGTGTGTAGTCTGTATTTAGCCAATTGGTGACATTGGAAACGAAGGCTTAGGGTGGATCTGTATGGTACCATTCTCACTATAGACGGTACCGTCTCGCCCGAAGGCTTAGGTAGCCATCAGCTTAGGTGAACCATATGATACCCATCTCGCCTTGTACCATTTTTGCCAACCCCAGAAGGGACGTCACAACGTCGTCCACTTATTCCAGGTACCTATTTACAGCTAGGTGAACTGAGGCTAACACATGAAAGGAGACAAGCCCAATTTGTCTCCGCCCGGTCTGGGATTGAACCCCCGACCCCTCGTGTGTGAGACGAGAGCTCTACCTACTAGGCTACGGGCTGTGTGAGAGAGAGTGTGTGTGTGTGTGTGTGAGATAGAGAGAGAGAGAGTGTGAGTGTGTGTGAATGAGAGAGAGAGAGAGCCAGAACATCAAGCCATGTCAGAGGTGCTGTATATCAATCAAGACCAGGCGATAAGGGCTTGATCGATGTTTGTTTGAAGCAAGTATATTGGGAGAATTAAGCCAAAGTTCTTACATCAACCGCCGCCTTGCATGCATTATTGTGTATCATATCGTATATATATAACAGACTATCTCTGCTGAACCTCACAAAATCAATTAAAGTTTTTGGAAAGCAAATTAATATGAACGTTGGAATTGAAAATGGTTAATTATATCACAATTCGCTTAAATAAAGCCTGAATTATGTAACGCAAACATCTTTGCAACTTTTACTTAACAATCCTTTTGTTTTAATGTAAATGTAAGTAGCTCCATCAAACACCTTGAAACAGTTTTAAAAAAAATGTTTATCCTGGAGTATTAACTAACCTGGAAGGAATAGGAGGCCATTTCAGGTGAGATATTATATTATATTAGGCAGTGACTTTGCAATCCTAGACGATAACCAGAGCACATGACGGAGGCATACAGCATGGTGCCTCATGAGACCAATATGGCAGAACGCTCCCTCCTGAAGCACTTTGATCGATGTTGTCTGAAGGAGGAACACCGTCTTGGGGCGCCTGATGACCCGGGGATCTCCAGTATTTGTTTTGATTTACCGTGATGGGGGGTGCTCGTGAAGAAATGGGAGTCAGCAAATAAATGGTGGTGTTCTTTTAGTTGCTATTAGGAAGGGAGGTGTATTTTTGTAGTCTATGTTGCAAAATATACACACCGACACCGATACACACACACACACACACACACACACTATGAGGTATTAATAACGTATTTCAACATATTTAAAGGATTTTATAATACAGCATAGGTGTAGCAAAGTTATTCTCCTTCAGCCATTAATCTACGGTACCTAATTTACAAAGTAAATCTCAAAATGACTAAATACTTCTTTAATTATGATTATATATTGTTTTATAACTATAACTAACTTATAGTACCAATTATTGAATCCATCCTCATGGACTCCTTCAAAGGCAGGATAGCTCTTTATATCTTAGGAATTATAATTGTGAAGCGTATAAAGAAATATACTAGTGGTGTGATGCATGCCTTTTTTTTATTTTTTTTATTTTTTATCTATCATATTAGTCTCTCCTTTTCCTATCAAATTTCCGTCAAGCAATTCCATTTGTGCATTTACCTGATGTTTAATACTTCTTTTTGCCGGAGGAAATGGGGGATGCTGAGAGAGCCTTTTTCTTATGTCTTTTTCTGTCACAGAGGATGCGGTGCTTACTACATATCACATTTGCTTCAGTAGTGTTTAAGTCTGGATGACTTCGTAGGAACCAAATGCTCCGTGTGGTTTGAGTATTTATGAAAGACTATGTAACTTTAGTTGGGTACATGCTTGAAGGCAGACATACTCAACAAGTTTTGTAAAATTTTATCAATTGTTTTAGAGATTACATTTTCGAATTTACACACACTAACTTTCTCTGTCTCTGTCTCTCTGTCTCTCTCTCTCGCTCTCTCTCTCTCTCTCTCTCTCTCTCTCTCTCTCTCTCTCTCTCTCTCTCTCTCTCTCTCTCTCTCTCTCTCTCTCTCTCTCTCTCTCTCTCTCTCTCTCTCTCTCACTTACACACACACTTACACACACTTACACACTCATACCCTCCCACACACACCAGGATAAGTACAATATCATCTGTCCACGCACAGACTATGACCGTATCAAGAAGATAAATATATACAGAGTATATTATATATACTGTATATATATATATATATATATACCCAATTGTAATGTTATTAGTCATAATTTGAGTGTTCGATTTGTTGGCATGGGTAGCTCATGAACGATGAACCGGAAGTTCGCGAAATGATGCCATTCAAATTAGCAAATTTCTCACCATCAACAAAAATATATGGCTTTAATGGGCTATCATATTTCCATTGCCACAGGAGCGATAATATTGTTTTAATTGTGAGTTTCGAAGAACGATTCACCTTTCTAAGCGTCTGTTTCATAATAGTTGTCCTTAACACTTTCAATATGCAATGACGCATGTGCTCAGTTTAACTTGGCTGAGAGTAGGTGATTTTTTTTAGTTCTGAAAAGAGAGGTGTGAGTCAAAGGGTTAATTGAGATCGTGTGCATCCCTTTGATTCAGAGGACCTAAGTATAATCGCTAAATATTCACTAGGATCAATTAATAAATATATAAATATAACAATAAACTAAATGGCTTCATTTAGTGTGTGTTTATTTCTTAATTAAACAGTATTATACGTATTTGTTTGCAATATATATAGTAATTACAAAACAGAAGTTTAGAAGAGCGACTCGCTCTCTGAATTCTAATATGAAACACACGTCACATCTTTGGCTACGATTTTGTTTTTTATCTATGAATAAATATTGACTGTTATCTGATTTGAACGTACTTAGTTAAACATTATCAAACAAAATGCTGATTTTCATTGTGCATACTGTATTTTAAGCATGCATGTTGTCTTTCATAAAAAAATTATGAAAATATTCTCACATAATTTCTTCATGAAAATATAGCTAAGCTCTTTTCCTTCTCAAACCTACCGAAATATCACCGTCACTATTTTCATGAGTATATCCAACACATTTATTAAGGGATATAGTTCGTTTCATCACATGCATTCCTTAACGTATAAATATCGAGCAATAAATACATACAAAAACAAAAACTAGAAAACTAAAACAAAAAAAGTCCTTGCAATATTAAAACGAAAACATAAAACACATCACGATGATACAAGAAAAATAGGGAAAGCTTGCGAGGATCCTGAACTACTGTTATTATCCCTCAACTGGGAATTATCACATTGATCTTTCTGGGAGAGGTGAAAGGGGGAAGGTGGGGGGGGGGGGGGGGCGGGGTGATAAGAGGAAGGGGAGAGATGTTGCCGAGACACTAAATTGTGAAGGGATGGGAGGGTATAACTATAAAAGGTTATGTATTTTACTGATATTATATACGGTACCAGGTATATATATATATATATATATATATATATATATATATATATATATATATATATATATATATATATATATATATATATATATATACATTTATATATATATATTTGTGTGTGTGTGTGTGTAAGCAGTAAATATTGTAGGGTATATGTGCACTAGTAATGGACACGATTATATAATTTTATACTGTATTACGAACTTAACCTCATTATGAAAAACATATGCCTTGTACACAAAGAACACCTCTGTTGCCCCATCCCACTACCCAGGTCAAGCTATGCATCCTTCTTTCCTTCTTCCCTGAATCATGTAATTCCACCTATGCTGGCAAATCACTTATGCTTACATCTCGGCATTGCTTTCACATAATATGTCCTTGTAAATATATTAAGCGGGGAAGTACCGTAGGCTGGCAGACTACTTGCGCTAGCATGCCGCGTAAGCTGCCATACCAACTTTGCTAGCATGTTTGCTATGCTCACACAACACCACATATTTTACTAAGCTACCTACCCTGGCACACCACCTATATATTTGCATTTCACACCACCTTTGGCAACGCACCGTCTACACTTTCCCAATGTTATAAATATTGTTAAAACACGTTTGATAGTATAAAGGCATTTTCCTTCCCTTGGTGTGTCCTTATCAACACATCTACGATAAATGTTATCTCTCCCTAGCTTCCGTCACCCCTGGCCCTGACCCAACCCTTCTAATCGCTCTGTCACCAATCATTGCCTCACCAGGAACTCTAGTCACGACTCCACTGATTACTATCTTTTAGAAACTTTACCAAATTCTGTAATAGCTATAGTCTGTTTATTTTCATCTGGCGGTAAACTGCAATGTCCTCATCTTAATTACTTAGCAATTACGACTATTTTGAAGCGACATTTGTTGTTATTTCTGAAAACTTGAACCTACCATGTTCATATTATTATATTTATTATCGAGAAATCAGTTACTAAGGGATTCAATTTACCGTCAAATGGAAAACAAATATAATTGACCAATACAAATGATTATGTTCTACGGTTACTACTGAAATAATTATTATATTTGTTTTGCATTCGATTGTTGCACACGTTGCACATAAAAATGTTCAGCTAAAACTTGAAAATGTTCTGGAAAATTTACTGTTTGCATAGTTTTTTTTTTTTTTTTTTATTACGTTTAATTAAAAGGCACTTTATTTGCTTGTACTGCATATTAACAACCTTTATGTTTCTTGATGAACTATTATTAGGCAATTTTTATTTTACTCTCTGTTATTATTTAGGTCCGGTCATCTGCATTATGCTTCGTAAATCCACAATATTTAAGATCAGTCAACTTTGCCCTCTTAACTCAGGTATGTTCTTAAGGGAGCCCACCTCGCTTTTTTCTCTTTCTCTCCCTCTCTCTTTGGCTTGTATCCATTCGGCTCCATTCAGCCTACTGTTTTAAGACGTTTACCCCATCCAGGTGTCAATATTTTCCTGGCGAGTGGTAGCGAGCCAGCGTATATATATTTTTGTTTTGACAGCAAGCTAAATCTGTACATTTTTCGATAGAAAATTTTCTCCGGCGAAGCCGAATTTCTCCATACAATGCTGGCTCTCTACCGCTCGCCAGGAAGAAATTGACACCTGTATGGGGATAAACGTCTTAAAACAGTTGGCTGAATGGGGCCGAATGGGTAAAGCCAGGGAAAGAGAGAAAAGGAGAGAAAGATCAAAAAAAGCCGAGACCCCCTTAATGTAAAGTTTCATCCTGTGTTTATGATTAGGGTTTAGCTGGAGCAAAGTCAACAATATCTAATTATTTAAATCTTCAGGGAGTTTAGTACAAGTGTGAACTTATTTGCCTTTATTTGGCTAAGGTAAGATAAAATCCACGAAACATTTAATTTTGTCTCACAAAATACTTATTATTTCACTATAATTTAAACATCGGTGACTAATAACAGAACTAATTTTAAGTACATAAACATATTAGCTATATGATGTATTTTTAGGCCCCTTAGCTAAGCTAACACAAAAATATTTGTTGCATGTGTTTTACCACAATGTAACAGAATATGTCATGTCAATTAAGTATCTTTGTATATATAACAATTACATAGCAAATATTAAACAAATATACCCTATTCAAAGTAAATAGGCCAACACTCTTAAACATTAACCTCTAAACAAACGACTAGAGTAATCCAGTTACTATTTCTACCATTTGGGAAGGATCAGCCAAGGAATAGATGTGCACATTTACAGCCCATTCGTTCTAGCCCTTTTTGAGTTACAGAACTTAGGGTTCACGATTTCTGGACTACCTATTTGGAACAGGGTATAGTATACAGTAGGAGAACATTTTCATAAAGTAAAGTGAATCTATAATCGATGACATAATTTATACATGTCTCATCTAAGCAGCTCATTGGCAACTTTTAAGCTACGACGTTATTTTTACTTGAAGTTAGTGACCATCATTTACTAATTAGAAAAAATAATTATTTCTATACACAAAATTTGCTTTTGATTTGACATATTTTACCATTTAGATTCCATTACGTGAAGCTGGACTATGTAGAAAATCATGTAACCTATATGAAATTGAAGTAGGCCTAGTCATGTCAATAAAGAAAGTGCAAAAACAATTAAGGGAACAGCTGATTTCATAGATCCATACAAAGTTTCAGGTAAAAGTTACATACAAAATCAACTATGAATGATATAGAAGAGGTGTCAGGAAGAGAATACTATAATATATAATTCCCAACCGTATAAATCCAAAGGTAACTTAGCTTTATTTCTTTGAACCTTGTATTAAGGGGGTCACCTGCTTTTTGTTCTTTTTCTCTCTTTCTCTGGCTTGTATCCATTCGGCCCCATTCAGCCAACTGTTTTAAGATGTTTTCCCCATCCATCCAGGTGTCGATTTCTTCCTGGCGAGCGATAGCGAGCCAGCATTGTATGGAGAAATCCGGCTTCGCCGGAGAAATTTGTCTATCGAAAAATGTACAAATTTAGCTTGCCATCAAAACACAAAATATATATATGCTGGCTCGCTACCACTCGACAGGAAAATATTGACACCTGGATGGTGGAAAACGTCTTAAAACAGTAGGCTGAATGGGGCCGGATAGATATAAGCCAAAGAAAGAGGGAGAGAAAGAGAAAAAAGCGAGGTGGTCTCTCTTAACAGTTAACACTACATTTTAAGTTAGAAATATAAGATGAAATATTGAATGTTCATAAGATATGATATGTAGAATGAATATCGATAGAAAAAGTGTCATGGCCGAATAGTGGGTGAAAATTGGCAGTGTCGTCAGTAGCCCAGGGTCAGGTAGTGGTAGTGGTGGTTGGTGGTGGTGTTGGTGGTGGTGGTAGTGGTGGTGGTGGTGGTCATGGTTGTGGTGTCAGTGGTGTTAGTGGTGGTGGTAGTAGTATGGTTGGGTTTGAGGTTATGTTGGAGGTTTTGCTGTTTGTGGTGGTGGTAGTGGTGAAGTTAGTGGTAGGGGTGGATGGTGGTGATACTAATGGTTTTGGTGGTGGTGATGGTGGTGATGCTAGTGATGGTGGTGGTAGTAGTAGTAATGGTGGGGTTTGAGGTGATGGTGGAGGTTTTGCCGCTTGTGGTAGTGGTAGTGATGTTCGTGATATACTAGTGGTGGATGGTGGTGATACTAATGGTTTTGGTGGTGGTAGTGGTGGCGGTAGGGGTGTTGTGCAAGACCATCTGGAGGGAGAATTCTGGGTTCACATAGTTGTTGATGTTGTGCAGGGCCATCGGTAGGGTGAAATCTAGCATCTGGGTTTTAATAGGAGGTGTTGATAGCAGGTTTATATTTATGGATACCTACGCCATCTTATAGGCGCCATGTTGTATTTTGCGTGCTTAGGTTTGCTTGTTTTCTAGTATTGAAAATCGTGTTTCATATTAATAAAATTGCGAAAAGGAGGCAGTCCACGTTGTTTTAATAATTAGAAGAAAACAAATATCAATACATATAAATGGGACTAGTCACATGAATGAGATTTAGGATAGACCATATTTACTACACAAGAAGTTTTAAAAGGCACATAAGAATATAAAAAAAGTCTGCAACATTAGAAGTAGGACGAATCACACAACATACATTGAACTAATCATATATATACAGTATATAAGAAATGGGACAGATAATTAACATTAGGTATCACAAATAGAGCAAATCACAAGCTTACCCAACGAGAAAAATAACTTGAATATGAATTGCATAACACTACACAAATAGACAATGAGACTAATCATAAGCTATGAAATTAAGATAAAGCAATAACACTTACCCTTTGAAGATTGGCCGTGGGAATTATAAGGGTAAAGCATATCTTAATTAATCCTCTGACTTCCATATGCCCCTTCTGTATGTATGTATGTATGCATATACTCAGGCACATACCCCATTGCTGGGGGTGGCCGACTCGAGACAGAGCCCGACAAGAAACCTCTAAAGTTACAATTCTTAGGGTTTGGGACCACTTTCGTGTTCCCTTGCCCCTATCTCTGTCTCGTTGAGTAGGAGAATTTTACAAGGGGGGGAGGGTTCCTAGGCTCTTGCCCCTTCTAATATGGATAAATTTCGTCAGATATTAGCCAGAAACCAGAAAAGAAAAGCGTCTTCGTATCTGCTAAGGGTTTATGTAGGTTTCAATATTATAATAATACGTGAACTCACACGTTGCTAGACCAGAGTACGACTTGATACCAATTGAGGGAGAAAGGGCCTGTGTGACAACGTCTTAACACTATCTGGTCCGACGTCATGGAGGTTTTATATTATGGTATTTTGTTTAATTGTTATTGTGGAATTTGGTGACTTTTGTCATTTCCGAGCAATGTATTTTAGTTTGTCCCCTAGGCTAACCAAAGCACCTTCCCAGATTTACTTCCTTCAAACTAAAATATGTCCACCACAGACCCACTTCCATCAAATTTGGACATTTTTCGATAGCACAATGTCTAGGCCAAAGGCAAATTTATTGTAAGTGACAGACGTGCTAACGCTCACCCTTGAAAAAAAAACAAAAAAAATGAATAGGGTGAAGTGTCTTATTATCGCCAATTTAATGGAGTGAAACCATAAAGACCTACCTCGGACCAAATTGAGCTATACCAAGATGAGGTAGTCAACATGGCACCAACGTAAGGTAGTCAACATGGCACCCACTGTACCCCATGTTTTCCCCGGTGTTGCGGATAGTGCCGGGGAGGAGATGGTCAGATAACTGGGTGTATAAGGTGGCGTGGGAAGGAAGGACTTGGGGTACAGCGATGGTGACTTGCTTAGCACTGTTTTGTCCGACCTCTCAGTGCGTTATTATGATAGTTTGTTGTATTTAATACTAAGGGTTTTGCTTGTTTTTTACATGTTCGAGCAATGTATCTTAGTTTGACCCCTAGGCGAACAAAAACGCCTTCCCAAACTTCCTTCAAGCTAAAAGTAAATGCCTAGCTAGACAGCCTTCAAGCAAAATGTGTACATGTTCCATCGAAAGACCGATCTTTTAAAAGTTGCATGCTCGCTATTACTCGCCCATATAAAAATCAACCCCTGAATGACTATCGTCAAATTAATAGGGTGAAACGTTTTACAATCTCCAAACTAATAGATCGAAACAGAGGGGTCCAAAAAGATCTTTCTCGGACCAAATTGGGGTAAGATCCTTCTGAATTATGCTAGCTGTCAAGTTATCAATGCCAAATAGGACGCTCAAGCACCATGGAACGCACCTAAAGTCTGTTTATCTTTAACTGACAGTAAACTGCAAAGTTCCCATCAAGATTTCTCAGCTATTATGAAGATTTTGTAGCAAAATCTGGTGCTAATGATGTATAGTTAGTTGTAATATGATGATGCAGAGATATATTCGTTTCATATTTGTCCGTTGAGTATCGAGAAATTAGCTGTTAAGGGATTCTAGATATCGTCAGCTGAAGAAAAAATTATATAATATATTGTTTGTGATAAATGTGTCAGAGCATGAAAAAGTGATAGATGATTTGAATTAACCCGTTCACTACGATGCTGCCTTTATTGTCTTTGATTCTGGCTACAATTAGACGATTATCTGCAGTTTAAGAAAGTCTTATGTTGCTCAGAGGGTTTATTGAGATTGTATTTAACCCCTGAGTCCTAAACGTAGGTTATAAGCTAAACAAAATCGTTTAATGGTAACCAGAATATGATGGTAATTACGTCACGATGCTGTTTTGTTTAAAGATTTACTAATATCACAACTTGACAAACTTAAATCTGGAATCAAGATGCCAACTATATGCAATAGGAGTTATTTTTAAATGCAAAAATAATCAGTTAAAATCTGTTTCAATATTCTTTGAACAGCGTGCAAAAGAAAAAATATATAGATATTTTGTTTAGTGGTAAACTTTTCCTTCCTATTGTATTATACAGTAGTTATATTGAAGGTGGCGCTAACAAATCTACACCCTTCACCAACTTACCTGGAGAAATGTACTTAAGTTGCATTATTTTATTATGTGGTAATGGCAAGTGTGATAACTCCAAGTGAATATACCATGATGTGGTAGCGAACTAGTGTTGACAATATACTGTAGAGCTTTCTCCAAATGTAATTAAGATTATAAATTGCAACATAATAATTATTGTTTTCTGTTTTACACGGCATTAATATCCACAGAAAATAATGGTAAAATGGGTATATATAAGTATATATTATTTTGAATTCAAGATACAATGTGGAAGGCCATGGAGCTACTATGATAGGGTTTCTTAGTGTGAGTCAAATGATGAAAATATAATAGGTGACAAAAAAAAAAAAAAAAAAAAAGCAACATTGATAATGCTTAAAATACTATGTTCATATGAACAAATATTCGAAGGTTTCGTACAGTTTTTACTTGACAAACTAAGAAATTCTTCTTCCTATATGAAGTCATA
The DNA here is from genome assembly GCA_032716605.1 of Paralithodes platypus. Lineage (NCBI taxonomy): Eukaryota > Metazoa > Arthropoda > Malacostraca > Decapoda > Lithodidae > Paralithodes > Paralithodes platypus. Next base: position 113,530,996 of record CM064487.1, read on the forward strand.
ATTATGAGGGAAAACCATTAAATTCGGGAACTGAAGAATGAACGATGGTTGTATGAGACATCGCCTGTTTTGGCAGGACTGCTTTACCCTTTGCTGTCACTTAGTGTCACATATCTTCCTTTTCTTATGAATTTCTGAGCCTTCCTTGCCTCTTCTTATTCCAGGATTGACTAATGACTGCTATTCATAAACAAATGTCTATTATATTTAGGAGATTTACTATTACAACAAGTACTTACTAAACAGTAGGCAATAGTTAGGCATATGTCTTTTAATACCAGAATATTCCACTTTGTATACAATATCTACTTCAATTGGAGAGAATAACAGCTGGATTTTGCATAGTTAACTCCGTAGAGTTGTATGCTACGACACCCAGAGTCTTCCTGGCTGGGCACACTGTCTGTCCCTCTAGGCTGCAAAGTCCGACAAAATAAATAGTGGTTTAGACTCTTGAATAACGGGAAATATCAGCTGTGTATAGTTTTTGTTTTACTAGTTATATTTAAGCAATTATATTTACAATTATATTCACAATTACATACTGTATACAATATATCATGTAATTTAATATTTTAAGATATTTTTTTATTTGCATATTCATGAACAGTATTATCCAATTTTACTGTAATCAAGATTCAATCTCGTCACACAATTCTGTACAATTTTTATTCTCTTCCCGTTCCAGAAACTTGGGAAGAAATTGAAATAACGGAACTAAACTACTGTCCATATTTCTAGCAAGGTAGACTGGTTGGTCATATTTACCTTATATAGCTATACACACACAATGCAAACGAACACCATCTTAAGGGGAGATAGGCCGTTTTCCTGGACCCCCTTCTCCCTTGTGTTTAGCCCCCCTAGTTTTGAGATTTTAAGACGTTGGTTCCATTTGTTTGGCGATTTTAAGACCAATCACCCCATTTCTTTGTCAATATTAGGACTGTTCGTGCCATTTAGGTGTCTATGCTTTCCTCGCGAGCGATAGCGAGCCTGTTTTCTTAGGAGGAACCGGCCTTCGGCCGGGAAATTTTTCTGCCGAAAAATTTATCTTGAAGGGGGTCTAGGGGGTGTTTTTTTATAGCTTGATGAAGGTCTAACGAGGAAACTAATAATATAATAGATACATAAATAAACCTAACAAAATATTAACCCGATCCCTTTATCATATTTACCTATAATCATGATACAATTATACGTGTTACTTCAAAGTCTCTTGGATTGTCATTAGAGAACTTGATTTGATAGCTTGCAATCACATATCGGCAATGAGCGCTACAATATTCTTCTTGACGTATGAATTATGATTATAATTCTAAGATATATAATTATGTTTCCTGTGGTATCTAAATTGTCAAACATAATTATGGTGTTATTCTTAGGTAACTTATAAACTGTCTTCGTAGCGCAATGGATAAATGCATTGTATTTCGGTGTGAGCATCCTCGGTTCGAATCCCTGGACTGCCACATGTATTTGTTGACTTCATTAATTGAGTTTAGAAGTAAAGTCGGTTGGTGGAGGGAACAAAATATGTTATTATATGTCTATTATATTCTACCTACCACTTGGCGTTATTTTCCAGAATACGAAAGAAGTTTAGAGAAAGAGAAAATATAATAATAGTTCACGACGTGACTCATAAGCTGCCAGACCAGACTTGCCCATAAAAGTTAAAGGGAAAACCATTCGTGTGATACTGGATTAAGGGAAATTTTCACTTTAGGGTATTTTTTCTGGACTCTCTTCGCCCTCATGTTTAGCCCCACTTGGTTTGAGATTTTATGACGTTCGCCCCATTAGTTTGACAATTATAAAAACCTTTTTCCCTATTTCTTTGTCAATATTAAGGCGTTTCGTGTCATTTAGGTATCGATATTTCTCCTGACGAGCGATAGCATGCCTGAAATTAAGGAGAGATATTCTACCGAAAATGTACAAATATATCTAGAAGGGGGATCTTGAAGATTATATTTTGTTTTCTTAAGTTCGATGGAGGTCTAGGGAGGACATTAAAGCAGTAGTAATTATATTAATTAATCTACCAAAAAATAACCCATCCCTCTTAATTACTTCTCTACCAATGGCTTATTTTGATTTTATTCTAGTTATGCAATTTAATGGAGGTCTGCGGGTGTACAAATGGGGTTAGTCAGATAGATCGAAGCCTGTTAAGAGCTGGAGGCCCTTTTTAAACTGCATACAATCGTTAAATAATGGACAGAATAAAGTTAAAAGGACGGCACCGGCACTGAAAGGGTTAACGAATAACTTGTCCCCCCAGTCAGCCGAAGATGGTCTCCCTGGCAGCCCCTTCCCATGCACCTTCCTGGCAATGTTGCTGCTACCGTCGCTTTCAACCCTGGGACTAGGAAGGGCTTTAACGCTATCTCCTCTGACGTCTAGGGGGTTATTAGGATGGGTTTGTTTGATGATTATTGAAAATTTTACCTGTTTTTGCCGTTTTCGAGTGATGCATTTTAGTTTGTCCTCTAGGCTAACAAAAACGCCTTTCCAGACTTCCTTCAAACTAAAAATATAATGGCCACCCAGACCCCCTCCAAGCTAATGTGTTTACAATTTTCAATAGAAAACAAAAAATCCCGGCCGAAGGCTGATATTGTTTGTGTTACAGGCTTGCTATCGCTTGCCAAGAAAAAAATCGACACCTGAAGGGAGTGGACCACCATATTATCGCCAAACGAATGGGTTGCAACGTCTTAAAATCTCCCAAACTAACGGAGCGAACCAAGGGAGGTCCCAAAAAGACCGCCCTCCGACCAAATAGGGCTAAATCCAACCTAGTTCCCAAATAAATTACAGCTCGCCTACCTAATAAAGATGCCATCCATGATTTATGCCCGCCCGTAACTCATACAGCTCGCCCGCTTAAGGGGATAGTGCTTGTTTTTTGGTATATATATTTATGTTCTAACTTTATTTATGAGTTTCCTCGCTAGACCTCCATCAAGCTTAATAAAACGCCCCCTAGACCCCCTTTCAAGATAAATGTGTACATTTCTCGATAGAAAAATTTCCCGGCCGAAGGCCGGTTCCTTCTAAAATTACAGGCTCGCTACCGCTTGCCAAGAAAAAATCGACACCTAAATGGCACGAATGGTCTTTGACACAAAAATGGGACAAAAGATCTCAAAATCGCCAAACTAACGGAACGAACGTCTTAAAACCTCGAAACTAATATGCTATACATGAGGGAGAAGGGGGTCCAGACAAAGCGAGTAGTACCCCCTTAAGTTGCTGCTCCGGCTGTTGTTATTGTTGTTGATGGCCGTAGCTTTTGTTATTTGATGGTTGGGTGGGTGAGTGTGTTCTGCTAGGGGTAGATGAATCTTCTTGTAATGTTGAATGTATGGAAGCATCATTTGAGGAGGAACACTTTATTAACAAGATATCAAGGCGAAACACTTTATTGACAACGTATTTAGGAGGAACACTTTATTGACAACGTTTTAAAGAGTTAAGCTTTATTGACAACGTTTTAAAGAGTTAAGCTTTATTGACAACGTTTTAAAGAGTTAAGCTTTATTGACAACGTTTTAAAGAGTTAAGCTTTATTGACAACGTTTCGCAGATAGCTTCTTTGGGTCACTGGTGCAACGTTGTTAAGAAAGTGCTCCTCCTCATATGGTGGTGCTATTTTTGTCATTGTGTTCTGGGGATTTTGTGGGATTCTAGTTTACTGTTGGTGTTAATGTGTTTGTTTTGTTTTGGGATAACTGTATCTTCCCTTGTTGAACATTTGTTGGTATTGTTATCTATCAGTGTATGCATCATCTCTAATTCATTAACCCATTCAGTAACGGTGAAATCCTTTTAATTGCCTTCTGGCAACTATAAGACAATTTTATAAAATTTACAAAATGACCTCCAGCAATTACCAGGCTTCGAACTATCTCACTTAACCCTTTTTACGACCACAGATCATTCTTAAACTGCATAACATCGTTTAAATACCGCTACAATAAAAAATAAATAGACGTCGCCGGTACAGAAGGGGTTAATTGTTGTTATACTGATGAGGTACAGTAGTTGCTAAAGTAGTGGTGATCGTATACTTCTAACTTACATGAACACTACTTGCCATATTAACCCTTCAGGATTTTAGTTGTATAATTATGTCTGTGTTGGCGTAAGTGTGGTTATTTGAGTGTATAGCATTGTACTTGTGTATGTGTGTGTGCGAGTGTACTAGAGCATGTGTGTGTGTATGTTTGTGTGAACTTGTGTGTGTGTGTGTGTACGAGAGCCTGCGTGTGTGTTTGGTTGTATGTGTGTATGAGAGAGAGAGAGAGCGTGTGTGTTTGTGTATCTATAACCATGTGTGTGTGTGCGAAAGAAAGGGTGCGTGCGTGTATGTGTGTTTAGTTGCAGTTACTCGGCAGGGTTGTTCCTCATGTACACCCTGCCTTCGTCGTGTGCGTGTCAGTATGTTTACCTTCCGTCACACGCCTGTCTGCCATTGTTACTCTGCTAGACATATGTAATTTCCTTTCGTTCTGCCTTTTGTGTAGGGGGGTCACCTGTGTTTGTTCTCTTTCTCTCCTGTTCTCTCTTTCTCTGGCTTGTATCCATTCGGCCCCATTTAGCCAACTGTTTTAAGACGTTTATCCCCATCCAGGTGTCGATTTCTTCCTGGCGAGCGATAGCGAGCCAGCATTGTATGGAGAAATCCAGCTTCTCCGGAGAATTTGTTCTATCGAAAAATGTACAAATTTAGCTTCCTGTCAAAACAAAAATACATATATGCTGGCTCGCTACCACTCGCCAGGAAAATATTGACACCTGGATGGGGGTAAAAGTCTTAAAACAGTAGGCTGAATGGGGCCGAATGGATACTAGCCAAAGAGAGAAGGAGAGAAAGATAAAAACAAAAGCGAGGTGGGCTCCCTTAACAATCCTAATGCTGAAACCCTCGCCTGCTTCCCTGTTGTGGGTTTTTACTTCGAAAAAAACAAAAAATTACTTCGTGTAGATATCCCCAGCCCCCATTGTTGGTGCCGTGGTACTGTGGGTTTTGCCATTGACACTCTGTATGCGTATTTTGTTGATAGTATGTATTTTATGGAGGAATTTGGTTGGCTCAGGTGGCCTCGCACTTACCTACGGAGTCGCCAGCCAGGTGTTGATCCCACCATCAGGGTATTAGACCTCTTATGGTTCGTAATATTTATGCCCATGTTGTTCTGTGTTCATATATTAGTAAAACATGTTTATCAGTTGATGTACTTAATGTTGCACTTACAATTCATGTATGCAATTTTAGGAGGAATTGGCCTTCGGCTGGGACAGTTTTCTACCGAGAAATGTGCAAATTTATCTTGAAGGGGGGGTCTATGGGATGTTATTTTAAGCTTGATGGAGGTCTGGCGATGAAACTACGAGAAACAAAAAACTACCCCCATGAATAGTCATTCATACAAGTTCATGGACCTATATTCTTTATATTTATGCAAATACAGCTCTCAGGAGTGATTTACGCCTGTAATATGCTATTTAATAATTGACATAATTAGTTCCATAATATATTAATTAACAATTACGATATATTAATCAATTATCTTGCTTACATAATTATAGAGTACTTGCATATACAGTAGATAAATACAAGGGGTCCAAAAATGTGTATGCATTGTTATATCTGCGATCCGTTTACTTGGGAAACAAATGGACTTGCTCATGTAGTTGTGTACACCCCATGTGGTGGATTATGTTCCTTTATTTCAAAAATTTATTTTATTAAGCGTTGTTTCCACATAGCGATTGTGATCAGTTATTTTGCATTTATCTTGTGTCGTCCCAGTTTTAGTTTGTTTATTTTGCAACTTTTACATTATCATGAGTGAATGTACTTTATCACAGTGAAGCCCTTCGCCTTATTGAAATTATTAGGTAAAGAAATATTATTGTTTTGTAAGAAACTCAGTGAAATATAGTTTTGCCCTATCATTCGAAATTCACATTCTCATATAGTATTAGTTATTCTATGCCCCTTCAGATTTTGGCAATTGTGTTCAAAGACTACAATGAGAGCTTAAGGACCCTAGAGTTAATATGATTATAAGAATGGTAGTTGTTTTAAGTCATACAATGCCATTGCCTAATTATGATTACTTTATCAAAATCTCCTCAGACTTGCTATGGTTAGGAACATCGTATCCAACTGTGTCCAGTGTGTTTCATCCACTGGCCTCTCTCGGCTCTATATCCAATCACCTCCCTCCCTACCTCCTTCACTCCACCACCCTCGCTCCTTCCCTCCACCTCCCTCCCTCCTTCCCTCCACCTCCCTCCCTGCCTCCTTACTTCCTTCCACCTTCCTGCCTCCCTACTTCCCTCCACCTTCCTGCCTCCCTACTTCCCTCCACCACCCTTGCTCCTTCCCTCCACCTCCCTCCCTCCTTCCTTCCACCTCCCTCCTTCCCTCTCTCCCTCCGTCCTTCCCTCCACCTCTCTCCCTCTCTCCCTGCCTCCCTTCTTCTTCCCTCCACCTCCTCCCTCCTCCGTCCACCCCCTCCTTCCCTCCACCCCCTCCTTCCCTCCACCCCACCTCCCTCCCTCCCACACCACCTCCCTCCCTTCCACCCTCCACCTCCCTCCCTCATACCCTCCACCTCCCTCCCTCCACCACCCTCGCTCCTTCCCTCCACGTCCCTCCCTCCCTACTTCCCTCCATCCACCTCCCTCCCTCCCTCCTTCCCTCCACCTCCCTCCCTCACTCTACCTCGCCTCTTCTTCAATCACCCAGCTCGCCGCCTCCCATCAGCACTGCAGGTGAGGTCAGAAATTACACCCAGAATTAATCGAGGTGAATTTATTGGGGATATAAATTAGTGTGTACGTAGCGAAAGACGAGAGCCAGTCATTACCTCTCCACCAAGTCTGCCAGTGTTACCAACCGTGGCGACCCAACCTACCATTAAGGGGAAAGGAGCTACTTTTTATGGACCCCTTCTCCCTCAAATTTAGTCCCATTTGTGTTGAGATGTTAAGACGTTTGCTCCATTAGTTTGGCGATTTAAGACCTTTAGTGCCAATTTGATGTTGATATTTTCCTGGCCAGTGATAGCAAACGTGTAATTTTAGAAGGAACCGGCCTTCGGCCAGAAAATGTTTCTACTGAAAAATTTACACATTTATCTTAAAAGGGGTCCATGGGGTGTTTTGTTAAGCTTGATGGAGGTCTAGCGAGGAAGTTAAAAACAAAAAATAGATAAATAAATAAATAGATCAACAAATAACCACTACCCCCTTAAGCATCCTCCACCCCACAAAACACGCCTTACTGTCGCTCTGGATCTCGCGGGACTTACAACTTGGAGGATTCCGCAAGTGGGTTCGATTCCCGTCCATCCTTTGTCTTAGTTTCCCCTTGAGTGTTATAATTCCTAAGTCAAAGGGGGGAAATAAGGAAGAGGGAAGGGTGAGAGAGGAGGAAAGGAGGAAGGAATGGGAGTCAAGGGGAGGCAGACCGATTGTTTGGTCTATTAATTCATTTATTCATATATTCTTTTAGTTTCCTCCCTAGACCTCCATCAAGCTTAGAAAAACACACCCTAGACCCCCCTTCAAGATAAATTTGTTCATTTTTCGGTAAAAAAAAATACCGGCCGAAGGCCGGTTCCTCTTAATATTGCAGGCTCGCTATCGCTCGCCAGGAAAAATCGAAACCTAAATGGCACGAAAGGTCTTAACATTAACAACGAAATGGGGCAATAGGTGTTAAAATCGCCAAACTAATGGACCGAACGTTTTATAATCTCAAAACTAGTGGGCTAAATACTAGGGAGAAGGGAGTCCAGAAAAACGGTCTGCCTCACCTTAAGGGGTATAATATGATTTGGCTCGGTTCTCGTCGAGGGTGTGGCTGGGGGAGGTACCGAGGAGTCATTTATAGGAAGAATTACACCAACAACGTCACAGTATCCGCCATGTTGTAGTCCCTCTGTTACATTAGAGACTGCAGTCTCTCTCTTTTCGCCGCAATATTACATCTTTCTCACTATTCTATCGCTATTGCAATAATCGGTATTCCTCAAAGCTCTCTCAGTGTATACCACCCCTTCTTCGTAGAGTACGTAGCACCCGTCTAGCAACACAATCCCACCCCTAATCTGTGCAACTCTCCAACCCAAGAGTGAAACGTCATTCTCAATCTTTCTTCTATTCAACAGCTGAGCTCTGGAACTCTCTCCCAGTATCAATCTTTCCCTCATCCTATGACTTAAATTGCTTCAAACTCCGTGTGCCCAGGTAATTTGGCTCGAACGACCCTTGATTATGACCCTGTTACTCTTTCAACTGTATGGGAGACACTCGTCAGAGGCAGTTCTTCATTTTGTATCCCTTACTCACATAGAAAACAAAATACCATAATGCATCTCAGGAATAAAGCATCATAGGCCTATTAGCATTTTCTTTAATGCATCTACTCTTTCATGGCTCGACCGCTCGACAGCTCGACCCCAATGCTAGAGAACAACACTTTGAACACAGCATGAGGTAGTAGACAATATGGCGGAGGCTTATACAACAAAATATCAACCCGGGTCAATAATTCTCCCTATCGGTGGTGGTGGTGGTGGTATATAAGGCTGGGTGGTGGTGGTGGTATTGCTATCATTACCGAGATCCGCGACTCTACCTGTTATCTCGCGTTAGTAGGGGGATGGGGGTGGGTATGCGGGGGTAGGGGTGAAGGTGGCAGGTAAGTGACGGGGTGAGGTGAGAGAGAGAGAGAGAGAGAAGGAAGGGGAGAGAGAGAGAACTGGGGAAGGAAGGAAAGGGTGTACTAGGTTGCTGACAATACTGAACGATAGTTAGATATGGGGGGAGGGGGGGGGTGACACATATAGATAGATAGCTAGATAAATAGATAGATTAATAAGTAGATAGAAACATGGATTGATAGATTGATAGACAGAAAAATAGATAGATAGATATATTGATAGATAATAGATAGATATATAGATAGATAAATAGATAGATAGATACATGGATACATAGATGGATTGATAGACAGATAAATAGATATATAGATATATATATAGATAGATAGATAGATAGACATATAGATAGATAGATACATTGACACATAGATGGATTGATAGATTGATAGACAGATATATATATATATATATATATATATATATATATATATATATATATATATATATATATATATATATATATATATATATATATATATACTGTATAAAATATATATATATATATATATATATATATATATATATATATATATATATATATATAGTATATATATAAAGATAGTCAGTCATATTTTTATTTCATAAAAAGATACAAGGTATGCTTTTTACACATTTGTTGAAAAATATTAATAATACATACACACATACAGTATATACATTCACACACATTGTATCAATAACATGTTCTTAAAATAAGAACAACAGATGGATAGATCCATCGACAAACAGATACATAGACCTATCGATAGATAGATAGATCTACCGGCAGATAAATAGATCCATCCATCGACAGACTCAGACTCAAATCTTTATTTCATAAAAGGCTACACAATTAACTTTTTACATATATACGATAGAGATAACAGTAACCTTATACATTACCGCATTCTAGGTTCATGGTTTTGTACAAACATCATTCTTGACTTGATAGCATTTATATCATTAGTTTTCAAATCTGATACGTCATATTCATGTAATTGGATATGGTTAACTTCCTTTCCTAACGATAGGTATTCATCAAGGTTTAATAAATATTTTTGTAAAAACTTGCAAGGTTTTTGGAGACATTTGTGAGCAAATCTAATTTTTAACCAATTCATTAAATTATTAAATGTCATTAGTCCAGCCAATTCACATGATGCATGATGATTACTTTCCCAATATTTTAATTTCAGCATTTTCTTTATTACTTTGTGGTAACCAATTGCAAATTGCTTAAGAGGAAGTTTGCACTTTTTGTTATAAAACCATAATTCAGAACCATACAAACTTGAGCAGTAACTTTGGAACAACTGAGTAAAAACCCTAGCATTAACATTAGAAAATTTACGTAAAATACAATTAAATTCATTATAAAACTTGTTACGACACCTAATTACGTCTTTGTCATTATTTAAATTATCATGTATTATAAAACCTAGATACTTTTGTTCATTAACAACATTCAATATCTCTCCACATAGCATCAACTTTGGCTTTAAGTTTTTATCTTTATTGTCTTTGAAATACATGCATGATGATTTATTAATATTAATGTCAATATCAATTTCTCTTGCTTCATTTCCAAGCATATTTAGTAAAAACTGTAATCCCGATGACGATGGTGCTAATACAACAATATCGTCAGCGTAAGCACCAATATTGCTTGATATATTTCCTAGTGTGCACCCCTTTTTACATTTAGACACTTTTTCAATCAGCTTATCTATATAAAGATTAAATAATATCGGAGACAAGACTCCTCCCTGTCTTACTCCATTCATTATTTTCCAGGGTTTTGGTATTGAGTCTTTATGCTTAGTAGCAACCAGTTAATTTCTATAAAGATATAATATTATGTTCGCATAAAAGTGCGGAATACCTGTTTCAATAAGTTTACTTATTAATGTGAAATGATTAACTTTATCGAAAGCTTTTTTTTAATCAATGAAAGCTATATAAACATTTGAGTCTTCTAATCTGTACCTTAAAATGGTTTCTTTAAAAATCAAGCACGCTGAGGATGTAGAGTGATTAGCCCTAAACCCATGCTGCCTCTCATTAAAGTTCACATAATGCACAATTTTATATTGTAAGCAATATTCAAATAATGTTAAGAAAACTGGCGATGATATAATAGGTCTATAGATAGATAGATACATAGATGGATTGATATATTGATAGACAGATAGATAGATAGATTGATAGATAGATACATAGATTGATTGATCAATTGATGGACAGGGAGAGTAGGATCAAATGTAGATCTACATGATGATAAGGTGTTAGATGGATAGGGGGAGGTTAGGGAGGAGAGAGAGAGAGAGAGAGAGTGTGTGTGTGAGAGAGAGACCCAGGGGAAGATAAAGTTACGAAGAGTTAATAGAGAAAGAGTGAAAATGAGAGGAGGGACATGAGGAGGAGAAGACACAAATGGAAACTAGATAAGGTGAAGTGGGAATGAGAGATGTATATATATGATAAAACGTAAGATTCAGGAAGAAGAGAGAGAGAGAGCGAGAGAGAGAGAGAGAGGGGAGGAGGAGGAGAGATGGATGAGAAAAGAGGTGGAGGTGGTGGTGGTGGTGGTGGTAGGGAGGAGGGAGGGAGGAATACCCGGGTTGAAGGTGGTAATTGTGGAGGAGGTGATGGCCGAAAGAATGAGAGGAGGCTGCGAGGAAGATGAAGGAGGGGGTGGGGAGGAGGAGGGAGGAAGATGAAGGAGGGGATGGGGAAGATGGGGGAGGGAGTGGGGAGGAGGAGGGAGGAAGATGGAGGATGGGTGGGGAAGAGGAGGAGGAAGATGGATGAGGGGTGGGGAAGAAGAGGGAGGAAAATGGGCGTGGGGATTGGGAGGAGGGAGGAAGAGGAAGGAGGGGTGGGCAGGAGGAGGAAGGAAAATGGGGTGGGGAGGAGAAAGGGGGGCGGAGGAAGGAATGAGGAGGATAAAAGGAGGGAAAGTGAGAAGGAGGGAGTGAGTGAACGAGGGAAGGAGGGAGGGAGAAAGGGAGGAAGAGGAGGAAGGAGTAAATAAGAGAAAGGAGGGAGTAAGTGAACGATGGAAAGAGGGAGGGAGAGAAGCAAGAAGGAAGATAAAGGAAGGAGGGAGGGAGAGAAGTAGAGAGGGAGAAGTAAGAAGGAATATTAAGGAAGAAGGGCAGGAAGAGAAGGAAGGGATGGTTATAAGGACTGGGCAAGGGAGGAGGGAGAGAAGAAGAAAAAAAAAGGTACTGGGACGGTGAAGACAATAAATAATGTTAAGGGGGGATGGGATGGTTTTTCTGGCCCCCTTCTCCCTCGTGTTCAGCCCCATTGGTTTTTAGATTTTGAGACGTTTGGCCCATTAGTTTGCCGATTTTAAGACTTTACGTCCCATTTCTTTGTCAATGTTAAGACCTTTCGTGCCATTTAAGTGTCGATTTTTTCCTGCCGAGCGATAGCGAGCCTGTAATTTTAAGAGCAACCGGCCTTGGGCCGGGACATTTATCTTTAAAAAAAATATATAAATTGATCTTGAAGGGGGTTTAGGTGGTGTTTTTACAGGTTGATGGAGGTCTAGGGACGAAACTAAAAAATATTAAAAACATTAAACAATATGCAAGTAAATACCCGCCATCTCCCCTTAAACACAGAGATCGGACATATCTTTCACAATCATGGTATTTTGGTGGGGTTCAGCTCATAATGTTCAAGACTTTGTTGGTTTGGAATTATAACTAATGATAAGACACGCGATATTAGCCTTCAGTATTTACTTTAATATTAACCTCCTTTGTGGATTTGAGCGCATTTTGACCGCTTATTTTGTTTATCATTATACGATTTTGTACAGCTTGGGAAGGATCTGGGGAAATTAAAAGGGTAAATTAGAAGATGTTTGATATGTGTTCTTCTCCTGTCACCTCTTTTTTGTCTTTCGTGTGCCTCTTGCTGATGCTCCCTAACCCTTGTGGGAGTAATGGCTGGCTACTGACTGACTGACTTAACTAAAATTAGACTATCTCAATTAACCCTCTGACTTCCATATATACCCATCCTAATCTTAATAATATTGTCTAATAATAGCCAGAACATAATAGTGAAATGCTCCTCGTATCCACAAAGGGTTAACCCATTCAGTACCGGTGACGTCCTTTTCATTATATTCTGGTATCTATTAGACGATTACATTCAGCTTGGGAAGGACTTCTACCCATGAAAAGACTACAGACTATAACAATTAATCCTTTTAGCAACCATATATCCTTCCTAAGCTTCATAAAGTTGTCTTAATTTAGCTGAAATCAAATACAAAATACGTCGTCGGTGCAGAAGGGGTTAATATTGGGTTATAGGAACAATATACACACAGGTCAGCCCTTGTCCATTATTTGTCTACTGAAGGGTCCTCAGAGTAGATGAAATAGAGGGTGTTGGAGGAAGTGCATTTTTGAGGAATTTGTTACTGAAGGAGGTAGGGTTTATATATTGGTTTATTATTTATTTACTAATTATTGTTTTAGTTTCCTCCTTACACCTCCATCAGGCCTAATAAATTATCCTCAAGATCCTCCTTTGAGATAATTTTTTAAATTTTTCGGTAGAAGAATGCCCCGGCCGATGGCCGGTTCTTCTAAAATTACAGACTCGTCACTCGCCAGAAAAATATAGACACCTAAACGGCACAACAGATCTTAAAATCATCAAACTATTGGAGTGAACGTCTTAAAATATTTATCTTATTTTATTAATTTCCCTCTCAACACCAAACACCTCCCAATGAAATTAATGAAAATATGTGATCGTCTAAAAAATAATGGTGTTAAGCGTGAGGGAGAAAAAACGAACATCCCCTTACGAGATGCCTACGGAGAGGGTGTTGGAGGGCGGGCATATTGAGGAGTGTGTTATTGAAAGAGGTATCACACGAGAACTGATATCGTCAATTTGGGATGGTCGACATTCTTCAGGCAACATGGTTGGGATATTTTGCAATGATATAGAAAACTAGATTACAGATGGATTAATTTAGGTATGCAGACATATTTTTAAAAATCTTCATTGTAAGGGGAGGTTTTATCATAATACCCACAAGATATTTTATATATTTTTATTTTTTATTTTATTTTTTTGTTCGGTAATTCCCCGGCCAAAGGCTGGTTCCTCCTAAATTGCAGGGTTGCTATCCCTGGCAAGGGAAAAAATAGACACCTAAATGGAACCAAAAATCTTAAGATTGAAACCTAAATGGCACGAAGGGTCTTAAAATTAACAGATATATGGGGCGAAAAGTCTTAAAATAGCCAAAATAATGGGGGAATGTCTTATAATCTCATAACTAATAGGGCTAAAGCTGAAGGAGAAGGGGACCCAGTTAAAAAAAACTGAAGCTGCCAGACCAATTTAAAGTGGAGGATAAATGGGGAACTCATCGTACCTTATTTTTCTTCAGGATGTTATTTATGTATTTATTTATGTATTTATATAATTTATTGTATTATATATATATATATATATATATATATATATATATATATATATATATATATATATATATATATAGAGAGAGAGAGAGAGAGATAGATAGATATATAGATATATATATCAATCGTTAGCAAGTCCGGTTTCACTAACAAACTGCTTTACTTGCAATATGTTTACAAAGTGATATATGTGATAATGCCGATAATGGTCTAGCTAGCGATAATATGCTGGTGTAAACTATATATTATTAATAATGATGGTAGTAGTTGTTTATGAGAAGGCAACAGGTTACCTTACGAAGATAGTGGTCGCTACGATAATGACTTTAATCACACACTTAAGGGGATCCACCTCGCTTTTTTTTCTCTCTTTCTCTCCCTCTCTCGTTTGCTCGTATCCATTCGGCCCCATTCAGCCTACTGTTTTATAAGACGTTTATCCCCATCCAGGTGTCGATTTCTTCCTGGCGAGCGATAGCGAGCCAGCATTATATGGAGAAATCCGGCTTCGCCGGAGAAATTTTTCTATCAAAAAATTTACAAATTTAGCTTGATGTAAAACCAAAAAATATATATGCTGGCTTGCTACCGCTCGCCAGGAGAATATTGGCACTTGGATAGGGATAAACGTCTTAAAACAGTAGGCTGAATGGGGCCGAATGGATACAAGCCAGAAAAAGAGAGAAAGAGAACAAAAACAGGAGACCCACCTTAAGCCAGGGTGAGCAGTGAGGATTAAAGAGATAAGAGTAAGGTGGTTGGAGTCGCACAATTTGGCTGCAGAAATGCTAAAAATAGTTACTGATAATTAGAACCGTTTCAACTATTACTTAAGGGGAGATGGGTCGATTTTTTGGTCCCTCTTCTTCCTCATGTTTAGCCCTATTAGTTTTCAAATTGTTAGACGTTCGGCCCATTACTTTGGCGATTTTAAGACTTTTTGCCCAATTTCTATGTTAATATTAAGATTTGTTGTGACATTTAGGTGTCGATTTTTTCCTGGCGAACAATAGCAAACCCATTAATTTAAGTGTAACCAGCCTTCGGCCGGGACCTATCGAGAAATTTACAGATTTATCTTGAAGGAGGATCTTTGGCGGGTGTTTTTTAAAGCTTGATGGAGGTCTAGGGAGGAAACTAAAAATATTAAGAAGAAGATACATAAACAAATAAATAAATACGCCCATCTCCCTTTAAAGATAAATACTTAGCGACTCACACAGCGTCTGTTGGTTAACGATTACAGTTGTAAACTGTATAATGCTGGAGGTTATAATTAACTGGTGAAGACTAAATTATAGGTGATAAATACTGGAACCAATGCACTGATACTGACACGATTAGTATAAATTATGTATATATATATATATATATATATATATATATATATATATATATATATATATGTATATATATGGGAAGATATTATTGGGATGGAATTTGTGCTGTACCTAGTTTCAGTGCATTACCACAGCACACCGAAATGCCAAAACAAAATACTCTCATTGTTCCCTGATTAAATAGCACGTACGAATATTCCCATATTCAAAATATGCTACAGGGGGGCAATGCCTAGTGAGTTAATTGCTCAATAGGTGGCGTTCTGAGAGTGAGGGTCCGAGCCTGGGGAGTGAGACTGTGAAGCGCAGGGGTGAAGCAGCTTCAGAGATGGAGTTGGGTTCGAGCCGGAGTAGGTGCTTCGCATGTCTCACTCCCTAGACTGGAACAAGACCTCACGGACCTCACCGTGTTCAGCGGTAGAGTGTAAAGGCTATCAGCCTATGCTCGAGAGGGAGTAGTTGGAATATAGAAGAAAAACAAAAATATATATATATATATATATATATATAAAGTATATATATATATATATATATATATATATATATATATATAGAGAGAGAGAGAGAGGTGATAGATAGATAGATAGGTAGATAAATTAATAGATAGATAGCTATATGGATGAAATGAGGGAGATAAGCGTGGATATATAAATAGATCAATATATAGACAGATTATTATAGAGTTCGATTCACTAGTATTCATGGTCATGATGGCAGTGGTTGAATGAGAGAGTAAAACTATGAGTGTGTGTGTGTGTGTTAGTAGTATTGGTTGTAATGGCAGTGGTTGCGAGAGAGAGAGACTGGTGGTGGTTAGGATGTAAGTAGTTACTGAATCAGATTCATATTCAGATTATTTTATTTCCATTAAATATACAATGGTTGTTCAATAGTTCATACAATAATATACATAATACATCATAGTCTTACATAAACAGTGTCGGTAAGAATGTACAAAGAAATAGTTCCTACCTAAAATTGATTACAAATATATACAGTATAACGTGATCAATATCTCACTCTAGATCATCTTAACAAATATGCCTCCTTAGTCTGCCCTTGAATACTGGCAGGCTATTTGAGCCTTTAACTAGGTTGTGCATGGCATTCTATACCGTAGGCCCCAATACTTTCAGAGAACGTGCCCCACAGTTGATTCTAGCTTTACGGACATAACAATCATAGCGCTGTCTTGTGGTAGAGATATAATTTATGGTAGAGAATTGCAAGAACCAGTTAGGATATAAAGGATCTTGTACCTTAAAAACAGTAACAACTACTTCTAAGGTAAGCTTCTGGGATATTGTCATTCATTATAATTGTTCAATACTAGGGGTAACATGGGCATACTTTTGTTGATCCTACAATTACTTTGATGCACAATTTTGCAATTTCTGAACATTATGCTGAAGTGTGTGATTAGTTTTGAGAGAGAGAGAGAGAGAGAGAGAGAGAGAGAGAGAGAGAGAGAGAGAGAGAGAGAGAGAGAGAGAGAGAGAGAGAGAGAGAGAGAGAGAGAGAGAGAGAGAGAGAGAGAGAGAGAGAGAGAGAGAGAGAGAGAGAGAGAGAGAGAGAGAGAGAGAGAGAGAGAGAGAGAGAGAGAGAGAGAGAGAGAGAGAGAGAGTATTTGTTGTGAGTGAGAGAGGCTGGTGGTGGTGTAGGTGGAGGTGGGATGATTTACCGAACGAGTGCACCCATCATTTTATTACAAGATTTATCGGTTGGTAAGGCAGACTGAGTGACGGTACATCCCCTGGAGAGGAATATAACGGATTCGGCCCCCATGGAGAGCACAGGCAAAGATAACATAGAAATAATGCAATCAATAACTGTACAGGATGTTTATATTATGTATCTTGTATCGTTATCTTTATCTCTATCATGTCTTGATAGCGTAATGCATAAGTGCGCGGAATGTCGATGTGAGTATCCTAGGTTCGAGACCTTGGAGTGCCACATGTATTTGTTGATTTCATTAATTGAGTTTAGAGGTGAAGTTGGTTGGTGGAAAAAACATAATAATTTATATAGTTAGTTATCTATTAGCTATCTACTTATGTATTAGTTTATAATTATATGTTCATATTTATTTATTTATTTATTCATTTATTTATATATTCTTGTATTATTGTCTACGTATTAGTAATTCGTCGTTATTATAAATAGTCAGTATACATTTTGAGTCATAGTTATGCATTGCCAGTACAAAGATGAGTAAAGCCGGTATCACACGAGAGCTTTATAGTCAACATTCGATTATCAAAAAAATTCTGGCAACATTTCGGGAATATTTTGCCCTGGTATCGGAAACTAGACTGGTGATAGATCAATTTCGGTGACAACAATGTTTAAAATATTGACCTCATAAGCTGCCAGACCAGTTTTGAGTATAAATATTGAGGGAAAAAGCGCTCGTGTGATACCGGCTTAAGTTTACTGAACTAAAATCTCAGGTATATAGTTTGTTATTATGCAGTGTATAATTATTGATTTACACCACTCTACGTGATCTCTATTTATCATTATACTCCATTTCAATTTAATTTCTACTAATCCATGTCCTCAAAATGTTTACAAATGCACCTCCACTTCATTCCCTATATATCCACTACTTCTATTTTCCTCCAATTCCACTATTCAATATATCTTCATCTCAATGTCCTTATACTATTACCCCACCCCACCCCCCTCATTGTATTTCCTTCCCCAGCTTCTCTCCATCTTTCGATAATACTTTCAGCAATAATATCCCGTTTTATCTCCTTCTGTCTCGTGTAAACCTGCCTCAATTAACCATCTGCTAAAAATAAAAATAAATTTATACATAACTAAATAAATGAATCTATCAATAGTAATACCATCACCAACACTCCCACCACCACCACCACCTTAAACAATTGCTCTTGACTCATCACCACCAACCGTGCTATATACTGTATGTTGTTTCTACACTGTCAAATTCCTGATGGCAATAAAGAATTAATTTACTGTACTAAGCTGGTGCACGTATCAACGTATCAAATATCACAAATCGTGTTATGTAGCCATTCGAAAATTTTGTTGATGCTTTTAGTGCACATTTTTTATTCGTAATATATTAAATGTGTTATGTATGTGAAGGTCAGTTACCGAGCCTTTCTATTTGAGTAAACATTTAGTATTCGTGATTTATTAAATGTGTTATGTAATGAGGGTCAACTAGTTAAACTGTCTAAAATGCCATTTAGTTGATGCTTATAATATGCGTATCAGTTTTGATTCAGTAAACAGTATTATGTTCACGCATACATATTAACCCCTTGAGGATTTTGACACAATTTTACAGTTTGTTCTGGCTATTGCTAGGCGATTTCAATAAGTAAAGGAGGGATATGCGTGGGTCAAAATGTTAATCGAGATCGAGTTTACCTCTTTGATTAATAGAAGTTTTATCTAAGCTATATAAAATCGGCTAATAAGAGCCTGAATCAAATGCCATAACGCATCATGATCCTCAAAGGGTTAACACAGAACATTTATAAAGTCATCTAACACCAGCATAGGTATTTGTAACTTACCCTTCATCACTATCACTCACTTATATAAACATACAACACCATCACTCACTCTAAAACACATTCGAAATCTTATCAATATTTTCTGCATATTTTTATCATTTGTAGCCGATCATTTCATACCCACCATTCACCCTTAAAAACATTCCAAATGATATTTAATTTTTCAGCATATCA
The DNA here is from genome assembly GCA_032716605.1 of Paralithodes platypus. NCBI lineage: Eukaryota > Metazoa > Arthropoda > Malacostraca > Decapoda > Lithodidae > Paralithodes > Paralithodes platypus. The sequence continues at coordinate 113,550,258 of CM064487.1, forward strand.
CCACCATTAATTTTACATAAAAAACATTCAAATCCACCATAAATGTGTGTAACCTATCATTCATCACCATCACTCACCCATATAAATATTCAACATTACCATTTTCATCTATAACCTATTGTTATTCATCACCATCACTCATTTAAAAGGACATCTAATACCGCCATCTTTATTTACAACATATCCATGCATCACCATCAATAAACCATATAAACATTCTAGACTTCCACCATAAACATCAGTAGCCTATCACTCATATCATCACTCACTCATACAGACATCTAACACAACCATCTTTATTTGCATCATATCCATTCATCACCATCACTCAAACATATAAACATTTAAACGTTCCACCATGAACATCAGTAGCCTATCACTCATCATCACTTACTCATACAACTCAACCATCTAAACATTCTCAAAGTCCCCCATCAAAATCAGTAGCCTATCACTCATCAGGACATCTAACACCACCATCTTTATTGACATCATAATTATCCATTCATCACCATCACTCAAACATATAAACATTTAAACGTTCCACCATAACAATCAGTAGCCTATCACTCATCAGGACATCTAACACCACATCTTTATTAACATCATAATTATCCATTCATCACAATCACTCAACCATCTATATAAACATTCTAGAGTTCCACCATAAACATCAGTAGCCTATCATTCATCATCACCCACTCATCGAGATATATGAAACAACCATCTTTATTGACATCATAATTATCCATTCATCACCATCACTCAAACATATAAACATTTAAACGTTCCACCATACAAATCAGTAGCCTATCGCTCATCAAGACATCTAACATCACCATCTTTATTGACATTATAATTATCCATTCATCACCACCACTCAAACATATAAACATTTAAAAGTTCCACCATAAACATCAGTAGCCTATCACTCATCATCACTCATTCATAAAAATATCTAACACCACCATCTGTATTTTCATCATATCTATTCATAACTATCACTCAAACCATCTAAACATTCTAAACTTCCACCATAAACATCAGTAGTCTATCACTCATCATCACTCACTCATCAGGACATCTAAAACCACCATCTATATTGACATCATAATTATCCATTCATCACCTCCACTCAAACATATAAACATTCTAAAGTTCAACCATAAACATCAGTAGCCTATCACTCATCAGGACATCTAACACCACCATCTTTATTGACATCATACTTATCCATTCATCACAATCACTCAATCAAACATATAAACATTCTAAAGTTCCACCATATACATCAGTAGCCTATCACTCGTCATCACTCATTCATAAAAATATCTAACACCACCATCTGTATTTTTATCATGTCCATTCATCACTATCACTCGCCACCACCCCCAACAACTAATCACCGTTAAGAGGGATAGCGGTAATTTTTTGGTTTATTTATTTATTTATTTATTTATATATGTGTTTATTTATTTTATAGTATCCTCGCTAGACCTCCATCAAGCTAAAAAAAAAAACACTCCTTTAACCCCCCTTCAAGATAAATTTGTAATTTTCCGGCCGAAGGCCAGTTCCTCCTAGAATTACAGGCTCGCTATCGCTCGCCAGGAAAACATCAACACCTAAATGGCACGAAGGGTCTTAATATAGACACAAAAATGGGGCGAAAGGTCTTAAAATCGACAAATTAATGGGGCAAGCATCCTAAAATCTGAAAACTAATGGGGCTAAACATGAGGGAGAACGGGGACCAGAAAAACGACCCATCTCCCCTTCACCACAACATATTTCTACATCACCTTCAATAACCACATTTGTTCTATGTGCATGAAGGAGACAAAAGGCAAAGCTGTCTGTAACAAATGTCCCCCATAAAGTTGAAATAGTGATAGCTAGGGAGCCAAAGTCAAGGTACGTTGGAGTCAAACCATCTGGACATACAGAGCCTGAAGCAGTTTGAGTCGTAGGATGAGGGAAAGAGAGAGTGAGGGAGAGAGATACAGTTCCAGAGTTTACTTGTTGAGTAGAAGACTGGCTGAGATAATAACACTGTTCTTATCATCACCAAATACTAACAATAAACACATATATCTTGCATCACCACCCCTACCAACATCCCTACCATCACCACCATAGCATCACGACTTTCAACACTATGCAATGATCACCCTCAATTCCTCCTGCGATTTGTCTCCTTCATACACATACAAAAATAAACTAAACCACCTGTCAATATCATCCAATCCACAACCACCACCAGAACTACAACAACCACATCACCACAGCCACCACTACATCACCATCACCACCATCATCACTAGCATCACCAATACTCTCAACTAATATTACCTGTTAGCAACCATCCCCTTGAATCACCAGCACCACCATCACCATCACTATCATCAAAACCACCATCGTCACTAGCATCACCACCATACCAATCTAAATCACCCACTCCCTGCAATAACCCCCATCATCACCACTACCACTATAATACCATCACCACTATACCAAGCTAAACCACTTTTTAGCACCCATCCCCTAGAAAAAAAAACATCATCACCTTTCTCATCACAACTTTCATCACCACTACCACTAGCACCACTTTCACCACCACTACCACTATAATACCATCACCACTATACCAACCTAAGCCATCTGTTAGCACCCATCCCCTGGAATAACCACTATCATCACCACTACCAGTATCACCACGTTTATCACCCTTTCCACTATAATACCATCACCACTATACCAAGCTAAACAACCTCTGTGCACTCATACCTGGAAATAACCACCTTCATCACCACTACCACTATAATACCATCACCACCACAAGCTAAACCATCTGTTAGCACCCATCTCCTGGAATAAACACTATCATCACCATCTTCATCACCCCTACCATGCACTATAATACCATCACCACTATACCAAGCTAAACCACCTCTTTGCACCCATCCCTGGGAACCACCACCCTCATCACCACCATCACAACCAGTAGCTTATCGCCTCCCCCAATCACCACCTCCCCGGCTACCTCCACTCAGTCAGCACCACCAATAGCCCCTCATCTCACTCCATCACCACCACTCCATCACCACCACACCACTCCGACACCTGGCTAACAAGCACTCGCCGCTCTAATCACCATCAATAAGCGGAGGCCAATTCGCCGGGGCCACTATCGAGACTGCAATCACCATACTCAATGTCATCACCATAATCCTCGCATTTACCCCCAACAAAGTCCCTCGCATCACCATCACATGAATCACCATCATTAAGACGACGGGCTACCACCATCCCCACCACCACCTACCCGCCCCCTCCATACCACCATCCCCACCCCTCACTTACCTCCATCCCAACCACCTCCCCGCTACCACCATCCCCACCACCACCTCCACGCCACCACCGCTACCACCACCTCACGCTACCACCATCCCCACCACCACCTCCCAGCCCCTACACCTACCTCCATCCCAACCACCTCCCCATCCCCCACCGCTACCACCATCATCCCCACCACCTCCCCGCCTCCACCACTACCACCTCCCCGCACCCACCACTACCACCATCCCCACCCCGCCCCCACCACCTCCCCACCCACAACGCTACCACCATCCCCACCACCACCACCCCGCCCCCACCACCGCCCCTCCACCTCCTCCATCCTCCCACCCCCTGGCGTCGATTAAATAAATTAAATCATACCAAAACAGTGAGAGGAGCAATTGCCGGTGACAGTGATTTGCGTCCCTCTACTCATCAATATGCATTAAATTCTTCCCGTGCAATTTCCCACCTAATCACTCTCGGACTAACCCGTTCAGTACCGGTGGCGTATTATGTGTTGCATTTCAGCTACATTAAGACGATTTTTTTAAGCTTATAAAGGATATATGGTAGTTCAAAGGATTAAATGAGATCGTCTGTAGCCTTTTAATGGGTAAGACGTCCTGCTTAAGCTGAATAAAATCGTCGAATACTAGCCAGCATAAAGTTAAAAGAACGTCGCCGGTACGGAAGGGGTTAAGGGGAGGCTGGCCGTTTGTTTGGTCTATTAATTCATGTATTCATATATGTTTTTAGTTTCCTCCCTAGACCTACATCAAGCTTAGAAAAACACTCCCGAGACCCGCCTTCAAGATAAATTTGTAAATTTTTCGTTAGAAAAATTTCCCGGTCGAAGGCCGGTTCCTCTAAAAATTGCAGGCTCGCTATCGCTCGTCAGGAAATAGTCGACACCTAAATGGCACGAAAGGTCTTAAATTTGACAATGAAATGGGGCGAAAGTTGAATCGCCAAACTAATGGGCCGAACGTCTTATAATCTCAAAACTAGTGGGGCTAAACATTAGGGAGAAGGGGGTCCATAAAACGGTCTGTCTCCCCTTAAGCAGTGATGTATAAGGAAGCCCCACGCTCATCAGTCGGGGTTATCCATTTAGAGGCCCGGTAATCTTCTCTGTCAATCATTTTCGTCCCCCCATGCATGACGCCGAGATATCATTTCCGCTGATCATCTTGAAAACACTTAAAGTTTACAAGATTTACTCCTACTACTGTATAGTCCGGTCATACTAGGTTCGGCAGAAATCGTAACCTCTAACCTCTGTAACTTAAAAAGGGCTAGAACAAATGAGCCGTCATTTTATACGCATTTACCGTAGTCAAGTCTTCCTATATAATAGAAATATTAGCTCGATTACTCTAGTCCTTTTTAAGTTATGAGAGGTTTGGGGTTACGATTTCTGCCCAACCTAGAATGAACGTCATAGTCATCAATTCCGATTCCATAATGGTTTGACAAGGCCTTCTACTCATCTTGTCAGGCTTGCAGCATTACTAGTTTATATCAAAATAATCCTAAGTGTCCCTTAGGGATAAATGTCAACTCAAAACTCGGTTTGTTCTAGCCTGTCACAACCAAGCCCAAGGTTGCCAAACGTACCAACATATCTTAACTTTAATTAATTTTACCAAGCCTAGGGCTTAACACAGCCAACCGTAACGAAAACTAATCTACCATAAACCTAAATTAGATTGAAGCGTTTATTTGACCGGCATTGACCGACCACCGTCATCGCTCCATCCTCCAATCAGCCTTCAAGTTCTCTAAGTGACGTCACCATAATCTTCCGCCAACCACGTCGGGCGGCTGGGTTCGTGACGTCAGGACCCGACCCGCCAATCACAGTCAAGCAAATTGCCCCGTATTATCTTTCGTTCCGCTTATCAGCAAGATGTTATTTCCTACCTGAGAGTCAACAAGGCGGTGACGAGGTGGTCTTTAGGAGGGCAGGGTGGCGTGATGGAGAGGGAGGCCAGATGAGAGGGGAGAGAGGGTGAGAAGGGAAAAAGATGAAGGATGGGCCCAATGGATTGCGGTGTGGCAGGAATCGGGGAAGAGAGAGGAGAGAGGTGGGTGGAGGATGGGGAAACGGATGGAGACGAAAAAGAGATGGAATGAAAAGAAAAAGGGTTAGAGGATAGAAGGAATGGATAGTGGCATAGTAGGGAAGATAGGAGGGGGGAAGGGGGGTAGAGGAGGGGGATAATAAAAGTCGTGTGGCAGGAATTGGGGAAGAGCCACTGGGGGGATGGATGCAGGAGGAGGAGATATAAAAGAAGAGGAAAAGGATGGATACCAGAGAGAGATGGAAGGAAAAGAAAACAAAGATTAGAGGATAGAAGGAATGGAGTGTGGCATGACAGGGACCGGGGAAGAGAGGAGGGGGGGATTGAGGAGGGAATATATTAAAGAAGATAGAAAGGTGAGGAGAGATAGAATAAAAAGAGAAAAGGCTGAAGGATACAAGGAATGAATTGCAGTGTGGCAGATATCGGAGAAGAGAGAAAGGCGAGGGGGTTTGGATGGATGGAGGAGGAGAGATATTACAGAAGAAGGAAAGGATGAAGAAAAATAAGAGATGTACTGAAAATATTAATATAGTATATATAGGATGTATGGAAGGATTGTGTTAGGTAAGGAAGGGAAGAACGTAAGGTGTTGGATGGCAGATATTACGGTGCCTTTATCGAGAGGGAGATATAAATTGCATGATGAGAAACACAGTGAAAGAGAGAATTTAGTGAAGATAGGATATAGGGAGGTTAAGGAAGGTGATGGGTGGCAGATATTAGGGTGCCTATATCGAGAGGGAGATATAAAAAGCGTGATGAGAAGCACAGTGTAAGAGAGATAATAGTAATATTATAGCATAGTGAAAATGGGATGTAGGGAGGGATTGTGATAGATAAGGAAGGTAAGAACGGAAGGTGATGGATGGGATATATTTAGGGTGCCTATATCGAGAGGGAGATATAAAAAGTATGATGAGAAACACAGTGAAAGAGATAATATATGGAAAATAGGATATAGGGAGGGTGAGAACGGAAGGTGATGGATGGCAGATATTAGAGTGCCTATATCGAGTGGGATATATACAAAGTATGATGAGAAACACAGTAAAAGAGAGATAGTAGTGAAGATGAAAAATATATAGCAAAGTGGAGCTGGTATGTATGGAGGGATTGTATTGGGTAAGGAAGGTAAGAATGGAAGGTGATGGATGGGAAATATTTAGGGTGCCTATATCGAGAGGGAGATAAAAATAGTATGATGAGAATCACAGTGAAAAAGAGAATATAGTGAAGATTGGATGTAGGGAGGGTAAGGAAGGTGAGAACGGAAAGTGATGGGTGGCAGATATTAGAGTGACTATATCGAGTGGGAGATATAAAGAGTATGATGAGAAACACAGTGAAAAAGACAATATAGTGAAGATAAGTTGTAGGGAGGCTATGGAAGGTGATAGATGGCAGATATTGGGGTGCCTATATCAAGAGGGAGATTTTAACCCTTTGACCCCCGTAGCGCTCATCACTAGGATGAATACATTTATCTGTAAAGAATGACTGGAAATTGTTTTTGAGGTCATAAGCTGTAGTACATTTTTGTGATGATCATTCAATTTATATAATTGGGCAGTAGTTTGAATATGATAAAGAGAACCATCAACTGTGATAGATATTCGATAACTAGATCCTTCGTAAACTAAAACATATCATTTGGCAGTTGTCTGGATTGAACGAAGTGGAACAGAAGAAGAAAAGTTAAAGGAATAGGAAATGAAAATGAAAATTTGCGGATGATACAGTTCTGATGAGTGATAATGAATGGGAGTTGCAGGGTCTAGTAAATGAGTTTGGAACAATGTGCGAAAAACGGAATTTGAAGGTAAATACGGGGAAGAGCAAGGTTATGGTCTTCGAAAGGGGTGAAGTCACAGAGTGTGAGGTGAAGCTGAACGGTCAGGCTATGGAGATCGTCAACTCTTTTAAGTATCTGGGCAGTGTGTTGAGTAAAGATGGGACTATGGATGAAGAGGTGCGGGAGAGGGTACAACAGGGGAAGAGGGTTGTAGGAACGCTAAAAGCAGTAACAAGAAATAGGGTGGTCAGTATGGAAGTGACGAAGTCCTTGCATGACAGTGTGGTAATCCCGACACTGACTTACGGAAGCGAAGCATGGACGTTGGTTGAGAGACTCAGACCAAGAGTGAGAGCAGTGGAAATGAATTACTTAAGGAGTGCGTGCGGAGTTACATGGAGGGATAGACAGACTAATGAGGAAGTAAGAAGGAGGTGTGGTGTGGAGGTAGATGTGCTGGAAAGTGTGAAAAGGAACAACTTGAGATGGTTCGGCCATATGGAACGTATGGAAAGCGAGAGAATGACTAAGAGGGTGTATGAGAGCGAGGTGGAGGGACAGAGGGGGAGAGGTAGACCGAATATGAGGTGGAAGGATGGAGTGAGGAAGTACATGAACGAAGGTGGTGCTGGTTGGGGGGAGGGGCGTCGACTGACTGGGGACAGGTGCATGGGGGCGGTTCGTTCGTGGCCACCCCTTCGGGGATCACGGCGTCAGTCAATAGATAGATAGATAGATAGAAATGAAAATATTTGGATGAACAAAATAAGAAATTACAATTTGATGGATCTTACAGTGGTAAGAACATATAGCAATGAATTAAGGATATTGATTATTTTTGTAATGATGATGCAGCCAGTTGAAGTACCTCTGTATTAGAATGTACAAATTAATCTCGAAGGTTGATTTTTGTTCAGCTTGATGAAGGTTTAGGGAGCAAACGTTAAACACACACATAGGTTTAGGGAGCAAACGTTAAACACACACACAGACACACACTTGCTTGCTTATCGTAGTCCGATGATGACGTTCCCTTCCTGCAAAGCAGGAAGAGAAAACCTGCGCATAGAACAGTTTAGAGTGCCGAGGGAGGTGCGCAGTTCCAACTTCACTATCTTGGTACTGAACAGGGGTTGCTGATGGCAAGGGGATGATCCAAGACGACCAGCTCCTGCTCAATACTGCAGGGGACTGCCGGGATTCCAGTTTGTCGGAAATCGCCAGGACGTGACCCCAACGTCTGCTTTTCTCTCAGGGTGTGCTCCCCTAGCCTTTGTCTTACTAGACTAAACCACAAGGCAGTGGGTGTGTGCGGTTGTTGGTAGATGACAAGGATGCACATCATACCTCTGGGGGCCACCGCATGCCCCGAGATCCCCTATTGATTTAGCCTGGGGTAGCAAGACACCCAGATACCGTGTGTGGCCCCGGGGAGGCACAATAGGAGTCTTGGTGATGGAGAGGCTATGTACTGGCAGAGGGAGACTTACGCACTTGGCTCCCCTTTTCACCACAAGGGTTAGCCAGCGGCAGCAGCTGAAAGCGAGAATTGCATGCAAGCAAGCAGCACTACACCAACATGCTACTGCACTAGTCGCATTACATCACCCTGTGATAACACCTTCCCTACCTCCCCGTCCTCATTCAGACTCCCCTCCTGCCCTTGCCACTGTCCGCTAACCTTTCCTACCTCCCCGTCCTCAGTCAGACTCCCCTCCTGCCCTCGCCACTGCCCGCTAACCTTTCCTACCTCCCCGTCCTCATTCAGACCCCTGCCGCCCTCGCCACTGTCCGCTAACCTTTCCTACCTCCCCGTCCTCATTCAGACTCCCCTCCCGCCCTCGCCACTGCCCCCTAACCTTTCCTACCTCCCTGTCCTCATTCAGACTCCCCTCCCGCCCTCGCCACTGTCCGCTAACCTTTCCTACCTCCCCGTCCTCATTCATACTCCCCTCCCGCCCTCGCCACTGCCCGCTAACCTTTCCTACCTCCCCGTCCTCATTCAGACTCCCCTCCCGCCCTCGCCACTGCCCGCTAACTTAATAGGGGTTGAGAAATACTCGTGATGGGAGGTTAGAGGTGGCGGCACTTTGAAAAAACTGGAAGGGGGATGATGGATAGAAAATAATAAACGAGACACAAGAGAATGGGAGAAAAGTTAATTAAATATAGAGAGTAAATATATATACAAGAAAGTTAAATCAAGCAAGTGGACACAAATATAAAATATATAGGAGGGTCACTGAACCAATGTTATACAACAAAAATAAAGCACACAGACAGATTACCGCAAACGATGCACAAATGAGATGGAATGAGGATACGGTGGTAGCAGAGGTTGTGATATTATCGTGATGGAAGAGTAAGAGTTAAGTGTTAACCCATTCAGTACCAGGGACGTCCTTTTCGTCATATTCTGTGAACGAACAGACGACTTTATTCAGCTTAGGAAGGACCTCTGACAATAATAAGGTTTCAAACTATCTCAACCAACCCTTTTAACTACCACAGATTCCTCCTAAGCTGCATGATATCGTCTAAATAGAGCTAGAATAGCATACAACATACGTCGCTGGTACTCAAAAAGTTAAATCAAGCATGTGGATCAAATTTATAATAAGGAGGGAAAAAATAACAAAAAAAAAACACATTCAGACAGAATACCGGAAAGGATACACAAATAAGTAGGTAAACGAGGATGCGGTGGTTATAGAGTTCAGATATTATGGTGATGGAGGGACACGGAAGGGAAAGAGTTCAAAATGAAGACAGGATAGGGGATGGGTGGCGAGGAGTGTTAAGGGGGGTCACCGGCTTTTTTTTATCTCTCATTTCCTCTCTTTCCCTGGCTTGTATCCATTCGGCCCAATTCAGCCAACTGTTTTAAGACGTTTATCCCCATCCAGGTGTCGATTTCTTCCAGGCGACCGATAGCGAGCCATCATTGTATGGAAAAACCCGGCTTCGACGGAGACATTTTTCTATCGAAAAATGTACAAATTTAGCTTGCTATCGAAAACAATATATTATATGGTGGCTCGCTACCGCTCGCCAGGAAAATATTGACACCTGGATGGGGATGAACGTCTTAAAACAGTAGGCTGAATGGGGCCGAATGGATACAAGCCAAACAGAGAGGGAGAGAAAGAGAAAAAAGCGAGGTGGGCTCCCTTAAGCGGTGCCCAATCCACCACAGACTTGCCATTCCACCGGTCGGCCCAGTGATGCTCTTCCACTTTTCAATCTCCCCGTCCCACCTCACCACTTTTAGCCCCAATAGTCCCGTCATCTCTTCAAATCCAGGGCCCTCTTTCTCTTATTGCTTCAGCCTACAATCCATATTTCTTCTAGCACCTTCGTTCTATGTCATACAGAACTCTGCTTTTTTTCTCTTTCTCTCCTTTTCTCTCTTTCTCTGGATTGTATTCATTCGGACCCATTCAGCCACCTGTTTTAAGACGTTTATCCCCATCCAGGTGTCGATTTCTTCCTGGCGAGCGATAGGGAGCCACCATTGTATGGAGAAATCCGGCTTCGCCGGAGACATTTTCTATTAAAATATATACAAATTTAGCTTGCTGTCAAAACAAAAATATATATATGCTACCTCGCTACCGCTCGCCAGGAAAATATTAACACCTGGATGGGGTAATTATCTTAAAACAGTAGGCTGAATGGGGCCGAATGGATACAAGCCAAAGAGAGAGGGAGAAAAAGAGAAAAAAGGCGAGGTGGGCTCCCTTAACCCCTTCATAACCAGGACGCCATTTTAACTTGGATTCTGGCTAAAATGAGATGACTGTATGCTGTTTGAAAAGGACCTATGTTACTAAGAGGGCTTATTGAGATCGTGTTTACCCATTTGAGTCGTAGAGGTAGATGATAAATTAAAAACAAGCTTCTAATGGTAATCAGAATATGATGAAAATTACATAATGGTGGTGAAGGGGTTAAGCTGTCAACCACGTATTCAATAATGCATACTGGTTACTGCCAGATGAGTTTATTCAGCTAGTCGGTTACTGTTACCTCCTTTTACCTTCCGACCATCTTTTTCCATTATTTTCCATTATGCCTTAAATTTGTAATGCATTTCTTTCCCGTCACATTATTCATTTTTGTTTTACCAACTGGCCTGTTTGTCGTTCTCATCACCTCTTAGTTTTATATGCCAAAGCATTTTTCATTAATATTTAGCTTTAATCTGTTAACCATTGAAGATCATGACGCATTTTGACAGTTTATTCTGGCTAGCATTAAACGATCTTGTACAGTTCTGGAAAGATATGTGGAAATTACAATGGTAAAGACTCTCTCCATTAACCCTCGGACTTCCATAAACCCTTCCTTATCTGAATACAATTGTCTAATACAAGCCAGTAAATAGAAATTAAATGCGTCCTTGTATCCTGAAAGGGTTAATTATATATAGCATAGGAGAGCCCAATCCGAATTAAGGGAGCCCACCTCACTTTTGTTCTCTTTCTCTCCCTCTCTCTTTGGCTTGTATCCATTCGGCTCCATTCAGCCTAATGTTTTAAGACGTTTACCCCCATCCAGGAGTCAATATTTTCCAAGCGAGCGGTAGCTAGCCAGTATACATATATGTTTGTTTTGACAGCAAATTAAATTTGTACAGTTTTCGATAAAACAAATATCTCCGGCTAAGTCAGATATCTCCGTACAATGCTGGCTCGCTATCACTCGCCAGGAAGAAATCGACACCTGGATGGGGATAAACGTCTTCAAACAGTTGGCTTAATGGGGCCGAATGGATACAAGCAAGAGAAAGAGAGAAAAGGAGAGAAAGAGAAAAAAAGCCAGTGACCCCCTTAAATAAATATATAGTTGCATGTAATTGAACAGCGTAGATACCCATGTGTGTATTTTCTTCCGCCATTATAACGCGTAATATACTGCATTTTAATCAAATCATATTATCCATGTACAGCGGTCAGTCTGCAATCAATCCCGATATCCCTAAATAAGGTAAAGAGAAAGAATGAATATATTCCATTCATATATATATATATATATATATATATATATATATATATATATATATATATATATATATATGTGTGTGTGTGTGTGTTATGTTGTTTTCCACTGCTTAGGCAAATCAGCTGATACAGGTTTAAATATTTAACCAGATGAAAATCAACAGACAATAAATTGTTCAGCATTAAATTTCAAGAATAGTTTAGACTATTATAGAGTATTGTATTATACTGTATAGGTAGATGTTATAGTGTATTAAGTGAAAGTATTACGTGGAATAATTTATGCAGGCCATTTCTCTCTCTCTCTCTCTCTCTCTCTCTCTCTCTCTCTCTCTCTCTCTCTCCCTCTTATATTTATTCTTCGCCCCGCTACAAAAATTTATCAGCCGAAGAGGAGACACGATTCCCTCCAACACCCCCACCCACCCACCTCCTCAAAAAAAAAAAAAAAAAGTTTTCCATTAAGCCCTCGCTCAGTTTCCACAATGGTTCGTTCAAATAGTGGTGAGGTACGGGATAATGGCATGTAATCTGGGGTGAGATGATGTGATACCAGCCGGTGATCACAGACAAAAGTGACCTGGCGATTGTGCAGCGGGTTTGGTTCCACCTTGTTCATTTTGGGGCGAGAGAGAGAGAGAGATTAATTCAATAAATACTACTATAATACTAATGTAATATTGAAAATATATTTGTCAAAACAAAGGAAGGTAATTGAAATTAATTAATATTGTTCTTAGCACCAACAGCCCCCAAATGAAATTAATGAAAGCATAATTATGAACTCCTGAATGCCTCAACAACCTAATCATAATATTACGCTCGCATAATGTACATAGTAGTAACAAAGAAAACAATCAACAGCAGACGTACTGATCCTTACCAGGGTGCTTGAAAGAACAAATATTAATACCAAAATCCTGTTGTTTATTTAAGAAAGGTTATTCGGGGGATGAAAACGTGTGTATATATTTTTTTTATTTTTTTCTATTCTTTTTTTTTTTGGGTGGGGGGGGGGGGGAGGACAACACTGAAGGACATGCCTATACCGTGTTCATTATAGGTAGGACAGACATTCCAACGCTAATCTCCCATAACTCAAAAAGGACTACAGTATTTGAGCTAATATTACTACCATTTGGAAAGAGTCAACAAGTAAATAGGCTTGCACAATTACAGCCCGTTTGTTCCAGCCCTTTCTGAGCTACTAGAGGTTAGAGTTAAGATTTCGGGCTTATTTATTGTGAACAAGGTAGGTAGTCCGTTTTATAAGTTTACCCCTCGCTTGAAAGAGAATGTTTTGAATGATTAGAGTGAAGAGACTTTATAGCTAATGATCTCACAACCATTCGCTGTGGTTTAATTTGATAAAACAGTTACGGAAGACTTGTCGTCATCCAAATTGTTAAAGGGGTGTTTTTAATGGACCCCCTTCTCTCTCATGTGTAGCCCCTTCATAGAATATAAATCTTTGTTTATTGTTTGCTGCTCTATTTTTTACTTAATTCCTATTCTTTGTCTTTCGCTATCCAAGTCCTTCGTATTATTAATTGAAATGAAGTGTGTGTGTGGCAAACGGCATCATATCAACAGACCTTTACTCGGTACCTCTTGTTTCCCTTGCAACTCAACCCATCGAGTCTTTCACTATAATCTGTTCTTCATAAATAGGCCAAAAATCTTGACCACTAACACCCGTAATATAAAAATGACTAGAGTAATCGAGGTAATATTTCTATCATATGGGAAGAGTCAGACAGAGAATAGGAGTGGCATTATACAGCCGATTTGCTCCTGCCTTTTTTTAGTTATAGATGTTAGGGGACATGATTTCTGGCCTACTTATAAATAATATAGTATATAATAATAAATATAAAATAAAAATCAATAAGTGTCTAATCAACCAGGGCCAATAAGCCAATGACAAATTAAAGACCTGACTTAACTTAACCTAGCTTAACCTAACCAGTCTTAACCTAACCTAACCCAACCTAACCTACCCTAGCATAACCTAGCATAACCTAGCCCAGCCTAACCTAACCTAACCTAACCTAACCTAACCAGTCTTAACCTGACATAACATAACCTAGCCTAGCCATTCTTAACCTAACCTAACCTGAGAGTAATGGATGAATTGGTACTGGTTGAGAGCTACTTGTTTACATGGTCTTTTGGTTGAGTTGTACTGTAATCATTTTTGTTGAAAATTAAGAATAGGATACTGCAGAAAGTAACGGAAGACTTCAATATCCAGAGAAGCAGGTGCAGGATGTATTAAGGGGAGATGGGCCGTTTTCTGGCCCCCCATCTTCCTCATGCTTAGCCCCATGAGCTTTTAGATTTTATGACGTTCAGCACATTAGTTTGGCGATTTTGATACCATTTGCCCATTTCGTTGTCTATTTTAAGACTTTTCGTACCATTTAGGTGTCGATTTTTCCCTGGCGAGCTACAGCGAGCCTGTAATCTTAAGAGTAACCGACCTTCGGCCGGGACATTTTTCTACTGAATAATGTACAGATCTATCTTGAAGGGGTATCTAGGGGTGTTTTTCTAAGCTTGATGGAGGTCTAACGATGAAACTAAACAAAAAAATGAAAACCTAAATTAATACATAAAAAAATCGGCCCCTATCCCTTTAATTTGATAAAGGGGTAGGGATTACTGCCCATTATCCTAGTCATACCCAAGCAATATCGGTGGTAAAACCGGTATCACGCGAGAGCTCTTATAGTCAACATTCGATAATCAAAAAAATTCTCGCAACATTTCTGGAATATTTTGCCCTGGTATCGGCAACTAGACTGATGGTAGATGAATTTAGGTGACCGCAATATCTTAAATGTTGACCTCAAAAGCTGCCAGGCCAGTGTTGAAGATAAATGTTGAAGGAAAAAGCACTCGTGTGATACCGGCTTAATTATTACAGTCAATATGATAAACTATACCTTTCCAAATTAGTAGGACAGAAATCGTGATTCCTAACCACTGTAACTCAAAAATAGACTGTATATGTTCACACTTATTCCCTGGATGACCCTTCCCAAATGGTAGACATAAAATAACTTTTTATAAGATGACCTTAATTAACACAGAATAAAAATAAGCATATAGAGAAAAACAAATATATATAATTAGAATTGGGATAGAAAGTACATGCATACCTTCACGTGTTTTCTTCCTAAGCTCTCCATGACCGAGATCACTGTTCGTTGCATTCATATCTATTTGTCGGTATAATTTTACCTAAACTAGATCAATCTCTTTAAGAAGAGTTTTGTGTTCTTTTCTGGACCACCTTCATCCTCATCTTTTGATTTTAAGACGTTCGCCCCAGTAGTTTGTCAATTTAATAACTTGTCGTCCCATTCATTTGCCAACATTAAAATGTGTTATGCCTTTTAGGGGTAGATTCCTTCCTGGCGAACGATAGAAAACCTTTACTTTGGGAGAAACCGGCCTTCGGCTAAAGCATTCTCTTATCGATAAATGTACAACATTATCTCGATGACGGGTACTGTTTTTGTTTTGTTTTTTGTTTTTACTGGATAGAGGTTTAGGAACCGACACAGCAAATTCATACAACTATACAATACATATCAAATTATTTAGGCATGGTTCATGTTTAGTCTTTATTCCTTTTAGGTATGGTGTTATTTTTGTTTGCTGCACTCAGCAGATTAGAGTTTTCCAACGTTCTTTATGAGGTATGGAGACCAAAATTGTACAGTGTAATCGAAATGCAGCCTGACTATTTTTTTTAAATAAATTACGTATCAGCATATTTACAGGCATAATATTTATTCCAAGCCTTGGCTTTGTTTACGATTGCTGTGCTTTTAAATATTGACCTAATAGTCTCATACTCCTGGTGTATTTAAACCTTGCTCATACTTAAGTACGCCTAGATCGAGAGAGAGAGAGAGAGAGAGAGAGAGAGCGAGAGACAGAGAACACACAGATAATAGCAGAGAAAAAGAGTATTAAAGTAGTGTTAAATCCACTACAGGAAAATCAGCTAACCTAACTAGCCTGGACCCTGTTATCTGCCTCTTGCTAACCCCCAACCTTAAGGGGAGATGGGGCGTTTTTCTGGACCCCCTTCTTCCTCATTTTTAGGCCCCTTAGTTTTCAGATTTGATGAGGTTTGCTCCATTAGTTTGTCGCCCCATTTTTTTTCAATGTTAAGACCTTTCGTGCTATTTAGGTGTCGATTTTATTTCCTGGCGAACGATAGTGAGCCGGTAATTTTGGAAGAACCAGCCTTCGGCCGGGACATTTGTCTACCGAAAAATTAACAAATTAATCTACAAGGGGGATCTAATTAATGTTTATTTTAAGTTTGATGGAGGTCTTGTTAGGAAACTAGAAAAATAATTAATAAACGAACAAATCTACCAAAAAGTGAGCCATCCCCCCTTAATCAGTGAATATAGCCCCGGAATGAAGTGATCAGCTCAAGACAAACGGACCGGCGTTATGGGGATTCGTGCCCGGTCCGTTTCCGATATCACGTCATTAGAGGCCTCGATTACGGCTGTGTAAATATCGGGCGGGCCAATTATGCCCATCGGACTAAATGGGCCCCTACCACCACCACCACCCACATCACCCCTATCCCTACCCCCACCACCACTCCATCCTCCCACCCCTCATCTCCCCCCACATCAGCAAGCCCATCCCCAACCCCACCCCCACCACCATCCCTATCCCTACCAGCCCCATCCCCTCTCCTACCCCCACACCCCTACCACCACAATCACCAGCATCCCCATCCCCACCCCACCACCACCATCTCCCCACCCCCCCCCTCCCCACCCCCACCACCACTCCATCCCTGAAGTTGAACCCTGAGCCCGAAAAAAATATACTGAGAGGCTAATTCGATTGT
This sequence comes from Paralithodes platypus, assembly GCA_032716605.1. NCBI lineage: Eukaryota > Metazoa > Arthropoda > Malacostraca > Decapoda > Lithodidae > Paralithodes > Paralithodes platypus. The sequence continues at coordinate 113,567,373 of CM064487.1, forward strand.
TGGTTCGTTCGTCTGTCTGATATGAGCTAATACGGTCATGTTCAAAAGTTTAGATCCTATGTTATTTTTGGAGTTAATATTTAGCTATCTTTCTAATATAATAAATATATAATTATGTTTCCTTAACATATATGAACAGAGCCTCGCCACTCAGGCTCTGTTCAGTTGTGTTGCTGAGTAGGTGTTTTGAAGTTGAAATTGTGTTTGTGAGGATCAACATATAATTTCGAGTATTTACTGTCGAATTCAAATTATGTCATGAACAAACAGACAATATAAAAGAAACACTGGAACAGTTTGGTAATTCCATGAGTATAAAATAAGACTGCCATTCAGGGTCGCTCGTCGGCTGTTAGTGGGTGTGGACGTGCTTCTTCTTGTGTGGTCTTCCTTCTCGCCGGCTGTACTCGTGCCTGTAAAGTCTCCAGACTGTCCCCGTCTGCCTGTGGACGCGGGACTGATGTCTGGCCCTACCATTGCTACAGGTGGCGAGGTTGTGTCGGTGGTGCAGACGCCCATGGAGGAATCCACTTCCGGCCTGAAACGACCGCATGACTCTGAAGACGGCAATTCTCCCGCGAACGCCAAGGCCAACACAGCTTCCTCGTCGACCACTGTGGACGCTGGGGACACTTATGCTACTTTCCTTATCCAGGAGGCCACAGGTAAGCGTGTTTTCACTGTTCCCCCTAAGCTCACGGAGTACTTGGCTGGTGCCCCTTTTGGTAAGTATCGTAGTACGGACAGAACCTTGATTAAAGGGAATGGTGTGTCCCTGGAGTTACAGCTCAGAGAGGCAGACCTGGACAAATTCGTTCCCCCTATGGACGAACTTACCACCTTGGGCCCCTGGTCAGTGAAGTGTCGGAGAATGAGAGATTGGGAGGTGGGCTCAGGCACGTACTCCTTTGGTGTCATTGGCCCTGTGGATCTCAGCATCGCGGTAGGTACCCTTGCCTCTGATATACAAGTACTGCGTCCGAACCTGGACCGCCCCCTTGCCCCTTGCCATCTTGTTGAGGTGGTTAGACTCCCAGCCAGGTTCCCGTCCCCAGACCAGCCTAAGTTGTCTATGACCCTTCGGCTCCGCTTCGCCGGTCCCCTGCCCAGTCGTGTGGACTTTGAGGGCGTCTCGTACAGGGTAAGTCCTTTTACATTCCCTGTTTATAGATGTTTTCGGTGCCACGCCTTTGGTCACGGTTCTATCTCTTGTAAGTCTGGGTTTCGGTGTTTCATGTGCAGCGGTAATCACAGGTTTCGCACTGAGGGGGGCCCCCCCTGTACTCTTGATCCGCTCTGTTATCTGTGTGGTGGTCCCCATCGTCCGGTGTCCCATATGTGCCCTATTTACCGTCTTGCATTCACATTAGACCGTGACGGCAGGGCTGCGGGTGCCCCGCCCCAGGAGGAAATCAACAGAGACCTGCGGGCCCTTCCTTTTACTTATCGTCGGGGGCGCCAGGTGTCTCCCGAGATACAGCGGCCGCCGCGTCCCTCTCCTGGTGCTCCTCGGTATGGTAAGTTTGGGGAGTCGCTGCGTGGCGCTCCTCGTCCTCATGCTCCTTCTCCTTCTCAGGTGCCCCTTCGTAACGGCTTTGATGCCCTGTCGGCGCTGGGTGATATGGAGACCTTGGGGTGCAGTGCTGCTCCTTCCCGGTTGGCGACTACAGGTGGGGGTCCCGCCTCCGACTCTGCACCCGGTAGGTCTTATGCTTCTCTTGTCCATTCTCCTAGGTCTCCCAGGCGCTCCGTGGTACGAGTTCCTCCCCGCTCCCCCCACTGTCCCCCGTCTGACTGGGGTTCCTCGGAGGGGGCCGTGCAGATCCCCCCCCTCTCTCAGGCCCTGCCCCCGGACAGAGACACATGTCGGCACCTGCCGTCTCGGGGTACCAGTACTCATCCGCCGCCGCCCTGCCCCTCCCTGCATGATCCAACCGCCCTCCTTCTTATTATAATTGACGCTATTCAGTTTTTTCTCAATGGTACAGCTCCGAAGGATATCTGTGAGCAGCTCATGCCCCGGTTGTATTCCCTGTCACCGCTTTCATAGACCCTGTGCCCGCCCATTTTCTCTCTTTGTTGGTGTGGAATGCTCGTTTCATTCTCAGGAAGACCCATGAATTTAAAATGTTTGTTGATGTGCTTCGTCCTACAGTCATTGGGGTCAGTGAAACCTGGTTGCACTCCCATCTTCATTTCAGCTTACGGGGTTATACAGTGGTACGGCAGGATCGACAGGATCGGCAGGGTGGTGGGCTGGCCTTGCTGTTTCATGATAATGTGCATTTCCGTTCTTTACCTCTTAGGGCTTTTCAGGGTGGGGTTTTGGAGACGATTGGCGCACAGGTGGAGCTGCAGGGGAGTCTGGTTTCCCTTCTTCTCGTGTGTAATCCGTGTCGTGTCCTCACTGTCAACGAAGTCACGCATTATTTTGACCAGCTCCCTCCCCCGGCCCTAGTTTTTGGTGATCTAAATGCCCATCACTCCCTCTGGGAACCCGGTATCCCCAGTTGCTCCGTTAAGGCTTCTGGTAGGTCCCTCTTTTCCTCCTTATGACAGTCAGCTAGGTTCTCCCTCCTCTCCCAGGCTGGTCTTTTAACCCGGTTTGATCCGCACACGGGGGTCGGTTCCGTTTTGGACCTGTGTATCGGTGACGCGCAGCTTTATGGGGCGCAGTTCGCGGTGGGCCGTTTTTTGGGTAGTGACCATCTCCCGTTGATTTTCCGCTTTCCGAACCTGTCGATCTCGGGTGCCGTTCCTGCCTGTCCGCACTGGCGCTTACGTGATGGTGGTTGGCCGGTTTTCTCGGCGGCTCTGTCGACTTCCGTGCCTGCGCTCGCCCGCCCTTTAGATGCTGCAGCGGGTTCGTTTTCGACCTGGTTGACGGATGCTGGTGCTGAGGCCTTTATTTTGGTGACCTCCCGTCGGGCGCCGCAGTGTGGGGTCCCCTGGTAGTCTGAGAAGTGCCGTCTGGCGGTGATGGCGAAGCGCAGGGCTTGGAGGGCGTGGCAGGCGTGCTTATCCGTGGAGTCCGTGGTTAATTATCGCCGGTTAAATGCGGTTTGGACCTCGTTTGTGGCGTCGCTGTCTTTCTCCACTTCTTCATCTCGGGCCTGGCGTTTCTTGAGGGCCATGAAAGGTAAGCTGTCATCTTACTCGTACCCGCTCACCCGGGATAGGGTAGATTTATTAACCAATGTCACAAAAGCCGACGCACTAGCACGCCACTACAGCACCTTACTTAGTGTCCCTGCACCCCTCCCTGATGTTGCCAGAGTCATGCACTTTGTCAATGCTGCCCTTCCGTTGCCCTCCCCTGCGGGTTTAGCGTCCCCCTTCACGTCCCATGAACTGTCAGTTGCGATTCGTGCCTTTCCTCCCCGTAAGGCCGCGGGGCCAGACAGCATCCCTACGAGTTTCTCATGCACCTCCCCCTCACGGCACATCACCACTTACTAACCTTAATTAATGATAGCTGGCTGGGTGGTGATTTTCCTGAGGCTTGGAAGCATGTATCCATCCTCCCTATCTTGAAGCCTGGTAAGGACCCCACCCAGCTTGGTAGCTACAGGCCAATTGCTCTTTTGCCGTGTTTGGGGAAACTCATGGAGCGTATGGTGGGTAATAGATTACAATGGTGGGCGGAGAGTAAGGGTATTCTCATGGAGGAGCAGTGCGGGTTTAGGCCGGGTCGTAGCACCTTAGATGTTCTTCATCAATTAGAGCACCATGTACACGTATATTATAGGGAGAAGGAGATCTTACTAACCCTTTTTGTAGACCTGGCTGGGGCCTTTGACTCTGCTTCACATGAGGGCATTCTTCACAGACTAACAACTGTAGGTATTGTGGGTGCACCTTTATCATGGCTCCGTAGCTTTCTGACTGGTAGATCTTTCTCTGTTTTAATAGGGGGTGTGTCGTCTGGATCGTTCCCGGTCCGGAGAGGGGTTCCCCAGGGGTCGGTCTTGAGCCCCCTCCTTTTTAATATCCTACTGTCCACTCTTCCCCGCCCCCCTGGCACTTCCCTCCTAGCATATGCTGACGACCTAACTCTTCTCTGTTCTGCACCCACGCTCCTAGAGGCTCAAGCCTGTCTCCAGTCGGGGGTAGATGCACTAATAACGTGGCTAGGTGATTGGGGTTTCCAGGTGAATGTTGAGGAGTGTGCCCTGATGTTTTTCACCCTAAAGCGTAATTTGCCCTCTCTGCCCACCGTCAGTATTAATGGCGCCGCGGTGCCCCTCCGTCGTCAACACACCTTCCTAGGCCTCAGGCTTGATGGTCCTGTCTTGACTTGGAAGGCACATGTAGAGTATCTCAGGGTCGCTTGCACGAAACGGTTGCGTTTCCTTAAGTGTCTCACTGGGTTTCGTTGGGGGGCCTCTCGGGAGGTGTTACTAAAGTTGTATAAGGCCTACATCAGGAGCAAGCTGGATTATGGTAGCACACTTTATGGCACGGCCTCCCCTTCAGTTTTACGTAAATTAGATACAATTCAGAACTCGGCTCTCCGTATCGCACTTGGAGCTCTCTGCTCCTCTCCTGTGGATGCAATGCATGTGGAGACAGATGTCTTGCCTCTTGAGAGGTGGCGGGTGCTCCAAGATTGCTCCTATTTTTACCGTAGCCGTTCCTTTCCCCCTTCCCATCCTTTGTCTGTACTGTACTCCGACCCCGGTATCTCCTATGAAGACCCCTCCTGGCCTTTACGTTCCCGTACTCCTTTCCTCATCCGTGCCCTGACTTCCCTCTCTCAGTTCTCCATACCTGTCCCTCATCCTTTCCCCGTGCCCTCTGTTTCCCCTGTTCCCCCTTGGTTCCCCCTTCCCACCCTTTTTTCTTTGAACCTTCATGTCCCCTATTCTAAGTCTGTAAACCGTCCCCTTACCCTCCCCCTGTTTGGTGAACTGGTGTCCCTTCATTATGCTGATTATTTCCAGATTTATACGGATGGCTCTCATGTCCCCTCACCTCCCTCCTCCACGGCGGCTTGCTTCATCCCTTCCCTCTCCCTTTGTAGGACCTGGAGGCTTGATGGGCATCACCCTATACTAGCTGCGGAGCTATATGCCATCTTGGGCGCCCTGGAGTATGTCAGAGATTCAGTTCCCCCCCCCCCCCGTTTAATTGTTATTTTTAGTGACTCCCAATCCTCCCTTGCCTCATTGAGCTCCAGGCGCCCGTCCTCTCATCGTAAACTAATCTTTGACTCGCACTCCATCCTCCTCCTTCTCCACTCTCGTGGGTACACGATACACTTTCAGTGGGTCCCTTCCCACACAGGCATACCAGGAAACACCGTTGCGGATGCTGCGGCCACATTTGCACATAATACGTCCACTGTTGAATCCTATCCCCTCGATTTCTCCTCTTTCTCTTCACACATCTTTCACTCTCTCTATGTCTCTTGGAATGCAGCCGTCCCTGCTCTGCTCCGCTCCACTACCCTTTCTGCCTATCGCTCTTCTTCCTCTCCCCTCCCTTGGGCGCGGTCTCCTTGCCGTGCCCTGGATACTTCATTAACACGTCTCCGTCTGGGGCACTCCACCCTCAACGGCCATCTCTTCCGGTTCAACCTGGCCCTTAGCCCCTCCTGCCCCTGGTGCCGCTCTGTGGATGAAACCATCCTCCACTTTTTTCTCAGCTGTCCCCGTTACTACTCAGCCAGGATCTCTCTCACATCTGCTCTCACAGCTCTTGGCGTCAGTGACTTCTCCCTCCCCGTCCTGCTAGCTGGTGTTGGGGTACCGGAGGCTACTAAATCCCAGGTCCTCCTGCTAACGAAGAAGTTCCTGAGGTTGGCGGGGCGTCTCCGTCGCCTGCGGGGCATGGGTGCCCTCCCCTGAATTCTACGATGTCCCCGTCCTCCCTGTGAAACCTCTCCACCCTGGGATCCTTTCCGCCTGGATAGGGTGACATAAGCTTCACAGCTTCACTACCCTATATCCTCAACAAGAAGAAGAAGACTGCCATTCACGTATATACATAAAAGAACTGTGGACAAAAATGGGTTGAAATTTCATTTATCGAAGAAATCCCAGGAGCCATTGCAATTAATTGTCCATCGACTCTTTACCTAATATCGACATTACAGGGAGTTTGTTTAGGCTGTACTAGAGTTCATATAGGGCAGTGTTTGTGTCTTAAAATCTGAATGAATGTTTGACTCTTACACTAACTGCAGTACACCTCAGAACATATATTCTGGCCTTGCTTTATTCTTCGAACTGCTATCATGAACCTTCTGAAATGCAAATTATAATGTAAAACTTTCATAACAAACAAACCAAAACTGGGAAGACACAAATAATAAATATACTGTTTATAAAATAATGAGATGATTCGATTCAGATTATGATAGTTTAATCATATGAGGGCAGTGTTAGAGGCTTAGAGTGTACAGTTGTAAACAAAAACTAATTTATAAATGGAAGCATTTTTTCGGTAACATTATAATGCCTCCGCTGAAAGACGGTTCCTCCTAATTAACAGGCTCACTATCTCTTGCCGGGATAAAATCGACACCTAAATGGCACGAAAGGTCTAAATATTGACAAGGAAATGGGGCGAAAGGTCCAAAAATCGCCAATAATTGTAGCAAACATCTTAAGATATCAACACTAATGGGGCTAAAGGTAAGGGAGTAGGGGTAAAAAAAAAAAAACACTTAGAGGCTCCAACTTCCTTATAGCCCGAAACTCGTAAGTGGTCAATTACCAACATGTTGAGCCGGTTTCATTATCAATCCCAATCAACCCTATTAATCCGGTGGCGCCCTATGCAATTTGTTCTGGCTAGCATTACATGATTTGTTTCAGCTTCGGAAGGATCTGCCCTATGAATAATGCTCCAAACAACCGGATATTCTATTCTTTGCCGAGGCTTGGATGCCTGAACCACTGGCAGCAATCTCTAATCTGTCACCTCCTACATTTTCAATCCTAGTGTCCAAGCCAAAGGTGGATGTTGCGTGTATTTGCACAAAAAACTCACTTGCTTTCGCGTTCCCGACTTAGACTCCACTGGGTCAAACTTTCCTGTCACTCCCAAGCTAAATATGTTTGTGCTGTCTATCTGTTCTATACCTGTTACGATCGGGTCTCGTATAAATCAGTGGCTCTTCTACATTGGACTAGACTGGCATTAATGCAACAACGGAAACGCTAGATCCAAACCCTGATATATAATCCCGTCGAACAAAGAACACATATACCCTCCAGAGTTATATCTGCGATAGCGGGGTATCTTAACTCTCAGTATCTATGTGCTTCTACTATAGGCTGATGTTCTCTGAAAAAGCCTATTACCTATAACATATAGTTGCTTAGTTATGGTACACAAGGAAAAGATAGTTAACTTAATTAAATCACAAGAGTGATCTAATGCAAACAAGAAGGTTTACTTAACGTTACTTTAATCAATAATATCTGTCACTCCTTTATGAAAGAAAGTGTTGTAAAGTCCTCAAGCACCGAACAAGGAATCTTCTGAATAATGTCGGATGCTACTAAGAAGAACGTATCGGAAATGGAACCACAAAATAGCAGGAGGCAGGACAATGCATGTGTAGGCTAAATACACAAAAAGGCTGGACATATAATGTTATTGGACACAAGAATATTAAAAGCGGTGCAACTGTAATAATGCTCGCCACGAAAAAGTAGTACTCCTATTAACAAAACCGGTCTATGCTGGTTGTGTCTCTCTACAGTGTTACGACTGAGGTTCAAATATATCAGGGCTCTTATTCATTGGACTAGTAATGGCATAAATGCTACAACGGAAAGCGCTAGATCCAACCTCTGATATATTCCCAGTGAACAAAGAACACAAATACTCTACAGAGTTCTATATGCAATAATAGGCTATCAAACTCTCAATAAATATGCGTCTACTCTAGGCTTAATGTTATGTGAAAACAGCCTATTACTACCTATAACCGAAGGTGCTTGGTTATGGTATGCAAAGTAAGGTGGTAAGAGAAGTTACAGCTTACGTTACTTTAATCAATAAATGTCAGGCACTCCTGCATGAAAGAAAGTGCACTAAAGTCCTTCAACACCAACAAGGAATCTTCTTTAAATGTTAGATGCTATAAAGATGCTCGTATCGGAAATGGAACCCAAAAAGGCAGGCAGCGGAACAATGCTCGTGCAGGCTATGCACACAAAAAGGCAAAATATAATGCCGTCGGAGCCAAGAATATCCTAAACACTACAACAATAATAATCGCCACGACAATGCAGTATTCCTATCAACAAAAAGAGCCTAAGTCGTTTGTGTCTCCATACATCAAACTAGGCTGCGAAATGCTTGTGTAATCATAAATGGGTATGCATAAAAAGAGTAATTAGGTTAATATACTTAATGTCTACTGTGACTGATAAAGTCTAGCTAGAGTCAATGATACGAGATACTGGTGCGCATGGCATGCCGCATAGCCTAGTGCAAATCTCAAGTCTGTGCGTCAAATATTACGTTATAGGGAAGGGTAGCTCTCTTGAGAAACCTTAATACCGAAGTATTAAGCGTTCTCCTGGCGTACCTCAAAGACAAACAACGAGCTTAGAACAGTGCAGAATGGTATAGGCAAAAAGCCCTCATTCGTGCATGCTCTACTCTCAATGGCACACAGACTAGAATTTACTCAATCAACTCCAGTTCTCAGGTATGTCGTGCAGCTTTTTCCTAAAGCCAGCACTCATAGGAAACAATACCTTATAATATCAGACCCCTAGTCTAGCATTATCTAATCCAGCAGAACACTAATAATTATAGGACGCAGTACTTAAACAATATAAATGCCAACCAATGCTTCGTGATCCACTTATCTTAACAACTAACATACATGGGTTATATCAGACCTTAACGCACAATACAACTGGCCAGCATGAAGCTGATTTTGCAGAGTTAACCAGAGGGGGTATAATATTAATAAAAGGTGGTGAAAGATATGAAAAAAGAGAGAGGTAGGCAGAGGAAAAATTCTCAGGTGCGGAGCGGGGGACAGGTAGCAAGGGATAAAGATGGATGCGTTCTAGAAACCAGATCTGAGGGATAGAGTGGCGAGGAACTGTATATATACTCGCACTAGCTCGAGCCGCGTGGGGAAAAAGCGGTTACAAGTCCTCTAGCCACTAGCAAGGGAGCTAGCAGCATGGTAAGGACCTCTCTCAACCAACCCCCACGAGGCAGCCAGCCGTGACGTCATCGAGCGGGGCAAAAACACTGCGCGCCCCCCTCTCACTCTGTTCTACTCTCTCTCTCTCTCTCCCAGATCCCATCATTACTAGTTAATGATAAAACATACTTTACAATTAAATATATAAAGCCTTGACATGGGTGAAAACAAAGAGCCTTTCTGGACTGCCCATGACACAAGCTTGCATATGAAATAAAGCACACTCTAATACATAAACTGTAACCCCCTCCGCTGCCCTGGCGATCCTAGCGAGTCACTGTAGGAAAAGCCATGCGGTTCTAACGGAGTGGTTAACGTCACAACAGCAACCTAGACCTCAAAATGCTTGTGTAAAAATAATGGGTATGCATAAAAGAGTATATGATCTAATCCAGCTAATGTCTACCCGGGTTAATAAAGTCTAGTTGGGATGCGCAAAGGTACATAATTCTGGTGGAGCAAGGCAGCTCCTAGCCTAGTGTGGACCTTGGGTCTGTGCGGCCTGATTACGTTAATATGAAGGGGTGCTCTCTTGAGGATTCTCGATCACAAGTATCGAGTATCCTCCTGGCGACCCTCAAAAGTAAAATCAAATAGAGTTGGAACAGTGTTGGGTGGATTAGGCAAGCAGCCCTCACGCACTACACAGTCTAAACTCCAAAGTACACAGACAAAAGATCCACCCAGGTAACCCACAGAATTCGTAGTGTCGTGTAGCTCAAAAGTAGCCTACACACATTGAAAACACCAACAGCAAGGTACCTGATCCCTAGTCTAGCATTATTTAACCCTGTAGAAACATTAGTGATTGATGGAGACAGTCTGAGCAATACAATCTCCCAAAAAGACAATGACTATCTTCAACCTTAATCTAGTACATAAGAAATGTGAGATCCAGCATATAATACAGTCTGGCCACCAATTCAAGGTGTGGATGCAGAGAACCAGAGGGGGATTGATATTAATAAATGGTGAGGAAGTAGTGGAGATGATAGAGGCAGTAGGAGAGAAAGATTCTAAGACAAGAGTGTGGGACAGTTCAAGGGAGATGCTTAGAGTATGCTGTCTGGGAAGGATCTGACAAGGATATTCCCATGGACCTCCTGGCTGGAGTCCCAGTTCGCAAGAATGGCACGAGGGCGCGCGACAGTCGCCCAGTAAGCAGCCGCGTAGTAGGCAGTGTTAGGCAGGAGGCAACGAATCCCGCGAGGCCTATGTAAGGGGGCCAGCCACGCGCCGCACTCACTACCAAGTCACACCACCTTGTCTCTCTCTCTCCCTCTCCCGCTCGCCTTCCCATCATTCAACTACTTAACACAATACTTTCAATTGACTAAATAAAATAGAAAGGATTGTAACAGACGAAAATAAAGAACAGTTCTGAACTGTCTGCAACACAAGCTTCTCGAGAAGGAAAGTACACAATGATAGGTAGACTGTAGCTATATTCTCTGCCCTGGCGAGTCCTAGCGAGTAAGCCATGCGGTTCTGGGGGAAGCGGTGAGCGTCACATACCTCACATAGAAAACATAGAAGCAACATAGAAAGAAAATAATAACTCTACTGACATTCCCAAATTCTTCGACACTCATAATTCTAGTGTGGAGCACATCCTATCAACCTCTCCATTCTCTAAAATCTCCATCTTAGGGAATTTCAATTTTAGCCACCGCCAGTGGCTCTCCTCTTATTTCACTGACCAACCTGTTGAACAAACTTATATTTTGTGTATCTGAAATATCCTGGAATAATTATTTCAGCACCCTACTCGCATGTTTGACCCCCATGGAGATTGGCCTAACATCCTTTATGTATTTCTAACCTTTAATGCTTCTGCTTACAATATCGCCTTTTCTCTCCATTGGGCTCCTCCGATCATAACCTTATCTCTGTTACCTGTCCAAAATTTGCCCAGAAATTCCTGTCCACGGCTGTACATATCACAGACACTTCATATCCAAGGCTTCATAATTGCTTCTTACCCCAATGTAATTACCAACTTATTAAAGAGACTTTATCCTAGACAAGCGCACCAAGATAAAATCAGTTTGTACGCAAAACAAGTCACACTCTAAAATATCAAACCACCTTGAAGCTTCATGCCAAATCCATTTCATACCAGCCAGGAGTACAAATGCTGCGACACCAACTAAATAACACCAACACATGTAATACGACGGATTATTCCCAAGTTGTATTTTATCATCTGGAAGTAGGTGGAATGAAAGTAAGAAATCTATTTGGGTTTTAAAAGTTTTATATAAGGTTTAACGTCATTTGGTTAGCGTTGCAACATTCGTATTTCTAGCTGTACCCCAGCCAAGCTGTTTCTTAATCAAGACGTTTCCATAACCCAGGCAAAATCCTTTTGTGCTCAAGACATTTTGTATCCATCCCAAACAATCTGTACCTATAGCTTTTTGAACGCAAACAATGTTCAATATTTTTTGAAAGGCGTTTTGTATCTAACGCAGAAAGGATATGAAGGATGTTTCATGACAAAATATTGTTCGGACAATATATAGGCTAATATCTTATTGCTAGATACATACGCTATAAATTATGATCAGAGAAGGTAAGATTTTTTTTTTTTAAGTAATTATATGTGTCTAATTTTACAAGCATAACAAATTAATAGCTTGCCATGCAAATTATTGTAAATCTTGAGAGCATAGATTTGAGGATATTCCTGCCCTCGATAATTATGCATGGTGAAAATATGCACTTATTTCCCTAACACCATAATTTGAGCATGGTCCTAGATGTTGACTTCGCATCAGTCCTAATTTAATAAGTATATGTTTGTTAAGGGCAGATTTTCACTCAAGTAGGGGGGGGGGGGGATTCTGGAGCACCTTCTCCCTCATGTTAAGCCCCTTTGTTTTGAGATTTGATGACGTTCATCCCATTAGTTTGGCAATTTTAAGACCTTTCGCCCTATTTCTTTGTCAATTTTGAAACCTTTCGTGCCATTTGGGTATTATTTTTCCTAGCGAGCAATAGCTAGCCTGTAATTTAAGATAAGCCAAAAATTATACAACCTTATCTCGAAGGGGGGTCTTGGGTGTATTTTTGTAAGCTAGATGTAGGTCTATGGAGGAAACTAAATATAATATAATCACAATATAATATTAAATATATACACATATAAATATATAAACCTCCCCTTAACCCCTTCAACACCAAGATGCTTTTTTACCATTGATTCTGGCTATAATTAGATGTTTATGTGCAGTTTAAGAAGGACCTATATTATTCAGAGGGTTAATTGAGATCGTATTTACCCATTGGAGTCGTAGAGGTAGATCACAAGCTAAAGAAAATTGTCTAATGGTAACCAGAATAAGATTAAAATTACGTCATGGTGGTAAAGGGGTTAAGACATGGACTCAGACTAAGATCAGAATAACCTCAAATAAATCCCAGTGTCATTTTTGTCGCCATTAAGTAATTTCGATGTATAAGTTATGAAATATTTATTGCTGGCCCTCTAAACTTTAAGGGAATATTTGTATATATCTGTTCATATATGTATTTATTCTCTTTATTTTCCTCCCAAGACCATCTGAAAGTATAAAGTATGCCCTCCAAGACCCCCATCGAGATAAATTGGTACATTTTTCTGTACAAAAATGTCCCAGCCAAAGTACAGGCTCGCTGTCGCTCGCCAGGAAAAAAAATTACACTTAAATGACAAAGGTCCTACAATCGCCTAAGTAATGGAGCAAACTGCTTAAAATCTCAAAAATAATTGGGTAACCATTAGGGAGAAGGGGGTTCAGAAAACAATCCTCCCCTTAACCTCTTCAGCACCATGACGCCATTTTACCTTTGATTCTGGCTAAACTTAGATGATTTCATGCAGTTTAATAAGATTTTGTTTTTTTTTGTTTTTTAAGAGAATGAACGGAGGAAGGAAAAACACAGATACAAAAAAAAGGTCCATGTGCCTAAAGGCATCCTCCATTCATAAAATGTGTGTAACAACTGGATTTAAACTTTTGTAGATTGTAAGTTTGTGGAAAGCAACTCGAGGGAAGTGAATTCCAAAGAGTAGTAGTTCTAGGGATAAATGAATTTTGATAAGCAGAAGTTCTGCATTGTGGAGGAGAAAGTGTAAATTCATGGGCGCTCTCAGCTGCCCTAGTTCTACGGGGAAAGATGTGGAGAGGCGGCACAATTGAAGCAAGTTCCTCGGAACAATTGCTGTGAAAATATCTGTAGAATAATGCAAGGGATGCAACGTTTCTTCGTATGGATAATGTAGGAAGGTCCTGTGTGATTGCAGGGTTATTGATTATCTAATAGCTTTATTTTGAATTTTGTCCAACTACCTCAATGCAACCACTCCACTTCCACTCCACAGAGGTGAACAGTAATCCATCTGAGAACGCACATGACTTTTATATATTACGGCCAACTGCTCGTCAGTGAAGAATTCTCGAACTCTGTACAGGAGTCCCAGTTTTTTAGAGGCATTCTTAGCAATGCTTCTAACATAATGTGTCCAGCTCAAGTTAGTAGTTAATGTTACACCGAGAATGTCAATACTAGGGGAAGTGGGAATATTTACATCATTAAAAAATATATGGGAGTCAGTCAGATTCTGTCGGTTAGAAAATTGAATGTACTTGGTTTTCTGTGCATTAAAGGAAACTAGATTCTTTTGTCCCCATTCATTAATTCTAGAAAGGTCCTGGTTCAGAGAAATTGCAGTGTTTATTTTTGAATTTATAAGATCGGGTTGGGTGAAAGAATTGGTAAATGTGAAGGAACTGTGGAGTGTTGAGTCATCTGCGTAGGAATGTATTGGATTATGAGTGGTAGATATGAGATCATTGATATGAATAAGGAACAGAGTTGGGGCCAAAACTGATCCCTGGGGAACACCAGCATTTATTGAGTGAAATTGAGAATAAAGGCCATCTACCATTACACGTATTATTCTGTTATGAAGATAAGAAAAAATTAGTGGAACTAATAATGCAAGGCCGTAGTGTGACATCTTCGACAATAAGGATTGATGCCAGACTCTATCAAATGCCTTTTATATATCCAGTGCTATTGTATGTGTTTCACCATGTTGGTCTGTAGCTTGGTTGATTTGATGCGTAAGAAAGCAAAGACTGTCTGCAGTTGATCGACATAGTCTAAAACCATATTGCCTATCACTGAGTAATTTATTATTCTCAAGATGCTTAATTATGTGATTATTTAATATAATTTCAAAGACTTTACCAAGAGTGGAAGTTATAGCTATTGGTCTGTAGTTTGATGGATCTGAAGAGGCACCTTTTTTAGGAACTGGATGGATGTTTGCTTCTTTCCAGGGTACTGGGAAGCATGAGGTATGAGTACACAGACGGAAAAATTTGACAATACAGGAGCGAGCACCAAGGAGCAATTCTTAAGTACTATTGGAGGAATTTCATCTGGAGCAGGAGCCTTATCTACTGAGAGATTCTGCAAAATAGTTTTGACATGTCTGGTGTGGATCTTAAGTGAGGGAATTTCAGGCGAATTAAAATTAAGTACAGGGACATCTTGATTTATTTCATCTAAGGTTGAGTTGGTGGAGAAAATATCCGCAAGAAGGTTAGCTTTACCTCGTGGGTCACTTACAAGATTGCCAGTCGGAGATTTTAATGGTGGAATGGATGAAGCAGTAGTGAAGTTGGATTTGAATGAGTTAAGAGTAGACCAAATTATTTTGTTATCATTTGGATTATTTAGAAGTTTATTTGCCTGCTTGTGGAGAAAGTTTGATTTAGTTAGGTTTAATACAGTTTTGGCATGATTTCTGATGTTTCTAAAGTAATTAAAGGATTCATGTGTTTTTGATCTTGTGTATGCATTGTAGGCTATTGCTTTTTGTTCAGTTACTCTAGCACAATTATGGTCAAACCATTTAGGTGAATTAGATCTTTTACTGTACTTTTGATGAGGAATAAGAGTTTCCATTCCAATTTTTACAAAATCTTGTATGTGGCTCAAGGTGGAGTGTGCATCATTAGAAAAGAAAGAGGCCCAGGGAATATCAATAAAGAAACCTTGAAGACCCTCCCAGTCTGCCCTATCGTAATGCCATTTAGTCACCAAAACAGGTTCAGAGTGGGAAGGTGTGGTAGGTGATAGACAGGTGGCCTGTATCAGAAAATCCAAGCGGGGACCTCACTGTAACATCATAATTTTCTGAATTGGTTGTTAAAAGTAAGTCCAGTAGGTGGGAATTATGATTAGGATTATCTGGTACACGGGTGGGTTGGTTGACTAGTTGAGTGAGATTAAATGAGTCTGCAAATAGCTCACATTCAAGACCAGCATCATCAGTCCTGGCTGAATGAGTGAGCCATTCAACATTATGGACATTAAAATCACCCAACACAGTGATTTCAGAAGAAGCATTTAAGTTGAGGACACTGAGTTGTGAGGACAGAGAATCAAAAAGACTTTGCTCTGGAGGAGTATTTGGGGAACGGTAGATGCAACATATGTATATAAATTGACCAGCAGAAATTAATTTGTATATAGAATAATCAAAATAGGGACAATTGAAACTAGTAACCTCCTCCAGGGCAATTTCAGATTTTGCGAAGCAACATGCACCTCCTTTAGGTCTGGAATTTTGGAGCAGTTGATAACCTGGAAAATTAAATCTAGACGTGTCAGATGTGGATGTTACTTGAGTCTCTGTCAAAAAAAGGAGAGTAGGGGATTCTGCTTGAAGAAATTGGTGTACAGAATTGATGTTAGAGTGAAGTCCCCTTATATTGCTAAAGAAAAAGCTGCACCAACGAGCAGCTTTGGGACGTTGCAATGCTCTTGACACAGTCGCATGATGACGACCGGGAGGGCCCTGTGTCAATGACCCAACCCTGCCGGGGGTGGATATCCGAGGGACCACCAGGTTTGCTCTTAACAATTGTACTGCCATATTTGTTAGGTAAAGGTGTACGGTGTTACATGTATGATATGTAGTGGGAAGAGTAATGTTTTATGGATAGAGGATAGCGATGTAGGGCAATGTCGTGAAGTTGGATGTGTATGTTATATAAAGAGGGTTTTCCTGATACCCCTGATGTGTGAGGCAGAAAGATATGTATCCAGCTACCAAGGCCTGGGAGAGAAAATGGAATTCAGGCTATTCCCTGAGTCTCCCGAAACCTTGGCGGTAGTACTTCCCTGGGCGGGGCTGCCTACCCCTACTACCTACAATATGTTACTAAGAGGGTTTATAGGTATTATATTTACCCATTTGAGTCATATAGGTAGAATATAAACTGAAGAAAATTATCCAATGGTAACCAGAATAGGATGTAAATGACTTGATGGTGGTGAACGGGTTAAGGGGAGATGGGTCGTTTTTCTTGTCCCCTTTCTTCCTCATGTTTATCCCCATTAGTTTTGAGATTTTAAGACCTTTCGTCCCATTTTTGTTTTCAATATTAAGACCTTTCATGCCCTTTAGGTGTCGATTGTTTTTTCTGGCAAACGATAGCAAGCCTGTAATTGTGGGGGGAACCGGCCTTCGGCCGTGACAATTTTCTACCGAAACATGTACAAATTAATCTCGAAGGGGTATCTAATGGACGTTTGTTTTGAGTTTGATGGAGGTCTAGGGAGGAAACTAGAATAATAATAAATACATGCAAAAATCGCCCAAAAAGTAAACCGTCTCCCCTTAATGGTGGTGAACGGGTTAAAAGGAAAACAACTCACGGAAGAGAAATGACTGTAATGTGCAAGGCTGATAATACGTATAATGTTAGTCTGCAAATGGCGCGTTCCGAAAGCGGTGGTTATACTCAGATAGCATAACGTAAAATAGAGCGCTTGGTGTACTGGGGGTAACACACACACACACGCACACACACACACACACACACACACACACACACACACACACACACACACACACACACAAACACACATTTGCTCATTTATGTATTTTTTGTAATTTTTGAAGTTTCCTCCCTAGACCTCCATCATGCCAAAACAAACACCCCCCAAGATAAATTTTTACATTTTTCGATAGCTAAATGTCCCGGCCGAAGGCCGGTTCCTCTTTAATTACAGGCTCGCTATCGCTCGCCAGGAAAAAATCGACACCTATATGACACGAAAAGTCTTAACATTGACAAATAAATGGGACGAAAGGTCTTAAAATCGCCAAAGTAATGGGCCGAATGTCTTAAAATCTGAAAACTAATGTGGCTAAGCATGAGGAAGTACCCCCTACTTCCTCATGCTTAGCCACATTAGTTGTTTCTGGGGGGGACCAGAAAAACGACCCATCTCCCCTTAACGTCAACTTTCGATACCCAACTTTCCTTCTGAAACCATTTTGGCATCTTTTTGCTTTGGTAACGGGCAGCAAACTGAAGATAGATGAACTTAGGCGACATGATTCCTACAACAGCCATAATTCATAAGCTGGCCGACTACAATTACCGATATTAGTTGACGGGAAAAGAACTCGTATAATACTGGCATACGAGTTACGAGCTCTGTCCCCCCCCCCCCCGCCCCCTTTGTCCCTCGGTAATAACAAGTGGCCTAGATCACTGGCCAAAGGTCAGAACCAGGCTCGGTCACGCAGGCCCTTGATAAATAATGAACACACACACACAGACAAACACACACACACGCACACACACACACACAGACATACCCACACACACACACACAGAGCACTTCGGAGGTGAGAGCCGAGATAAGGTCGAGCTCTTGATTGTATAGGTGACCTCAGAAATTCATATCCCGCCTTCACACAAAGAGTTAGGATAAGGTGTTCTTGATTGTACAGTCGAACTCAGAAGTTCATGTCCCTCCTTCACACAGATAGCAAAGATAAGATGCTCTTGATTGTACAGTCGACCTCAGAAATTCATGTCCTGCCTTCACACAGAGAGCTCAGCTAAGGTGTTCTTGATTGTACAGCTGTCCACAAAAAGTCATGTCACACACAGAGTATTTTGGTGTGAGAGCTCAGATAAGGTGTTCTTGATTGTACAGTTGTCCTCCAAAATGTGTGTCCCTCCTTCCCACAAAGAGAACTTTGGAGGTAAGAGCCGAGATAACGGGCTCTTGATTGCACATTTGCCTTCAGAAAATCGAGTCCCGACTTTGCACATGGAACTGCTGAGGTAAGATGCTCTTGATTATACTGTTGAGCTCAGAAATGAATACACCGCCTTCACACAGACAGCTAATATAAAGTGCTCTTGATTGTATAGTTGCCCTCAGAAAGTCATGTCATACAGAGAGTATTTTGGTTTGAGAGCCGGGATAAGGAGCTCTTGGTTGTACAGTCGACCTCAGAAATTCATGTCCCCCTTTCACACAGATAGCAAAGATAAGGTGCTCTTGATTGTACAGCTGTCCTCAAAAAATCATGTCACACAGAGAGTATTTTGGTGTGAGAACTCGGATAAAGTGTTCTTGATCGTACAGTTGTCCTCAGAAATGTGTGTCCCTCCCTCCCACAGAGAGAACTTTGGAGGTAAGAGCAGAGATAACGGGCTCTTGATTGCATAATTATTTGCTTTCAGAAAATCGAGTCCCGACTTTGCACATAGATCTGCTGAGGTAAGGTGCTCTTGATTGTAAAGTTGAACTCAGATATAAGTATCCCGCCTTCACACAGAGAGCTTAGATAGGGTGCTCTTGATTGTATAGTTGCCCTTAGAAATATATATCCCGCCTTCACACACAAATTTCGGAGGTGAGAGCTGAGATATGGTGTCCTTAAATTGTTTAGTTGAGCTCAGACATCCATGCCCCGCCTTCACACTTAGAACTGCCTACGTAAACGCTGAAATAAGGTGCTCTTGATTGTACAAATGTGTTCAGAAAGTCATGCTGTGTTGTGGTTTTAGAGAGGTGACACCGATTTTTGTGGACAAAATTCAAAATGTAACAATACGAATTATCAATAATTAGTTGAATACAGATTAATCACCCTCCGCTTAAGTCTACGAATAAATTATGTATCCCTTGAACTGCTTTACAGATACTGATACGGTAAATGTTCTGATGAACTATAGTTTATTCATCAACTCTGCGTAAGCAGAGTTTGGTAACGCTCCCCCGTATAGTGGGAACCACCGGAAAAAATGTCTGTCGTCGTCGTCGTCATCGATGTAGTCCGTCTGTCCCAAAAATCCTCCTAGACCGTTGGACTGATTTTCACCAAATTTCACACGAACATTTGTTGGGTGAATGAGAACGTCAGTCAAAAAAGATCTATTGAATTTATGCAATAGCTATGATTTTAGGTCCAAAATATGGTTTTACCCCCCCCCCCCCCCAGATAATGATGACAGTAGTGATGATGGTGACAGTATTAATGATGATGGTGAGTAGTAGTGATTATGGTGAAATTTGTAGTGACGATGACAGTAGTAGTGATGATGAGAGTAGTAGTGATGATGGTAAGAGTGATGACTATAATAGTAGTGGTGCTGATGATAGTAATGGTGATAGTGACCAGTGGAGGCGGCACTACATGAGTACCAAAATTCCCTTAAACTTACTACGTCTCTGACAACAAAAAATACGGGAGCAAAATGAAAATGATGAGGTGGACGAAGAGGAACAACGAAATGAAAGACAGGAAATTACAAAGAGCAGAGAAGAGAGACAGAAACATAGCCTAGAACAAATTAAGACCAGATGTAGGGAAGAACTGAAAATGAGAGTTGAGATGGCACAAGACACGGGGGCTTCAAATTGGCTCACATCATTACCAATAAAGGAGAAAGGCTTCAGCTTAAATAAACAAGAATTCAATGATGCCGTAGCCTTGAGGTATGGGTGGCCAGTTTCGAACCTGCCGCTGAAATGTGCATGCGGTGAAATAAACAACCCAGACCACTGTATGACCTGTAAGAAAGGAGGATTCATCTGTATCCGGCAGTAAACACTCACCTTATAATTATGTAGATCAGACAAATAATTGTTTAGCATAAATGAATATAGAGAAGGAAGACACAAATAACTAATATAAACAAGATCCGATTACATAATAGCGTTCTCTATTTATAAGAAATACGCATCAATTTAATCTGAACTATTAAACTGTCTTGAGAGCGTAATGCTTAGTGTGCGGAATTTCGGTGTGAGTATCCTAGGCTCGAGTCCTTGGAGTAACACATGTATTAATTAATTTAATTGATTTCATTATTTAGGTGTATTTGTAAATTAATTCGTGGGTTAGTGAAAACAAATATGAATTGATTGATGAGCAGTGGAAAGGTACTCTGAGGAATTTAATTTTATTTTTTCACCAACCAACTTCACTTCTAAACTTAATTAATGAAATCAACAAATACATGTGGCACTCCAAGGACTCGGACCTAGGACACTCACACCAAAATTCCGCGCAATTATGTATTACGCTATCAAGACAGTTATCAGAGAGAGGTGGTTCGAGGTATATACTAATTTTGAAAAGCAGAAGTTCTATACTAAGAAGGAGTGATTATTCTGTAATGGGCGCTGACAGACGCTGTAGTACCACGGTCAAAGATGTGAAAAGGTGGCACAATAGATGCTATAGTCTCTTCAATATAATTTTATATTAAATCAAAACCCTGACCCCCAACCTCTTGTAACTAAATGGCTAGAGGAAATCGGTTGTAATTTTTCACACGCATTTCCTGGTGGATTTGTCTTTAATGGTAGAAATGCCAATTCGTTTGCTTGGTAGCCTTGGTCGGTACTTAGGGGAGACCACCTTATATAGATTCGAGTGGATGGGACTTGTCAGCCTTGGTCGGCAACCTGTCTAGGGGAGCAAACCATATACAAATCCGTACTGCTTACCTAAAGGTGAATCAGGTTAGTGGATGGACTAGCCTCACACCACTGTAGACAAATAGTGCTAAAAATATACATAACAGGCTTCGGAGTCGAACGGACCCTATATTAAGTGGTCAATCCTTTAAGCCCTTCAGTAACCTGGCACTAGTTGTCCTACTCATAGGGGATAGGTCAGCTATAAGTAAAGATAAATCACCTACTTATAATAAAGTAGACGTGCCGTTTTGCCCAAAATCAAAAGGGCATACTCAATTCTGCGATGGGTTACCATCATCACTACTAGTCACTATCACCATTTTTTTTGTATTAAGGTGACAGTTACAATGTGGTGTACAATCTATCTTATTCTAGTTACATTGTAGTTTATCTTATTGTACCAGTACCTCCCTACAATCAACCTAGTTGTTCCCCAATTCGTCCCTCCGCCACGACCATTTCAAAGTCCAAGTCTCTCACTCTTGTCCTCTGTAGCGGGGAGGACCTTGTACCCCTGAGACATTGGAGTGCAGACCTGAGAAGAGAGAAAGAGAGCCGGCATCTCATCCAAGTTATGACTTGGCTTCTATGCTGGCGCTTTTTCTCCGATATTTGTTCAGCTAATCTGGCATAGAAGACACTTGCAGAAGGTCCCATACCTCCCGACGATGAGAAGACCAGAGGAGTAAAGCTTCCTTGATCCCTGTTCAAAATTCTTTCTTCATAAGCGCGTTTTTTCTCACTTTCGTTTCTCAAGTATGCCGCCTTGTGTCCTCGCTCAGCTCACGTATGTTTGTGCTCTTGGGTTGAAGATTCTGATGTCGAAAAAAGCCTGTTGTCCCCTCGTCCAAAAACCTCGAGCACTTACGTCCACTCTTGCTTCATTCTATTTCATTGCTAACCTATTCAAAGTATACGTGATATTGACCAGAGTTCCCGAAGGATAATAAAATCGTCCTGAAAATGGTCTAGTATTGCTTATAAAGTACTTGTTCTTGAATGATAATAACATGTTTTGAATTGTTCTAAGGAGAAGACGAAAAACTAAGTAAATTATAGACTTTTGACACGACTAGATCTAAAAGTGCCTAATCATTTTCGCCAGGTGGAAGCTAAGCTACAAACAACGGGAGATGAGTAATATTTAAGGGGAAACAGACCGTTTTTCTGGATCCCCTTCTCCCTCATGTTTAGCCCAACTAGTTTTGAGATTTTAAGACGTTGGTTCCATTAGTTTGGGGATTTTATGACCTTTCACCCCATTTCTTTGTCAATATTAGGACCCTTCGTGCCATTTAGGTGTCGATTTTTTTCCTGGCGAGCCCAAGCGAGCCTGTAATTTTAGGAGGAATCGGCCTATGGCCCGGACTTTTTTCTACCGAAAAATTTACAAATTTAAGTTAAAGGGGGTCTAGGGGGTGTTTTTCTAACCTTGATGGAGGTCTAGGGAGGAAAGTAAAACAAAATATGAATAAATGAATTAATAGACCAAACAAACAGCCACTGTCCCCTTCAGTCAATTATGGACTTTTGAGACGAGATCTCGAAGTGCCTAAATATTATCACCAGGTGGAAACTAAATGAAAAGACAAATTAATAAATATAAATTATAATAGAAATAACAAAAACAGTATAGTATTGAAATAGCTAATAAAAAAGGAGGACAAGATGATCAGCCTCACCCCTCACCCGCTTCACGGCTGATGGAGCAACCGTGCAATTGTGATTGATAGCTTAATTACGGATTAATGAACCCTTAATTGCTGTTTAATTATCGCCAAAGGTGAGTAATTGGCGGCCATTTATATAAGGCAGCAGTGTAATGGGTTTCTGTGCACCCCCATTTAACCAGGTATTTATCATTTGTTTATTTTGGAGGTAGGAGTGCTGGAGGCTGACGTGGTGATGGTGGTGGTGGTGGGGATGGTTGAGCTGGCTGTGGTGGTGGTGGTGCTGGTGGAGCTCGTTGTGGTGGTGGTGCTGGTTATAGTGTTGGGGCTGATGGTGGTGGTTGTTGAGGTAATAGTGGCGGAGATTGAACTGGTTGTGGTGATGGTGGTGGGGTATATGATAATAGTTGTGTTGGTGGAGGTCGTTGCGGTGATGGTGGTGTTAGGATTTTTGGTGATATTGGTAGTGGTAGTGATAGTGGTTTCTGGTGGTAATGATGATCGTAGAGTTATAAGAGTAATGATATGATGCTGGGGTTATGTGGTTGGTGAGGAGGGGGTGATGGTGATGTTGGTGGTGTTGATTAAGGTTGTGATAATGGTAGTAGAGGTGTTAACATAATAGTGGTGGCAGTAATGGAGTTGGTGGTGGTGATGTTGGTGTTGGCTATGTTGGGGATCCTAGTTGTTCTGGTGATGATTAGAGACACCATAGGTATAGAATAACGTTCATAGGGTCTCTACTGTATTGTTGGTTTTGACGGTAAATTGAATCCCTATGCAACTAGTTTCTCGATAAATAATGGACAAATGTGAAAGTACTATGTCTCTGAATTATATATATATATTTTGTTTTCTTTCTATGTGAGTGAGGGGGACAAAAGGCAGAACTGCCTATATCAAATACATCCCCCAGACTTGAGAGTGCGACAGGGCCAAAATCAAGGGACGTTCGAGCCAAAATGCCTGGTTGTCATAATTATCATCATATTCCGCTACAAAATCTTCATAATAGCGGAGTAAGCAAGATAAGAAAACATGACAATTTACCGTCAGCTGAAGCGAAACCGACTATAGTGATGGTGGAAGGGATGTTGGTGTTTGTTTTGGTGATGATCCTGGTAGTTCAGGTGATGGTGGTAGTGATTGTGATGACGATATTAGTGGTAGTGTTAAACCGGTGTTACACGAGGTCTTTTTCCGTTAATGTTTACTAACAATTGTAATTCGACAGCTTTAAAATCTCAGTTACACCAGAATTCTGCCACGTAACATAATATACCTCCAGTCTTATTGCCGATGCCAATGTGAAAAAAGCCTTGTAATGTCACATGAAAAAACTTGCTCATCGAAAATTGCCGAAAGAAACGCTCGTGTGACACTGGCTTTACGGTTTGTGATCATACTGAAGGTGATTAAAGTTGTAGTAGCAGAGGTGGGGTTAATGATGATAGTGAAGGTAATTGTGGTGGTGGTGTTAGATAGTGATGACTGTGGTGTTGGTGGGGGTAGTAGTATTAGTGGTGTTGAATGTTGTGGTGGTGCTGTAAATGGTGGACGTGATTGGGATTGGTAGGGAGGATCAACACGAAATTCTGGAAGTGGGATTCCCAGTCCCAACCTCCAGGTGCTATATGTGCGACAACAGTGACGGGTGATGGGGTCGCCACATCCCTACGCCTATAAATTGCATCGTCAAAATATCGAAGTATCATTGATCCTTTGTATAGTAACTGCACCAAGAAGCGAAACAGATGTTCGTCTATTCGGGCTTTTTAAGTTGGTGTATACCAGAATACATTGGAAGTGTAAAATAAAAGGCAGCATGATAATCACTATACAGTAAATTGACTGAAGGATTAAATGGATATACAAACAGGTAGATAGATAGATAAGTTGATAAATTACAGATAAATAGAAAACATATGGATGAGCAAGTAGATAGACGAATGAACAAGCAGTTAACATTTGTTTTCTACATGCATGAAGGAGACAAACAGTAAAGCTGCCTGCAACAAGTGTCTCCCTCAAAGTTAATAGAATGATGGTTGCTCTTTTAAACCTTTTCTCTCTCTCTCTCTCTCTCGCTCTTTTATTTTGATTTGTTTATTTAATTTGTATTTTGTTTGTAATAGACAGAAGTGTGGTGTACTTGTTTAGTAAGGAAGGTGAATTACTGGCTCCATATTTTGAGTGGAGCGTGCCGTCTGCCGCTTAGGTAATGACTGACGGCCGGAGGGGTGTTCATCTTTTTTACCTCTACTCTGGAATAAGTACCGATGCGCCTCTCTCTCTCTCTCTCTCTCTCTCTCTCTCTCTCTCTCTCTCTCTCTCTCTCTCTCTCTCTCTCTCTCTCTCTCTCTCTCTCTCTCTTTATAGTTTATGAGCCACGATCCGTATACTCATAGCTGGCATAAGGTAACCCTCCGAAGATTATGGCGCAATTTGACAGTTTATTCTGGCTATCATAAGAGGACTTTAGGCAGTTTAGGAAGGATCTTGGAAAATCATATGGGTAAAGACTATCTCAATTAACCCTCTGACTTCCATATACTCTTCCTAAGCTGAATACAATCGTCTAATAATAATAAAAAAGCATAAACAGAAATGCGTATTCGGGTCTTCAAAGGGTTAAGTAAAGTGAGAGAAGAAACAAACCAATGATTTAACACCTTTATCACAACGTCATGGCTTACTCATAACCTTAAGGGGAGGTTTCTAGTGTGTGTCTTAGACCTCCATCAAGCTTAAAATTACACCCCCTAGACCCTCTTTCAAGATAAAAATGTAAATTTTTCGGTAGAAAAATGTCCCGGCCGGAGGCCGATTCCTCTTAAGTTCCAGGCTCGCTATCGCTCGCCAGGAAAAATTCGACACCTAAATGGCACAAAAGGTCTTAAAATTTACAGAAATGGGGCGAAAGTTCTTAAAATTGTCAAAATAATGGGGCAAACGTCTTAAAATCTCAAAAGCAATGGGGCTAAACATGAGGAAGAAGGAAGTTCGAAAAAAAATCCCTCAAGTGGAAACCTCCCCAATATAGTTGTGCATTATTATTATTAGTAGTAGTAGTCTCTCTCTCTCTTCCCTCTCCACCAAATCTCGCCTCTCCCTTCACTATCTCCCCTCTCCCCACTTCAAATCTTCTCCTCTCCCCTCTCTTCCACCCCACCTGCCATAAATTGTCTCTTCTCATAACTTCTCTCCCCACCTTTCCTATTCGCTATCTCCCTTCTCCCCATGCTTCACCACTTCAAATCTCCTCCTCTCCCCTCTCTTCCACCCCAGCTGGCATAAATTGTCTCTCCTCATAACTCCTTTCCCCACCTTTACTATCCTCGTGTCTCCCTTCGCTATCTCCCTTCTCCCCACGCTTCGCCACTTCAAATCATCTCCTCTCCCCTCTCTTCCACCCCACCTGCCATAAATGATCTCTCCTCATAACTCCTCTCCCCACTTTTCCTATTCTCGTGTCTCCCCTCGCTATCTCTCTTCTCCCCACGCTTCACCACTTCAAATGTCCTCCTCTCCCCTCTCTCTTCCATCCCACCTGCCATAACCTACCTTTCCTCCCCTCATAACTTCTCTCTCCCCACCCGTCTTCACTCCCATGCTTCTCACCCCTGAGGCGTGTTGTTTGTGCTGCCCTGGCCTCTAATCTGCGCCCTTCATTACCTCTTCCCTCACGTCCTACTTTTTTATTTAGTATTATAGTATTTTTGTTTCAACCTGGGGAAGTTTTATTATCTCACAACAACAACAACAACAATAACAATAACAAAAACAACAACAATAACAACAGCAAAAACAACAACAACAAAACTCCTCTTGATATATTTCCCCCATCCCTTCCTGTTTCATGCCATTCATCTTCATTGGCCAGGCTTTATCGTTGGCGGCGCCCCTTTCTCTCCTCTTCCGCCTGTCGCATTTCCATAGGGTTTTCACACCACTCTCCCGCTTATTTTACCGGGGACCTCTTCTTTATACCTGCCGCGGGTCTCTCTCTCTCTTGCTCTCTCGCTCTCGCTCTCTCTCTCTCTCTCTCTCTCTCTCTCTCTCTCTCTCTCTCTCTCTCTCTCTCTCTCTCTCTCTCTCTCTCTCTCTCTCTCTCTCTCTCTCTCTCTCTCTCTCTCCAAGCAGGCCTGTGTAGTGGAGGTCTTGCCTGGGCTAATTTCCGCGGCGGTGTTTTTTCTTCTCCCGACCATCCATCTGCATTCAGAAGGAGCGGCAAAACATAATAACAGCCAACCTCCCCCGCGAGAACGTGAAAAATATGGTTGTTTTCTAATGCACACCTACACGGGGATATCTTGATCCTGGTCTCTTTGAAGTGCCTCTCCGGGAAAATTAGTTATATATGGACTTTGGGCGTTCGTTCGGCCCGAGTGGTTGTTGCGAGAGGGAGACGGAGTGCTCGTTCGTGAGAGACTTAGTGGAATGTTGCTTCTCCGTGAAAGGTAAAAATCTTAAGCCGGTATCTCACGAGAGCTTTTATAGTCAACATTCGATGATCAAAATTTTTCTGGCACCATTTCTGGAGTATTTGGCACTGGTATCGGAAACTAGACTGATGGTAGATGAATTTAGATGACAGACAAAATATATATGTTGAGCTAATAAGCTGCTAGACCAGTGTTGAGGATAAATGTTGAAGGAAAAAGCGCTCGTGTGATACCGGCTTCAGTCACTCAAGGGCTCTCGTGCGGGTGAAAAACTGGGACGACTTCTGTCAACGATTACTGCAATATAGAGAAATAACATACGTTTTACTAATAAGAGTTGTAATACATATGTTGTAAGAAATATTGGGAAATGCATTGTTCTATATGGTTCATGTGATAAAGAAGCCCGCACCAGTCATGTGCCAGAAAATTACAAGGTTTTCTGATGGACTCGTAACAGATACAAAGGAAGGTATTGCATTAATCTATAGTTGACTCAATTCACTGGATTAACAAGAATCCTCCATTGTAAACCCCAATCGATAATTTATAGGTTATTTTACCATGCATGTTATCTGTTATTAAGGGTATATTTATAGATTACGCTATTACAATCTCTGTTAAATTGTAGTTCGTTAGAGATTACGTGATTAATCTATTTGTCTGTTGTTTGCAAAGAAAATATAATTATCATGAAAGGTAACTACTATAGTCTATTCGCTGTAAGTAGGCGATACATTATTACCCATATTCTCTGTAACTCAAAAAGGGCTAGAACAAATTAGCTATACATTTCAACATCTATTCCTTGACTGACTCTTCCCAAATGGTAGAAATATTAGCTCGATTACTCTAGTTGTCATCATTTCTCGCCTACACACAGCGAATAGACTATAGTGAGATTTCCTTTATCGAATATGAGTGATGATATAATGCATTATGGATACTATATATCACAGTTAATTTGTTTTTCTTATCAAGGTAATGTCTAATGGAATTCCCTAACAAAGGCAGTGTGTTTGGTGTTTTTGGCATTAATCCTTTCTTTACCGGTGACATCTCATTCATTATATTCTTGCTACCCTTAGACGATTTTATTCAGATTAAAAAGGGCTTCCTGCAACTAACAGGCTTCAAACTATTTCACTTAACCTTTTTATCTACCATAGACCCTTTTTATAGCTAGAATAAAATTGAAAAGATGTCGCCTGTACAGAAGGGCTTAAAAGTACATAAAAACATAATTTACTAGTTATTCTAATACTCTTATTAACCCCTTCAGACTCATATGACGCAGAGGTTGCCAGATTAGCAATAAGAAATAGAGTCTCTCACTCTTATAATTACCTCTCCAAAATTAGTTTTCTGCCCACAGCTAACTCAAAGACAACTGCCGAGGTTGAAGTAACTAAACTAAAGGTTTCTAAATACCCCTGATGGTAACAAAGGCTTTAAAGTAGGCCTATCCCTAATAGGCTAAAAATCGCGTCATATGTCGGAGAGGGTTAAGGGGAGTCACCTGCTTTTTTTGTCTTTCTCTCCTTTTCTCTCTTTCCCTGGCTTGTATGCATTCGGCCCCATTCAGCCAACTGTTTTAAGACGTTTATCCCCATCCAGGTGTCGATTTTTTCCTGGCGAGCGATAGCGAGCCAGCATTGTATGGAGAAATACGCCTTCGCCGGAAACATTTTTCTATCGAAAAATTTACAAATTTAACTAGCTGCAAAAACAAAAATATATATATTCTGGCTCGCCAAGAAAATATTGACACCTGGATGGGGATAAGCGTTTAAAAACAGTACGCTGAATGGGGCCGAATGGATACAAGCCAAAGAGAGAGGGAGAGAAAGAGAAAAAAGCGAGGTAGGCCCCCTTAACTCGTTGCTATACCCTGTTCCAAAAGAGTAGTACAAAACTCTTGAACTTTAACCTCTATAACTCACGTACGGCTGGAGTAATCGAGCTAATATTTGTATCATGTGGGAAGGGTCAGTCAGGGAATAGGTGGGATAAATTACAACCCATTTGCTCTAGCCCTTTTTGAGTTTTAGAGGTTAGGGTTCATTATTTCTGACCTACCCATTTAAAACAGGGTATAGTCAATTAGTTACGATTTATTAAGGGAGCCCACCTCGTTTTTTTTCTCTTTCTCTCCCTCTCTCTTTGGCTTGTATCCATTTGGCCCAATTCAGCCTACTGTTTTAAGACGTTTACCCTCATCCAGGTGTCAATATTTTATTGGCGAGCGGTAGCGGGTCAGCATATATACAGTATATATATATTTTTTTTACAGCAAGCTAAATTTGTAAATTTTTCAATAGAAAAATGTCTCCGGCAAAGCCGGATTTCTCCATACAATGCTGGCTCGCTATCGCTCGCCAGGAAGAAATCGACACCTGGATGGGGATAAACGTCTTAAAACAGTTGGGTGAATGGGGCCGAATGGATACAAGCCAGGGAAAGAGAGAAAAGGAGAGAAAGATAAGAAAAAACCGGTGATCTGTCTCTTGTACATTTATTGTTTGTCTTTATTGCATCACGAAGCTTTACCTTTGTTTCGTAGTAATTGACCACTTGCGAGTTTCGTTCTATAAGGAAGTTGGAGCTGTAAACAATGATAATTAACAGAATTTACAGCTAAAATACGGTTGTAGTACATATTATATAAATACATAAAATCCAATTCAACTTACCATTTATCCATCAGAAACCTACATTATTATTGCACTTCAATTTAATATCGATGTTTACGGCTCCAACTTCCTCATATCCTGAAACTCACAAGTGGTCAATTGCTTATAAATTGGTAAGTATTGGATAGGTTCAACTTAGTAGTGTGATTGACCATTGCATTGCCTCAGAATGCTATAAAATATATTTTGGTATGCAATTATTAGCGTTCACGATTGTACGCCGCAAACCACTAATGATATTTCATAATTTTAAAGGTGTTCCAGATTGTATCTAATCTTCTCGTTGACGTTTTACCTAGTAATTTATATTCTGAGCTTCGTTTATGGTTTAATATCCCTTTCAAGATCCAATTTCTGGTTATTATTAGACAATTTTATTCAGATTAGGAAGGGTATATGGAAGCCAGAAGGTTAATTGAGATAGGCTGTACCCCTATAAATCGCAGAGATACTTCTTAAACTGTATTGTTTGTCAAAATGCGTCACAGTCTTCAAAAGGTTAATGTTATTATGGGTGTCCGTGCCTTAAAATATACATATTGGTATGATACGTAATTACTTCACTTCATGAAACAGTACGATTAACACGAATTGTTCACAAATGTTAAGGGGGGTGCCCTCTCTCTCTCTCTGGCTTGTATACATTTGGCTCCATTCAACCTACTGTTTTAAGATATTTATCCACATCGAGGTGTCGATGTTTTCCTGGCGAGCGTTAGCGAGCGAGCATTGTATGAAGAAATCCGGCTTAGCCGGAGACATTTTTCTATCGAAACATTTACAAATTTAGCCTGCTGTCAAAAACGTATTTAATAATATGCTGGCTCGCTACTGCTCGCCAGGAAAATATTGACACCTGGATGGGGATAAATGTCTTAAAACAGTAGGCTTAATGAGGCCGAATAGATACAACACAGAGAGAGAGAGATAAAAAAACGAGGTGGGCTCCCTTAAAGTAGTAGTGTTTGCAACTTAAGGGGAAGTATTATTTTTGTCTGGACCCCTTCTCCTTCATGGTTAGCCCAAATAGTTATGAAATTTTAAGACGTTCGCCCCATTTGTTTGGCGATATTAAGACCTTTCGCTCTTTCTAGATATAATTATTTTGTCTGGCAAGTGATTGCGACCCTGTAATTTAGGAGGAACCAACATTCAGCCGGGACATTTTTCTACCGAAACATATACTATTTGTTCTCGAAGGGGAGTCTTGGGGGTATTTTTTAAAGGGGTGTCACCGGGTTTTATTTGTTGTCTCTCCTTTTCTCTTGTTCCCTGGCTTGTATCCATTCGGCCCCATTCATCCAACTGTTTTAAGACGTTTATCCCCATCCAGTTGTCGATTTCTTCCTGGCGAGCGTGAGCCCCCTTAAGGAACAAGACCCAATCATTCAAAGTATTTTCGGCACCTTAACACCTGCTGATCGTCGTATTTTTAATTCCGACATCTTTATTTTAATGCCATTAATATATATATATAGCTGTATATATATATATATATATATATATATATATATATATATATATATATATATATATATATATATATATATATATATATATATATAGAGAGAGAGAGAGAGAGAGAGAAATATATATATATATATATGTGTGTGTATATAAATATATAATAAATAAATAAATATAATTAATACCAACATAACAGAATGATGTGCAATGAAGTTGTGTACGTCAAACATCGAATGTCATATCTTCGTAACATAGAAAGTAGGAGTATTTGCCTTCATATCAAACTGGCTTGATGAACACATGTGAACTGCTGACAGGCAACATTCCTTGCTTCGTTTACTTACTGGTATGTATGGCTGACCGCACTTAACTTGTGCTGGAGGGCCCCAGGTTCGCTCCCCGGCAGGAGCCCCTTTGGTTTATTGACCTACTGGCGTGGATTTCCATACCCTTAGATGCATTGGCGGACATTAGAGGTGCGGTTTATCAGTGTCGCAGGTACTAATGTATAATTATGCTAGCACCTGATCAACATGGGCGAGCTGATTACACTAGTAACACACTGCATTCACATCCACAGACACTTCAAGGTGCAGTAACATACAACACGCCCTTCATACATTACACAACCTTACCAAACCGGACTAAGCCACCGTGGTGAGGTGCAAAGGCTGTCATCGTCCCCTTGGGGATTGGCCGGTCCTGCCGTGGATCATATAAGGATGATGATGATGATGATGATGATAATGATGGCTGACCAGTGGTGGTAAGAAACATAATTATATAATGTATCTGGCTGTCAGGTGTGTGTGATAGGAACCGGTTAACCCATAGTAGTTATCTGGTCTATAAAGTATACATAGTTGTGCCTGCAAACCATTAGTAAAGTCAGGTGCGAGTGTGATAGGTGAATTACTCTCAGGTATGTAGTTTTTATATTAATTTTTCTTAGCCCACTCTATTGGAATATTGTTATCATGTTATTCAAGGTCTTTCCAGACTAATTTATTCAACTTAACTCCTTCTGTATCGGTGACGTGTTTTCAATTTTATTCTAGCTATATTAATACTATTTTGTACAGTTTAAAAAGGATCTGTGGCAGTATAAAGGGTTGCGTGAGATAGTTTGACGCCTGGAAATTGCTGGAGGCCCTTATATAGCTGAACAAAATCGTCTAATAGCAGCCACAATAAAGTTAAAATGAGTTGTCTGTAATGAAGGGGTTAAGAGGGACGTGTGAATATTAAATGTTTATCATCAATTTCAGCTATACATTTGACTACGAAAAATCACCCCTAAGTTAAATCTAATTGACAGGAGATAGCTAGACTAAAATAGTAAACATGCCATCTGATTCAATGAGTTATATGTGTACTTGTGGCCACTAAATAAAACTCCAACATTTATAAATCGAAGAGTATAATATTTGTTGTAGTAATACTATTATTTATTTATTACATTTTATATAATTTGAGGTTCTTTTTCTATGTGAGTGATGGAAGCAAAAGGCAGAACTGCCCGCAGCGAGTGTCTCCCCCATAGTTTAAAGAGTGACAGGGCCTAAATCAAGGGACGTTCGAGCCAAAATGCCTGGACACACGGAGTTTCCCCAAAAGGGAAAGACTGATTCTGGGAGAGAGTTCCAGAGCTCCGCTGTTGAATAGAAGAAAGTTTGAGAGTAACTTTTCACTCTTGGGTTGGAGAGTTGCACAGAGTAGGGGTGGGATTGTATTGCAAGACGGGTACCACGTGCCCTACGTAGTGATTTATTTTATGTTCTTATGTTCATTATGGGTTTTTTATCTGTTTGTATTTATCTATAAATATTTTTAGATATTTTTTTTGTTTTGGTATTTGTTTGTATTTATTTATTTATTTTATTGTATTTACTTGTATATGCCTCCTAAAAAATAAGTCTATAAATGGACAAAATAATATGAAGACAGACGACCTCAAATACTGACGGAATTAATAACTATCAAACAATATCTCTTTGAAAACCATAAATATAACACAAACGTTCAGTGAATGGAAGGGACACTAATAACTCTTTATTTGCCGAGACGTCTTTTTAGTTTTATTCTAGCTATATTTATAAGATTGTGTGCAGTTTAAGAAGGATCTGTGGTAGTACAATGGGCTAAGTGAGATAGTTCGAAGCTTATTAATGTATGTAGGCCCTTTATTAGCTGAACAAAAGCGTCTAACAATAGCCAGAATAAAGTTAAAAGGGCGTCATTGGTACTGAAGGGGTTAATAACTAAGAACACTAGCGTGTGTGATCATTTATCTATAATAAATCACGTGATAATATTTACCTGTTTATTAATCTCACATTAGCATTCATGAAGTAATAGGTATGTCATTATTACATTATCTATAGTCCACTGGCCTATAGTTTGTTCGCTGTAAGTAGGCGAAAAATCATGACCTCTAACCTCTGTAACTCAAAAAGGGCTAGAGCAAATTGGCTGTAAATCTCCACATCTATTCCTTGACTGACTCTTCCCAAATGGTAACAAATATTAGCTCAGTTACTATAGTTTTTATGATATATAAAGGTTAGGAGTTACGATTTCTGGCCTAACTAGAATGAACAGACTGTAGGAGTGCTTGTTCATATGAAATAATGACAGAACTATTTTCCCCGCAAGTAAATCAAAACAAATTTTCAGTAATGTAAGCGAATCATCCGTATCTCTCCCAGCCAAACAAAAGAAAAGGCCGGAGAGAAAAAGCTGTGCCATAAACTATATAGGCAATTTTCATACAAGCGTGCAAAAAGTTCGAGAACGCCGCGCCCCAGGTGGAATCTCCCCCCCCCCCCCCCCCCCCTCCCCCATCGCTTGCCTGGGCTTCGTGTTTCAAGGCATTTTGATCGTGATTATAAATTCAAGCCGGCGAGAAACAAGAGCGCCCTTCCATCCCCCACGCCCAATTTCTCTCGATCTTCATACCCATTCCTGGGGGAGTTGCTCAAATACGACTTCTAATCAGGCGGATATTGATGTTTGTAATCTCTCACTTTAACAAAATTTATGAGGCTTTGTTCCCCCGGCCTCCCGCGCAACCCCACAACTCATCCTCTCCTTTATCAGCGCGTATCTCGCCTTATCTCCCACTCTCGGACGTATCATGTGATGGCGTGATCGCTATAATCTTTATTCCCGGGCTGGTCGGGTCCCCCACTCAACCCCACTCATCATCTTCCGTACCCCCCCAATCCTCGTACCCTTACCCTGGTCCCTCTCCCCTGCCTCCCTGCCCTCTACCTCTGCCTCCTCCAGGTTACCTTCTCCCTATTGCACCCCTGCCAAAACTCCGCCCAAAACCGTAGAGCTGCGTGTACCACAGACTCTTATCCATCAACCATTATAACGCCTTTCGCACCAAAACAAACACCTTATTACACCCTCGTCCGATCTCCTGGAAAATTCTTAATGAGGTTACGAGGGAAATGTTATCCACATATTTACAGTTAGAGACGTAACCAAGCCTTTCGTTTTCTCCCCGAGGTTGGTTCCCAAGAATATGGTCTTCAAAATATCTGCAAGTTCGGTCGCGGGTGAGATGCAGAGCCGATGATCCGAACAAATCGCGCACGTATCCGAACACAAGGCTCCGCCCACCGGCCGGTAATCACGATGCCATCACTCTGCATTTAATGTGCTGATGGAGTCGCTATAGCTCATGCATGCGCTGCAATTTGCCCACATATTACCCGCCATCACCTACGGCGCCGGCCCACAAGATCATAAGAGAGGCTACGGAACGGACAGCTCGGCCAACCTGGGCCAGATCGCCTTCCAACATTTTTACAGCGAGTTTTTCACATCCGAGTGCTTGGGTGATTTTCTTGGGGCACAGTTTTTCCACTCGCGTTGTATTTGTGTTTCCCAGTTCCAACGTCTTGTTTTTCTGATAATTGATATAAGGTGGTTTGACATGTTCATAGTAAACTGATAATAGTTTTTACTAGACATGTGGTATTTTCTACGAGCCACAATATTGCAAACATTATGTATCTGATAAAGATGCCTGCTCTTTTCCAAATCAAAAGCATTGATTCAATATTTGTTATTATGTTTTTTTCCACCAACCAACTTCACCTCTAAACTCAATTAATGAAATCAACAAATACAGTACATGTGGCACTCCAAGGACTCGAACCTAGGATACTCACATCGAAATTCCGCGCACTTTGCATTACGCTATCAAGACAGTTATAATTTATAATTTCAACTTGAGCAGTTTTCAATCTGTTAGTATAGTTCATCAAAATAAATATACCAAAATGACAGTTGCACTTGATGTAATATTATATTACCATGAACTCTGCTCCTAATATATAGAAATATAGATGATATGCAATTATTTACTATTGCTGCAGAGACCACATTAACCGAACTAAACTGAACTTTTGATTACAATTAACACAATGTGTCCAATAATAAACAAGCCAATCAGTGCATTTTTTGTTTGTTTTAGGTCTGTCAATATAGCCTAGCCAAAGAAGAAGAAATACAGGAATATTTATCAAACCTCCCAGTAATTTGAGTTCAACCTTATGAGGATTATAAGCGTTTTTTACATTTTATGTTGGCTGTCATTAGATTTCATTCAAACTTGGCATAGCTAGGGTGTTAATTGGTATTGTTTTTACACCTCCGATTCCTAGATATATTTCGTAAATTGCATTAGAGAGTCTATTTATAGCCAGATTAAACCGTCAAAATACGTCATAATCCTCAAGGGGTTAATTGAAGAGAACAACATACCATGCATAACAAATCCTTCACTAAATAACCCTATCAGGCAACAAAAATTCCTTCAGGTCTACCCACTAAAGAGACACGTAAATCACAATTCCCACTAGCCAAGTTAACAGAGAAGCGATTATACCCTGTCCGTATTAACTTAGCGATAAATTGCCTTTAACCCCTTTAGCACCATGACGTCTTTTTACCTTTGATTCTGGCAAAAATGTGATGATCTTATGTAATTTTAAGATGAACCTATGTTACTAAGAGGGTTAATTGAGATCGTATTTACCAATATGAGTGGTGTTGGTAGATTATAAACTAAAGAAAATCGTCTAATGGTATCCAGAAAATGATGAATATTGCGTAATGAGAGTGAAGGGGATAATATGTTTACTGATGTGTGATTTGATTTTAATAATTGAATGCACACCTAATTGTGAAACTTACCATAGGCGTCGAGAGAGAGAGATAGAGAAAGAACGAGAGAGAGAGAGAGAGTGTGTGTGTGTATGTGAGAGTGAGAGTGAGTGAGTTAGGAGGAGGTGGTATATGGGACTGGATGACGCACCGGATACAGACATAAGCACTTGTGAAGGAGTCGGGAAAAAACTTAACCCCTTGAGGATTATGACGCGTTTTAGCCGTTTATTTTGGCTAGCATTAGACGATTTGATGCAGTTTAGGAAGGATCTCTAGGAATCTAAGGGGTCAAACCAACTCAATTATGCATCTAGACTCCCACAGATCCTTCCTAAGCTGAATACAATCGTCCAGTGATAGCCAAATTACCCGACTACAAACTATCATAATCCTCAAGTGGTTAACTAAGGTCTTGTTGCGGATGTGTATAGCTTAGTCTGGGTAATTATTAGTTCAAATGGCAATACATGAGCATTTGATCGAAAGTGTATTGCCAATTATTATTATTATTTGTTTATATCATCTCTGTTCTGTGTACCACTTCACCCAGGCAAACAGTTTTTAATAATGATATGAAGCAGGGATATAGTACCAACTTATCTCTGCCTTAATGAGTAAGGAAATCAGTTGGATTTGGATGAAATATCTCTAGCCAAACACAATAGGGCCCACACTGTAAGATTAGTGCGTGCAATGCAGAACCCATACACAATACACAAAACTAATACATATACTATGTATTAGTACCAGTTTTGCTACAGTCAATGTGTACCAGTTTTGCTACAGTCAATGTGTACCAGTTTTTCTACAGCCAATGTGTACCAGTTTTGTAACAGTCAATGTGTACCAGTTTTGCTGCAGTCAATGTGTACCAGTTTTGTGACAATCAATGTGTACCAGTTTTGTGACAATCAATGTGTACCAGTTTTGTGACAGTAAATGTGTACCAGTTTTGTGACGGTCAATGTGTACCAGTTTTGCTACAGTCAATGTGTACCAGTTTTGCTACAGTCAATGTGTACCAGTTTTGTGACAATAAATGGGTACCAGTTTTGTGACATTCAATGTGTTCCAGTTTTGTGACAGTCTATGTATACCAGTTTTGCTACAGTCAATGTGTACCAGTTTTGTGACAATCAATGTGTACCAGTTTTGTGACAGTCAATGTGTACCAGTTTTGCTACAGTCAATGTGTACCAGTTTTGTGACAGTAAATGTGTACCAGTTTTGTGACAGTCAATGTGTACCAGTTATGTTTACAGTCAATGTGTACCAGTTTTGTGATAGTCAATGTGTACCAGTTCTGTGACAGTCAATGTGTACCCGTTTTGTGACAGTTAATGTGTACCAGTTTTATGACAGTTAATGTGTGCCAGTTTTATGACAGTTAATGTATACCAGTTTTGTGCCAGTCAATGATTACCAGTTTTGCTACAGTTTATATTATTATTATATTACGCACACATATATTACAACGCGAGCGGATTATAGAACCCCTAACAATACTACGACCACTTCAACCACTACTACCAACATCACTACCACCCCCACTACCACTACCACTACCATCCCCACCACCACCAACAACAATACTACCATCAACAACACCACCATCACACTACTACCACTAACACCACCACCAACACCATCACCACCACCGTCACCACCACCTTCATGACCACCACCATAAACAAAACCACCACCACTACTACCACAACCACCACCAACTCCACTACCACCATCACAACCACCAACATCAAAACTACCCCCTTCCCCCACCCCCCACCCAGCAATTTTTAGCCTGATGTTAATATGCTACTGATGTATGATGTACGCCGGAGATGGGAAGATAGAGAGACGGGGTGTTTAAACTACAGAGATGCTGGGGGAGATGACTGCCAGATTACGGGGTCAGGGTAAGGCTAGATGAATTATGGATTTTGCCTGATACAGCAGAGGGTTGGTTGGTTGTTGGGGCTATGGGGGTGGGGAGTGGGTGTGGAAATGGATAAGGTGTAGGTATGGGTTGATGCCGCGTTTATTATGTGTGTGTGTGTGTTTGGATGTGTTTGTGTGTGTGTTAGTGGCTTCAATAGTTCGCTGAAGATACTGAAAGAAAATTCCAAATAGTCCAAATGCCACATTTCCGAGAAGTCCTCAGTAATTTCCACTTAACACCCACGATAATGTGTAGGCCTCTTGGCGTTTTCATAATACCTCTTCAAGGTGTTAGTAGAACTTGTGAATCCGATTGTTAGTCAACACTCTTGAAGGTGAGCATCACAGTGTTGTAGTGTGTGTGTGTGTGTGTGTGTCTGTTTGTGGTGTGTGTGTTTTTTTTGTTTTTTGTTTTTGTGTGGTGTGTATGTGTGTGGTGTGAGTGTGTGTGTATAGTATGGTGTGGTGTGTTTGAATGTGTGTGTGTGTGTGTGTGTGTGTGTGTGTGTGGTGCTATACTCACGCATAACCTCTTAGACCTCTTAGACCCATTATATCCGAGGCTATACGTCAAGCAAAGCACAGCAGATTTTATAGTGCTAGCTACTGAGGAGAATTAGGTGCAAAAATATGAAGTTGAAGTGGGATGAACAAATCTAATATAATAGCTTAAAGGGGGAGGGGGGGGGGGGGGGATAGTCGCGTTTTTCTAGACCTCGATAGCGGGACTGATATTCAAGACATTTTTAACTACCGAAAAACGTACACATTAATTTTGAGAGGGGGTCTAAGGGGTGTTTTGTTTATGCTTGATGGAGGTCGAGCGAAGAAACTAAAAAATAAATAAATAAATACATATAGACCAAAAAACAAGCACTACCCCCTTAACCCATTCAGTACCAGTTCCTTCCTTATCATTTTATGTTGGTTACTAATAGACGATTTTCTTCCGTTCAAGAAGGGCCTCCAGTAAGTAACAGGCTTCGAAATGTCTTAATTAGCCCTTTATATTACCACCAATCCCTCTTAAGCTGCACAAACATCGTCTAAATATAGCTAGAATTAAATATAACAAAGACGTCGCCGGTACAGATGGGCTTAAAGGATGCAAAGTTCATGTTTGATCCGTAAGTAATTTACCTACTGGATATGAGATTTATAGCTGATGTCTATAAAGCAAACTGAATCATAAAACATAATCAAATAATTAGTCCTAAAAAGACACTAACGTACACCCATGATGTAATTAAATATTATCGATTTGTTTATGGTGTATCTACAGTATAGTCATAGCTTCAATGATGAATTGTCATGCATAGCTCGTGGCCATGAATGATTAAAGCTTGAGTAATGGTTGAATTAAACTGAAAGTTATGACACTAATACAGCTATAATTAGTCAACAAGCTTTTAGTTTGCTCCTTAGACCTCCATCAAGCTTAATAAAAAAGAAAACAAAAATATTCTCTAAATTTAATCACACAAACATCACTTCCACCCATAACATCACGTGGAAGACTAGCACTTACGTGGGATACCGTACCTGCTAACACTATTTACGTGCCGTACCCTTACCTGCCGTGCCGTGTTCTTTCAGGTCTTAATTGCACGCTCCGGGACGAGTTACGACGGGCGTACTTTATGCCGAACATTATTATTAGATAGGACAGTCGCTATAACATTAGACGCGCCTCGTTTTCTTCAAGATGCACACTATCTTACCCTTGCCTGATATACGTATGTTTCTTGTATTATTATGTTCTTTATGTGTTTTTGTTTTTTATTTTCTTGCTTTGTATGTTTATATTTTAATTATATTTTTAATTATAGTTTTATGTATGGATGATTTCGATACTAGTTCTTGAGAGCCATATTGCATGATATAGAGTTAACATGAGCCTGGCCGATAATACGCTTATGCGTAAACCAATTAGCAGTTTTATTCCTATGTTAATCTAATTTATTCAGTCCACTCCACACACCAAACACCTTCCAACGAAATTAATGAAAGCATGTGATCCTACCGGGATTCGAACCTGGGTAACCAAACACATATTTTAAACACTAACCATTACACCATCAATGCAGTTATAAGTGCAACACATGACCACGATTCATATCCATTTATCGAATACTGGATATTAATCAAATCATGTACTGTCCCCAACTGCTAAGTCAGATTTGAAAATTTGCCTGTTATCAATTGTGCAAGCATTTCGCATTTGGTAATTCTCGAAGTACTACTGTTCGCATACCTACAAAAATAAATACATAGATAAATATATAATAAGCAGATATACAATGTTTGAAGTACGTGTTGTTGTTTTGTGTGTTTTTTTTTTTTTGTATGTGTGGATTGCAACATGGCAGGCACCGTAACTAGATGGCCCCCAATCTCCCAATAGCCAAGAGTTATCCTAATAACCCGTCCATGCAAATTATCCTGAGCGTTCTGTGCTGGCTCCTAATGTAATTGTCCCCTTACGTAAAGGGGAGATGGGCCGTTATCTGGTCCCCTTTCTTCCTCATGCTTATCTCCATTAGTTTTGAGATTTTAAGACGTTTGCCTCATTCGTGTGTCGATTTTAAGACCTTTCACCCGATTTCTTTGTCAATATTAAGACCTTTCGTGCCCTTTAAGTGTCGATTATTTTCCTGGCGAGCTATAGCGAGCCTGTAATTAAGGAGGAACCGGCCTTCGGCCGTGACATTGTTCTACCGAAAGATTTACAACATTTATCTCGAAGGGTGATCTAATGGATGTGTTGTTAAGTGTGATGGAGGTCTAGTGGGGAAACTAAAAAGTAAATTAATAAATATACAAATAGACCCCCAAAATAACCACTGTCCCCTTAACCCCGAGCCGTGTTGTTTTGCCTCCAGAAGTGACGATAAGTGGAAATCTAATAAAAACAAAAATAAATAAATAAATACAAATAATAATGACAACAAGAGCTTGGAGGGAGGGAGGGCGTAATTGCTTGGCCTGGAGAGTGTGAACAGAGAAAAAGGGAGGACAGGAATTTGGGTACAGTCGACCAAAGAAGTGATGTCTCGGCACCAAGTCTATTTTGATCAACAATTGGTATCAGCAT
Organism: Paralithodes platypus; assembly: GCA_032716605.1. Taxonomy (NCBI): domain Eukaryota; kingdom Metazoa; phylum Arthropoda; class Malacostraca; order Decapoda; family Lithodidae; genus Paralithodes; species Paralithodes platypus. The sequence continues at coordinate 113,608,847 of CM064487.1, forward strand.
TATTGTTTCGAGTGAGATATACAAACAATTGCATACACTTACCCACCCTCTTCAACATCTATCAGACATTAATACTCCACAGAGTGAGCCAAACGTAGTGACAGCTGAGACATGACTTATGAGAGCTACCGTACAGTTGCCCAAATAAGTGATGTAATGGCATCAAGTACGATTCGATCAATAATTGGTATCAGCACTATCTAAACATTAATTCATCGTTTCGAGTGAGACATACAAACATGTTCCTATCTTTAAACACACTATTCAACATCTGACAGACATTAATACAGCACACAGCGAGCAAAACGTAATTACAGCTGAGACATGACTTATGAGAGCTACCGTACATCTTTTTTATCATCCGCTGTGTGCGAGCGATCATAACTCCAGTGTGTTTTAGATTTGCTATAAACTATTTTTTGGTTTCACCAACAACGACTTGAATGTATACCTTGTAGAAATGGACAAGTTAATTTGACCACTTACGAGTTTCAGACCATAAGGAAGTTGGAGCTGTAAACATTCGTGCCATTTAAGTGTTGATTTTTTCCTGGCGAACGATAGTGAGCCTGTAATTTTGGGAGTATCCGGCCTTCGGCCGCGACATTTTTCTTCCGATATATTTATAAATTTATCTTGAAGGAGGGTCTAGGGTGTGTTTTTTACAGCATGATGGAGGTCTAGCGAGGAAACTAAAACATATATGAATATATGAATCAATACGCCAAGAAAAAAGGCCCATCTTCCTTTCATAGGTTTCTTAAAGGAGTTTACAACATATTGACTGCTGGAGTTTGAATGTTAAAAAACCGTATCCAAATTGGTGAAAGCGAAATTGAATAGTAAAACCATGCTCTGAGGATGTAAATGTCTCTTCAGTACAACAGCTTGAGACGAAAGTAGATAGAATTTCCCACACTTTACAAAGTGTGTGGTGTTCCATACAGTTGTTCTTTTTCTTTGCAGTTAATGTATCTGTCTTGAATGAAACACAAGAACTACGAAATACTATGGATATCCTGTAGCTCCTTGCAAGACTTCCTTCCTCTACACGACTTACCCTACAGCCATACCCATACAAGTGGAAACACACACACACACACACACACACACACACACACACACACACACACACACACACACACACACACACACACACACACACACACACACACACACACACACACACACACATAGACACATTAATATAAATTGATCAGTAGGTAAGTGTAAATCCCCTTTCAATCTATTATTTTCTATATTCTATAAACAAAACATATCGGTATTTCCTGACCCATAAGGTTACACTTCATCCTATTATCCGGTACGGCTTTTTAGCCGGAGGGTGGGGAGAGAGCCTTCTACTTTGCTGTCTTATTCTTCTACTATAAACTGTCCCTGTCTTGTAGTATTAAGGCAGGACCACCCAGTAGGGACCGCATGGTCAATGTGGTCTGAGTGTCTCTGTACCTCTGTGTAACTCTGAGTAACACACACCACCCATAGTATGTGTATTGTGTAACTAACGGGATGCAGTCAAATATACAGTAACATCCCCTCCCCTTGTTGTGTGTGTGTGTGCGTTTTTTTTTTTTTTTTTGTGTGTCGCCAGGATAAAAGGGAGTCGCCTAGTCTATAATCCCCCTGCCCTGACCCCCTCAATCAATCCCCTTTTTATCATGTACCAGGGAGTTAACCAGAGTGTCAACCAGGTGGTGAAGGGGTGTACGGTAAGGTTGTCTAGAGAGATCCCTGTAGTGAGAGAGATCGGATAGCTTCTTTGGATGCCGTTTTAATGCCGTAAAGAAAAGATCAATCATGCTTTATCTGCGCGTATTCCAGATTATCTCCGGACTTCATCATAACTTGGATGAGATGCTGGCTCTCCTTCTCTCTTCTTAGGTCTGCACTCCTGTGTCAAAAAGGGGCCCTCACACAGTCAGGAGTGCGAGCTAGAGTCACTAGGAGTAGGGGAATATTCGGACTCGCGGGCCTATTCGCGGTGAAAATCGATGACTCCTAGTGACTCTAGCGACTCCTAGCGACTCCTGTTAGACTCCCAGTAATTCTTGGCCAGTCGCAGCCGATTGGCCATGTCCGACAAATTGTTCATCGTGTTGAAAATTTTGGCCGCGAATCAGACCACTCCCACTGACTCACAGTGAGTCCTGGTGACTCGCGGTCACTCCATTCTCGTCCCATTGACTCCTGATGATTCGTAAATGATTCTAACATGATTCGCGGACAATTTTTATGCCATTATTTAGTTACTTGATAAAGTCTATTCGCTGTAAGTAGACTACTTTATCCACCACTACCACTTTATCCACCACTACCACTTTATCCTCCACTACCACTTTTCTTTTCATTTTATTCTGGCTACTAAGAGACGTTTTTATTCAGCTTAAGAAGGGATGCCAGCAATTAACAAGATTCGAACTGTCTTAAGTAACCCTTTTCACTACCACAGATCCTTCTTAAGCTGCACATAATCGTCTAAATATAGCTAGAATAAAATGAGAAAGACGTCGCCGGTACAGAAGGGGTAACTATAAATTTTGAACCATTTTGCCAAATTTTGTTGATGGGCATGGGGATATTTGAGTGTAACGAGAGGCTAATATAGGCCACCCTCGGCACCAATAATATGACGGAAGGAACAGGTTGGTCGGTAGGGTGATCTCGGTTGGTGCTAAAGGGCCTCTCTGTCTCTCATAATGTAGTGGTGGAGTCCAAGTAGTCCACACTACCACCACCACCACCAAGGGGCACCTACAGTAGGGATCTTGTTGTCTATCATCTCTTTACCTTTCTTCCTGCACACCGGAAAGAGGGAGGCGAGGTAATGAGGCGGGATATGGGAGAGAGAAAGAGAGAGATAGTGTTTGTGTGTGAGAGTGAGAATGAGAGAGAGAGAGAGATAGAGATGATGATGATGACGATGATAATGCATGCTAATGTAAGTGCAATATCATTATAGTTTGCATTATTAACTAATGATTCCCATACAGATAGACAGACTCATAGTCAATCATGTATTTCACAAAAAAAAATACACATAACTGTTTACGTGATATTGTACCATAGTATAATTGTATCATACCTTAGAATTGATTCATGAGAGAGAGAGAAAGCGAGAGAGAGAACGAGAGAGAAAGACCCAGCCAGGACCCTGGGTCCTGGACCCAGCTCAAACACGATTGGGAGAGAGTAAAAGCGAATAAGAACCAGCCTGCGATGCGAGTGAAAAAGACAGATCAGGAGCACCGAGGGATATGTACCAATCACCTGACGTGTCCCAGTAACCCCACCCCCTAGCCAGAGTAAGATGTAATTTGTGCACCACTGCCCTCTGCAATACTCACCCTCCGCACACACACACACAGAGAGAAGGGGGTAATCGGTAGACACAGGTGATTGGAGAGGGGTGCGGGGCGTAATCATGAGCGGGTACTGTAATCATGAGTGAGACCGTAATCAGCCTCAGAACCATAATCGTCGTCATCGGGAGGACACACAGGCACCCACCCACCCTCACTCTCATATACCCGCTACCTAGGCGACATGCAACTCCATCTGTGCATACGTCTGGGGGCGGATACTCGAACCATTTAAGGCGAGGTTTTTAGTTTGTTCCCTAGACCTCCACCAAGCTTAAAATTACACCCCCTAGAGGCCTAGACCCTCTTTCAAAATAAATTTGTCCTGGCCGAAGGTCAGTTCCTCTTACATTACAGGCTCACTATCGCTCGCCAGGAAAAAATCGACACCTAAATGGCAAGAAAGGTCTTAAAATTGACATGGATGGGACGAAAGTTCTTAAAATCGCCAAACTAATGGGGCAAACGTCTTAAAGTGTCAAAAACAATGGGGTTAACATGAGGGAGAAAGGAGTCCAGACAAAAATCCCTTAAGTAGCAATCTCACCTTAAGACGCCGCATTTCCCTACCGGGGTGACCTGTGGCACAATGGAAACACGTCCTGGACAGAGCGAGACAGATGCTTACACTCTATATGAGGGTAAAGACTATCTCAATCAACCCTCTGACTTCAATATACCCTTCCTATTGTGATTAAAGTCGTCTAATAATAGCTAGAAAACTGAAAATACATGCGTCTATCTTAATCAACTCTCTGACTTCCTTATACCCTTCCTATTCGAATTAAAGTCGTCTAATAATAGCTAGACAACAGAACAAATGCGTCTATCTTAATCAACTCTCTGACTTCCATATACCTTTCCTATTCTGATTAAAGTCGTCTAATAATAGCTAGAAAACAGGAACAAATGATCTTCTAAGGGTTAAAAGAAGTGTACAAGTATGCCAAAGCACAATTGTACCACGAGACGTTTTCATTCAACTCAAGCAGGACGTCTTACAACCCAAGGGTTAAATTTTTCCTTATAATAGTATATATCAATTTCATTTGTTCCTTTTTCTGAATTCATGTGTCCAAGCTTTATCTTCATATTGTATCGTGATGCTTAACTGCTTTATATATATTCAAGTTCTCCCATTACTTACTCAATCACATGACTTTACTACCTTTACATTTATCTGTCCATCTTTGTGTAAAATTACATAGCACATTATATCTGCCTATCTATCATCTATCAATATATCTATCTATCTATTATGGCAACCTATATTACCTATATTACCTTAATACACAAGGCACTTTTGCTGTATTCACACAATGTTATTCATTATGTTATTATTGCATAGATAAGTAAATTTGGTTAATTAGAAGTTACACAATATATCCACAGTTATCATAATTTAAGCCAGTTAATTATTTCGCACAATTGTTGACATGATTTATTGCATCAATACGTCCTATGTCTAATACTGTCTAATACAGTATATTTGTAAATTCCACCCATTGCCTGCAATAACTCTGATAATTGTGTTATTACAGTAAGAACAGTTTTTGCATTGTTTTGTTAACCAAGTATATGTATAATATTACTTTATCAAAGATGCCCTATGACTTAAGCTGCTATAAACTTCGTGTGTCCAGACATTTTGACTCTAACGTACCTTGATTTTAGCTCTCTGTCACTGTTTTCAACTTTGGGGGAGACACTTGTTACAGGCAGCTTTGCCTTTGTCTCCTTCATTCACATGGAACAAACAAATCCATACAAAACACTAATATGGCTGGTTAAGAAATATATTATGTGAATAGAAAAGACTAATCTAAAGCAAGGATGCAGTTGGCTCTCGGATCACCAAAAATACACAGTAACTCTTTGCATGCTGGTTGGGCGTGAGCTTATAACCATCTCCCGGCCATGATCAAAGTGCGGACACAGAAACATCAAACTCCCTCTGTGTTCCTCGGATAGGACATTTATACTTCAGCCCCATTGGTGGTGGTGATGATGATGGAAGAGAAAATGTCAGTGATCGTGCTAAAAAAAAAGAAGCGTTGATAGACTAGAGCAACGGTGTGACCCATGCATCAGTTTCCAGCATAGAAGTGTAGGATCAAATTGATGTGCTGTACTTCCTTTAATATATTATATGTGCTTCAGTATGTGCAAAGTATATATATATATATATACAGTATATATATCTATGTTTAGTGGATGACAAATATAGCTGACAGGGCTAAGATTCGAACCGTACAGGCAGGAGGTCCAGTCACCTACACCACCACGAGAGTTAAAAGAAGGAATTTGATACTTCTATCTGTATTCCTTCCCAACTCGACTCTGATGGGGGGACAGACTGTCAGCTATATGTGTCATCCAATAAACAACTTGTCATGCTTAGGGCAGCCGGATTTCGATTAAAAGACAGACTGCCCCCCCCACCAGAGTCGAGTTGGGAAGGAATACAGATAGAAGTATCAAATTCCTTCTGTTAACTCTCGTGGTGGTGTAGGTGACTGTACCTCCTGCCTGTACGGTTCGAATCTTAGCCCTGTCAGCTATATATATATGTATATATATATATATATATATATATATATATATATATATATATATATATATATATATATACAGCATATATAAGCTTCAGTATGTGCAAAGTATATACATATATATATATATACAGTATATATACTGTATATATATATCCCAGCCTTATGAAGGCTTCTGCCCAGTAGGCTGTTGACAAATAGTGTTTTTTATTATGTATATATATATAATGTATATATACTGTATATATATATATATATATATATATATATATATATAATGTATATATATGTATATATATATATATATATAATTATAAACAAACGATGTTTTTTATGTATCTTAGTGTTCCTTGTTGATCGCCTCTATTATATTATTCTCCAACACCATTACAAATTAAACATTATTCTTGCTATTGGAATATAATCACCATTTCGAACTGATAATACTTCCACAACTTCAGAGAGCAATGTCATCTTCTTGACGATCTAATACAAAGCTAATTTCTGCTTGTAGCACAACTTTAATTAATCTTATAAAAATAAATATTTATGTCATTAAATAAAAGCAAGTTGCCTTGTTCCTAACCATGTAAATTGTACTTAAATCTACCATTACTGCCCTCACATACCACGGTGCAAGGCTATAATTATATTCATCTAATTTCAGCCAGAATTAAAGGTAAAACGGCGTCATGGTGCTGAAGGGGTTAAATCCCTCGTAAGGGATTCGAGATGAATTTATGGAGTGCATCCTCTCGTTACCAATCTCCCTCTTGTAGATCTGTAACCCCTTCTATACCGGTGACGTCTTTTTTGTTTTATACTAGCTATATGTAGAACATTTTGTGCAGCTTCAAAAGAATTTATGGTAGTAAAAAGGGATAATTAAGATAGTTCATTTGGGGGCAGGGGGCTAGGAATGATCCTCCCCTTTTATAATTGTCCTACTCTATGAGACAGAGAAACGGGAGAGGGAACGCGAAAGTGGTCCCGGACCCTGAGAATAGGAACTTTAAAAAAAAATTATGTTCGGGCTCTGTCTTGTGTTGGCCACCTCCAGCAATGGGGTATGTGCCTGAGTATATACATACATACATACAAGATAGTTCACAGCCTTATAATTGCTGGAGGCCCTTTTTATATTTGAATAATATTGTCTATTAGTAACCAGGATACAAATTTAAAGGACGGGACTGGTACTGAACGAGTAGAGATGACAATCATATAGTCATTGTATATAGTTATTGTATTTATTAATTATTGTTTTTTACACCAAAGAACAGAAGATGGATGAAAACAAGATCCGAATGCCTAATGCATGATACATTACAACAGTTATAACTAAACTGTTGTGGGTTGTGCAGTAGTGGAATGCGACCGTATGTGCAAGATGGAGGACCCAGTTCGCCCTTGTTAGTTCTTAGCACCAGCCCGCGTGATGGTGCGACGGATGACCTGCGAGGAAACACGACCAAGTAAGTACACGAGGCGCAGGAAGAGACACGCGATCGACCCTGCCTCTCATTTCCTGTGGCCACCTGCTCCGCCTCACCCACCTGTCTGTCTCTCCGGAGGTTCCCACGACGCTAAGCATCTGACGCCAGGGAGAACTGCAACCTCAATAGTACCGGAGTTGCCAATGCATCAAAGTCGTCCCCTTGATATTTTGTTTTGTTTAATATGTGGATGAGGGAGACAAAAGGCAAAACTGCCTGTGGCGAGTGCCTCCCCCAGAGTTGAAAGAGTGACAGAGCCAAAATCAAGGAATGTTCGAGCCAAAATGTCTGGACACATGGAGTGTGAAGCAATTTAAGTTATAGGATGAGGGAAAATGGATTCAGGGAGAGAGTTCCAGAGCTCAGCTGTTGAATAGCAGAACAATTGGGAGTATCGTTTCACTCTTGAGTTGAAGAGTTGCTCAGATTGAGTGAGATTGTATTGCAAGACGGATACTATACGTACCCTACGTAGATAAGGTGGTATACACCGGGAGAGCTCTGAGGAACACTGACTGTTGCAGTAGGGATCGAATATATATATATATATATATATATATATATATATATATATATATATATATATATATATATATATATATATATATATATATCAATGAGACAAAAGGCAGAGCTGCCTGTAACACGAGTCTCGTCCAAAGTCGAAATATTGACAGGAAGCCAAGTTCAAGGAACGTTTGGGTCTAAGTGCCTGCCATATAAATCGCCCGTAGGCAATAATAAGAGGCGCTGAAAACGTTATCTTTATTTTGGTATATGCGATGTGAGTATCCTGGGTTCGAGTCCCTGGAATGCCACATTAATTTGTTGTTTTCGTTAATTGAGTTTAGAGGTGAAGTTGGTTGGTGGAAAAAAAACATAATAATATGTATCCAGTAACATGAAGATGATGTATTTTGTAGTTATGATTTTCCCGTTTTGTTTGTTTTGATTTATTTGAGGACAGTTCGTACCTTAAGGGGAGATGAGTCGTTTTTATGGACCCCTTTCTCCCTCGTGTTTAGTTCCATTAGTTTTGACATTTTAAGACGATCGGCCCATTAATTTGGCGATTTTAACACTTTTAGCTTCATTTCGTTGTCATTTATAAGACCTATCGATCCATTTAGCTGTCGATTTTTTTCCTGGCGAGCGATAGCGAGCATGTAATTATAAGAGGAACCGGCCTTGGCCGGGAGATTTTTCTATCGAAAAATGTACAAATTTATCTTGAGCGGGATCTAGGGAGTGTTTTTCTTAGTTTGATGGAGGTCTAGCGAGGAAACTAAAAAATAAATGAATTAATGGGGAAAAAAAAAAAAAAAAAAACAGCCACTAGCCCCTTAATGGAGATGCAACTTTCGTGTTTGTTTACGTTTACATTCCTTCCTGTTAAACTCCGCCAAGCATAAACTACTCTAACGCAACATAACACGATATAGACTCTTTAATAGTACCCTTATTTTTGAGTGTCCACATTACAAGCTAGAGATATGCTTAAGGGGATTTTATTTTATTTCTCATTTGAGCTTCCCATAATAAAATCGATGGACAAGCAAAGGAAAGGAAGCAACAACAGACATAGTGATCTTCACGAGGCTGATTCTAGGTAATCTAACATATGATTGATCCTATCCACCAATCTTTCCCTTTAACCACTTCTGTACCGTGACGTCCTTTCCATTATATTCAGGCAAGTGTAAGACGATTATATTCAGCTTAGGAAGGACGTCTCTACAATAACAGGCTGCAAACGATCTCAATTAATCCCTTTAGCTACGATACATCCTTCCTAAGCTTAATAAAGTGGTCAAAATGCATCTGAAATAAATCAAAACTACGTCACCGGTACGGAAGGGGTTAAAGACTTTCAAGAACAAGTTTGAAGTAACACCTTGGAACATGGACAAATTTGAATGTGATTGATAGGAGATCTGCACATGAGAACTAACTATTTATTAAATAAAACGCATGAGACAAGTACAAGAACAATACCAATTTCATCAACACCTATACATACTATATTATACATACTATACATAGAATGGTGTAAACGTGGTATGAGTCTCGTGAATCATAGCTGCTCGTACTTCCAAGTCAGACCCGCAGATTTTTTTTTTTTTTTTTTATATATAATATTGCCTCAGAAGCTCCATAAGAAAGGGAAAAGGAAGGATATATAAATTGAGATACTAGGGACCGAAACCCAACGAAGTAGGCCCCCCTTCATTATGACCCCCAAATTACCGGCCTCAACTCTATATCTCTTCTCTGGGTTGTGATTCAGGTTGATATTTTCTTTCACAACTTCAAATCACGTTCCTCTCTTGATTGCATAGTCGCGGAAAATGATTATCGATATATTTCATTAGGTTTACAATGAGATGATAACCACTGATCAGCGAAACCACTGTCCAAATGTTTGCCTTCCCATAAAATATGTCCGAAAATAATAGTTAATCGAGTCATGAACACCCCTATATATACAGTATATATATAGGCCTATATATATATATATATATATATATATATATACTGTACATACAGTATATATTTACTGAATATATATATTGTGCATAAATTCTTACTATTCCGTTTTCCTTTTTGTACGAAAAGTGTTGGAATATGCACTCGTATCATTAAGAAACTCGTTTGTAATACATTACGCATAATAACCGCAATAAATTACAGGAATACGATGATTAAAATGTCTGTTTTACCTCCAGATTGAATATAGCACCCACGATCTCCAGATATCACACCGAACATCCTCTAATATCAACCGTTCCCTGAAGTTAAGGGGAGATTGGCCGGTTTTCTGGTCCCCCTTCTTCCTCATGCTTGGCCCCATTATCTTTCAGATGTTATGACGTTCGGCACATTGTTTGACGATTTTAATACCTTTCGCCCCATTTCGTTGTCAATTTTAAGTACTTTCGTGTCATGTAGGTGTCGATGTTTTACTGGCGAGCGATAGCGAGCCTGTAATTTTAAGAGTAACCGGCCTTTGGCCGGGACATGTTTCAACCTAAAAACGTACAAATTTATCTTCAAGGGGGGTCTAGGGGTATTTTTCTAAGCTTGATGGAAGTCTAGCGAGGAAACTAAAAAATAAATGAATACACTAATGAATACACCAAAAAACTGGCTACTATCCCCTTAATAAGTGTTAGAAGCGAGCCAGCCTTGTACCAATATAAAACCAATATCACAGTTAGACATGTCGTGTTGAGCAATAATTACAAGCAAAGTCAATATAAGCAATAAGTAAATATAAGCAATAACTTACAAGCAAGTAAATATAAGCAATAACTTACAAGCAAGTAAATATAAGCAATAACTTACAAGCAAGTAAATATAAGCAATAAGCAATAATACATGTAACGCTGGCAATCGCATAAGCAAGAGGAGGGACCTATATAAAACCAATATCATAGTTAGACCTCAACAATAATTACAAGTAAGTCAATATAAGCAATAAGCAAGTACAAGTAACGCGGATAATCGACTAAGCAAGAGGAACCCATATAAAACCAATATCATAGTTAGACCTCAACAATAATTACAAGCAAGTCAATATAAGCAATAAGCAATAATACATGTAACGCGGTTAATCGACTAAGCAAGAGGAACCCATATAAAACCAATATCATAGTTAGACCTCAACAATAATTACAAGCAAGTCAATATAAGCAATAAGCAATAATACATGTAACGCGGTTAATCGACTAAGCAAGAGGAACCCATATAAAACCAATATCACAGTTAGACCTCAACAATAATTACAAGCAAGTCAATATAAGCAATAAGCAAGTACAAGTAACGCGGATAATCGACTAAGCAAGAGGAACCCATATAAAACCAATATCATAGTTAGACCTCAACAATAATTACAAGCAAGTAAATATAAGCAATAAGCAAGTACAAGTAACGCGGATAATCGACTAAGCAAGAGGAACCCATATAAAACCAATATCACAGTTAGACCTCAACAATAATTACAAGCAAGTCAATATAAGCAATAAGCAAGTACAAGTAACGCGGATAATCGACTAAGCAAGAGGAACCCCTATAAAACCAATATCATAGTTAGACCTCAACAATAATTACAAGCAAGTCAATATAAGCAATAAGCAAGTACAAGTAACGCGGATAATCGAATAAGCAAGAGGAACCCATATAAAACCAATATCATAGTTAGACCTCAACAATAATTACAAGCAAGTCAATATAAGCAATAAGCAAGTACAAGTAACGCGGATAATCGAATAAGCAAGAGGAACCCATATAAAACCAATATCATAGTTAGACCTCAACAATAATTACAAGCAAGTCAATATAAGCAATAAGCAAGTACAAGTAACGCGGATAATCGAATAAGCAAGAGGAGGGACCCGCGGCAAAAAGTGAGGATAAAGCCCGCTCTATTGACGGCAATCTAGATCATGATTTAGATCGTGGTATAGCCTTGTGTTTTTGTCGACTATTAGTGTGAGGTAGAGACCCTAGAGAGACAGAGAGCAGCCAACCTTCCACATGTTGGCCTCATTAGTCTCTTTTTACACTCATATAAGCCCATACCAATAACAACAACACAATAAATAAATAAATAAATAAATAGATAAATATAATCTGCAATAGTTTTACAGGATGAGTATTCATTTCTTTTTTAGTTTCCTTGCTGGACCTTCATCAAGCTTACAAAACACCTCCTAGACCACCCTATAAGATAAATTTGTACTTTTTTCGGTAGAAAAATGTCCCAGCCGAAGCGCGGCGCCTCCCAAAATTACAGGCTCGCTATCGCTCGCCAGTTAAAAATATCGACACCTAAATGGCACGAAAGGTCTTTAAATTGACAACGAAATGGGGCGAAATATCTTATAATCGCCAAAATAATGAGCCCAACGTCTGAAAATCTAAAAACTAATGAGGCTAAACACGGGGGAGAAAGGGGACCAGAAAAAAGGTCTATCTCCCCTTGATACCCTGTTCAGTGATATTTAGGTCACCAAAATGGCGGCTTCCAAACATCTCTCTGGCCAATCTCTCTCACATCCCAGGATCTCTGTATACTGAGAGGGACCAATCGCCGACACCGAACACCGGGATCCTTAGCACCGATTGAACAAGACGATCTTTTTTGTTCATGTTACAAGGCAAAAGAGTCTAGTTTCAGATTGCTCTTTGTTAGCTAGTTTGTTATTGCCTTATTTTGCCTAATTATATACAAATCAGTAACTGTTACCAGCTAATTTTCCTCTTATTGTGTTCCTTGAGCAAAAGCATATGAAACATTTTAAGAATAAGTGCTGTAATTTGCAATAAATATATTGTATTTACGTATAATAGGGTCAGGTGCTGAAGTTTGTTTTTTGGTTTTGGTTTTGTTTTATGGTCACAATCAAATGTCTTGTTAACCATGCCGTGGTACTGGGTATTTGAAAAGATAGCCAAGTTTAATCATTGTTACGCTTTTATAATTAGAATTATGCAACTTGACAACATACATCATATAAATTCACTATAGTCTGGGTCTTTTCTCCAGCTGATGGTAAATTGAATCCTTTAGCATCTGATTTGTGTTATTCTTACTGGAAAAATATGATACTGCTATGTCTGTGCGTCATTTTATTTTCTAGTTTTCATAATTAGCAACATATTTGGCTACACAATCATATTAATAGCGTAGTAATCAAGATGAGGACATGACAATTTACCATCAGCTGGAAATAAAGAGACAATAGTTGGGGTTGATAAATTAAATCGCAGTCATAACCCTTTTAGTATTCCATGACACTTCCTTTATTAAGCTTAGGAGAGATCTGTGGAAGTCGAAGGGTAAATTAAGAGCGGATTTACTCTTTTAATTGATAGCCCCATTCGTTGTCAGATTTTAAGACGTTTGTTCCATTAGTTTGGCGATTATAATTTGGCGATTTTAAGACCTTTCACCCCATTTTTTTGTCAATATGAGGACCCTTCGTGCCATTCAATCAATACAAAATCGTCGAGTGATCAATAACGTACTGGAAACAGGGACCATACTACTCAAAGGGTTAATGATGTGTTTGATTAATTGAATTGGGTAAGGAGAGAGTGGATTCCTTCGTATATTTAAGGGGGGTGACCTGCTTTTTTCTCTTTCTTAGTTGTATCCATTCGGCCTCATTCAGCCTACTGTTTTAAGACATTTATCCCCACCCAGGTGTCGATTTTTTCCTGGCGAGAAATACCGAGCCAGAATTTTATGGAGAAATCCGGCTTCGCTGGAGAAATGTTTGTATCGAAAAATTTACAAATTTAGCCAGCTGTCTAACTCATTATCGAAATTATGACGGCTTGCTATCGCTCGCCAAAGCGATAGCGTAATGCATAGTGCGCGGATTTCGATGTGAGTATCCTGGGTTCGAGTCCTCGGAGTGCCACATGTATTTGTTGATTTCATTAATTGAGTTTAGATGTGAAGTTGGTTAGTGAAAAAAACATAATAATAAATCGACACCTGGATGGGTATAAACGTCATAAAAAGCAGGTCACCACTCTTAACACTATGATCCTAACTCCTAGACTGTCCACTCTCCCCGCGTCGCCACCTCGTTAATCTCCCCACACACCCTCTGCCAATATTGATTTAATCGTGAGAAAAATGAAAAATATACGCAAGACACCCGAAGTCGAGATGCCGGAGATAGAGAAGAGAGGAGGAGAGGGGCCGCCGCAAAAACTGATCGAGTGAGGCAAGAGTGGTCGAGTCTGAGCGGCGAACAATGTATATACCCGACACTTAAAATACCTATTTGAAAACCTAATTCCCCTTTCAATCAAACTGCAGACACCTTAGGCGACGCAGCGCTGGAACAGACGCTATACACACACACCTGATAATCGGGCCTTGGCTGGGCTACTGGGGAATAAACCAGGGGGAATTTACGGCCAAAATAAAGATTAACCCATGATCGCACGCAGCCTCTTGCCTCCATTTATCCTCCAAGCCAGTTTTGGAGATTAGAGTGCCAAAGGTTTTATATTTACTCTGCTGCGTCAAATACCATCATGCATATGCACTTGCAGGGCCTAAGTTACTGCAGACTAACCACCCGTTACCTCCATCACACTTTCCCCGCAAAAATAACGTGTCAAAGCGTAAAGGCTCCAATATCCTGGAGTCCGGCTGGCCAAGAGGCGCTTCAACCAAGATTCTACCCTAAGGCTTCTTGACTTTGAGCTCAGTTTCCCTGGTCGGGGTGAGGCAAGGCGGGCAGGCCGGAGCTGCTGATCACAGTCGTGTGTTGACACAGCTCAACAAGCCCTGGGCGCAGCCTCTCAAAATTACTGTAATAAGAGAACACTCTATCATCCCCGTGTCGTTGCCAGATTAGAGGGTTATCCGGAAAATCTAATAACTTTTCACGGATCTCTTGTAATGAAATAAAGGCGAGGATATGTTGGTTCCCTATGTAGGCGCGGGCCTCTTATTAACTGCATTAACAATTTCGTTGGTAAAATGTGAGAACTTATCATACACAGGTATAACAAAGGGTCGGCTAAGCACAGCTGGTCACGAGGGTGGTAGGGATAGACCCGCGGGAGGAGGAGGTTATTGGAAGAGTGTTGTGTTGGTTACCTTACTGTACCTGCCATGTTGCACACTTTGCCTTGTTAAGGGGGGTCACCGTTTTTTTTTTTATCTTTCTCTCCTTTTCTCTCATTCCCTGGCTTGTATCTATTCGGCCCCATTCAGCCAACTGTTATAAGACGTTTATCCCCATCCAGGTGTAGATTTTTTCCTGACGAGCGATAGCTTGCTGTCAAAGCAAAACAAAATATATCCTGGCTCGCTACCACTCGCCAGGAACATATTGACACCTGGATGGAGGTAAACGTCTTAAAACAGTCGGCTGAATGGGGCCGAATGGATACAAGCCAAAGAGAGAGGGTGAGAAAGGGCAAAAAAGCGAGATGGGTTCCCTTAACCATCCTATCCTTGTAACGGGGAATATTACCCCCTTTCCTACAAGTAACATCCTATTATCTATATTCCAGCTACTATTAGACGATGTT
The DNA here is from genome assembly GCA_032716605.1 of Paralithodes platypus. Lineage (NCBI taxonomy): Eukaryota > Metazoa > Arthropoda > Malacostraca > Decapoda > Lithodidae > Paralithodes > Paralithodes platypus. The sequence continues at coordinate 113,624,339 of CM064487.1, forward strand.
ATTCAGTTTAATCAGGGATTCCAGCAATTAACAGGCTTCAAACTATCTCACCTAACCCTTTTTACTACCACAGATCCTTCTTAAGCTGCGCAAGTGTCAAAATATAGCTAGAATACAATTGAAAAGACGTCGCCGGTACAGGGGGTTAACTAAGCCTTTCTTACGCATATGATTTGTTTGGGTTACGCAAACTACTATAAGGAACGCCAATATAAACATGAAAGCCTTATCAGAAGACAACTCAAGGTCTACAACATGGCGGCGATGAAAAGCACACCTTATAACCCCCACCTCCGCCCCTCCTCCTCCATCCGCACCTTCACCCCTCGGATCTTGTCCTCTGCACCGATCGTGATGGATATGAATGCCATCAGCGTAAGTGGCTTCGTGTTTCGGGAATATCAAGGCAATAATGTATCTTACTTGAACGATATACCAGAAATCATACCTCCGGGTCTCGCTTTTTTCAGTCTTTTATCTTGACTCTAACATCCTTTGCCTTCGTGTGTACAAAATGGCTGCTATTGTCAGTACATTAATCCGGAGAATACTTACATTCTATAAGGAGAAACTGTTATTTAGATAAACCCACACATTAGTATTGTAACTTTTTGGTGGTCCGGGACACGTTTCTATCGAAAAATGTACGTATCTTGAAGGCGGGTTTAGGTTTTTTATATTTGTACAGCTTGATAGGGGTCTGGCAATGAAACTACAAAACATATATAATATACATAAATGAGCAAATAAATGCCGCCATCCCCCCTTAATGGTAATGCACCCGTGTAATACAATGATAGAGAGGTAAATCACTCCCAATGTACCCAACAATTTTATATAGCTATTGTATTTGCCCTTATTATACCCTTGATATATTATAGTCTGGACTCTATAAGCGAAGGATTTACGACATTGTATATCTTTACCATGTTCGTATATTGACAGCCGACGTCGTGAAAAGGGATAGGTCATGTATCGACCAACTCTGACAATTATGACAAGTTGGTGTAATATTATAATTCTTTCAGCACCGTTGTCGTCCTTTTAACTGTATGCTGGCTACAATTAGACGATCCAATTAATTTCCACTCTTTTCCTTTCGTTTCATTTACATCCCCTCTCTCTCCTTTTCACCTTTATTATCTTTATCTCTTCCTCTGTACCTCCCTCCTCCCTATCATTCTTCCCCTCCTCTCCTCAGCTCCAACCCATTTTTCCCCCCACCACCACCACCCCACCCCTCATTGACACCTCAACACTCTACTCCTCATATCCCATCACCTCCACCCTTCCACTATATCACCACCTTTCCCTTCCCCGTCCTCGTATTCTTCCTTACTTACCCTTCTCCCTTTCCACCAACTACCCCCTTCCCTCTCCTCCTATCCTTCCTTCCCTCTCCATCCTTCTCCCATCCCAGCAACTACCTCCTTCTCTTTCCTCCTATCCTTCCTTCCCTCCCCATCCCTCTTTCATCCTAACAACTACTCCCTTCCCTCTCCTCCTATCCTTCCCTCCCACCTCTCTCCTATCCCAGCATCTACCCCTTGCTTCTCCTCCAATCCTTCCTTCCCCACCTCACTTCCTTCCCACCAACTATCCCCTTCCCTCTCCTCCCATTCTTCCTTCCCTCCCCATCCCTCTTCCTTCCCAGCAACTACCGCCTTCCCTCTCCTCCTATCCTTGCTTCCCTTTCCACCTCTCTCCCATCCCCGCAACTACTCCCTTCCCTCTCCTCCCATCCTTCCTTCCCTCTTCATCCCAGCAACTATCCCCTTCCATCTCCTCCTACCCTTCTTCCCTTCCCCATCCCTCTTCCATCTCAGCAACTACCCACTTCCCTCTCCTCTTACCCCTCCTTCCCCACACCTCTCCCTTCTCTCTCCTCCCATCCTTCCCTCCCCATCCCTCTCCCATCCCAGCAACTACCTCCTTCCCTGCCCTCCTATCCTTCCTTCCCAAACCCCTTCCCCTTCCCAGCAACTACCCCCTTCCTTCTCCTACTACCTACCCTTCATCCCCCCCCCCTCCCCTCCCCCCCCCCCCCAGCTCCCCACTCCACCCTCTGCTGTCGATCAACTTCTCGCGTGCGTGTGCGAGGTGGTGGTCGTGACATTTCTTTTGGGCTGATCCCCGTCCTATTTTTGTCAGCTCTCATCCTCTTTTTGTCAGCTCTCGTTCGTTTTTTGTCAGCTCTCATCCTTTTTTGTCAGCTCTCGTACTCTTTTTGTCAGCTTTCATCCTCTTTTTGTCAGCTCACATATCCTCTTTTTGTCAACTCTCATCCGCTTTCTATCAGCTCTTATTCGTTTTTTTTTGTCAGCTCTCATTCTCTTTTTGTCAGCTCACATCCTCTTTTAGTGAGCTCTTATTCTCTTTAGTCAGCTCTCATCTTTTTTGTCAGCTCACATCCTCTTTTTGTCAGCTCTCATCTTCTTTTCGTCAGCTCTCATCCTCTCTTTGTCAGCTCTCATCCTCTTTTTGTCAGCTCTCATCCTCTTTTTTTCAGCTCTTATTCTCTTTTTTGTCAGCTCTCATCCTCTTTTGTCAGCTCTCATCCTCTTTTGTCAACTCTCATCCTCTTTATGTCAGCTCACATCCTTTTTTTGTCAGCTCACATTCTGTTTTTGTCAGCTCACATATTATTTTTCTCAGCTCTCATTCTCGCTTTGTCAGCTCTCATCCTCTGGTTGTCAGCTCTCATCCTAGTTTTTTTTAAAGCTCTCATCCTCTGTTTGTCAGCTCACATCCTCTTTTAGTGAGCTCATATTATCTTTAGTCAACTCTCATTATCTGTTTGCCAGTTCTGAATTTTCAAACTTTTGTTTTCATATATATATATATGTTTGTTTTTTTGACAGCTCGCACATTATATTTGTCAACTCTCATACAAATATTTGATACCTCTCACACTCGTCTTGTCAGCTCCCATACACATTTTTGACAGCTTGCATACTCTTTTTGTCAGCTCTCATATGTGTACGCTTTTGTCAGCTCTTATACACATATTTGACAGCTCTCACATTCTTTTTGTCAGCTCCCTTACACATTTTTGAAAGCTTGCAGACTCTTTATGTCAGCTACCATACACATTTTTGGAAGCTTGCATACTCTTTTTGTCAGCTCTCATACGTGTACGCTTTTGTCAGTTCTCACACTCTTTTTTGTCAGCTTTCATAGACAGATTTCACAGATCTCATAATGTTTTTGTCAGCTCCCATACACATTTTTGTCAGCTCTCATACTCTCCAGTTAAGAGTGAGTGCGAGGACGGATGATGTGAGACTGTAGAGGATCTTGATGAGGATGAACATTGGTTTGTTATTGAAGTGTCTGATACACATGCAAACAATAAACGAAAATAATAAGACATTTCTTGTATTTCAACTCATGTTTGTTTTCTTCATACGCAAGTCGTTAGACCCATATTCCAGGATGTGTGAGATATATTTAATATTAATGACGCTCGTGCTTGGTTGGGTGAAAATTAAATTAAATATATTCAGCCCGAGTCCCAGGGGGATATTTGTAAAAAATATCTGTATGGTATCCTGGAATATGGGTCCTACGACTTGCGTATGAAATGGAATACTTTCTCCAAGTAAGATTTCCCTTATCCTTTATATATATATAGGAAAAGGTTTTGTACTCTTTATAACGCCATGGTAGAGTGTTGTTAAATCATGGACATGTGTCCTGACTGTCGGTGGTTTGAGCCCGGCTGAGAGTAAAACACACACACACACACAGATGTGTGTGTGTGTGTATGTGTGTGAAAATAGTTACGTGGGCATACACATATATCTTTCAATATGTGATGCTGTTACCATGACTTTACCTCTCGTAATCAAAGGGATAAAAGCGATCTCCGCTAATCTGGTCGATAATCGAGAGTCATCCGTCTCAGTCAGCAGTCACCCAGCCCGAGTCACCCGGCCATTACCTCTAATTAACCCCAAATCATCCATCACTTGATATGTAAATGATTTGGGAATAATGAAACGCTTCATCTCCCACGGGTCGCCACAGAGCACGTGCCCGAGTTGTAATTAGTGGGTGAGGGGTAGACCACCAGGGTTAGAATAATGAGAGGTCAGGTACGGTACAGGTAAGGTAATATAAGGTGAGGTGAGGTAAAGTGAAATAAGGTGAGGTAATGTAAGGCAAGGTAAGGTAATGTAAAGTAAAGTAAGGCAAGGTGAGGTAAAGTAAAGTAAGGTAAGTTAAAGTAAAGTAAGGCAAGGTAAGGTAAAGTCAAGTAAGGTAAGGTGGGGTAAAGTAAGGCAAGGTGAGGAAAAGTAAATTAAAGCAAGGTGAGGTAAAGTAAGGCAAGGTGAGGTAAAGTAAAGCAAGGTGAGGTAAAGTAAGGCAAGGTAAGGAAGGTAAAGTGCGAGTGTGAAGCGTCTGTGTACAAGGTGTAATGCAGAAAGAGTTACTTGTCGGGCCGATGTAGCTCTAACATGTAGGCTAACCACTTAAGCCCTTTCGTTTCTCCAGCTGACGGTAAATTGTCATGCCCCTTCTTGAATACTTAGCTATTGGCAATATTTTGTTGCAAAATGTGTTGTTGTTTTGTGAAAGCTTGGCATTAATATGATGTAGAGATATAGTAGTTTCATATGTTTTCCATTAAGTATCGATAATTCAACTACTATGGCTTAATTTTCCACCAACTGTAAAAACACAGAATGTAGTTTCGGACACCCTATTGTATTACCCGCCACGGCTACACTTCGTCCTCTAAATGATTACACAATATACTTTATCTAACTCTTCCAGGGGTGTTTGGTGTGTGCGACTATGTTTGGTGGGTGTTTTGTTTTGATAGCAGGTATGTTTATGAATGTGAGAGGTGAGCTTGTACGCAAAGTGAGTGTGTGAGGTGGTAGGGAGTGGTGCAAGTGTGTAGAGTGCGTTTGATATGAAGTGTGTGATGGGTTTGTGAGCATGTAATGTGTGTGTGTGTGTGTGTGCCAGCGTTGGTTAGTAGGTGTGTATGTGTATGTGAGAGATGTGACTGTGTGCATGGTGAGCGTGGGAGGTGGTTGAGAATGGTGCAAGAATGTTTTGAGTGAGTTTGGAGTGAAACGTGTGTGTGTGTGTGTGTTTGCAAGGTTAATGTGAGGTGTGGTGCAGACAGTGTTAAGTCGGTCCAGTGTGGCTCTAAGATGCAACCACCCCTAGCGTCGGTCATCAAGGTGTATTGCTCAACCTATTAATTAGAGTACGGTATAGACAGTACAATCCCTTCAGTGGTGTTAGGTACGAGTGTGTGTGGTAACTGGTAGGTGTATGCGTGCGTTGGTAGTAGGTATGTATGTATGTATGTGTGAGAGATGTGTCTGTGTGAATATGTATGGTGAGCGTGGGAGGTGATTGGAAATGGTGCAAGCAAGATCAAATCAGGGACGGGAGTTCTCAAAAAGAGGCTCCAGTCTTGACGCTATTCTTGACTTATAGTATGCTGGCTTAATAATCCAGTAGGGTTGATAGCCTCTGAAGTACTTGTTGTCTATATTGTGTTATATATTTCTATATTCCTCTTTGGTATAGGCTGAGAACCTGTACATTATACCATTCAACACGGTGAAGCCCATGAGGCCTCGTTCCAATCTAGTGAGTGAGACATGTGAAGTACCCACTCACGACTCGAAACAGCCACATCTCTGAAACTGCTTCGCCTCTGCGCTTCAATGTTTCATGACCCCCAGACTCGACCCTCACTCTCATAACCCCACCTATTGAGCGATTAACTAACCAACTAATGAAGAGAGTTTAGGTCAAGAAGTGCAAGTGTGTTTTGAGAGAGTTTGTAGTCTTGGTTTGTAGTGAGACGTGTGTTTGTGTGTTTCTAAGGTTAGTGTGAGGTGTGGTGCGGACAGTGTTACGTCGGTCCGGTGTGGCTCTAACATGCAACCAACCAACCAACCCACCACCCCGAGTGTCGGCCATCGTGTTGTATTACCCGCCACGGACGTCGCTCAACCTTTAAATTAGTGGGCCGCGCAGGTGGAGTTCCCTGACGAGCTGAGGTGTGGTGAGGTGAGGCGAGGCAAGGTGAGTTGAGGGGGGGTGAAATAATGTAAGGTGGGGTGGGTAGAGGTGAGGTTTGGTGAGGCGAGGTCAGATGAAGTGGGGTGAAATAAGGTAAGGTGGGTGTATTGATGTGAGATGAGATGAGGTGAGGGGAGGTGATATGAAGTGAGGCGAGGTGAGGTGAGAGGGGGTGGGTTGAAGTCAGATGAGGTAGGGTAAGGTGAGATGGGGTGGGTTGATGTGAGGTGGGGTGAAATAAGGTGAGGTGGGGTGTGGTGAAGTGGGTGAGGCAAGGTAAAGTGAGGTAAGATGAGGTAGGGTAAGGTGAAGTGGTTTAAGGTAAGATAACGTAAGGTAAGGTGAGGTGAAGTGAGACCAAATAAGGTGAGGTGAATAAGATGAGGTTTAGGTGAGGAAAGGGGGAGGGGGGTGGCTCAGGTGAGGTGAGGTAAGGTAAGGTAAGGCAAGGCAAGGCAAGGCAAGGCAAGGCAAGGCAAGGCAAGAAGTCAAGTCAAGTCAAGGCAAGGTAAGAAGTCAAGGTAAGGTTTGGTTAGGGGCTCTGGTGCCGGGCCTCTGACAGCTCTCACTCGTCCGGCTCACACACTCTCACACTATTTGACCAGTGTAATAGTTTCATAGTTCTTCCTTTATATGCACATTTGAAGCCAGTGTTTACTATCGTTATTTTGTGTATGATTTGGTGTTATGGTGGTCATGTCTATTACTGTATTTTATATTATTGATTTTGATACTGATTACTGATTTTGATAAGTTATTTTACCTTTATCTTGTATCGTCCCAGTTTTGGTTTGTTTAGTTTGCAGGTTTCGTATTTTAAACTGTATTGTGCAGGTGCGAACCGGAACTTCTGGAACCTTTTGTAATTACTGTCTTATTTTCTATAAATAGATGTTATGCTTTCATGAACAGGATTGTACTCTATATTACGTTCGTGACCAGGCACATTTATGCACCTAATTGTGATATAAACGAAACCGTGAATATTAACTAGTGAAAAGGCGTATTTCAGTGTCCTTAATGGATCTGTTTATAATAAGTTTTGGGGTTAACTGCACCACTACTACTCCTCGATACTTTTCTTATTTTGTCAATTTCATTGTCACCCCCCAATACAATTTTCAGAGTTAAGTCATAGTTTTGTCCAGCCAGTCCAGTCCCGTCCACAACACTTTGTTTACATGCTAGGCTCCTCCCAGAAGTTCCCGGATGTTCATTAGCCAATGAGAGTCGAGCTTCACCTAGTGATTTATTTTCCCAACATATTATTATTATCTTTTACAATTGTCTCTTCCAGTGTTTTACATACTGTCTGAATTTATTACTTTCTAATTTTTCTACATTTAGTTTTTGGGATATCGATTTTTAACAATACATTTTAACTTGTACCCACAATGCACTTCGCCTGTGAAGTGTGACGTCAGTTTCAAACACAACCTCCTGGAAGGACTCATGCCAGGTTAGTTTTCCTCACATTTAGGGGTATTTTTGGCGGTATTTCTCGAGTATGGCTATTTTTCTTCAATATATAACCGTAAGTAGACCCTTAGGGTTTGCATTACAGGGTCTTTTCCATGTCAAAAAGGCCAATTTCGCCCATTATATAGGGACATATCCTCAGGCCCCCTCCCCCCCCCACCCACACTCACGTATGTTAATGCTTTGTAAGTGTGTATTTTCTATTTAGAAAGTGAGGAAAGCCCTATTTATTAGCATTTGTATTATTAATTGTAATTCCGATACCTCAACAATCTAGGGGAGAGTTTGGGAATGCAGGGTTTCGGGTGGGGTAAAAATAGGGGTATTGTGGACAGTGGGAATTGCCTAACTCTAAAAATGTAATAAATACAATTGAAAAAACCCCAAAATGTTGAAATCCGAGCCAACTTTTGGCCAATTTTCAGAGTCCAACAAGGGCAAAACCCATAATACTAGGTTAGGTTAGGTGAGGCTAATGTTAACCCCATAATACTAGGTTAGGTTAGGTTAGGTTAGGTTAGGTTAGGTTATTTGGTTAATGACAATACTTGGCTCGGATTTCATGGATTTAGCGGGGGTGTGGGGGCGGCAGCCCCCACCCATAATACTAGGTTAGGTTAGGTTAGGCTAATGTTAACCCCATAATACTAGGTTAGGTTAGGTTATTTGGTTAGGTTAATGACAAAACTTGGCTCGGATTTCATGGATTTAGCGGGGCTGTGGGGGCGGCAGCCCCCACCCATAATACTAGGTTAGGTTAGGCTAATGTTAACCACATCCTTACTGAGTTTTTCAACAGTGAAAAACAAGAAAACCCCAGCCAACTTTCAAAATGAAGTTACTGTGATTTTGGACTCTGAAAATTCGACAAACACCAGCCAAGTTTGGTCAACACTTTGGGGTTTTCTTCAGCTTAAAAAGGGCGAAATCCGAGCCAATTTTGTTTTCCAATTTTGCCCTTTTTGGACTCTGAAAATTGGCCAAATCCGAGCCAACTTTTTGCCAAAACTTGGCTCGGATTTCAACATTTTGATTACATTTTGATGTTTTTTCAATTGTATTTATTACATTTTTAGAGTTATTCCCATAATACCCCTATTTTTACCCCACCCAAAACCCCGCATTCCCAAACTCTCCCATAGATTGTTGAAGTATCGGAATTACAATTAATAATACAAATGCTAATAAATTGGGCTTTCCTCACTTTCTAAATAGAAAATACACACTTACAAAGCATTAACATACACAAATAAAATAAATTAAACATAAAATAGCAGGAGTAGTAGTTATGCAGAATTACCCTGGACTGGACACAAAAATGAACCTTTGCAGTAAGGGACCCAAAATCGGAAAACGAACCCCCATGTTCGAACTTCGAAACCGCGAAAATATCAAATTTTCGCAGTTTCAAGGTTCGAACTTGGGGGTTCGTTTTCCGGTTTTGGGTCCCTTACTGCAAAGTTCCATTTTCGTGTCCAGTCCAGATCTACTGTAGTCTATGGCACATACTATTTAATGAGAATATTCGTGTCTGTCTAAAAAAAAAATAGATATTGATTACAGCTCGGCATTAGTGTCTTGAGTATACTGTACAGTCGTTCATGTAAGTTATGTTTCTTTCCGTGATTTTATAAGATAGATGGACGTAATAATGGTTTGATCGAATTAAAGGGGTAGTGCTTGTATCTTGGTCTATGTATTTATATATTTTTTAGTATCCTTGCTAGACCTCCATCAAGCTTAATAGAAACCCCCCCTAGGCCCCCTTTCAGAATAAATTTGTAATTTTTTGGGTAGAAAAATGCCCCGGCTCAAAGGTTCCTTCAAAAATTACAGGCTCGCTATCACTTGCCAGGAAAAAATTGACAACTAAATGGCACAAAAGGGCTTAATATTGACAAAGACATGGAGTTAAAGGTCCTAAAATCGCCAACTAATGAAACGAACGCATTAAAATCTCAAAACAAATATGCTTAACATAGGGAAGAAGAGGGACTAGAAAAAGCGACTAAGTTCCCCTTAAAAGTACAGTTTGTGATGGAGCTTGATGAACTAACTATTGCAGAACTATTTTTAGCTCAGTCTCTCTATTTACTTACACATAATACAATCGCAAAGAGTATTTTACCTTTAGTCTAGGCCAATGAACACTTGTTTTTACACAGGATCATTTAATAAGGGAGCTCAGACGGTATTGTGCAGCATAATTTACTGGTTCGGGTCAATGGTTTGAGGGAGTTTAGTTTGCTCTCTAATCTTCTATCATACTTTTAAAAAAAAAACACCCGCAAGACCCCCCTTCGATATAAATTTGTAAATTTTTCGGAAGAAAAATGTCCCGGCCTAAGGCCAATTCCTCTTCAAATACGCCATCGCTCGCCAAGAAAAAAATCGACACCTAAATGGCACGACAGGTCTTATTATTGGCAAAGAAATGGGGCAAAAGGTCTGAAAATTACCAAACTAATGGGGCGAATGTCTTGAAATCCCATACCTAATAAGGCTAAACATGAGGGAGGAGGAGGACTCGAAAAACCAACTGCCTCCCCTTAATTGACCACTTGCGAGTTTCAGGCTATAAAGAAGTTGGAACCGTGAACATCGATATTAGAGAGAAATGCAAAGATAATTGGAGTTTCTGATGGATAAAAAGTATGATCAATATGGTCCAATGTATTTATATATGCATTGTGACCATATTTAATCTGATCATTCTACTAAATATTAATGGCCACAGCTCCAACACACGCACACACATATATGTATGCCACAATCATGTATTTGTTGATTTCATTTAATTGAGTTTAGGAGTAAAGTCGGTTGGTGGAGGTAATATAATAATATATATATATATATATATATATATATATATATATATATATATATATATATATATAAATGAACATACATATACACTCGCGACAAACACAAACACGCACACACTCAAAGAAACATACACACACAACCCCCCCCCCCCCCCACACACACACAGACAAAAAATACACATAGCTTCATTCATAAAACACACCAAATAAACACTCGCAATATCGTACCCGGAAACGTATACACATCAAAAGATCGTATAATTATATGAATGGGGGGGGGGTATTTCTGAGCCTGCAAGAAGAAGTTAAGGGGAGGCAGACCGTTTTTCTGGACCCCCTTTTCCCTAGTGTTTAGCCCCACTGGTTTTGAGATTATAAGACGTTCGTCCCATTTGTTTGGCGATTTTGGTAAATTTCTATAATTGCACCTATACGAGCTAAACAAACTATTATTGTATTTAACAGGAAGGTACAACGAGGTAAGTGATGTGGTTAATTGTGGCAATATGCGGAAATGGATGATAAGGGCATTCCGCCCCCCTCTGACAAAAGTCTATCAATCTAGATGTGACACGGATTTACAATGTTTCAGAGAGACATTAGCCTAACCTAACAACCTTACCTAACCTAACCTAGTATTATGGGTGGGGGCTGCTGCCCCCACACCCCCGCTGGTTGGGTAAAACGGTAGAAATTCAGTTGGGGTGGAGTGAATAACCGGAGATTTTCGTAAGGGGGTCAGAGGGGGGCAGAATGCCCTTATAATCCATTTCCGCATATTGCCACCTATACCACATCACTTACCTCGTCGTACCTTCCTGTTAAATACAATAATAATTTGTTTAGCTCGTATAGGTGCAATTATAGAATAATACCGCGATTTTAACACCTTTCGCCCCATTTCGTTTTCAATTTTAAGACCTTTCGTGTGTATTATTTCCTGGCGAGCGTTAGCGAGCCTGCAATTTTAAGAGGGATTGGCCTTCGGCCGGGACATTTTCTACCGAAAAATGTACTGATTTATCTTGAAGGGGGTCTAGGGGGCGTTTTTCTAAGCTCGATGGAGGTCTAGGGAGGAAACTAAAAAAAAAATATGAATAAATAAATTAATAGACGGGCAGTCTCTCTTTAACCCTTCCAGCCCGGGTGTCATTTTAAAATGACACCAAAACAAAAGGGCCGGAACCCGGGTGTCATTTTAAAATCTTTGTGCTTGAAAGCGTGCTTCAAAATTTGCGCGGCCAATTTTGGCATGGTAGGAGCAACCGCAGCGCCACCAAGCCTCAACTACTAGTGTTATCAGTTCGTACGTGGCCGCCATAGCGAGTAATACTGAAAAAAAAAATTCCGACGTGTCCGATTCGTTGCAACCTCCAGCGGGCCCCAGTGCTACCCCACTCGCAACTTCAACGCCTGTTCCAACCGAGAAGAGAGCTCAACAAAAGAAAGTTAAGCGTTTGTTGAGTGATAGCGCTATACGGCGACAACTTTTTTAAAGTGATGAAGAGAGCAGTGGCGAAAGCTTGGTGGACAAGGTACAATTTAGAAGTGAAAGTGAAGACGATTTCGTGGGCTTTGGAGACGACGATAATGTCGATTTATTTGAGGGGGGAGACAGTAGTGATGATCCTGATGTGGAAGTGTTTCAGGAAGGTGCCATTGAGCTTCCCAGTGTGCTAGAACCTAGGCCTACCCCCTCGCCATCTTTGCTAGGTCAGCCTAGGCCTAGCCCTACCCCAGGACCTTCCCCTTGGCCTGCCTGTACGCCCTTGAAAGTGGGCAAATAATTCTATAAATAATCATTGATCAAAAGTGCAGCTAAAAAAGCACGCAGGGCAGCCGCAGAAAAGCATAGGGAAGCTGAAGATAGCGATAATGACGCCGACCCTGGCCTAGCAACCACCCGCATTCCATTGTCCCGACGCCTTGACACGGGACGCCGCGTGGGTCACCCACAGCCCTCGACTTCATCTATCGTTCAGGATGACCAAAGGGCCTCTTCAAGTGGTATTGGTGATGTGCCACAGGCCTCAACACACTGCAGAGCATTATTTCCTGCTGAAAAGCCCTCGGCTCGCCGCAAAAGGAGCCCAACTCCCGAGGCCTCGGCTCCCATTCTTGAAGCTCCCGCAGCTTCCCGCGCCCCACACCGCCGACGCCCGGTCACTTCTTCACCAGAATTGTCTCCTGAGGAGGATGCTGACGACCCCAACATTGCCCCAAATGACCTGACGTTGCCTGAGGAGGAAGAGGAACAGGAACAGGATGAGGAAGAGGATGTGCCGACAAATCGAGGGAGAGGGCGAGGTCGTGGACGTCGTCAGCCTGCCGACGCCCCTGGGCCTGGGCCCGGGCGTGGGCGTGCAGGGCGTCCGCCTGGGCGTCCGCCTGGGCGTCCGCCTGTCCAAGGGCGTGTGCCACGGCGTCCAGGGCGTGTGCCTGCTGCAGCACGACCTCGAGCATCAGCATCCGACCTGTTTGTGTGGACAGATGGAGCTGATTTTGAGCCAGATTGTCCTGCCTTTGACGAGGTACAGATGGGTTCTTGGGTGTCACCAGCATATCCCTGTGGCCCAGATGCTACCCCCAGTGAACTTTTCTGTGGCTTCTATGACAATGAAGTCATGGAATACCTCGTCAAAGAGACAAATCACCACCATGCTATCTGTGCCAACTTTCTTGGGAGGAAGACCAGTGCCAAGATGGTGGCATGGAGAGCTCTCACTGTGGCAGAATTATGTGTTCTTGGCACTCACAATGCTGATGACTCGTATAAGGAAGCACGTTCTGGCTGACTACTGGATCACTGGCGACATTATAACGACTCCATCATTTGGCAAATACATGTCCAGGGACAGGTACTTCGACATCCTCTCCTATCCCCACCTGACAAACAACATGGCAGTCCACCTTCCCGACTCATTATGGAAGATCAGGAAGCTGTATGACATGATACGTCATCGGTTCACCACATACCTGATTCCTTTCCAGAAGATGTGCCTCGACGAGTCTCTGGTCCTGTTCCGTGGTAGGCTGCACTTCCGACAGTATATCCCGTCCAAGAGACACCGCTCCGGCATCAAGCTCTTCGTCCTCTGCGACTGCTTGACGGGGTATCTGCTGGACTTTATAGTCTACAGCGGCAAGGCTGGAGAAGTTGTGACTGACCCTCTCATTGGTTTTGGTGGCGCTGTAGTGAAGAAGATGATGGAGAGGCACTTCAATAATAACCACATCCTCTACACAGATAATTATTACACGTCGCCTCTCCTGACCAAGTACCTCCAAGACCGGAACTGTCGGCACAGTCAAGGGCAAAAGGAAGGGCATGCCAGGCTACCCAACCAAGACGAAGAAGACTGACATCTTCCACAAGAAGAGTGGCCCCATCCTCTCCATCCACTGGCATGACCAGCGCAAGGTCAACCTCCTCACCACATGCCACAAGGCCCAGATGGTCGCCACAGGGAAGGTGGACCAAACAACCAAGAACCCCGTCCAAAAACCAGCTGCTGTCTTGGATTATAACATCAACATGCGCCTCGTTGACAAGTCCGACATGCAGATGGGCTTCATTGACTGCCTGCGAACATCTTGCAGGTGGTACAAGAAGTTTATACTGCATATGGTAGATATGTCGATCCTCAATGCCTACAACATCTACCGTCTGAGGACTCCAGGAGCCAAGAAGTACAAGTCCCTGCGGAAGTTCCACAAACAGGTGCTACTTGAGCTCCTGGCTAAACATGCGGGTACACCAGGCAGGCCAATACAAGGACCAGGCCACCTTGACAGAACGGGGTGTGCTGAATTCTTCAGGAAGCACAAGCTCAGCGCCCTTCCTTTCAAAGCACCAGGTAGTAATGTTAGGAGTCAGAAGAGGTGCCATGTGTGCAGCCACACAACTCGCAGACCCCGCAAACCCACAAAAACCACTTGGGAATGCCTCGAGTGTCAAGTTGGACTGTGTGCTGGCACCTGCTTCAACGACTTCCACACTCTAACAAACTTTTGAAGTGGAAGTGACAACAGTGAAAGTGACACTCAAATGTAGGCTAAGAATAATAATATAACTAAGTATAAGTGAAAAGGACACTAAAATATATATTTCTAACAATTAATAAGTGAAAATGACACTCAATAAGCCTAGGCCAGTCAAAGTGACCGTATAATAATAATAAAACTAAATATAAGTGAAAGAGACACACACAAGTAATAATAAGTGCCTTCATAACAATATGAATAAGTGACAATGACACTATATATATTATTAGCTTACCTAACAATACATAAAAGGGGAAATGACACTACCAATTATCAAAGTCCAGTGAAAGTGACCCTAATAATCATAATAATAATAATAAAACTAAGTAATAAGTGACAGAGACACAAATAAGTTCATATAAATAACTTTATTGAGTGAAAATAACATAACTATAATAAATGACAGAATAACCAATAAAACTCTATCAAATCGCTTCCTGGCATAATTGCGGGTGGAGCGACGAGTGCAACTGGGCGTCGTAGCCGGGGCCGCGGTTGAGTGTTCGGACGCGCCGAGGTAAATACGCGGCAAAAGTTACCTCCACTTCCATCACCATCACTCCGGAACCAGTTGAGCTAGAGAGCTCTACTCAACGCCATTCTACGCAGGAAGGCAAGGCGCTCATTTCTATATATGATTAATGTAGGTCATATATTAAGCGAGATTAGCCTTAGTTTACTTTTGTTGATATTCGACCAGATCGCCCGGATACGAGCTCCGTCATTAGGAGAGCCTGCCCGGGCCAGGAGGGTTAAACGCCTGAGCGATCAAGTCTAGTTCACAGAGAGAGCGTTGCTGATTCTGCCGAGCTCACAGTTTCTGAGTGCTTGCTAGGAATTCAAGTGGAGAGAGAGAGTGTTTGTAACTATTTGTGTGTGAGAGAGAAAGTGAGTGTGATTGTGACTGTAATTGTGTGTGTGAGAGAGAGAGAGAGAGTGAAAGTGAGTGTGTTTGTGACTGTGTATTTGTGTGTGAGAGAGATAGAGTGAGATAAAGTGAAAGTGAGTGTGTTTGTGACTGTATTTGTGTGTGTGAGTGAAAGCGGGAGAGAGAGAGAATAAAGTTTTATGTGCGTCTGTTGGTTGCAACGTGTCCTAATTGAGAAAATGGTGGGCGTACATATGTATGCATAAGAGCCTGTGTGTATGAGGGTGTGTGTGTTTGTGTATGTGTGTGTTTTAAGTGAGTTAGTAAGTGTGGATGTGCGTCTGTGTTAAGGGGGTATGGTTCACTTTTTGGCCGAATTTTGCATGTATTCATTATTAGAATTAAATAACAAATAAAAATAGGAAAAGTGGGGATTGGGCATGAGCATATAGATAGATTCATTATTTGTCTAGTTTCCTCCCTAGACCTGCATCAAAAAAAAAAAAAAAAAAACATCCATTAGATCCCTCTTTTAGATTAATTTGTACATTTTTCGGTAGAAAAATGTCCCAGCCGAAGGCTGCTTCTTCCATTACAGGTTCACAATCATTCGCCAGGGAAAAAATCGACACCTAAATAGCACGAAGATCTAAATATTAACGACGAAATAGGGCGAAAGGTCTTAAAATCGACTAACTAATGGGGCAAACATCTTAACATCTGAAAACTAATGAGGCTAAACATGAGGGAAAAAGTGGTCCAGAAAACCGGCCCATACCCCCTTAATGGTAACCAGTTCTCATTTGTCATTGTGTGCGTCGTGTTTTAACCCTTTCAAGATCCAATTACGTATATCATTTCGGTTTCGGGCTATTATTAGACGATTTTATTCAGATTAGGAGTCAGAGGATTAATTGAGATAGTCTTTACCTTTCTAATGCCTACAGATTCGTTGTATTATCACTACACATCATCTATCCTATTACAAAGTTATACATGATCACTACACATCATCTATCCTATTACAAAGTTATACATGATCACAACACATCATCTATCCTATTAAAAAATTATACATGATCACAACACATCTATCTCTATTACAAAGTTATACATGATCACTACACATCATCTATCCTATTACAAAGTTATACATGATCACTACACATCTACCGTATTACAAAGTTATACATGATCACTACACATCATCTATCCTATTACAAAACTATACATGATCACTACACATCATGTATCCTAATACAAAGTTATACATGATCACTACACATCATCTATCCTATTACAAAGATATACATGATCACTACACATCATCTATCCTAATACAAAGTTATACATGATCATTACACATCATCTATCCTATTACAAAGTTATACATGATCACTACACATCATCTACCGTATTACAAAGTTATACATGATCACTACACATCATCTATCCTATTACAAAGCTATAATTATATGCTAACTACACATCATCTTTCCTATTACACAGCTATAATTATATACTCCCTACACATCATCTATCATGTGTACTATATATAATTTGGTGTGATCACAAGTTATGTCCACTATTCATTATCTCTCCCAATTATTATACACTATAAATGCCACTACCTATTATTTATTGTAATTAATGTATAACTATCATGTAGACAAGCTGGAATTGTCTAAGGTATTGAGAAAACCAAAGTCATAAGTTATATAGTAAATTCATAATTATTGTCAACGAAATCAAAATGACAGGAGATAACTCAAACATAGTGATGGGAGGGGAAGGGTGGACATTTCTCCGCATTAATAGTGTAGAGATGCAAAAACAATACCAGAATGCGAAGCGAGTATGTGAAGAAGTAAATTGTATGAAAATTAAAGTAAAACGGCCCATTGTTAGCTTTCTCCCCTTCATGAAAGCGTTTAAAACAATAATAAAGTAGACGTGCTCTTTTGCCCAAAATCAAAACGGCATACCCAATCTGCGGTGGGTTACCATCATCACTACTAATACCATCATCAATCACAATCAACATAATCACTACTACTGCCATCATCACTACAAGTGCCACAATTATCACGAGTTCTGTCATCATCACCATTACTATGATCATCATCACTACTACATTTATAATCATCACTACTACTCTCACCATCATCACTGTCCATTGTCACTAGCATCTTAATCAATACTATCATCATTGATACTACAACTATCAACCATCATTACTAATATCATCACCACTATCTTACAATCATAATTATTACTGTTAACATCATCACTACTACTATAACCATCATCATTACTACTGTCACAAATATGACCATCATTTATCCTACGGTCACCATTATCACTACTACTGCCATCATCACCATTACTATGATCTTCATCACCATAACTATTGTTATCACTACAAATTTCACCATCTTCACTACTACTCACCATCATCACTAATACTCACACCATCGTCACTACCATCATCACTACTGTCATTATTATCACTACAACTATCATAATTACTTGTCACCATCACTACTATAATGACCATCATTACTACTACTATTAATGTCACCATCATATATACTACTGTCACCATCATATATACTACTGTCACCATCATATCTACTACTGTCACCATCATATCTACTACTGTCACCATCATATCTACTACTGGCATCATCATCACTACTGTCATCATCATCAATACAATTACAACCATCATCACTACTATTATCACCATTATCACTATCACCATAATTCCAAATATTACTACCATCACTTCTAATGCCAACTAAACTAACTTAACCTAGCAAATGCGTAGCGAGATGTTTTCGCTCCCAGAACGCCATCAATGCTGAGGGGGGGGAGGGGGGGTCCGGGAGGTGGGGGGGGGGTAAAACCATATTTTGGACCTAAAATCATAACTATTGCATAAATTAAAAAAATCTGTTTTGACTGACGTTCGCATTCACGCAATAAATGTCCGTGTGAAATTTGGTGAAAATCCGTCCAACGGTCTAGGAGGAGTTTCGAGACAGACTACTGACAACGACGACGACGACAGACTTTTTTTTGTGTATGGTACCCACTATACGGGGGGCGATACCAAACTCTGCTTACGCAGAGTTGATTATTACAATCATCACTACTACTCTCACCATCATCACTACTACTCTCACCATTGTCACTACCATCTTAATCACGACTATCATCATTGATACACCTATCAACCATCATTACTACTATCATCACCATCATCTTACAATCATCATTACTAGTTAACATCATTACTACTACTAACCATCATCATTACTACTGTCACAAGTATTACCATCATGTATCCTACTATCACCATCATCACTACTACTGCCATCATCACAACTATTGTCATCATCACTACAACTTTCACCATCATCACTACTACTCACCATCATCAATAATACTCACACCATCGTCACTACCATCATCACTACTGGCATCATTATAACTACAACTATCATCATTACTTGTCACCATCATCACTACTATTATGACCATCATCACTACTAATAGTTTTGTCACCATCATATCTACTAATGTCACCATCTTATCTACTACTATCATCATCATCAATACAAATACAACCATCATCACTACTATTATCACCATCATCACTACTATCACTATCAATCCCACTATTACTACCATCACTTCTAATGCCAACTAAACTAACTTAACCTAGCAAATACCGAGCAAGATGTTTTCGCCCCCAGAACGAATGCGTTCTTAGAGTGTGAGCCCCTTCGGGGCTCACACACTAAAAACGCCATCATAGCTGGCGGGGGGGGGGGACTGGGGGGGGGTAAAACCATATTTTGGATCTAAAATCATAACTATTGCATAAATTCAAAAAATCTGTTTTGACTGACGTTCGCATTCACGCAACAAATGTTCGTGTGAAATTTGGTGAAAATCCGTCCAACGGTCTAGGAGGAGTTCCGAGACAGACGGACAACGACGACGACGACGACGACGACAGACATTTTTTTCGTGTGGTACCCACTATACGGGGGGCGATACCAAACTCTGCTTACGCAGAGTTGATAAAACTTCCAGTTGGATATAAGGAGATGGGAAGTTGGGTTACTGATGTTTGTGAGCCATCGGGGAAAACCACATATAATAAAGTAGACGTACCGTTTTGCCCAAAATCAAAACGGCATACCCAACTCTGCGATGGTTACCATCATCACTACTAATACCATCATCACTACTACTTCCTTCATCACTACAACCGCCAAAATCATCACAACTACTGTCATCATCACCATTACTATGATCATCACTACTACAATTACAATCATCACTACTACTCTCACCATCATCACTACTACTGTCACCATTGTCACAACCATCTTAATCACTACTAGCATTGATACTACAACTATCAACCAGCATTACTACTATCATCACCACCATCTTACAATCATCATTACTACTGTTAACATCATCACTACTACTATAACCATCATCATTACTACTGTCACAAGTATTACCATCATGTATCCTACTGTCACCATCATCACTACTACTGCCATCATCACCATTACTATGATCTTCATCATCACAACTATTGTCATCATCACTACAACTTTCACCATCATCACTACTACTCACCATCATCACTAATACTCACACCATTGTCACTTCCATCATCACTACTGTCATTATTATCACTACAACTATCATTACTTGTCACCATCACTACTATTATGACCATCATCACTGCTACTAGTACTGTCACCATCATATATCTACTACTGTCACCATCATATCTACTACTGTCATCATCATCACTACTGTCAACATCATCAATACAACTAGAACCATCATCACTACTATTATCACCATCATCACTACTGTCACCATCAATCCCACTATTACTACCATAACTTCTAATGCCAACTAAACTAACTTAACCTAGCAAATGCATAGCGAGATGTTTTGGGCTCACACACTAAGAACGCCATCATTGCTGGGGGGGGGGGGGAATGTCTGGGCAGGGGGATGTCTGGGCAGGGGGGGGGGGTAAAACTATATTTTGGACCAAAATCATAACTATTGCATAAATTTAAAAAATCTTTTTTGACTGACGTTCGCATTCACACAACAAATGTTTGTGTGAAATTTGGTGAAAATCCGTCCAACGGTCTAGGAGGAGTTCCGAGACAGACGGACGACGACGACGACGACGACGACGACGACAGACATTTTTTTTGTGTGGTACCCACTATACGAGGGGGCGATACCAAACTCTGCTTACGCAGAGTTGAAAATACCGGGAACCCATTAAGGTACTTGTGCCTGGTTCCTGTCCTCAAGAAGTCAAAATGTTGTTAATGTCTGACCGGCGGGTATGTGAGGAAAAGAGTATCGTGGTGACTGAAGATTGTATGATTGACTATCCTCATAATATAACTAAGGCCGACGCATACACACCCATAATTGATCAAGGGTCACAGGCAGACAGAGTTACAATGAATGATCACTGTACCATGACAGACATGGTTACTGTCGTTGATCAAGGTACTGATATGGAGAACCCTGTCTATACTGATCACTGTACCATGACAGATATAGTTACTTTCGTTGATCAAGGTACTGATATGGAGAACCCTGTCTACACTGATCATTGTACCATGACAGATATACTGTAGATACTTTCGTTGATCAAGGCACTGATATGGAGAACCCTGTCTACACTGATCACTGTACCATACAGATATAGTTACTTTCGTTGATCAAGGTACTGATATGGAGGACCCTGTCTACACTGATCACAGTACCATGACAGATATAGTTACATCTAAAGCTCCACTTGTAGGTGCTGGAGCTCCTACTGAAGCTGTTCAAACCCCCCCTGTAGGTGCTGAAGCTCCACCTGTGGGTACTGCAACCCTCTCTGTACCAAAAGACTCATATTATTCCAGTCTTGCAAAATTGCGTTAAGCGAATCTGTTGGATAGTAGGCATAGATTAATGCTCAAGTATAAAAGTATGAAATCGTTGAGTGAAGGGGCTTATGAGAAGACTTACTTAGCTTGTCGGGAAGAAGGTGTAGATGTTATAAAAAATGGAAAAGACCAGGTTACGGTCAAGGTGTTCGTCGAGGAGGCAAGCATAATGTATGAATTAAATGGTGCTGGAGGGACACCGTACCTTCTGGGGGTGGCCCATGATGAACAAATGATGGTCATTTCATATTGTAAAGGGACAATACTTCTTGAATTAGAATATCCTCAAGGTGTTAGAGTAGAATGGCATTGGTGGATGAAGGTTTTCAAGAGCGTAGTGCTGAGAGTATGGGAGTTTCACAGGACAAAATAATTATGTTCATAATGATATTAAAGGTGATAATATTATAAACAATTGATGATGCCCAACCGAAAGCATATCTTATAGATGTAGGCATGTCCCGAAATACAGGCATTCCTCCAGCATACTTTAAGGAGCATACTATGGAAGAGTATGAGAAGTATAATCAATATGCGCCTGAGTACTTTTTCGGTGAAACTAGCCTCCCCGCCAGTGATGTATTTAGTGTAGGTCAATTGTTCATTGACACGCTACATGATGGATATCTATCTATTGCCCGACGCCATGATCCCCGAAGGGGTGGCCACGAACGAACCGCCCCCATGCACCTCTGTCCCCAGTCAGTCGACGTCCCTCCCCCCAACCAGCACCGCCTTCGTTCATATACTTCCTCACTCCATCCTTCCACCTCTCTTTCGGTCTACTTCTCCCTCTCTGTCCCTCCACCTCGCTCTCGTACACCCTCTTAGTCATTCTCTCGCTTTCCATACGTTCCAGATGGCCGAACCATCTCAAGTTGTTCCTTTTCACACTCTCCAGCACATCCACCTCCACACCACACCTTCTTACTTCCTCATTAGTCTGTCTATCCCTCCATGTAACTCTGCACACACTTCTTAAGTAATTAATTTCCACTGCTCTCACTCTAGCTCTAAGTCTCTCAACCAACGTCCATGCTTCGCTTCCGTAAGTCAGTGTCAGGATTACCACACTGTCATGGAAGGACTTCTTCACTTCCATACTGACCACCCTATTTCTGTTACTGATTTCAGCATTCCTACACCCCTCTTCCCCTGTTGTACCCTCTCCCGCACTTCTTCATCCATAGTCCCATCTTTACTCAACACACTGCCCAGATACTTAAAAGAGTTGACATCTCCATAGCCTGACCGTGCAGCTTCACCTCACACTCTGTGACTTCACCCTTTTCGAAGATCATAACCTTGCTCTTCCCCGCATTTACCTTCAAATTCCGTTTTTCGCACACTGTTTCAAACTCATTTACCAGACCCTGCAACTCCCATTCATTATCACTCATCAGAACTGTATCATCCTCAAACAGCAGTATAGGTAGCTTCCACTCAATTCCCTCCCTTTTCAGCGATACACCAACATCCACTGCTCTTGATAGTATTTCTTTCATGAATCCATCCATATATACAGTAAACAACCACGGGGACATCACACACCCGTTTCAAACCAACATTCAGGTCCAAGAACTCGCTCTGCTCACTCTCCACACGTACTGCTGCCTTTGCACCCTCATACATGCTCTTCACTGCTTTCAGCTACTTTCCATCTACTCCGTATATTCTAAGTACTTTCCACAAACCTTCTCTATCCACTCTGTCATAGGCCTTCTCCAAGTCCATAAAGGCAACATACACCTTTTGTTGTTTCTCCAGATATTTCTCCACAACACAATTCAAGGTAAAAATCTGATCTACACATCCTCTTCCCTTCCTAAAACCTTCCTGCTTGTCGCCTATCCATTTCTCCGTTCTCACTCTCACTCTCTCAATCACTACCCTATTGTATACCTTCCCTACTACGCTTAGAAGACATGTTCCTCGGTGGTTACCACACACTCCTCTTTCCCCTTTTCCCTTATATAGGGGGACTATTATGCCAGTCTTCCAGTCATCGGGTGCGCTCCCCTTCTCCCATGCTAGTTTGCACATTTTCCATACCCATTCGATCACTATCTCACCACCATACCTCAACATTTCCCCACACACTCCATCTGTTCCTGGTGCTTTCCCCAACTTCACTCTTTTCATGGCTTCCCACACTTCTGACCTCCTGATCCTCACCTCCTCCACTACTTCTCTTCTTATCCCTCCCATACCATATTCTATGTTTGCTGGCTCTTTATTCCTTACATTTAGCAACTCATTGAAGTACTCCCTCCATCTTTCGACTCTCTTGCTTCTCGGCTAGCATTCTCCCATTTTTATCTTTCACACCCTTACTGTTACCCTTGCTACCTTCCCTAACTTTCTTGACTTCTTTCCAGAACAGTTTCTTACTCTCCCTCCATTTTTACACTCCGATTCCTTCCCAATTCCTCATCTACTCTTCTCTTACTTTCCTTCACTACTCTCTTCACCACCCTCTTACTCTTCACGTACCTCGCTCGTTTCTGTCTCTCGAACTCTTCATTCCCTCTACTGCCCTACCACTCTCTATATGCTTTCTTCTTTTCTTCCACAGCTATTCTTACCTCTTCTGTCCACAATGCTGTACCTTTCACTCCCCTCCCTCTTCTCCTCTTCCACATACCTCCTCAAATGCTGCACAGATCTCATCCTTAAACACCTTGCTCATCTCCTCCACTTCCTCCATAACTTCCAGGTCGAACCCACCTAGTCGTCTTTCCACTGCTCCTGTACTCCCTGACTTCCTCCTCCTGCAACCTCTCCACCCTCCTCACCATTCCACCCTCCTCTCGCCTCCCTCCAGCTCTCCTCACCCACTTCTTTATATTAATTATCTTAAACAAGACCTTATGGAGTGGCAAGGTAAATTTATAAGATTACTGAAATCTATGACGGCCTTCGATCATCGAGATAGGCCGTCAATAACCAGTGTGTATAGCAGCATTTCAACTGTATGCGACATTAAGTTTTCCAGTGATTGGGACACTGTTAACTGCCTTCAGGATGATAAGAAATAACAAAACTGAAATCTCCCCTAAACCCGTCACAAAGTAAGTTAAAAAACACTTATCAGGCAACTCTGAGTGAAGTTTAGTGTCAGCAGGGTCTAAGTGAGAGCAGGACCACAGACATTGGTATTGGCCTATCCTTGGTGTTGTTTGATCATTAGTATTGGCTGATCCTTTGTGTTGGTTGATCATTGGCATTGGCTGATCCTTGGTGTTGGTTGATCGTTGGCATTGGCTGATCCATGGTATTGGCTGATCCTTGGTATTGGCTGATCCTTGGTGTTGGTTGATCCTTGGTGTTGGTTGATCATTGGTATTGGCTGATCCTTGGTGTTGGTTGATCATTGGCATTAGCTGATCCTTGGTGTTGATCGATCCTTGGTGTTGGTTGATCCTCGCCATTGGCTGATCCTTGGCATTGGCTGATCCTTGGTATTGGCTGATCCTTGGTGTTGGCTAATCCTTGGTGTTGGCTGATCCTTGGTGTTGGCTGATCCTTGGCATTGGCTGATCCTTGGCATTGGCTGATCCTTGGCGTTGGCTGATCCTCGGCGTTGGCTGATCCTTGGCGTTGGCTGATCCTTGGCATTGGCTGATCTCAATAAACCTTCTGAATAAAATAGGCACCTCTTAAACTGCATACATTCGTCAAATTTTAGCCAGCATCAGAGGAATAAAATTCACCATCGTGTTGAAGAGGTTAGACAGAAATGGAATATTAATGTAGATTTCTGATGGATAGAAAGTATATTGAATTGGGTTTTATGTGTTTATAAATGTACTGCAACCGCAATTTAGCTGGTAGTTCGTCTAAATATCAATGTCTACAGCTCCAACTTCCTTATAGAACGAAACACGCAAGAGGTCAATTACCTGGCATATTTCTAATCGATGTAATTTTATTAATAACTATTTCATGACAGTAAGCAATAGGCCTTAAAAGTACAAGATTCTGTCCCGGTACAGTCACGCAAAAAATAGAAGTGTTTTACCTCCATAATATCAACTTTCAATGGCTAATTACACCCATAACAAACGAGAATAACCCTTTGATATTCAATGTGTATCTACTAATAATGAGGAGTATGTATTTATGTATATCTAGAAAGGATAATAATTTCCTGTTGTAAAGGTGGAGAATGACTATTGCGTGAGCCTGTACATCACATCAGTTACGCTCTTCAGAAAAGAAGTAAACAAACCTTGTGTTCCAACAACAACAACACCGGCAATCCTTCATCTTTTCACGGGGCGCTCGCTTCTCCTGACCACAGCTTAAGTGGCCAGTTTCTTTAACCGCCCGGGTAGGACCGCGGGCCTTGTTTTGATATGGGGTGATTAATAGTGCAAATTTCTCATCCCATATCTCATCATCCGCGCGGGTAAAGGGCGTATATGTGGGGCGGAGAGGCCGGCGTTCCACGATAAATGTGCAGGGGGGTGACCTGCTTTTTTTCTCTCCTTCTCTCTCTTTCTCTGGCTTGTATCCATGCGGCCCCATTCAGCCTACTGTTGTAAGACGTTTATCCCCATCCAGGTGTCAATTTCGTCCTGGAGAGCGATTGCGAACCAGCATTGTATGGAGAAATCCGGCTTCGCCGGAGAAATTTTTCTATCGAAAAATTTACAAATTTAGCCTGCTGTCAAAAACATTAACCAAAATATGCTGGCTCGCTACCGCTCGCCAGGAAAAAATCGACACCTGGATGGGAGTAAACGTCTTAAAACAGTAGGCTGAATGGGCCCGAATAGATACAAGCCAAAGAAAGAGAGAAAATGAGAGAAAAAAAGCCTGTGACCCTCCATAAAAAATGGTTTAGACGGTCTCCGTACCGTCCGAGCCTTTCATCAGGACTGTATCTGATCTCTTTAGGGATGCTTTATTGATTGCAGCCTTCCTATTTCTGCCCTGAATACACTCTTTATGGACCCGGGATTGAAATCTCTATCAAAATAACAAATAACGTCATGCCCCTACTCACAGGCCGCGGACAAAGTGAGGGCTTCCACACCTCACAATTTATGGGACACCAGCCTCATTTTTTAGATGTATGTTAGGTGGACATTTGAATTCATTATGGACCTGACTATTTGTCTTTTGAGAGTCTCTTTCGTATATTTATGTTGGGGTTATTCGTCTGGTGGTAGCTGCTCTGAAATATAGCTGTTCTCAGTTTATATGAGTTATGTAGTTTTTACCACTCTACTTTTATTAGATTTTTATTTTGAATTTCTTACCACTCTAATTATATTAAAAACAAAAACAAAATTGTCGTCTGGCGGTAGATAGAGATACAAAGGTGTCATATGGTTTTGTATAAATTAATAAGGTAGGCCTATATACATGTTTGTATTGAATTTCGTTTTCGTGTTGTATTATGTAATCATGACATGGCTAAAGCTCCCCTTGATAGAGGCTTCTCAGGTTTACTGCATTATATTATATTTGTTTGTGTTTTCTTGTTCTTTTCTTTTTTCTTTTCGTGACTATCTATCTAATTTCAAATTCAATAGTTTACTATTTCGAGCAATAAGTTGACGGTTGAAATCTTGTATTTACAGAGACAAAAGTAGACGTATGCATAGTTTACCGTATAATGCTTAACGGAATATACGAATATTAAACGAGGCACCAAAGTAGGACATTAACCGAAGATGATTGTTGACAAACAAACTTACTTGATTCCTACTGATGTGAGTCTTAGTTTTTTATTGCTACCGTTTGGTCACTTAATAATAATAATAATAATAATAATAATAATAAACGGTTTATTAAAGAATGGCAGCCTCATGAGCTGAAAATACACTTGAATACCTCTTCATTATTACAACAAGACGGTGAACGCTAGCTAGTGAACCCTAATTATTTAATGTCTGTGATAAAGTAATTTCTCAAAGTAGTTCGCTCGTGCATCATAATTAAAGCTTACGAAAATCTTGTCCATGACTTTAAATTTCTTTTTCGTCCCACTGATAAATATATGTATAGTCTTGGTCAAAAGACACTGCAAATTTTTTGATAGGCTATTATGTTACACTGGCGAACCATTTTGATAAACCGCTTGAGCTACAAAGATCGTATAACTGGGATTCACTATAGTCTGTGTATTTTCAACTGACGGTAAATTGCTAAGTTCCCTTCAAGATTTAACAGTTATTTTAAATATTTTATAGCGAAATCTGTTGTTAATTATGCAAACTTGGTACTAAAATTAAACTGAGACATAGTAGTTTCTAATTCTTCCTTTAGTTACCGAGAAATCTGTTGTGGAATTAAATTCACCGTCATATGAAATGAAACCAAGTATAGTTAACACTCACCGTCGTCTTGTTATCATTAGTTCTTCAACTATGCTGAAGTTTCTTGTATATCTATTGATAAGAACACCGTTAGAGAGAACATTTACCTTCCTTAGGTTGGGCTTGGTTAACTAATATCGCCGTGGTCATGATTTCCAACCTGCTTGTTTTAGCCCCTTCTGTTCCGGCGACGTCTTTTTCATTTTATTCTAGCTATATTTAGGCGAATTTGTGCAGTTTAAGAAGGATCTGTTGTAGTAAAAAGGGTTAAGTGAGATAGTTCGAAACCTGTAAATTGCAGGAGGCCCTTTATAAACTGAATACAATCGTCTAATAGTAGCCAGAATAAATTTAAAGGGACGGCACCGGTACAGAAAGGGCTTAGGAAAAAACTGCGACATGGCTGTAGACACAATAATTACGACGAAACAGTTCCGAATGGTCAAGGACGTTCGGTTGGATGGAAGGTCGATCAACATATAGCCCTTCTATTTCACTGCCCGGTTTTGTTTGACTTAACTCTTACTGTACCGGCGACGTCTTTTTAATAGTGTTCTAGCTCTATTTAAACTATGTTGTGCAGTTTAAGAAGGGTCTGTGGTATTAAAAAGGGTCAAGCGAGATAGTTCGAAGCTTGTGAATTGCTGGAGGCCTTTTTTAAACTGAATATAATCATCTAACAGTGACCAGAATACAGTTAAAAGGACGGCACCAGTACAGTATGGGTTAAAGACAATGATCAACTTATTCGAAGAAGCTAGTGCAGGTGATTAATAAACCTTGCTACCTCACGATGAGATATTGCAGCTTGATAATCTAATATTCTAATATACTCTATATGTTCCATTCCCGAGGTTTATCTTGTAATTTATTTTTTTAGTAGCAACACTGCAGACAAAGATAAAAGTCACGGAAAAAGACAGATTTGCTTACGCTGCTTACTTTACTTTGAAAGTAGGAAAGGACCTGTGGGAATCGGCAACCCATCTAGGGGAGACAACTTTGTAAAATGCCGGTGAATGGGACTTGTCAGCTTTGGTCGACAACCCGTCTAGGGGAGTATACTTTATACAAATCCTTGCTGCTCACCTAAGGATATAGCAGGTTTGTGGATGAACTAGCTACCCACCACTGTTGAACAGATAGTGCTAAAAAGATACAAAGAAGACCTCAGAGTCGGACGGACCCTAAGTTGAGTGGTCATTCCATTAAGTCTTTGAATTAACTAGCACGGGTTGACCCTCTCACGGGGGACAGGTCTCCTGGCCACCCTCATAAAGTGGAGTAAGGCGTCCGGCAATAGATTGATAAATAGATAGATTCCTAGAGGACATTCCCGAACCTTGAAAGATTTTCTAATATATGCATGCAGAGTTTAGTAAAATTTACCAGAACGTCCCGGACTTCCCAAACTTGACTAATTCCTTTAACGTGACGATAGTGCGTCGTTATATGTGCGATTAGTTTGCTTGGGAAACAGATTAACTTGCTCATGTAGTAATGTACACCCTATGTGGTGGATTGTGTTCTTTTATTTAATAATTTTCATTTTAGTAAGCGTTGTTTCCACATAGCGATTTTGATAATTTAATTTGACTTTATATTGTCCTTGTCCCAATTTTGGTTTGTTTAGTTTGCAAGTTTTACATTTTAATTTAAAACAGTATGCCAGACTAAGCTCGAACTGACGTCACGGTACTGAAAGGATTAAGGGGATATTTGTATTTATGTGTTCATATTTTTATATATTATATATTATCAGTAGTTTGCTCTCAAGACCTCCGGCATATTTAAACAAAATACCCCCAGACCCCGTTCGAGATTAATGTGTACATGTTCCGGCCGAAGGTCGGTTCCTCCTAAAATACAGGCATTCTGTCACTCGACTCCTAAATGGCACAAAAGGTCTTAAAATTGCCAAACCAATAAAGCGAACGTCTTAAAATCTCAAAACTAATGGGGCTGAATATGTGGTAGAAGGTGGTCCAGAAAAACAACCTAACCTCCCCTTAATGGTGTGTTCCCCGCGTAGCCCTGTCTTCCTCCGAGGTCGCCATTTGTCTATGCCAGGCGAGGGTAGCCTTAGGTAACCTGTCGCTCAGTAAGGCACGGGGCTGAATGGATAATTAAGGCTTGGTAATCACCGCTCCTCCTAGCACCCTAGCACACTCACACTCTCTCTCTCTCTCTTTTTTTCTGTGTACTGATCTATCTATATATCTATCTATCTATGACTTCTTCTTAGCTATTGTTTCCTTCCAGTTAGATTAGTGCTTATATTTGTTTTCGTTCTTTGCCTCCTTCCTTCCTACCTTGTCCTTTGTCTGTTCACCTTATTATCCAGTGTGTTTATCTGATTCCTTCTTGTATCACTCAGTCATTGATTGTTCACCATCATTCATTGTATTTCTCTTTCTTTCTATTCTATTCTATTCTACATACTCAGGCCCAATCCCCACTTTTCCTATTTTTGTTCTACTTTCATCATTGTAGTGTCCTTTCTTTATTATGTATATGTTGTATGCTGTTCTTCTTGCCCATTTAGCCTGCTTTCGATCATTCAGCCGTTGCTTTCTTTTTTGTCTTATTCCCTTCTTCATTGTTTCGCTACTCTTCCTATTTTCGTATTTATTATTTCCTCTTATTTTCCTTCCTCTGTTCTACTTCTTCCATCCTTCCTTCTTATTTTCACTCCCCCTTTTCTCTTCATCCATTCCTGCTTTAATATCCAGTTGTGTTCTTCTTTTCCTTACTCCCCCCTTCACATCCAACCATTCGTCAGTTTGACTGGTTATGTAATTGTTCCTAAATTAACTCCATATATATACCCATTAAAGGATTCTGATGAAATTTGGTCGACACCTTGATTTAAAACTTAAATATATGCCAAATCATTTGGTGAACATTTAAAGAGACACCGCTCTCCACGATCCGCAATATAGATTATCAAAGGCCAAACAATATTTACCGGTATATATATATATATATATATATATATATATATATATATATATATATATATATATATATATATATACAGTATATACTGTATACACAGTATATACTATATATACAGTATATACTGTATATATAAATAATTGTTTTGTTTTTTTCTCGGATCAAAAACTGCACGCAGAGCGCAGG
The DNA here is from genome assembly GCA_032716605.1 of Paralithodes platypus. NCBI lineage: Eukaryota > Metazoa > Arthropoda > Malacostraca > Decapoda > Lithodidae > Paralithodes > Paralithodes platypus. The sequence continues at coordinate 113,655,084 of CM064487.1, forward strand.
GCATCCTTCATCTACTTACTGTATGTATATTTCTTTCAAATTGACTCTATGCGCTTTCTATTGTGTTGTATTTATCTATGCCTATTTTCCTGTTGGCGTTCATCTCTTTATTATCATCCGTCTCCCTGTCTCGCTATGCTTCATTTACCTTTTGTTTGTTTTCCCCTTGTAAGTTATCACTCTCTCCCATCTCCCTCTTCTTGTGTGCCGATCCCTCTTTAATTCTGAATATCACACAAGTATTTAGTAACCTTCTTTGTTTCTCCCCCTCTTCCTCTAACTTCCGTTTCTCTAAATATCCCCCTTTTTCATTTACTTTTAGTTTATTGCCTCCATCCTTTAATATTGTGTATCTTGTTCTTATTCACCCCCTCTGCCATCGTTCCCTTATTAGCTCAGGAATGCTTTTGATGTTTTCTATATATTTGTCACTAATATACAGTATTTCATATATACAGGAAGTAATCAAGTAAATGTTTATAGATAACACTTTTTATCTGAATTCACACAATATATTTCAGACAAAAATAGGAAACTAATTTGGCTCCAGAATTTCCCCTGATGACAATTCTCAACACACTTAAGTATAACAAAATACAGTTTAATGAAATCGTGCATAATTATACTTGAACCATTTTCACTGTGATACATTCTATTCATTCATATTTAATAATTAAATATTTGTGATCAATGAATGCCCCCGTCTCTATTCACTGCTTGCAATGACCTCACGATGGTGATATGTGTTCTAAGGAGCATTTCCTTTTCCTTCCCTTTTCGGTTTACGTTCTCCCTTTTCTTATCTAGTCCCCAGTATTATTTTTTGTTTCTTTTTGTTTGCCCTTATATTTCTACTCTATATTGTGAGTGTGTATTCGATGTCTAGTGGATATTAATTAACTCCCACTATTATCTCTCATTGGTATACAAGGAATCAAACCCAAGTCAGTAAGATTACTAATCCAATTCTTGACACCCAGCCATACTTCCATTATCGCTTTATTTAATTCCTTTTGTCGTCCATTCCAATTCCCTCCCGTTCCTAAAACCCCTTAACATAATTTCCTTTCCCTTCATGTTTATCTATTGTAACATTCCTCCTCCCATCTCCAGTGTTTCCTTCCCCTCCTCCTATCTCACTATACACACACACACACACACACACACATACACAGACATACGGACAGACACACACACACACACACACACACACACACACACACACACACACACACACACACACACACACACACACACACACACACACACAACACACAACACACAACACACAACACAACACAACACACACACACACACAACACACGCACACACACACACAACACACAGACACACACACACACACACACACATACAGACACACACACACACACACACACACACACACAACAGACAGACACACACACACACACACACACACACAACAGACACACACACACACACACACACACACAAACACAACACACACACACACACACAACACACACAGACACATACAACACAACACAACACAACACAACACCACACACACACACACACACATACATACACACACACACACACACACACACACACACACACACACACACACACATACACACACACACACACACAAACAGGACCAACTAGTTTCAGCCCTTCAGATTTTACAGGCCAGCCCCCAAATGACACCCTTGCCCTCTGTTCTTTGTGGGCAAATAAAGATCTGGGAGGCGCTTGCTAGAACACTCAGGATGTATAATTTTGAAATCTACCGTGATAACACATGTGATACTGAAACACCGATGGGGAAGGAGATAGGTTAGTTTTTGTACATTTGGAAGGGCGGTCTGCACGCTAAGATCTGCCCGCTCGCTCTCTCCACACGAACAAATATATATACCTGTGTATAGACAAGAAAAATAAAAGAATATGGGGGAAAAAAAGAAAGACAAAGAGAAGTATATGTGGGAAAAAAGAAAGACAAATAGAAGTATATGTGGGAAAAAAGAAAGACAAAGAGAAGTATATGTGGGAAAAAAGAAAGACAAATAGAAGTATATGTGGGAAAAAAGAAAGACAAAGAGAAGTATATGTGGGAAAAAAGAAAGACAAATAGAAGTATATGTGGGGAAAAAAGGAATATGGGGGGAAAAAACAGAATATGTGGGATAAAAAAGAAAAAGAATAGAATATGGGGGAAAAAAGAAAGTCAAATAAAAGAATGTGGGACAAAAAAAAATAAAGAAAAAGAAAAGAATGTGTGGGGGAAAAAAGAAAGAAAACAAAATATTATATGGGGGAAAAAGAAATACAAATAAAAAAAAACTTGGGGAAAAATAAAAATAGAAGAATACGTCGAAAAATAAAGAAGGAAACCGAAACAAATAATGTGTGAAAATAGAAGAAAACAAAATAAAAGGTGTACCGGAATATTTGATTTGTGCCCGTTGTCGCCTAGGGGAACACATAGGGAAAAAAATTGGGAATACTAACAGTCCGTGCTACGTTTGCTGATTCTAATCCGATATGCTTAAGGGGACAGTGGTTATTTTTGTGGGTCTATATATGTATAATAAATTAATTCATTTGTTTTTTTTAGTTTCCTCCGTAGACCCCCATCAAACTTTAAAAGAACATCCATTATATCCCCCTACGAAATTATTTTTTCAGTAGAAAAATGTCACTGCCGAAGGCCGGTTCCTCCACAATTACAGGATCGCTATCGCTCGCCAGGAAAAAATATCGACACATGAAGGGCACGAAAGGTCTTAATATTGACAAAGAAATGGGGTGAAAGGTCTTAAAATCGACAGACTAATGGGGCAAACGTTGTAAAATCTGAATACTAATGGGGTTAAACATGAGGGAGAAGGGGGCCCAGCAAACCGGCCCTTCATCTCTCCTTAAAGGCGACCCAAACACGCCGGCGATGATGCTGTAAACCACACTTACTTTGATCCCTCGGCTCATAGATAAATTACTGATTAAGGGGAGATGGTTAACTTTTTGGTAAAAACAAATATATATATATATATTTATTCATTATTTTTCAAGTTTCATCCTTAGACCTCCATCAAACTTAAAAAAGCATCCATTAGATACCCCTTGTAGATTAATGTGTACATTGTTCAGTAGAAACAAATTCCGCTTCCAAAATTACAGGCTCACTATCGTTCGCCAGGAAAAAACCCGACACCAATACAGCACGAAAGGTCTTTATATTTACAAAGAAATGGGGCGAATGGTCTTAAAATCAACAAACTATTGGGACAAACATCTTAAAATCTAAAAACCAGTGGAGTTAAACATGAGGAAGAAGGGGGCCCGAAAAAACGGTCCATCTCCCCTTAATTGTTTGTACCTACGGAAGAGCGCTAGATTGGCGAGTTATAGTCTGTATCACACGAGAGCTGTTTTAGTCAACATTCAATAATCAACATTTTTCTGGTAACATTTTTGGAATACTTTACACTGGTATCGGAGACTAGACTGATGATAGGTGAATTTAGGTGACAGAAATATTTGAAATGTTGACCTCATAAGCTGTCAGACCAGTGTTTAGGATAAATGTTGAGGGAAAAAGCGCTCGTGTGATACCGGCTTTAGTCGGCAACAGCCCCTCTCGTTATTTATGTATCGAATCCGAGCAAGGCGTTGTTTGGGTACGATGAAGCGTTGAACCCTCCGATGCGAGATTAGGGGAACGCATTTAGGAGTTGTTTGATATGGCGCCGATACCGTAATCTCTTGGTGTCATCTCGCCCGCTAGTCTGTTCATACACATGTTAGGTATTCAATGGCCAAGCATTTGATAATCGCAGTTTGTCATCTCACGCTCATCAGTCTTTCCTGCATTTGTTCAACAGTCAACGAATAGATGGTCAATATTTATCTTAGTTGTCATCGCTTATTCAACTCTTTGTTCATTGATTTGTTGAACTTTTGTAGAATAGCAATGTATTCATGATCTTCGTCTGCAATCTCATTTTCAACTCTGTCCATACATATGCTCAACACTCATTAAACAGATATGCAATATGGAATGCAGTTCTATCTATCAATTGCCGGACGCTTTATGCCCCTTTTTGAGGATGTCATTACACAAAGCAGAAGTCTTAGAATCGCCAAATTAATGGGCCGAACGTCTTATAATATGAAAACTAATAGGGCTAAGCATGAGGAAGAAAGGGGACCAGAAAAACGGCCCATCTCCCCTTAATAAAATTACAACAGCTTCTACCTCTTCCAAGCACCTATTTACTAAGCATCCAATAATATCTGTCCTTGTTCTAAATATAACAGCATATTATTTCCCACCCATCCACTATTTGATAAGCACTCATTGGCCAAGCTTCCAACTAACATTTATGCCACCTACATCGCAGTTGACCATTTATTAGCCTTGCATGTAAAAGTAGCACCCTTTTATCTCTCTTCCACCCAAAATTTACTAAGTACTCATTGTCCTTGCACGTACCAATATTCACCCTTATTATACTAATAAGAACTTGCTCGACCTTTGCATAACGCCTATTCTCCAAATATATACAATAACACCCTTCCCTGTTACCAAAATAGCCTCGTGTTATCTCCCTCTCACCCAAACATTGCTAAGTATTCATTGGCCTTGCACGTACCAATATTCAACCTTGTTACATTCATCAACCTCGACCTCTGCTAATGAATGAATGAAGACCTCTGCTAAACGCCCATTCGCCAAATATATACAATAACGCCCTTCCTTGTTACCAAAATAGCCTCATGTTATCGCCCTCCCACCCAAGATTTACAAAGTACTCATTGGTCAAATATACACCCTTGTTATACTAATCACAACATGCTCGACCTCTGCTAAACACCCAGTCGCCAAATATGTACAATAACACCCTTCCTTGTTACCAAAATAGCCCCATGTTATCGCCCTCCCACCCCAACATTGCTAAGAACACATTGGTCCAATAGTCCCCCTTGTTACACTAATCACAACATGTTCGACCTCTACTAAACGCCCTTTCGCCAAATATATACAATAACACCCTTCCCTGTTACAAAGATAGCCTCGTGTTATCTCCCTCCCACACAAACATTGCCAAGTACTCATTTGTCCAATATGCACCCTTGTTATACTAATCACACCATGCTCGACCTCTGCTAAACAACCATTCGCCAAATATATACAATAATGTCTTTCCTTGTTACAAAAATAGCCTCGTGTTATCTCCCTCCCACCCAAACATTGCTAAGCACTCATTGGTCCGGCACCCAGCAATCACCCGCCTTGTTAACACTACACTGACTGAGCACCCTGGCGTGTTTATCCCAATCCTCCCATTATGCTCACGCCCTAATCAGCCGCACTCCGGGTGATTTGCCACACGCAACAAAGACCTAATCCAAACCATCTGTATAACGTGTGCAGCCCCCTGACCCCCCCCCCCCTGCCCCCCACGCCTATTCATCACCTGTGCCTGCTCAGGGGCTAGCACACGAAGCTTCCTTTATGAAACATTCAGGAGGGATGGTAGATTAAAAGGTGTATAATTTAGTTTGATTTCGCCTAGCATATAATATGCTTTGTTAAATACTAGGCCTAAACATATTATAAATATATACTGCATTACAATGATAAAAACAAAAAACAGCTCTACTGATCCTTGCGAGGTTGCTTGTAGCTTTTCTGAAAGGATAACTCAAAAGATTCGTTGTATTTTAATCGAAGTTCTATTAACCAAAGTGTACTAATACTCAAGATAGTACAAATATAGCTTTTGGGTCACTCCTTCAACTATATAGAAGACATGCAAGGCACAGAAAAATATACAGAATAGTGAGTATTAGCGTAACTATTGCTTAAGTTTCAGAACGATTCAATGGTAACTAAAGGAGTTGTTTGTGTGCAATATTATCGATACCCGGTTTCTTTTCAAATTAAGGTAAATTGAAAAGTTCCTACTAAGATTTTTCAGTTATTTTGAAGATTTTGTAGTGCAATATAACGCTAATTATATATACTTGGTCTTAATATGATGCAGAAACAGTGGTTATATATTTTTCCATTAAGTATCGGTAAATTAGCTGCCAAGGAATTCAATTTACTGTCAGATGAAATGAAACTGAGTATAGTGTACAGTATATGATTGAAACTGAGTATAGTATATGATTGAAACTGAGTAGTGTACAGTATATGATTGAAACTGAGTAGTGTACAGTATATGCTTGTTCCAACCCATCTGCCAATACTCCAGTCAGTCCAGCGCTAAAGCCCCGTGTGCTATCCATAAGGGGGGGTCACTGTTTTTTGTTTTTTATCTTTCTCTCTCTCTCTCTTTGGCTTGTATCCATTCGGACCCATTCAGCCTACAATTTTAAGACGTTTACCTCTATCCAGGTGTCAATGTTTTCCTGGCGAGCGATAGCGAGTCAGCATATATATATTTTTGTTTTGACAGCAAGCTAAATTTGTAAATTTTTCGATAGAAAAATGTATCCGGCAAAGCCGGATATCTCCATACAATGCTGGCTCGCTATCGCTCGCCAGGAAGAAATCGACACCTGGATGGGGATAAGCGTCTTAAAACAGTTGGCTGAATGGGGCCGAATGGATATAAGCCAGGGAAAGAGATAAAAGGAGAGAAAGATAGAAAAAGCCTTGTGTGCTATCCCTAGGACGCGTGCATCCCCCAGGTCCTAGCGCCAATACATCACTGTGCCTGTTAAGGGGAGATGGGTCGTTTGTCTGGTCTCCTTTCTCTCTTGTGTTTAGCCCCATTAGTTTTGACATTTTAAGACGTTCGACTTGTTAGTTTGGCGGTTTTATGACTTACACCCCATTTATTTCTCAATATTAAGGCCTTTCGTGCCATTTAGGTGTCATCTTTTTTCTGCCGAGCGATAGCGAGCCTGAAATTGTGGAGGTACAGGCCTTCGGCCTACATTTTTTCTACCGAAAAATTTACACATTTATCTTGAAAGGGGGTCTAAGGGGTGTTATTTTATGCTTGATGGAGGTCTAGCGAGGAAACTAAGAAAACAAAGGAATACATGAATTAATAGACCAACAATAGGGCCCATCTCCTCTTAAAATAGCGAGGTGCCACTCCGCGCGTTATCTGCCCCGTGAGGGCCCATAAATAATGCCGGTGTGACGTTCCCGGTGGTAATGCCAATGATCCCCCCGCCTCGTAGATCAGTATCAACCCGCAGCCCCGGTCATTCTCACCTTAGTCGAGTTTGTCTTTCCTGGAGGCGGGTCACATCATCCAGGACCCTGAGTTTCTGCCTGGCTGGTCAGGGGGGGAGGGGGGGGGGACGCCAAATTTGTCAGTTGGGATCTTTGCATTATGCTGCCAAACTTTTACCAGAAGATAAAAATATACAGTATAACAATGAAAACTCAGTCAGTGAACGAAGCAATGCGAACAAAGGTAAATTTTATTAAATGTGCACCAATAATATAAAGGCTTTAATCTTAAGTGTATGGGAGCTAATGAGCATTTTTTCAATGATATATACAGTGTAGGCCATACAAATATACATCCCTCCAAAAATGTAAAACTACGTAATTGAAATATATTAACAATGTTGACATGAAATCCTTATCCTGGGAGAACTATCCTATGTCAATCGCAAACACGATGATGTGGTAATTGTTTAAGGGAAGATGGGCCGTTTTTTTGGTCTATCAAGCTTAGAAACACACCCCCTAGACCCCCTTCAAGATAAATTTGTAATTTGTTTCGGTAGAAAAATGGCCCGGCCAAAGGCCGGTTCCTCTTAAAATTTCAGGCTCGCTATCTCTTGCCAGTACAAAATCGACACCTAAATGGCACGAAAGGTCTTAAAATTGACAATAAAATGGGGCGAAAGATGTTGAAATCAAAATCTCAAAATAATTGAGTTAACACGAGGGAGAAAGGGGACTAGAAAAATTACCAATCTCCCGTTAACCCACGAGTCCACATTTCTATCAGACAGAGACCTGGTAATCACAAATATGAGTTTACGAGTGTATTTAATGTGTAATATTACCCTCCTACATTACTATAGTCTATTTGCTGTACATAGGCGAGAAATCATGACCTCTAACCTCTGTAACTCAAAAACGACTGGAGTAATCGAGCTAATATTGTCACAATTTGAGAAGAGTCGGTCAAATAATAGATGTGGAAATATACAGCCAATTTGCTCTAGCCCTTTTTTAGTTACAGCGGATAGAGGTCATGATTTCTCGCCTACTTACAGCGAATAGACTATATAATACCTGAAGGTGAACGACCAGTAACTCGTTGATCAATGTGTATTAAAATTCGTGGACCCCTTATGTTTTAGTTTAGCAATTATAACTATCTGGATTGATTTGTTGGATGGAACTTGCTTCTCAGTAGATAGTATATATTGCTCTGTAGTTGATGTGTGGAAAATATTAATCGTAAATTCGTTTTCAAAGACAAAAGTCCATAATTACAAATAGTTGAGGCCCACGATTTTTTATAAGTGACTGTACAATTAATGTCAGCTGATTTCTTGCGCTTATAAGGGTAAAATCCACAGCCAGTGATAAGCAAGGGTTAATAAAGCATTAAACAAAGGTTATCATAAGTCGTCAGGATTACGTTTATCGATATATGTAGCCACTAGTAGCCACTCATCAATTCATTAACTACAAAAACATCACAAAACAACACTCCAAAACATTTCTAAGTAAATGGTGACAACATTGAGAGGGCATTTAACGAGATTTTTTTTTTTTTTTTTTTTTTTTTTTACTCATCTAATTATTCGTAAATGGTCTGGCAGCTTCTGATATACAGTTTATAAGGAATCCAGTCATCTATATTTATCTACCTTGAGTTCAGTTGCCAATACTTGTGAACAAAATTGATGCCAGAAGAAATTTGACAATAAAACTCGCCTTAACTCACATCCCTATTGACAGGTTGGTAAGAAGAGAACCGATAGTTTTGAAGATTTAAACTCGTTTTAATTCCTATTCAGTTACTCATTTCTATCCACACGATTTAATATGATCGACAAACGATTTGCGTAAGGAATAATAGAGATATGGGAATAAATATGGGAAAAAGGAGGATATATATAAGAAATTGAATATGAATAGGGAGCTCATGAGTTATATAACTAATACATATATATGTATGTATGGACGGAAAGTTTCAAGCTCACAATGCTTAGGAAATTGTGTAATATATTGCTTCACAAATTCGGATTCAATCAGTAACGGTATTAAGATACGTACCCTAATTTGTTTTCATTCAATTTTTCGTGATAAAGAATTTATGCATTTGTTTTTAGATTTCTATTAACTATTATAAATGTTTAAATATGCTACCTATGTGTTAGATATTTATGGATGCACACATATTTATTCTTTATAGTCCATGAACATCATTAATAACATTATTTTACAGATATAATAACTGATTTCAATATGTTACCCATGTTCCCTCACTAATGCCTTGAATCTTTAGTGAGTAAATCAGTCACTTGCCAAAAACGTTTAAATTACGTCATGCATCAAATGAATAATGCGTGATGGTATAAACATTTACTTTATACTTTCGCTGTATCATCGAGGATAGTGTCTGGTTTCAAGGACCCTAACGAAATCTGTCCTTCCCTCATTCACAATACACCAACACGAGTTCTGTACAAACAAAGCAAACCAAAAAAGGAAAGAGAAGGAGTGTAAACAAACAAGATCTGTCCAAGCCAACTGTCCCGTCCCTGTGTCCCTCCTCCCCTTGTTCCCAGTCCGGCCGATCACAGGTATCGGGCGTCTAATGGTGTTTGCGGCCGTAATTTGGGGTTGAAGAAACAAGGAAGGTGTTGATGTCTAATGATAGCCGGGTTGGGAGAGGTTGTCCATCACGTCTGTCTATTCCCGGGGCCCTCCCACCCTCTCTCTCTCTCACTCTCTCTCTCTCTCTTTCACTCTCGCTCGCTCGGTTTCATTATCTCTCTCTCTCTCTCTCTCTCTCTCTCTCTCTCTCTGTCTCTGTCTCTGTCTCTGTCTGTCTCTGTCTCTGTCTCTGTCTCTGTCTCTGTCTCTGTCTCTCTCTTCGTCTTCTTTGCTATCCTTTCCTTCCACTGTACCTTACTCTCGAGTTTGCTATCTCTACTAGAATTAAGTCTTGACCACCTCGCTTGAATCGTAAGGTCTGTGTGGTCAGTGTATCTATGTAAATCTCTCTCTCTCTTCTCTTCTCTTTCCTTCTCTTCTCTGCTTTAATCTTGTCTTTTCTCACTGACCCCGACACTGACTTTTGACAGGAATTCCGACACGTCATTTTTGGAGGGTGCTGGAGGTGAAGATGGGTGGTGAAGAGGTATTGTTGTTATTGTTGAGAGAGAGAGAGAGAGAGAGTAGGAGAAAACGAGAGAGAGAGAGAGAGAACAGGGATGGCTTGCTGGATTGCATAATATAAAACACTTAAGGTAAGGAGTTTAAAGTCCTTTATACATGTATTACACGTGTTTCAGTATACTAATATATTCTAGCTATAGGCCTATTTAGACCGTTTTATGGAGATTTAACATAATCTGTGGTAGTTATATGGATGACTGAAATAGTTCATAGCCATATAATTGTTATAGTTCCTTTCTAAGCTGAATGGAATAGATTAATGGTAGCCAGAATAAAGTAAAACCGATGTCGAAGGTGCAGAAGGGGCTAAGCATTTTTCCTCTTTAATATATTGGTCCTGGGAATTTTGACTGTCGCCCCCATAATGTCCTTAGTTTACATTGTTATTTTAAGGGACCGTTGCTGTTTGTTTGGTCTATTAATTCATGTATTCATATATTAGTTTAGTTTCCTCCCTAGACTTCTATCAAGCTTAGAAAAAACACCCCCTAGACCCACTTTCAAGAAAGATTTTTACTTTTTTCGGTAGCAAAATGTCCCGACCAAAGGCCGATTCCTCCTAAAATTACAGGCTCGCTGTCACTCGTCAGGAAAATATCGACATCTAAATGGCACGAAGGGTACTAATATTGACAAAAAAATAGGGTGAAAGGTCATAAAATCTCCAAACTAACGGAACCAACGTCTTAAAATCTACACACTAGTGGTGCTAAACATTAGAGAGAAGGGGGTCCAAAATAACGGTCTGTCTCCCCAAATTCAGTATCGCAAATAATTCAATGCTTAGACCTCTCATATTCTACGAGTTTCCCTTGCATATGGTCTGTTTGGTCTCGTAACCACTGAAAACTTGCATGTTCTCAAGTCTGAGGTGGTGTAATGGTTTAGGTGCTTATGTTCTGGGTGTGGTGTCCCGAGTTCGAATCCCGGGAGGACCATATGCTTTCATTAGTTTATTCAAGTACATTGGGGTTTGAAATTGATGATTAATGTTAAGAACTAGGTGTTGCTTATGAATCCAATTCTCTGCTTATCCGGATAGTGACGATTTTCCTGAAGAGTTTTTGGTAAGGATGCACAGTCTTATTATATAAAAATAAATAGCAATGTTGAATGAAAAATAAAAAGAAATTGTTTCACAAGAATAAATGTGAGACAAAAGAACAGTTTCAATTTGAGAGCAGAGCAGAAATCTGAAGCGTAGATAAAAAAAAAACACAAGTGAAGCATGCAAATGTTGGATGAAGACATTGTTTTTATTACATAAGTTTATTTTTGGAAAACTTAAATGCTATTAATTAGTCAACTAATTTTTAAAATGAACATTTTCAGATTATATGAATATAACTTACATTTTCCGTGTAATAAAACTACATAAATAGGACAAACAAGAGACTTTATTACAATCACGAAAATGAGAAAGAAGAATCACAGGATTGTGGAAGAAAGAAAATGTGGAGTTACGAGAACAAAATATCGGTTATCCAGATGAGAAAAACACACGAAATGAGTATAAAGGGGAATGGAATAAAGGTTTACCAGAGGTAGATGAAGGATAAGAATGGGTGAGTGGAATGAAAAAGAAAAATACATGAATTGAGAACGAATGCCAAGGAAATAAAAGGTTAACGGAGAATATGATTTAGAACGAAATGAGACTTGTAAAGTAAACTCAAGAGAAAACTATATTTCTTGACTTAGTCAGTTGAATGATCAAATTTATTGCATTCAGTTTCGGTGATGCCTTTGTGATACCTCATTTTGAGAACATCACTATGTTTGCTGACTTTACAAATACTTTAAGCATTAGGTTATTCATAGAGCAGTTGGGGACAGTACATGATTATATAAATATCCAGTATTCGAGAAATGGATATGAAACTTAGTCATGTGCTGTGGTTATAGCTATCTTGATGGTGTAATGGTTAGTGTTTAAGATCTGTATGTGATAACCCAGGTTCGAATCCCGGTAGGGTCACATGCTTTTTTATTAATTTTGTTGGGAGGTATTTGGTGTGTGAAAATATTAAAATTTATGACATAATTATTTACAATTTCAGCGACACACCTAAGCTTTGTTAGATGCAGAAGTTCCCCTCCGAAATTATGTTGTAAAGCTACCAACCCGGCCCAGGGCTCGGACCCGGGTCCCCACGCTCGCAAGGCTGAACACTCTCACCACTAGACCAAGAGAAGTACTCCACTGTGCTTGATAGCTCAAACGGTTTTCTACATGTAGTTACGTTTAAGGGCGAGTGACTTGTTTTTTGTCTCCTTTTCTCTCCTTCTCTGGCTTGTATCCATTCGGCCCCATTCAGCCTACTATTTTAAGACGTTTACCCCCATCTAGGTGTAAATATTTTCCTGGCGAGCGGTAGCGAGCCAGCATATATATATTTTTGTTTTGACAGCAAGCTAAATTTGTACAGGGCAGAGTCTTATTTTATCATTATCTCTGTCAATGCGCGATTCGGCGGATATGATGCATTATTTGCTGTGTATCTAAATAAGAAGAATAAACAGATGTGGAAAGGAATACATTATAGTAATACCTTTCGTGCCCTTTATTAATACCTTTTATTAATACCTTTTATTAATACCTTTTATTAATACCTTTTATTAATACCTTTTATTAATACCTTTTATTAATACCTTTTATTAATACCTTTTATTAATACCTTTTATTAATACCTTTTATTAATACCTTTTATTAATACCTTTTATTAATACCTTTTATTAATACCTTTTATTAATACCTTTTATTAATACCTTTTATTAATACTTTTTATATTTCTATTTATATTTATATTTATATTTATATTTATATTTACTTTTATTAATACTTTTTATTAATACCTTTTATTAATACCTTTCGTGCCCTTTAGGTGTCTATTTTTTCCTGGCGAGCATTAGCGAGCCTCTAATTTTAGAAGGGGCCGGGACATTTTTCTACTGAAAAATGTACAACTTTATCTTGAAAAAGGGGTCTAGGGGGTGATTTCTAAGCTTGATGGAGGTCTAGCGAGGAAACTTAAAAATAAATAAATATATAGACCAAAAACCAAGCACTATCCCCTTAAAGCCAGAATAACAACAAAGCCCACCAACTAGCCGAGATGAGAGATTATGATGGAGAGACAATAATGAAGGTAGAGGGAGAAGGACGTGCAGGCTGAGATACGAGAGAAATTAGTGGGTGGGGAGAGAAAAAATGAGGTTGAGTTGGGGTAGAGCATGGGAGGTAGGTAGAGGTTGTGCAAGTATGAGTTTGCTATTTCTGCATGTTGTAGTCTTGAGGGAAAGAAATTGGTTGATGTATGAAAGAAGCATCAACAACACACATAAAATCAGGATATATATTTCAGGATATATATTTCAGGATATATATTTCAGGATATATATTTCAGGATATATATTTCAGGATATATATTTCAGGATATATATTTCAGGATATATATTTCAGGATATATATTTCGGGATATATATTTCAGGATATATATTTCAGGATATATATTTCAGGATATATATTTCAGGATATATATTTCAGGATATATATATTTCAGGATATATATTTCAGGATATATATTTCAGGATACATATTTCAGGATACATATTTCAGGATACATATTTCAGGATACATATTTCAGGATACATATTTCAGGATACATATTTCAGGATACATATTTCGGAATGTTGTAGTCTAGAGGGAAAGATATAGCTGATTGATGTATGAAAGAAGCATCAACAACACATAATAATCAGGATATACATTGATGTATGAAAGAAGCATCACCAACACACATAATAATCAGGATATATTTGCTTACAACTTTAATAACGAATGTTAGAACCTCGGGGAAGAGGGTTCATTAAGGGGAGGTTTTTAGTGGATTCCCTAGACTTCCATCAAGCTTAAAATTACTCCCCCTTGACCCCCTTTCAAGATTAATTTGTAAATTTTTCGGTAGAAAAATTTCCCGGCCGAAGGCCGGTTCCCCTTAAATTACAGGCTCGCTATCGCTTGCCAGGAAAAAGTCGACACCTAAATGGCACGAATGGTCTTCAAATTGACAGAAATAAGGCGAGGGTTCTTAAAATCACCAAACTAATGGGGCAAGCGTCTTTAAATCTCAAAACCAATGGGGCTAAACATGAGGGAGAAAGAGGTTAATAAAAAATCCCTCTAGTGGAAATCTCCCCATAATTAACTTTATATTTAGAAGAGTACCCGAATTAACTGTCTTGATGGTGTAATGGTTAGAGTGCTCAAGATCTGTATGTGGTAACCCAGGTTCGAATCCCGGGATCACATGTTTTCATTAATTTCATTGGGAGGTGTTTGGTGTAGGGAGTGAAATTAATAAATTAGATTAGATAGCGCTTTGGCTTAAGATAATCAACTGAGGGCTAAATCGGCGAAGATATGGGAAAATGTAATAGACAGCATCACCGACAGGCTAGAAAACTACGCAAGTGACCCAGTCTTTAGTTGTTAGCCTGGGATTACATAATTGTTCATTAAAGTGAGAGAGAGAGAGCGAGAGAAAGAGAGAGAGCGAGAGCAAGAGAGAGCGATAGAGAGAGAGTAGATGGGAAGAGTAATAGAACAACAAAAACAACAGCAGCAGCAAGAAATCTATAATCTGGCTGCATAAGAAGATTCTCAAGATTCCAATAAATGCCGAGGGCGCTGCGGATAATGGGAAGAGTATAGCACCCAATTAAAGGCACAGGGAAGGCCAAATGGATAACTACTAATATGCAGGTGGTTAGGTTGACGGGGGGGAGGGGGGGCTCTACTACGTCAGCTCGCATTATCACATTCCACCTCTTCTGAAGAGACGTAAGGGCTCTCTGTTCTTACCTTGAGGGGTAGTGATTTTTATTTTATTTTTTTTTTTTTTTTTTTTTTTTTCCCCAAAAAGTTTCCTCGCTAGACCTCCAACCTTAAAAACAAAAAACTACACCCCCTAACAAGATATGTTTGTTAAAATTTCCCGGCCGAAGCCCGGTTCCTCCTAAAATTACAGGAAAAAGTTGATATCTTAATGGCACAACATGTCTTAAAATCGCCAAATTAATGGAGCGAACGTCTCAAAATCTCACAACAAATGGGATAAAATATGAGGGAGAAGAGGGCCCAGAAAAGTAACTACCTCCCCCTTCATTACTGTCTGCCCTCTCGCCATTGGTTCCCCTGACATCCTATAGCTATCACTGTTTACATCCGCAAATGACATAACCTGGGCTTTCCGACCACCGCTACCAAACCGCCAGACGAACGGTCATTAAGATTCTTTAAGTCCTCCCTGATTATGCTAATGCCGTAACCACTTATCACCATTTCGGCGAAAATTCACTCCCGTACCGTAATCACCGACCGATCCACAGCGACTCAACCCCCCCCTCCCTCCCCCCCCCCCCCCCCCCCCCCGTAGTCCTTCATCACCGCTAGCACTGCAATTACCGCTATCGTGTGTATCATAACCCTACAGAAATATCCAGCCTAAACCACACATTGCCCTGCCACTACGTAAGCCGGTATCGAACGAGCACTTTTCCCCTCATCTTTTATCGTCAACACTGGTCTGGCAGCTTATGAGTTCAGTTTCAAATATAAATCTATCACTGAAATCAACCTATCTTCAGTTTACCTGCCGATTCCAGTGCATTGAGGGTTGCCAGAAAAGTGTTGGCCATCGAAAGTTGAGGATTAAATGCTCTCGTGTGATACCTTCTTAGTGTCATTATCTCCACACTGCCACT
The DNA here is from genome assembly GCA_032716605.1 of Paralithodes platypus. Lineage (NCBI taxonomy): Eukaryota > Metazoa > Arthropoda > Malacostraca > Decapoda > Lithodidae > Paralithodes > Paralithodes platypus. The sequence goes on from CM064487.1 coordinate 113,671,231, forward strand.
TCCCGCATCGTTAGTTTCCCCTGCAAACACCGCTAAGTACCTATTTGTAATCCAATTATCCCTGCTACCACTGCTGCAATTGCTACCAACACCAGTTCAATCAGCATTTTCATCATTTCCCGACTAATAATTTGTCCTTTCTGCGTTCATGTTCTGTACTTATAACTGACTTGATGGTGTCATGGTTAGAGTGTTTACGATCTGTATGTGGTAACTTAAGTTCGAATCCCGGTAGGACCACATGCTTTCATTAATTTCATAGAGAGTTGTTGGGAGTGAAATAAATATATTGAATTCACTAGCTAGTTGTATCACATATTTTCATAGTTTTGTGAAAGAAAAATATGCCAAGATTTCATTGTTATACCCTGTTCCAAATAGGTAAGCCAGAAATCGTGACCCATAATGTCTGTCTCAAAGAGGGCTTGGGCAAATAAGTTGTAATTTGTTCACACCTATTCCCTGGCTGACCCTTCCCTTCCCAAATGGTAGAAATATTTGGTCGATTACTCTAGTCGTTTGTGAGTTATCGAGGTTAATATTTAAGAGTTTTGGCCTACTTATTTGGAACAGGATATAGTATATCCATAGTTTGTTGTATTTAACTTTAGTATACAGATAGCATCGTACAATTATATAAATGTTATTGTTTTCTATCAGTCATATCCATGAACAATACACATGCAAATCGACTGACCATAATTAAAGTTAACTATAGCCTTACCTCAGCAACTGATAATTATTCTTGACCTCTGTTGCTATTATCAGCTATCAACAAAGTATCTATATGTTGTGTTTCCAGCTGACGATAAATGTAATTCCTTAGCAGCTAGTTGCTCGATACTTAATGGAAAAATATGAAACTAATATGTCTCTCCACCATATTATTGTCAAGTGTATATAATTAGCACCATATATCACTACAACATGTTCAAAACACCTAAGAAATCTTGATAGGAATATTGCAATTTACCGACAGTTGAAAAGAAACAGTCTATAGTTCATTTATCCCAAGCATCATTACAAGCCTGTAGCAACAGTGTCAACCTCAACCAACTATAGTCTCCCAAGCTGCCCCAACAGCAGTATAATTTAAGGGATCCCACCTCGCTTTGTTTCTCTTTCTCTCCCTCTCTCTTTGGCTCGTATCTATTCGGCCTCATTCAGCCTACTGTTTTAAGACGCTTACCCCCATCCAGGTGTCAATATTTTCCTGGCGAGCGGTAGCAAACCATCATATATATATTTTTGTTTTGACAGCAAGCTAAATTTGTACATTTTTCGATAGAAACATTTCTCCGGCGATGCCGGATTTCTCCATACAATGCTGGCTCGCTATTGCTCGCCAGGAAGAAATATACACCAGGATAAACATCTTAAAACAGTTGGCTGAATTGGGCCGAATTGATACAAGCCAAGGAAAGAGAGAATAGGAGAGAAACATAACAAAAAAACCGGTGACCCCCCTTAAAGTTCTTCCTACATCCATGTCCACAGTCTCTTTCACTTCTTTAATTATTCTAATTTATCCAGTTACGTTTGTCCTTGACAAATATGTCAATGCAACCACATCTGCATCTCTAGATACTTGCACAATTCGACACTCAGTTAATACTACATATATATTTTTAGCCGCAAGGCATTAATCCGCTTATGTGCCCACTTGGGAACTATAATGGCTATATAGTGTCCTGCATAAGCTTAACACACTCCCTTGCAGGCATCATTCAGTGATGTCCTAAACCTTTGACCCTTAGAGTTTAACACCATAAAGTCAATAGAAAGCATCAATACAAAACACAACAAAATATAGTTTTTTTAGTTAGCGTCTTCTTTATTGCAATACCATGAATCTGACCAGGTGACCTGGTTATCGCATCTGAAACGGCACTCAATGGAGAGAAAAAAATATATGTTTTGTGCACTATGGGCTGCCTTTGTTGCAACCATACCGGTGTGTACATTCCAGCCAAAAGTTGCCGCTATTAATTGATCATTAAGAACAGTAATGGATGAAATAATCAATGCCATGGTAATGCAGCAATGAGGTTATATCTTGCAACACAGCTAATGTTCCAGATTGATGTGACTAGATGACCAATGGAATGCTAACACAAACTTCCGACGTATAGATCATAATTATAAGAGATAAAGGTGCGCATCCGAAAACAAAACGCATTGTGTGCAGATTTGGGTATAAGGCCAAATGTTCGTGTGATTATGATTGTGGGGTGGGGGGGGGGGGGGGGGGGGGGAGTTATGGAAGGTGTGGCTAGTACTGGCATCGTCCACTATTAACCAGAGATTAATAATGTCCATGCTGGTACCAAATTAATGCACTGACCGAGTTCCGCCCAAATCCATTTATTCGTTATCGAAATGTTATATAACCAAACACACACACACACACACACACACACACACACACACACACACACACACACACACACACACACACACACACACCAACACACACAACACACACACACACACACCACACACACACACACACACACACACACACACACCACACACACACACACACACACACACACACACACACACACACACACACACACACACACACACACACACACACACACACACACACACACACTCACTATACCCCGTGCCCATCAGCGGCGTTAAAGGTAATTAATTTGGACGAGTACATGATTAGATTGATCTCCAAAATTCGAAAATGGATATTAATCGTGATCGTGTATTAAACCTTTAACTGTGATGGTGGTGTAATGGTTTAGATGTTTATGTTCTGGGTGTGGTGTCCCGAGTTCGAATCCCGGGAGGACCATAGGTCTTTAGTAGTTCATTCAAGTGCATTGGGGTTTGTAATGGATGATTAATGTTAAGAACGGGGTGTTAATTAAGTCTAGCAGTTTGTATCGCAGGTACAGCATATTAACAACCCCTTGAGGATTATTAGGATGCTACTATTAGACGATTTTATTCAGATTAGGAATTGTCATTAGAAGTCCGAGGGTTAATTAGGATCGCCTAATCCATTATATGTAATAATAGAATAATATATTAATAAAAGTTATATGACAAGTGAACCTGTCACATTTAACCCCTTTCGTATGGGTGACGTAATATTAATGTAATTCTTGCTATATATACTTAGACGATTTTGTGCTGCTTAAGAGGGGTCACCTTCTTTGTTTTTAATATTCTCTCCTTTTCTCTCTTTCCCTGGCTTGTATCAATTCGGCCCCATTCAGCCAACTGTTTTAAGACTTTTATTCCCTTCCAGTGTCGATTTCTTTCTGGCGAGCGATAGCGAGCCAGCATTGTATGGAGAAGTCCGGTTTCGCCGGAGACATTTATCTATCATTAAATATACAAATTTAGCTTGCTGTCAAATACAAAATATATATATGCTGGCTCACTACCGCTCACCAGGACAATATTGACACCTGGATGCGGGTAAACGTCTTAAAAAAGTAGGCTGAATGGGGCCGAATGGATACAAGCCAAAGAGAGAGGGAGAGAAAGAGAAAAAAACCGAGGTGGGCTCCCTTAAGAAGGATAGACGATACTTTAGCAACATGGAGACTGACGGATCTGCTCGGAGCGTTTGCTCATTATAACAACTCATTGACAGTGACTTTTAATTGTGCACGTTTGTCTATTAACCCTTTCAAGCATTTATGACGCAGAGGTTGCCAGATTAGCAGTAAGAAATAGAGTTCTCTCACTCATATAATTACCTCTCCAAAATTAGTTTTCTGCCCACAACTAACTCAAAGACAACTGCAGAGGTTGAACTAACTAAACTAAATGTTTCTAAATACCCCTGAGGGTAACAAAGGCTTTTAAGTATCCCAAATAGGCTCAAAATGGCGTCATATATCGGAGAGGGTTAATCAATAACCTCCAGACTAGGGTAATCATGGTAATAGTTCTACCATTCGGGAACAGACAGCCACGGAATAGGTGTGGGAAATTACAGCCCGTTTGTTCTAGTCCGTTTAGAGTTACAGAGGGTAGGGGTCACGATTGCTGATCTACTTAAAATGAATGGACAGTGCTACATTGTTTAACTCATTACCTCCAAGTTCTCTCCTCTAAGCCCCTCCCCGTCACCCATCACCCCCCCCCACCACCACCACCACACCCGACCCCCTCCCTCAGTTCTGCCGTTCATCTCCTTGGCCTTCCCCTGGGCCTGCCGTAGGAGGTTAGTTTATTATATACAACCGAGATAAGCATTCCGGTAAGGCATTCTCTATTCTAGACAGTCGAGCCAAACCTAATTTTATTTATAGCCTAGGCTAATATAATTTCTATGAAGCAATGTATGGACCTTGTTGGCTTCTCGAAGATCTTAGACGAACTCCATTAGGAGGAGAATTAACAAAAAGATTCGATTCAGTCTTAGATAGTTACGAAAAGTTAAACCTGTATTTGTGTTCTAGAGCGGACCTCAACCTATTTCATATCCAAACAAACTGTCCTTATTGTATACACTTTGTGGGTTAGTTTATATAGCTCAAAGAATCAGGAAAGTCCAGAGTTTGTGTCCTGTCGTATAGGACTGTTTTAAGATTCACCAACGTTGCCAAACCATCAACACTTATCATTTCCCTTTACCAATGCCCTACCATCATCAGAAATCACACTTTCTTCAAAAAATTAGTAAAGAATTGATATGGTTAAGATTCTAGTAAGTGTATAACTGAATTGTGGAGAACTATTAGTAACGATGAATTTGAGTTACCTTTGAATTTACCAGCGATCTTGGTGGTAAATGTTTTGATAAATCCGGCACCTGGTGGTAAATGTCTTAATGATTCCGGCCCTCGGTAGTAAATACCATTATGAATCCGGCCCCTGGTGGTAAATGTCTTAATGATTCCGGCCCTCGGTAGTAAATACCATGATGAATCCGGCCCTTGGTGGTAAATGTCTAAATGATTCCGGCCCTTGGTGGTAAATACCATGATGAATCCGGCCCTTAGTGGTAAATGTCTAAATGATTCCGGCCCTTGGTGGTAAATGCCTAAATGATTCTGACCCTTGGTGGTATATACCTTGGTACCGGCCCTTGATGGTAAATACCTTGATGAATCCGGCCCTTGATGGTAAATGCCTTGATGAATCCGGCCCATGCTGGCAAATGCCTTGTTGAATCCTGGTGGAAAATACCTTGATGAATCCGGCCCCCGGTGGGAAGTGGGTTGCAGAAAGGACCTAACCCTGGGGAGGCGATAACTCAGCGAGCCGACCAGCATCATCGCTCGTATTTCTCCACCTTGGCTGCTGCGGCGGGGACAAAATATGAATATTAACGAGGCCACCTGGTAACCTGCCCGGGCGAAAATGACCCTCCGCACCTCAAACCCGGAGTCCTTTGTGGGGAGTGTTTACCCGACGTATCTACAGTATATCCATTTGTATTTTTTACCTATTCCCTGCAAAAAATAAATAAGTAATTAAATTAATAAAATATATATACAGGTATTAATTATATATACGGTATATATATATATATATATATAATATTATATATATATTATATATATATATACGGTATATGTAGATATAAATAACTACATACAAATAAATAAAACACCATGTAAATCACACGACAGATATTCCTGGTATTTATTTTAATTGTATTACGGAAAATTGCCAACAACTATGCAACTTGAAAAACACTGGTCTGCACAAATAGAGGTGTGCAACATGGTGTATCCACAGTAAAGCAGACAACATAGCGGATTATCATAGCAGAAGATTCAACTCTAGCTTATAATTATATGAACCAAAACTCTCCACTTCTACTCTCCCATCCCTCTCTACATCCCCTCCTTCACCCCCTCATCCCTTCCCCTATTCTTCCTCATTCACAGCCTTCATTCCCCACCTTCCCCTCCCCTATCCTCTGTCTATGCATCCACATCATCCACCCTGTTATCCCTCCCCTTCTCCCCTATCCTCGTTCTAGCACCCCCCCCCCCCCCCCCCCCCCCCCGACCATCTGGGGGTAATTCGCATTAAACACCAGCAATCTATCGAAGTAGCCTTTTTTTTTTGTGACCTCCTTCTAAAGCCCTTCGCGCCTGACCCTATACCGGGATACTTAATAGCACCTACGTTCATCCTCCTGAAGACTTAACCACTCCACCCTATGGTCTCTAATTACAGATTTATGGCTCGTGGATTATAGACGAATTTCCAGATAGCGGCGATAAGGTGGCGGCGGCGGTGGTATCCTTGCATCTGATATCGACAGGAGAAGTGGAGGGGAGGGGAGGCTGGGGGAGTCTGATGTGTGTGTGTGTGTGTGTGTGCGTCTGTCCGTGTGTGTGTGTTCGTGTGCTATATTGAAGCACACGCAACCCAAACCACTGAGTGAGATGGTATCGGCTTTCAAAATAAGCTTAGATAATTGTATGCAATCAAAACTCCCATCTAGTTCAATTCATATCTGAATGTCTGGTTAAGCGGAATATGTATATATATATATATATATATATATATATATATATATATATATATATATATATATATATATATATATATATATATATATATATGCATATATATATATGCTGTACTTCCATTTACTTACAAACAAACAACCTCGTCGCTGTTTGCTTATATTTACACATTTCATAGGCTATTAATAATGACTTGAATGATTAGAAAACAAATTAAATATATATATACTGTAGTGTCTTTAAGTCAATATGAATGTTGAAGTGAAAATATAGTGGAGTGAAACTATTTAATTGAGTAGTGTTTTTCATAAAACACTAGAGCAAGAAACATAGATTCAACGAACACAATTAATTTACTTAATGGTGTCCCCATTAATGATACAAATGTATACATTTAATTTGAAGAGTTTTGGATTGAAGGTTGTTGGAGAGTTACATTGTGGAAGTGAGTTGCAGAGAGAGGTGGTTAGGGGAATAATATAATGTTTGAAAAAGAAAAACAAAAACAGAAGTTCTTCATTGCAGAGAATAAATTATAAAGTCAACGACGTCAGTACACCTTCAATTACCATAAGAAAATATACAAAGAGGTAAACCAAACCAATAGGTATGCCCCAAGATACAGATATTGCGTTCGAATCGGTGATTAATGTCTTAAAATGCGGCACATATACTGTAGAGGCTATCAAAAAGTGTATATATGCCCATTGAGGCCATTCGGGATCATGTGGTTGAAACAGTAAATTACGGCTGCAAAGGACCACAGTACTATTTTGGATTAATCACAATATCATTTGTGTACACATCAATCACACGAATGGAAGAAACATGCATGTTGAACATCTTTTGCCAAGTATGCGCTACTATTGAAGAACGTTTAACTGGACATTTATTATCAATGTAGCCTTAATTAAATACAAATATTTCTAGCATGCTCGTACTCCACTTCATCTTCCGTATAGCACTTCAATACATGTTTCAGTTATTCTCATAATTCTGTTTTAGCTATATCCATCTTAACTACTAATGCTACTAATCCTAGTTCCTTAGTACTCATCTTCGTCAATTTCCCCATGCGTTCTATTATCATGAGAAAGGGAAAAGAGGACTTCTTTCCATGCTTAAAAATGTGGTCTATACTTCTATATAATTTTCCTGAGTAGAATAGCTTTCCAAGCTTTTCATCTTATAAAATACCTTAGATGTAGTTTCATCAATACTTTAAAACTTGCTTTCATTTACGCATTATTTTCCTATTTACTTGCACTATACGTTTTTTGTTAACAGAAAATATGTAGCCTACTCCATATATATATATATATGCTGAATACTGTTATAACCATCAATATATACCGTAATATAAATACTAAACTACCATGTATATCACTCCCCTGCCTCACTACCTATCCAAGCCTTTCTCATGCATAATACATAATGAACATTTTGCATTACCCTTGCAACCATAATTTTCATCTATCATATCCCTCGAAAACTATTAGTATTTTAATCATATGCTTACCTTCTCTGTCTTTGCCTTATTTGCCTCCCCAATCATCGCTCATTTCCTATTTAACCCCCCAGTCTTCAGCTTTTCTGCATTGTCTTTGTAACTCCAATTTTCCTGTTTTCATAATTATACCCAAATATTCATGTTTTATCTTAATGTATATTTTTGCATTACCCCATACATCATTACTGGTCCATCTTCTCCCCATTCTTTATTTATTTATCACTAGATTTATTTCACTAACAATATTCATATCCATTCCTATTTCTCATATCTTAATTCCAAACTCTTATATCCTAGAATACAATTATAAATTGGCATATTGTACACCTCCTTATTCATTGCCTCCTCGCCTCACATCCTCTATACATTGTCTCCCTATTTCTTATCCATATTTCCCTCCACTCACTTGTATTATAAACTCTCTATTCTATTATCCCTGCGCTGTATACTGCTACTCAACCTCACTTAGTATTCTTTCATTTCCACCTGTCGAAATACCCCATTCTCTATTCATCTCCTGCTTAACCCTTTCAAGATTAGAGTACGCATTACCTCTCTGTTCTCTGGCTATTATTAGACGATTTATTTTAAATTATGAAAGGTATATGGAAGTCAGGATTAATTGAAATAGTGTTTACCCTTATAATTCCCACAGAACCTTCCTAAACTGACCTTGCGAGGCTGATTCCCTATTCCATTATCACATACGGTAATTCATGTAACCACCTTCTCTCACAATACTTTTATAAATTATCTCCATACCCTATTTATGCCCCGACCTTCGTGACCTTTGCAATTCCTACTTCCCCATTCAAAACTATGATCTATGTCCATACATCATTGCATACCTTCAGTCAGCTATACACCTCAAATATGATACATCTTCTCTTTCATTAGTTAACCCATACTGTCCCGGTGACGTCCTTTCCATTGTATTCTGGCAACTATTAGATGATTTTATTGAGTTTAGGAAGGACCTCTAACCATTAAAAGGCTATAAACTAGCTCAATTAATCCTTTTAGCTACCACATATAGTTCCTTTGCTTCACAAAATCGTCTAAATGTAGCTAACATCAAATAGAAATGACGTCGCTGGTACAGAAGTGGTTAACTCATATAATACTGGCGACGTCTTTGTTTAGTTTATTCTAGCTAAATTTAGACGATTGTGTGCCGTTTAAGAAGGTTATGTGGTAGTCAAAATGGTTAAGGTAGATAATTTGAAGCCTGTTAATGGCTGGAGGCCCTTTTTTAAGCTGAATAAAATTGTCTAATAGCCAGAATTAACTTAACAGGACAGCACCGGTACTGAAAGGGTTTAATTCATTTCTCATTACCTTTCCAAGCCTCACTTTTTTATCACCCCTCGATGCTCATATTTATTTTGCATTTCATCAAAACTTGCCCTTAGAATATACGACGACGTATAAATGGTTTGTGTTCTGGCTGTTATTAGACGGTTTTATATAGATTAGACGGGGCGTATGGAAATAAGATGGTCAAGTGAGATAGCTTGTACCCATTTAACGTCCACAGATTCTTTCTAAATTGTATTAAATCGTCTAATGATAGCCAGAATAAACTATGGAAATGTGCCATGATCTTCAAAGGGTTAAGTACAGTACCTTTATATAACTATGACCATATCCTTAATTTTTCCTTACCCAGCTTCCTTTTATAGCTTTCATTAAGTCGGAGTCACACGAGCCCTTTTTCGAGCAATTTTGACGTAAGAGTTTGAAGAGTGTAATTATCTTCAATAATTACACTTCATCAGAAATCAGCTACCTAACATAATCTACCTTCGGTCTAGTTACCGATACCAGTGCGAAAATGTCTCGAAATAATACGAGAAAAAACTTGCTCATGAAAAATTGACGGAAAAAGCCCTCGTGTGACAGCGGCTTTATTCATTGCCAATTCACCTTGCCCCTCATAACTCCTACCAGCTTCATTTCCTCAGTCTAATTCCTCGTAGCCTTCTCCTAAGGGGGCCCACCTCGCTTTGTTTTCTGTTTCTCTCCCTCTCTCTTTCGCTTGTATCCATTCGGCCCCATTCAGCCAAATGTTTTAAGACGTTTATCCCCATCAAGATGTCAATATTTTCCTGGCGAGCGGTAGCGAGCCAGCATATATATATTTGGGTTTTGACAGCAAGCTAAATTTGTACATTTTTCGATAGAAAAAAAATCCGGCGAAGCCGGATTCCTCCATACAATCTTAGCTCGCTATCGCTCGCCAGGAAGAAATCGATACCTGGATGGGGATATACGTCTTAAAACAGTTGGCTGAATGAGGCCGAATGGATACAAGCCAGGGAAAGAGAGCGAAGGAGAGAAAGATAAAAAATGCCGGTGACCCCCTTAATGTTCTCATCGTTCCCTATTCACACCTCTCTATTTCCCACTACTCTTTCTGCCTCAAACCAGTGTCACACGAGCGAATTTTCCGTCAAATTTTAAGAGCAATTGTAGCCTGCTAGCTCCAAAATTAAAGCAGCATAAGAATTAAACTATCTAACATAACCTACTCTTGATCTAGTTTCAGATTCCAATACGAAATACCCTTTAAATAGTACGAGAAAAAAAAATTATCATCGAAAATTGCCGGAAAAAGCGCTCGTGTGACACCCTCTTCATTCCCAATCATCATATTCCGCAAATATTATTATCCATGTTTATGCAAGTATCCAACTTCTTTCTCATTACCCCTCCATCATCTCTTCATTCTCTAGTCATCCAATATTCATAATAGGTTTTAAATTTCCTCATTCCGTGTCATCGTAACGCTAAGGCATTATTTGTTTGTCTTATATATTTCACTCACCTATGTCTCTTCTTTTATTCATTGCCTCCCTTGTCTAATTATATCTCCATCTCCTCCTCATTCCCTCCCCCCCCCTCCCATCACGCGCCATCTGTATCCTTATTTCTGCTTCCTCATACCTTGACATGTTAATCCCCAAAACAGTATTATACATATCCACTTTCCTATCCTTTTTTTTGTATTCATTGCCGCCTTGTCTCATTACCTCTGTACCCTTTCCTCATTCCTCATTTATCCCTCATTGTACTCCCTCATACCTTGTCAAGTTAATCGCCAAATATTATTATACGCGTTCACTTACCTATCCCTCTTCTCTTACTCATCGCGCCCCCTTGCCTCATTAACTCTCCATATGTTTTCTAATTCCCTAGTTATCCCTCATTTTACTCCCTCATTCCTTGTCATGTTAATCACCAAACATTATTATACATGTTCATTTATCTATCCTTCATCTCTTATTCATCGCCCCTTGCTTCGTTACCTCTACAGTTTCTCCTCATTACCTATTTATCCCTCATTTTCACCTTGTCAAGCATTATTATACACGTTCACTCTCCACCTATCCCTCTTCTCTTATGCATCGCTTCCCTTGCCTCATTAACTCTCTACCTTCCCCTCATTCCCCCTACCCCCCCCCCCCCCCCCACCAGCTCGTCTTCCAGGCCGTCACCTCTCATTCCTCGACCTGTCTCGCCATGCTCTTAATTATTAGCATTATCTCGTTTGGGGGGGGCAGGTCAGTTTGTCAGGTGCTCCGTCCTCGCTGTCACTCCCTTCATTCTACTCCCTTCGCTCCACTCCCTTCGCTCCACTCCCTTCACTCCACCCCCTTCTGCCCAATCTCTTCACTTCACTCCCTTCACTGCACTCCACTCCCTTCACTCCACTCTCTTCACTTCACTCCACTCCCTTCACCCCACTCTCTTCACTCCACTCCCTTCACTGCACTTCCCTTCACTGCACTCACTCCCTTCACTCCACTCTCTTCACTCCACCCCCTTCACCCCACTCTCTTCACTTCACTCCCTGCACTGCACTCCACTCCCTTCACTGCACTCCACTCCCTTCACTGCACTCCACTCCCTTCACTCCACTCTCTTCACTTCACTTACTAAACACTAGTAGAATAACAAATTCATATTTTACTCCACTCAGACTTCCCACACTCTTCACCCCACTAGCTTCACTCCACTGTTTTTATTCCAGTTTTGTTTTTTTCATTTTCTTTGCCAATCTGCATTATAATTTAATCTCCATTTTACTAGTCTAATCTAATTTGTTTGAGTACATATTCATGTGAGCTATTGTACAATTAGTTCAAATATGTTTTATATGTATTGAATTAGCGCACTGCCATTATAACTAATTCATGGTTGGTTGGTTTTATTCAGGGGGTAGTGCTTATTTTTTGGCCTATATATTTAGTTTTTTTTTAGTTTTTTCTCTCGCTAGCCCTCCAAGCTTAGAAAACACCCCTAGACCTCCTTTCAAGGTAAATGTGTAAATTTGTAAATGTTTCGCCTGGCTCGTTATCGCTTGAGCGCAACCAATATATTTGATTATTATTAACAAATGTGTTCTGTCTACACAGCTAAATTAGTAAAGCTTCTAGGAATTTCAAATTAAAACATGTGTACCAGTCGTGTTACAAATGATATGTTCATCTATGCATACGCAAACGTTACAGAGTGCCGAAGCATGTTTCCCTTCTGGGGTAGGTACCACTGTTATTATAATTTCACTCAAGATAATTATAATCATACGGCAACTATAAATAAGAAACAACTTTATTTAGTATATCTCATAAATACACGTGAGCTACTCAAAAAAGAAAAAAAGAAAAAATAATCGAATAGAATGAATGAAGGGGGGAGATGGGCCCGTTTTTCTGACCCCTTTCTCTCGTGATTAGACCCATTAGTTTTGACATTTTACGACGTTCGGCCCATTAGTTTGGCGATTTCAACACCTTTCGCCCAATTTCGTTGTCAATTGTAAAACCTATCGTGTCATTTTATGTGTAATTTGTTTTTCCTGGCGAGCGATAGCAAGCCTATAATTTTAAGAGGAACCGGCCTTTGGCCGGGACATTTATCTACCGAAATGTTTTCAAATTAATCTTGAAGGGGAATCTAGGGGGTGTTTTTCTAAGTTTGGTGGAGGTCTAGCAAGGAAACTATAATATTTATGAACAAATGAATAAATAGACCAAAACAAAAAGAGCCGCTAGCCCCTTAAACAATCTTGCAATAAACCATCATGCAATTACCGAAATCAAGCATAATCTCGGCAGGAGGGGAGGGGGGGGAGGGGGGATTGAACTATCTGCACCTCGCCGTAACTATCATATGAAGCTCCCAACGGTGGCGGGTCAATTTCCCCCGAACAAAAGGGGGCCAATAATATATCCGGGCGATACTCGAATGCCAGCGAAGGCTTATTAGTTTATGAAAGCACCGGGCCCGATTAAACCGTCAGGAGATTTTACAAGGGCGGTGCAGATCTGTGGGAAGGAAGGGAGGGAGGGCGCTGACACCACATCGGCTACCGTGCCCTTTGTGCGAGTGTTTAATGGGAGATGGGCGTATTCATTTGTTTTTCTCATTGTTTATTTATGTATTTTTTATACATATACTGTATATATATTTTTTATACATATACTGTATATATATTTTTAGTTTTCCTCCCTAGACCTCCATCAAGCTATAAAAAAAAAAAAATCCTAGAGGCCCTTACAAGATAAATTTGTATATTTGTTGTTAAGATAATGTCCTGACCGAAGGCTGGTTCTTTATAACATTACAGGCTCACTGTCTCTCGCCAGGCAAAGTTCTACACCAAAATGGCACGAAAGATCTTAGTATTGACAAATCAATGGGGCGAAACGTCTAAAATCGCCAAGCTAATGGAACGAACGTCTTGAGATCTCAAAAGTAATGGGGCTATACATGAAGGAGAAGGGAGTCCAAAAAAATGCGACTACCTCTCCGTTCAAGCCGTGGCCAGCCGCTTTGTTATGGTAACTCGGTGGAGGGGGGGGGGGGGGGATAATGAATTTGTTGGGTTCTTTTGTTTATTTGTCTTTCTCTCTCTCTCTCTCTCTCTCTCTCTCTCTCTCTCTCTCTCTCTCTCTCTCTCTCTCTCTCTCTCTCTCTCTCTCTCTCTCTCTCTCATGTAAGACATCGGGGTTATACTTCATTCCCTTGTCCGCGATCTGGAATACGTTTATAAGCTGCTTCTTTGCCTACCTTAACCCCTTCTGTACCGACGTCGTTTTTTGTATTATTCTAGCTATATTTAAAGGATTTTGTGCAATTAAAGGATTTGTGGTAATAAAAAAGTGTTAAGTGAGATAGCTCGAAGCCTATAAATTGCTGGAGACCCTTTTTGAAACTGAATAATATCGTCTAAAAATAGCCAGATTAAAGTAAAAGTTAAGTTGCCAGTACAGAAGGGGTTAAGGGGGAATGGGCGTATATATTTCCTCATTTACATATCTTTTTATGTTTCCTCCCTAGACCTCCATCAAGCTACAAAAATACACCCCCCAAGACCCTCCTTCAAGATAAATTTGTACATTTTTCGATAGAAAAATTTCCCGGCCGAAGGCCGGCTCCTATTAAATTACAGGCTCGCTATCGCTCGCCAGGAAATTATCGACACCTAAATGACACAAAAACTCTTAATATTGACAAAGAAATGGGATGCAAGGTCTTAAAATCGCCAAACTAATGGGCCGAGCGTCACAAAATCTGAAAACCAATGGGGATAAACATGAAGAAAGGGGACCAAAAAAACAGCCCATCTCCCCTTAAAGGATCACCACCTTTTACTATCGCTCGCCTACGATCGTCTAATAATACTGTAGGCATTTGTACGGCTCTTATATCTCTCTTATCTGTAGTTTGCTTAATTTGTGCTACGTTTTTGTCCTCATTCTGACTTTCATTATCTTGTTTCAATCAGAACGCCGCTTTATGGTTTAATCCTGGCTACCTCTGGACGGTTTTATTCAAATTACGATGGTTCTGTCTGAATTAGAAGGTTATTAATGACTCTATTCATTAACCCTCTACTAGTGGTTCTTTCCAGGCTGCATAAAACTATCAGGCAGTAATATCAGTAACTCCAAGAAATATTCGCCTGATTGAAAGTATTAACGAAGTCTCCCTTTATAGTATGAAAGGAATTTAAAAATGTCCTTTTTGTTTTTGTTCGTGTTAAGCGTACATCGGTTAAGGGGGTCACCTGCGTTTTTTCTCTACTTTGCTCTCTTTCTCTGGCTTGTATCCATTTGGTCCCATTCAGCCTACTGTTTCAAGACGTTTATCCCCATCCAGGTGTCGATTTCTTCCTGGTGAGCGATAGCGAGCCATCATTGTATGGAAAAATCATACATATTTAGGAAATTTCGTGCCATTTAGGTGCCAATGTTTTCCTGACGCGCCTGTAATTTATTAGGAATTGGCCTTAGGGCGGGACTTTTTTCTACCGATTAATGTACATATTTATCTCGAAGGGGGGTCTTGGTGGTATTATAGGCTTGATGGAGGTCTGGGGAGCAAACTAAAACCTCCCCTTAAGTATATCATAAATTAGCTTCATTTAACTGAACAGGTTAAGGTGTAAGCCCCCCCCCCCCTCATTAGACCCAACTCAACACTTTAGCCCCATTAGACCCTACCTCAACACCTTAGCCCCAATTAGACCCAACCTCAACACTTTAGCTCCCCATTAGACCTAACCTCAACACTTTAGCCCCCCATTAGACCCAAACTCAACACCTTAGACCCCATTAGACCTAACCTCAACACTTTAGCTCCCATTAGACCCAATCTTAACACTTTAGCCTCCTATTAGATCCAACCTCAACACTTTAGCCTCCATTAGACCCAACGTCAACACCTTAGACCCCATTAGACTGAACCTCAACACTTTAGCTCCCATTAGACCCAACCTCAACACTTTAGCCTCCCATTAGATCCAACCTCAATACTTTAGCCCCCATTAGACCCAACCTCAACACTTTAGCCTCCCATTAGATCCAACCTCAACACTTTAGCCCCCATTAGACCCAACCTCAACACTTTAGCCTCCCATTAGAGCCAACCTCAACACTTTAGCCCCCATTAGACCCAACCTCAACACTTTAGCCTCCCATTAGAGCCAACCTCAACACTTTAGCCTCCCATTAGACCCAACCTCAACACTTTAGCCTCCCATTAGAGCCAACCTCAACACTTTAGCCTCCCATTAGACCCAACTTCAACACTTTAGCCTCCCATTAGACTCAACCTCAACACTTTAGCCTCCCATTAGAGCCAACCTCAACACTTTAGCCTCCCATTAGACCCAACCTCAACACTTTAGCCTCCCATTAGACCCAACCTCAACACTTTAGCCTCCCATTAGAGCCAACCTCAACACTTTAGCCTCCCATTAGAGCCAACGTCAACACCTTAGACCCCATTAGACTTAACCTCAACACTTTAGCCTCCCATTAGAGCCAACCTCAACACTTAAGCCCCCATTAGACCCAACATCAACCCTTTAGCCCCCATTAGACCCAACCTCAACACTTTAGCTCCCATTAGACCCAACCTCAACACTTTAGCCTCCCATTAGATCCAACCTCAACACTTTAGCCCCCATTAGACCCAACCTCAACACTTTAGCCCCCACTAAACCCAACCTCAACACTTTAGCCCCCACTAAACCCAACCTCAACACTTTAGCCACCACTAAACCCAACCTCAACACTTTACCCCCCCACTAGACCCTACCTCAAAATGTTAGCCCCCATTAGACCCAACCTCAACACTTTATCCCCCCATTAGACCCTACCTCAAATTGTTAGCCCCCCTTACACCCAACCTCAAAACTTTAACCCCCCCCCCATTATACCCAACCTCAACCCTGCCACTTGACAAACAGGTTTAGGTTCACCCAGGTATGCTTAGAACTACTATATATATTGTAAACAAACGGGGATTTAAAGTATTTTTTTAATCTCTCTTCTCCCTCATCTTTAATTCCAATAGTTTTGAGATTTTAAGACGTTCGCACCATTTGATTGGCGATTTGAAGATCTTTCGCCCCATTTGTTTCGGTTTTAATGCCTTTCGTGCCATTTAGGTGTCGATTTTTTACTGGCGAGCGATAGCGAGCCTGCATTATAGGAAGAACCGGCCTTCGCCAGGAACATTTTTTCTACCGAAAAAAACAAAATCAATTTATGGGGTCTTATGGGATTTTTGTAAGCTTGATGGAGGTCTAGGGAGAAAACTAAAAAGAAACTCCACATTAAGGGGGGATGAGCCGGTGTTTCTGAAACTCTTCTCCCTCATGTTTAGCCACATTGATTTTCAGATTATATGACGTTCGGACCATTATTTTGGCGATTTTAAGACCTTTCACCCCATTTATTTTAGGTAATTTAGGTGTCGATATTTGCCTGGTGAGTGATAGCGAGCCTGTAATTTTAAGAGCAACCGGATTTCGGCCAGGACATTTATCGAAAAATTTAAGAATTAATCTTGAAGGGGGTGTAGGGAGTGTTTTTTTTTTAAGTTTGATGAAGTTCTAGCGAGGAAACTAAATAAATGAATATATAAATATATACAGTAGATTCCCCCCAAAATAATCACTGTCCCTTCATCCTCCAACCATGTCAGTCTTTCCGCAGTTTAACCAAATCACTTGAAGTTAGCTTTACTAAATCATAAATTGGCTTCATCTGATTGAAAAGGTCAAGGTCTTATCCACCAATTAGATCAAACCCCAACATTATGCCACTTGACAAACAGGTCTTGACTCATACAGGAATGTTTAGAAGCTTACACTGTTTAACAAATGTATATTCAATCCATTCAGTACCAGTGGTGTCCTTTAATGTGTATTTTGGCTACTATCAGATTTTTTTTTTTTTTATAAAGGGCCTAGAACAATCAACAGTCTTCGAACTATCTCACTTAACCCTTTTTATTATCACATATTCTTCTTAAACTGCACAACATCGTCTAAATATAGCTAGAATTATAAACAAAATATATCGCCGGCACAGAAGGGGTTAAAGAAGGTATGAGAAGGGTATTTAAAGATTCCGTAATAGTGTACCCTTTAAAAATATATTGACAGTGAAAAAGCCATCTAATATAGGGATAGAAAAGAATGTCCAATAATCACAGGCATGTCCCTATCAATAACCCCAGGTCGAGTATATTTACTTTATAAATATCCTTTACTTCTACAGTGAAGATGTGCTAAAGTCACCTCCAAAGAGAGGATACATAAGAACTATAGAATAGATGCGCTCAAAGTCTGAATGGAACTTGTTTTGTTACATGAATAGTAATTAAGGAACACCTCGTTCTTAACATTATTCCTCCATTACAAACCCCAATGTATTTGAATAAATTAATGAATTAATACCTACGAATGTTGCTCAATTAGATGTATTGGCATACAGAAAAGTACAGTGTTGTTTGTTGTAAATTAGTTACAAAGGCCTAAATTGTGTGCATGTACGGAGTTTCTGTTTGCTTGAAGGTCTACAATTATAGTCAACAGTTTGCCGGAACCCTTGATGATAATTAGTGTAAAAATTAGAGAGAATCGATATTCATTTGACATTTCAGTGCCGTGAAACAAACCGTCCACCTCGCAACATATAAGGAACATGTGATAGTTGTCAAGAAAGGGTTATGATATATTAGGATGACACTGTTTATGATGAAGATTGTAGCCGAACTATTGGTGTTGACTGTACACCCCCTGGATAACACCAAGGCCTCGGGGACTCACGAGGACCAGACACACTCACGCACAACGCCCCTCACACCCTCATCATAGCCCCTCTACACTACACACAGATGGACTGCCCAATTATTTATAGGTGTCAACGCAGGGACTATTTACCAGTGTTGATAATGATAGTAAAGGAAGGGTTACCTTTGTGAGTTATAAAATATAAACATAGTTATCATATTTGATAGGTCGTGCCCGGAAAATTATCTGGCCCTGCGCGGTAGACACGCTTGGGTTCGCTGGGCTGGGTGATAACATCTTGACCCTCTTGGTTTGGGGTGAAAAGTACCAGAATTAATCGCGCTCGGCGGCGCTGGTTGGGCCTCTCTGACCCGGGTCCCGAGGAGTAATCATATTTTGCTCGTGAAACTGTTTATGGTGTTGCGAGAGCGAAGAAAACCCGTGATTACTGGTATGTTCCTCAGACAGACAGCCGCCGCCGGCCCCTCTGCGTGCGCACACCACCGCCCGCACGCCTCGCACACCGGGCCTAAAGAGCTCACAGCGGGCGGGCCAAAATAGCTCTTAATTTAGTGGTGTTGTGCAGTGTTTCTCGTGTGGCGGCCGGGCGAGCTTAGGTGAGGTGGTGGTGGAAGTGAAGGTGCCTTTTTCAAACTGGGTGAACTGTGCAAGAGAGTACTGCATGTGGTGCCTAACCAAACATGCTTTAAACCCTTGCCCAGCTAAGCTTACGACCCACCCCACTCTCTGGCCACCTCACCACTCTCATGCCCCTCTGGCCCGGAAGCAGCACCCCGTGTTAAAAGATGGTTCGCTGCTCCAATAACTTTATGTTTAAATAAGGGGTGAGCAGATTTATGCCGCAGATAACGTAACCTAATGAATCAACGAGGTGCCATAAAGCCAACAATGGCCGGTCTCGCAGTCGGCACTAGCCAACAAAAGAATCTATAATTACGGGGAATCTCAGGTGGGGCGTTCGTAGGCGCGAGTCTTTCCGAACTAACCATGTGTTCGGGATAATATCGTCATTATATCCAGAAGTTTTGACGATTAAAGCTCAATTTTTGACACTTGTACACAGGTCAACTTCACCTATGACACGACTCCAGCCTCATTTCATGCATCGACGGATCTCGTGCCAAGTATCTTGTGGATCCACGTTCAAATTCGGCGAGATACACGAAGCCAAGAGAAGCGATTAAGGAGGGTCACTGGCTTTTTTATCTTTCTCTCCTTTTCTCTTTCCCTGGCTTGTATCCATTCGGCCCCATTCAGCCAACTGTTTTAAGACGTATAATCCATCCAGGTGTTGATTTCTTCCTGGCGAGCGATAGCGAGCCAGCATTATATGGAGAAATCCGGTTTTGCCAGAGACATTTTTCTATCGAAAAATTTACAAATTTTGCTTGCTGTCAAAAGAAAAATATATATATGGTGGCTCGCTACCGCTCGCCAGAAAAATATTGACACCTGGATGGGGAAAAATGTCTTAAAACAGTAGGCTGAATGGGGCCGAATGGATACAAGCCAAAGAGAGAGAGAGGGGGAGAGAAAGATAAAACAAAGCGAGGTGGGGTCCCCTAATGACGATACTGTGGGCGATCACTGGCTGAGCCGCGAGATCTAATGGTGCAAGATCTGGCTGGGCGAGTGTGAGGTTGGGCGCTCTGAACGGGGAGGGGGAGTTCGTGAAATTTATGTGTAGCCAAGAAGCCAACATCCGTCTCTCCTTTGAGGTCCTAGCGTGAGAGAATTAGGCTAGCTTCCGGTCTACACGCCATATTAGAGATGTAATTGATACGTAAATGTATTATATATATATATTGTAATTATATATAGTATAATTCCAAGGTCTACACTGTATTTGTATTTAGAGTTTTTAATACGGATTATTATATATATAGAAATATCTATAATGTAAATGTATGGAAATATAACTAGTTTTAAGAGGGGCATCCAATTTGGAGAAAGTGGGTCGATTTTCGTATAAAATGAAAATGTAGTCTGCATCATCTTCAGATCTTGTATAATACCACTGTCTTGATAGCGTAATGCATAAGTGCGCGGTATTTCGGTGTGAGTGTCCTAGGTTCGAGTCCTTGGAGTGCCACATATAGTTGTTGATTTAATTAATTGAGCTTAGAAGTGAAGTTGGTTGGTGATAAAATATAATACATGTGCCAAGAAGCAAGTGTCCTTGTCGTGCTATTAGAATCCCTAGACTCAGCCTAGAGTGTTGTTGTTGTTGTTCCCCAAGCTGCCTGGCCGAACAGCTCCAAAGCCCCGAGTACGGCCAAGACCATAAACGAGCGCCCCCACAGAACCCTCCCTGCCGACCACAATAAAGCCTGGGTGACCGAAGCCACTCCATGGCGGGGAGCTGAGAGGGTGCGTAAACGCCCGGGAAACCAAAGCCCCACCCAGGGCCCTGTGCCCCTCAGCAATTATGAAGAGAAAGTTGAGGGGCAAAGGAATAATGTGACGCTTTAGCTTCCAATCTTGGTAGATTGGGAGGTCAATCCACGGAAGAGACGCCGTCACTTGAGATCTAGAAAATATATAAGTAAAAGGAACAGTCAGAGTAAGCTATGGGTATGGCAGAGATCGCTCAGGTCTCACTCTGATAGACCAGCCCATCACCAGCCTAGAGTGTTGGATATTATTGCTACAGATGTCTCTAGACATTCTTTCCACTGACAATTGTTTGTAGGTAGTAAGGGTAGGCAGCCCCGCCCAGGGAAGTACTACCGCCAAGGTTTCGGGAGACTCAGGGAATAGCCTGAATTCCATTTTCTCTCCCAGGCCTTGGTAGCTGGATACATATCTTTCTGCCTCACACATCAGGGGTATCAGGAAAACCCTCTTTATATAACATACACATCCAACTTCACGACATTGCCCTACATCGCTAGCCTCTATCCATAAAACACTACTCTTCCCACTACATATCATACATGTAACACCATACACCTACCTAATAAATATGGCAGTACAATTGTTAAGAGCAAACCTGGTGGTCCCTCGGATATCCACCCCCGGCAGGGTTGGGTCATTGACACAGGGCCCTCCCGGTCGTCATCATGCGACTGTGTCAAGAGCATTGCAACGTCCCAAAGCTGCTCGTTGGTGCAGCTTTTTCTTTAGCAATATAAGGGGACTTCACTCTAACATCAATTCTGTACACCAATTTCTTCAAGCAGAATCCCCTACTCTCCTTTTTTTGACAGAGACTCGAGTAACATCTACATCTGACACGTCTAGATTTAATTTTCCAGGTTATCAACTGCTCCAAAATTTCAGACCTAAAGGAGGTGTATGTTGCTTGGCAAAATCTGAAATTGCCCTGGAGGAGGTTACTAGTTTCAATTGTCCCTATTTTGATTATTCTATATACAAATTAATTTCTGCTGGTAAATTTAAATACATATGTTGCATCTACCGTTCCCCAAATACTCCTCCAGAGCAAAGTCTTTTTGATTCTCTGTCCTCACAACTCGGTGTCCTCAACTTAAATGCTTCTTCTGAAATCACTGTGTTGGGTGATTTTAATGTCCATAATGTTGAATGGCTCACTCATTCAGCCAGGACTGATGATGCTGGTCTTGAATGTGAGCTATTTGCAGACTCAATTTTAATCTCACTCAACTAGTCCACCAACCCACCCGTGTACCAGATAATCCTAATCATAATTCCCACCTACTGGACTTATTTTTAACAACCAATTCAGAAAATTATGATGTTACAGTGAGGTCCCTGCTTGGATCTTCTGATCACTGTCTGATACAGGCCACTTGTCTATCACCTACCACACCTTCCCACTCTGAACCTGTTTTGGTGACTAAATGGCATTACGATAGGGCAGACTGGGAGGGTCTTCAAGGTTTCTTTATTGATATTCCCTGGACCTCTTTATTTTCTAATGATGCACACTCCACCTTGAGCCACATACAAGATTTTGTAAAAATTGGAATGGAAACTTTTATTCCTCATCAAAAGTACAGTAAAAGATCTAATTCACCTAAATGGTTTGACCATAATTGTGCTAGAGTAACTGAACAAAAAGCAATAGCCTACAATGCATACACAAGATCAAAAACACACGAAGCCTTTAATTACTTTAGAAACATCAGAAATCATGCCAAAACTGTATTAAACCTAACTAAATCAAACTTTCTCCACAAGCAGGCAAATAAACTTCTAAATAATCCAAATGATAACCAAATATTTTGGTCTACTCTTAACTCATTCAAATCCAACTTCACTACTGCTTCATCCATTCCACCATTAAAATCTCCGACTGGCAATCTTGTAAGTGACCCACGAGGTAAAGCTAACCTTCTTGCTGATATTTTCTCCACCAACTCAACCTTAGATGAAATAAATCAAGATGTCCCTGTACTTAATTTTGATTCGCCTGAAATTCCCTCACTTAAGATCCACACCAGACATGTCAAAACTAGTTTGCAGAATCTCTCAGTAGATAAGGCTCCTGGTCCAGATGAAATTCCTCCAATAGTACTTAAGAATTGCTCCTTGGTGCTCGCTCCTGTATTGGCAATTTTTGTCCGTCTGTGTACTCATACCTCATGCTTCCCAGTACCCTGGAAAGAAGCAAACATTCATCCAGTTCCTAAAAAAGGTGCCTCTTCAGATCCATCAAACTACAGACCAATAGCTATAACTTCCACTCTTGGCAAAGTCTTTGAAATTATATTAAATAATCACATAATTAAGCATCTTGAGAATAATAAATTAATCAGTGATAGGCAATATGGTTTTAGACGATGTCGATCAACTGCAGACATTCTTTGCCTTCTTACGCATCAAACCAACCAAGCTAGAGACCAACATGGTGAAACACATACAATAGCACTGGATATATCAAAGGCATTTGATAGAGTCTGGCATCAATCCTTATTGTCGAAGATGTCACACTACGGCCTTGCATCATTAGTTCCACTAATTTCTTCTTATCTTCATAACAGAAAAATACGTGTAATGGTAGATGGCCTTTATTCTCAATTTCACTCAATAAATGCTGGTGTTCTCCAGGGATCAGTTTTGGCCCCAACTCTGTTCCTCATTCATGTCAATGATCTCATATCTACCACTCATAATCCAATACATTCCTACGCAGATGACTCAACACTCCACAGTTCCTTCACATTTACCAATTCTTTCACCCAACCCGATCTTATAAATTCAAAAATAAACACTGCAATTTCTCTGAACCAGGACCTTTCTAGAATTAATGAATGGGGACAAAAGAATCTAGTTTCCTTCAATGCACAGAAAACCAAGTACATTCAATTTTCTAACCGACAGAATCTCACTTACTCCCATATATTTTTTAATTATGTAAATATTCCCACTTCCCCTAGTATTGACATTCTCGGTGTAACATTAACTACTAACTTGAGCTGGACAAATTATGTTAGAAGCATTGCTAAGAATGCCTCTAAAAACTGGGACTCCTGTACAGAGTCCGAGAATTCTTCACTGACGAGCAGTTGGCCGTAATATATAAAAGTTATGTGCGTTCTCAAACGGATTACTGTTCACCTCTGTGGAGTGGAAGTGGAGTGGTTGCATTGAGGCAGTTGGACAAAATTCAAAATAAAGCTATTAGATTAATCAATAACCCTGCAATCACACAGGACCTTCCTACATTATCCATACGAAGAAACGTTGCATCCCTTGCATTATTCTACAGATATTTTCACAGCAATTGTTCCGAGGAACTTGCTTCAATTGTGCCGCCTCTCCACATCTTTCCCCGTAGAACTAGGGCAGCTGAGAGCGCCCATGAATTTACACTTTCTCCTCCACAATGCAGAACATCTGCTTATCAGAATTCATTTATCCCCAGAGCTACTACTCTTTGGAATTCACTTCCCTCTAGTTGCTTTCCACAAACTTACAATCTACAAAAGTTTAAATCCAGTTATTACAAACATTTTATGAATGGAGGTTGCCTTTAGGCACATGGACATTTTTGTTTTATCTGTGTTTTTCCTTCCTCCGTTCATTGTCTCTTAAAAAAAAGGGTCACCTGCTTTTTTCTCTTTCTCTCCTTTTTTCTCTTTCAGCCAACTGGTTAAGACGTTTATCCCCATACAGGTGTAAATTTCTTCCTGGCGAGCGATAGCGAGCCAGCATTGTATGAAGAAATCCGCGGAGACATTTTTCTATCGAAAAATATACAAATTTAGCTTGCTGTCAAAACAAAAATATTTATATGCTGGCTTGCTACCGCTCGCCAGGAAAATATTGACTCCTGGATGGGGGTAAACGTCTTCAAACAGTAGGCTGAATGGGGCCAAATGAATACAAGCCAAAGAGAGAGGGAGAGAAAGAGAAAAAAAGAGAGGTGGGCTCCCATAAGAAGGAATTTTGGAAGTCAGAAGGTTAATTGCAAAAGATTTTACCCCTTTGATTCCTAGAGAGCCTTCCCAAACTGCAAAAAATCGACTAAAGATAGCCAAAATAAACTATGAAAACGCGTTATAATCCTTAAGGGGTTAAGTGTGGTTTAAATATACGGGGATGACAACTCATTACGAAAGTGTGCGTTGGCGCTGGGAAGGTTTACGGAAGCACGTAATTGTGGTTTTAAAATACGGGGATTACTACGGAAGTATCTATTGGCGCTGCGAAGGTTTAGGGAAGCACTTAATTTAATTAGATTTGTTGTGTATCTTTTTACTATATTGTATTTTTCCTCCGTAGACCTCCATTAAGCTAATAATCCCCCCCCCCCTCCCCTATCCCAAGACCCTACTTCCAAGATAAATTTGTATATTTTTCGGTAGACAAATGTCCCGGCCGAAGGTCAGTTCCTCTCATATTATATTACAGGCTCGCTATCGCGCGCCAAGGAAAATCGACACCTAAATTATACAAAAAATCTTCATGTTGACAGAAATGGGACGAAAGGTACTAAAATCGCCAAACTAATGGGCCGAACGTCTTAAAATCTGAAAACTAATGTGGCTAAGCATGGGGGAAAAGAGGGACCATAAAAACTACCCATCTCTCCTTAATTGTGGTTTTACAATACGGGGGTTACTACCGCTTACAGAAGTATCTATCGGGCCTGGGACTACGACCAGAGGGCCTGTTTTGACGCCGAGGTTTTACGAGGCCGCGTCCGGGAACTTTTTGTCCCTTGGCGTTAAGTGGGTGGCCAGTAACACCCTTCTGTACCGGCGACGAACTTTTAACTTTATTCTGGCTACTATTAGACGATGTTAGTCAGTTTAAAAAAGGGCTTCCAACAATAAACAGGCTTCGATCAATCTCACTTAACCCTTTATACTACCTCATATCCTTCTTATCTATCTATCTATCTATCTGTATGCTCAGGCCCAATCCCCACTTTTCCTATTTTCTTATTTTTTTCCATGTTTTTTTTTTTTATTATTTTTTTTTGGGGGGGGGGGTGACTCAAGACAGAGCAAGAACAGGAAAATCCTTCTTAAGCTGCACAAAATCGTCCAACTATTGCAAGAATTAAATTTTAAAAACGTCGTCGGTACTGAAGGGGTTAAGGTGATTTTTGTTTTAACTTAGCTCTTAAGACCAGCAATAAGTTTAAAATATACCCTCAAGACCGCCCCTTAGAAATATACCCCCAAGACCGCCCCTTAGAAATATACCCCCAAGACCGCCCCTTAGAAATATACCCCCAAGACCGCCCCTTAGAAATATACCCCCAAGACCGCCCCTTAGAAATATACCCCCAAGACCGCCCCTTAGAAATATACCCCCAAGACTGCCCCTTAGAAATATACCCCCAAGACCGCCCCTTAGAGATATACCCCCAAGTCCGCCCCTTAGAAATATACCCCCAAGACCGCCCCTTAGAAATATACCCCCAAGACCGCCCCTTAGAAATATACCCCCAAGACCGCCCCTTAGAAATATACCCCAAGACCGCCCCTTAGAAATATACCCCCAAGACCGCCCCTTAGAAATAAATTTGTACATTACTAGATAGATAAACGTGCCGGCCGAAGGCCAGTTCCGCCTACATTGCAGGCTAGCCATGGAAAAAAATCGACGCCTAGTTGGCACAAGAGGTCTTATAATTGACAAAAAGAATGGGATGAAATGTCTTAAGATAGTCAAACTAATGGGGTGA
Source organism: Paralithodes platypus (assembly GCA_032716605.1). Taxonomy (NCBI): domain Eukaryota; kingdom Metazoa; phylum Arthropoda; class Malacostraca; order Decapoda; family Lithodidae; genus Paralithodes; species Paralithodes platypus. The sequence goes on from CM064487.1 coordinate 113,697,945, forward strand.
ACGTCTTAATATCCCAAAACTTCTTGGGCTAAGCATGATGGAGAAGAGGGCTCAGAAAAAATAACTCCCCCTTAAGAGGTGATCTGCGTGGCCTCTGTGGAGATTTGGCCACGTGAAAATATACTTGTGCTACTTCTTTACTTCCGGTACCGAACAAGGGTTTCCGGAAATGTGGGATTCATTCTATAACTAGTTTTTTTCAGATTGCATTAGTGGTTTCAATTTATAGGCGAAAGATCTATATAATATGCTTGGCGATATTGAAGATTACGGTATTTAACTGGTCATATAATATATCTATATATTTTTTTTACTGTACAGGTGAACACAAAAGTCATGTCAAAGCCATAAACATATTTTCTCCAGATAGTACCCGACATTATAAGACAGTCCGCGTAGGCATAACTAGTTTAATTCATTAGGTAATAGGCAAATTGATGGGTCCTACGCTGCGATGTACTTAGCGTTTATCTCCGTGTATTTGCCCGTTGGAGCCTGTGGCAGGTAGGTTACCTAGCCTGATACACAAGGGCTACTGCATATTATCCAGGATGCCACATATCGGACTGGAGTTCTGGAAAAAAAAAGGCTCCAGTCCTGACGCTATTATTGACTTACAGTGTGCTGGCATAATAATCCAGAAGGGTTGATATCCTCTGAATTTGTAACTAACTAATTAGGATACCACAGATTACCTTCGTCATTGTAGTTAAGCCAGTTAGTTGAGTTGCCTGGGTGCCAGCTGTCGGTCGCCAGGTAAACCTAGACACACAGATGTGTAGCCCAGTAACACTAACCTCGCTGCCGCTTAAACACCAAAAGCTATACAAAATATGAACAATAATATTCCTCAACTATTATACCCCTAATATATAAGTTTACTAACCCGTGGTAGGGGGATGTAGTCGCTTTTTCGGGACCCCCTACTCCCTCATGTTTAATCCCATTAGTTTTCAGATTTTAATATGTTTACCCCATTAGCTTGCCGATTTTAAGACTTTTCGCCCCATTTTTGTGTCGGTATCAAGCTCTTTCGTGCTATTTAGGTATCGATAATTTTTTCCTGGCGAACGATAGTGAGCCTGTAATTTTGGAGCAAGCGGCCTTCGGCCGGGGAATTTTTCTGCCGAAAAATTTACAAATTAATCTAGAAGGTGGATCTAATGGATGTTTTTTTTTTTTCTAAGTTTGATGGAGGTCTAGGGAGGAAGCTAATAAACAATAATAATAATAATAATATTATTATATTTTTTGAAATAATCGACCAAAAATCAAACCCTTTCCCCATAATGATAAACCAAGGATATGCATCGTCCTCCTGTGAATAATCTATCCCTGATCTGAACCAAAAGAGTTGATGATGACGATGGTATTATTGATTAGCTGACTTTCACTCCCACCTGCGAATTTTGTACAGCAACTGAAGAAAGTCCTGCCCTTGCTCACGCCGTTAACCAGTAGATGAATATCCTTTTTTGGGACTGAATTTGAGACTATTACATTTTTGTGTGTATCTATAGTATAGATACACACAGAAAACCGACTGTCTGTATTGCCTTAAAAAATAACCCATTGAGGATTATGGCGCATTTTGACAGTTTATTCTGGATATCATTAGACGATTTTATTTAGTTAAGGAAGGAAATTTGGGAGTCAGACAGATGATTGAGATACTTTTTACCCCTTTGACTGCTAGAGGGCCTTCCAAAAATCAATAAAATCAGTTATCCCACTGACTGCTAGAGGGCCTTCCTAAACTGAATAAAATTACCTAATGCTAGCCAGCATAAACTGTCAAAACGCGTCATGATCCTCAAAGGGTGAATGGTTCGATGTTCCTGTTGGTCATAAACGGGCCCGACTGAAATAAGCTACCCCCCCCCCCCCCCCCCCTTACCTCCCTCCTCAGCCTCCTACCGACGTCTATATTTAGCGACCAGGTTTTCCGAGCACATAACAAAGGTGGTGGTGAGTACAATGAGGCTAGGTGAGGGCGAGGAAAACTTGGGTCGGAGTGTAATAATTCCCACTCCTGTATAAGCGGGAGAGCTAGAGACCCTTAGCAAACGGGGGCTGGACAGTCGAACACACCGGACATTGATGCACTCAATTGTAACATAAATGAATAATGATCGGCTTGTCTGTTTAAATTATGACACGTAAATGATTGAAACACTAATCACTTTGGGCAAAGTGTAATAATTCCACTCCTGTATAAGCAGAAGAGACCCTTTGCTAACAGCGGCTGAACAGTCGAGGACACAGGAAAATTATGCGTTCAATTGTAACAGAAATGGTAAACATGAATGAGTAATCAATGTTCGGTTTGTCTGTTCAGACTATTATACGTAAATTATTAAAACACATTGTGTGAATCTTGTTATTATATTTTAACTCCCAATTTATTCAGTGTACCTTTGCCATAAAAAAACATGAATGCAAAATGGTGTGCATGCTAATGTATTAAATTAGTCGAATAGGTAAGTCAATATATAATACATAATGCAATCTATAGTTGGTGTGTTATGAGTAAAATTAACGTACCTCATAACTTAACTTTTAATCGTGTCTATGGAGTCTCAAAACAGTGCCATAATGAACCCTTTCAGTAGGTCATGACACGTTCTTCGTTGTATTATATTTATCTGTTGCTAATTTTAGACCGTTTGATAAATACCTGTGTTGGACTCAACAGATTAATTGAGCCAGTGCATTCCCCTTTAATTACTAAATAACCTTCCTAATTTGCATTAAAGTCGTGTAGTGTTTGAAAGAATAAATTGAAACAAGAAGACATGTTGCTGAAAATATTAACCACTCCAGTGTCGGATGACGCATTTCTTGCTTTTATTCTGGCAATCAATAGACAATAATATTTAGTTTAGGAAGCAATTTTAAGAAGTCAGGATCATTTGAGATGTACTATACGTCTCTGATTCCAAGATGGCCTTCCAAGCCTGAATAAAATCACCTAGTGATAGCCCGAATAAAATAAGCATAATGTGTCCTAATACTGAAAGGGTTAATATTTGTGTCGCGTGTGTGTGTGTGTGTGTGGGGGGGGGGGGGGGGGGGGGGATTAAGAGGGTTTACGGAAGGTTTTAGTTTACTCCCTAGATCTCTATCAAACTTTTAAAAATACACCCAAGACACTTCGAAATACAAGTGTACATGATTTTCGGTAAATTAATGTCGCGGCCGAAAGCGGGTTCCTCCTAAATTATGTTTTTTTATACCTACCAACTTCACCTCTAAACTCAATTAATTAAATCAACAAATACATGGGGCACTCCGAGGACTTGAACCCAGGATACTCACATTGAAATTCCGCGCACTATGCATTACGCTATCAAGACAGTTTACAGGCGAGCTATCACTCGCCAGGAAGAAATCGACGCCTAGATGGCACGAAAGGTCTTAAAATTGACAAACGAATGTGGTAAAAGGTCTTAAAATCGCTGAACTAATGGGGTGAACGACTAAAACTCTCAAAACTAAAAGGGCTAAGCATGAGGGAGAAGGCTATCCACACAAACCCCCTCCCTTAGGTGTTGCCCATATACCCGGGGTAGTGTAGTGTGGTGGGGTCAAATAAAGATGGTTAATCCGTGTGTCCATATATTTTTACTCTAACGTAAATTGAATTTGGTTCCCTATCACTCTTTCAACTTTGGTGGGTGGGGGGAGGGGGGGTGGGGAGCACTTGCTACAGACAAATTTGCCTTTCGTCTCCTTCATATACATACAAAAGAAAAACAAATCATATTTGCATTATTCGTTCAGTATAAGGCGCTGCGAAGGGAAATAATTATTTACGAATACTAGTATATATAAGAGTTGTCCGTATTCCCTGGGTAGTGTAGTGGTAGGTGGGGACCAAATAAGGGGCTCCAGGTAGTGGCTTCCCTAACCAGTCTCGGCACCGCTTTTGTTATACAAGCAATAAATTTATCATAAACGCGTAAACGAGTTGCTATTACGCTGTCTGCTGAATATTCGATGCCGAGAGGGCCCCAAGTCACTATAGGGTTCGTTATAAGGGGAGATGGCCCGTTTTTTCTGGTCCCTTTTCTCCCTCGTGTTTAGCCCCATTAGTTTTGAGATTATAAAACGTTCGGCCCATTAGTTTGGCGATTTTAACACCTTTCGCCCCATTTCGTTGTCAAGTTTTCATTTTTAGATCTTTCGTGCTATTTAGGTGTCGATCTTTTCCTGGCGAGCGATAGCGAGCCTGTAAATTTAAGAGGAACCGGCCTTCGGCCGGGAAATGTTTCTACCGAAAAATGTACAAATTTATCTTGAGGGGGTACTAGGGGGTATTTTTCTAAGTTTTAGGGAGGTCTACCGAGAGAACTAAACATTTGATGAATTAATAGACCAAAAAAACAGCCACTATATTCGATACCGAGAGGGCCCCAAGACGCTATAGGTCGTTTATAGCAACCCTCTTCTGATCATTTATAAACATAGTATCATTATTTGTAAATATTGTATGATAATATGTGCACTCGGATGGCATAGTCTCTAGCCCACCCACAAATATTCTTGGACTTCACATTTTCTAATTATGAAAATACGTCTCTGGAAACTAATTTATGAATATAAATATCTCTACATCAACTACAAAGCTTTATATAATATAGATTGAAAAGCTAGCTTAATCAAGCAAATCAATCCAGATAGTTATAATTACATAAAGAAAACTATTGGGTCCACAAATTCTGATCAGTAGGCTAGAGACTGAGGCATCATCTACACTATAGTCTGTTAATGTTTTAAACTTGCAATAAATTGATTGATTCCCGTCTTATTTACTCATATGTTATCTAGTTCTTATAACCAGATGTTGTGCTAATAATTATTATAATATCTTGGCATTAACCCCTTGAGGATCGAGCTACTTTGGCAGTTTATTTAGACTACCATTGGGCGATTTTATTTAGATTATGAAAGGTATCTGGAAGTCGGAGGGTTAATTGCTACAGATTCTTCTTAAGCTGTATAAAAGCGTCTAATGTTAGCCAGAATATATTATCAGAACGTGTCATGATCCTCAAGGGGTTATTGTGATGTTTAATATAACTGTTTCATATTTTCCCGTTAATTATCGAGAACTCGGTAGTAGCGTAAACTTAGCTGGTAGTAGCGTAAACATAGCTGATAGTAGAGTAAACTGTCTTATCGTCAGACTATGAACACTCAAGTGTAGTCAACTTAACGTACCGTAGCCTTAGTTATTCTAACTTATTCCAAATTATTCTATGTATACATAAGTATAGCATCGAAGTTATGTATCCATATGAGCAGTATTCTATGTATAATCAGTATATCAATCCGACGAGAAGTTAAGCCACATGTATAGTCTAACAGAGTAACATTCGTACTTTTGACGGGTGGGGTGGGTATCATCCAGCTCATAATGAACGAATATGGTGAAACCGAGTGTTAAATTATGAAAGATAACTTGAAATCTTCCAAATATTATAGGCTAACAATTTATCTCGTGTTATGTCGTGCATTAATGAGTAAGCTTTCAAGGTGGGAAGGGAATGAAGGTAAATGAATAAATAAATATACATACATAAATATATAAGTAAACAAATTAATAACATTCTCCTCCTAATAGCCGTGTTTGTGCTATTGCTTAGAAGTGTGTTGCATAAAATCAATGAATTCGCCGAACACCTCAACTCTATAGCTGTGAGGTATGTCATAGTCAAGGAATTTCTGGACAATTTTTGGAGGCACGATTATGAGACACTGGTGACTGACGGCTGGTGCCTACAGCTTCCTCCTAGCAAAAAAAAAAAAAAAAATATATATATATATATATATATATATATATATACCGGTATATATAATTATATATATATATATATATATATATATATATATATATATATATATATATACTGTATAATTATTATACTGTATACTTCAGTGTCTGTCCGGTATTATTAAAAGAATTTCCAACATTCTTTGATAAACTTTCCTTTCCGGTAATGAAATAATTGTCCTGCCTGTGGGGTGTCGACAAAGGTCCCTGGAGTCACGCCCGCGGCCGCCTGTGTCACCCACGGGAGGTCACAGGGCTCCATCATGTGTCATCACCCTCTTGCACCACCAATTATCCCGATTAGGGGGAGATAGGCCGTTTTTCTGGTCCCCTTTATCCTTCGTGTTAAGCTCCATTTGTTTTCAGATTGTATGACCTTCGACTCATTAGTTTGACGATTTTAACACCTTTCGCCCCATTTCGTTGTCAATTGTAATTTCTGTGCCATTTAGGTGCCGATTTTTTCCTGGCTAGCAATAGCGAGCTTGAAATTATAAGAGGAACCAGCCTTCGGCCGGGACATTTTTCTACCAAAAATTGTACAAATTTATCTTGATGGGGGGGTCTAGGAGGTGTTTTTCTAAACTTGATAGGGGTATAGCTATGAAAGTAAGAAATATAGAAATACATGAATTATTAGACCAAAAAAACGACCCATCTGACGTCATGATAGTCATTTGCCCTTGGCTTTTGGCTGGCAAGATACTGTGTAGTTTCGTCTGAGAGAAATCCTTTACAATGACTAAGATCTTTTTCCCTACAGAAATTAAGTCGGTCTTGTAATATTCTAGGCGATATACGTTGTATTTAAATGAAAACTGAACAAATGCACCACTAGTATGTGAATCATAAATTTGTCATGATCAAAATCTTTCACCTTCAATCAAGAAAACTAAGGGAGAATGTATTTTGTTTACTGTATAGTAAGTGGAGAGTTTCAGTAATGTACGCACGATGGAAATCCTTTGCACTAAGCTATTTCATCCCACTAACAAGCAATCAAAGGAAAGAGGAAAAGTTTGCATTACCCAAAATTATCAAAGTTGTTTTTAAACTAAAACTGCCAATGGCTAGGTGGAACATAACTATATGTGTGTTCATCATTGGCATCAGAGAGTTGCACCACCAATACGGGTACAATCTGTCCTTGGCTTTTGAGTGTCAGTTTGAAAGTATTTTCTTATGAGAGAAATCCTTTTGTCGTGATAAAAACAAATTATACATTGATACAACTTAGAGGGAAACTTTATATAGAGTATACACTTGGGCTTGATATATCACCTTGCATTTGTTTGTCTTTGTTTTCACTGTAGAATATATCACGTTAAATCAATAATACTTAAAGGAGGTATTAGGTACATTTACCTTGGTATCGTTGGGTATGTGTGAAACAAATTCCTTGTCATATAGTAAATACTGCACTGGGGGGATTGAAGACACCAATAAAGCAGGGCAATACACAGGGGAGGCCTCATAGGCATGTGATAAGGGGTTGCTGGAACTCCTGTTCCATTTGTTTGGCTTCTCTCACTGTTTCTGTTTGTGTCTCACCTACACAGAGAGTAATCCAGCTGGCTCTCTCAAACATCTCTTCCTCTTACCCATTTCACTACAATAAACAAGCACATCACTCTTCTTTCCAATACTGTAAAAAAGAAAAGAAAAAAGTTTAATTTGGCTCTCACACATTCAACTTTGTGGGACACTTGTTGCAGGCAGTGTTGCCCTTTGTCTCCTTCATACACATAGAAAAAAGAAAACAAATATGGTCAGTGTCTTCAAAACAATTCGATGGGTTGGTCATAAGCACAGTTCATCCTGGGCTTTGATTTGCTTCTATCATAAGAAAATGTTGTAAACGCTTTCTACATTCCCCCTCTTTGCACTGTGAAAATTGAGTTGCCGATAAATAGTTAGTCTAATATTAAGCCCCCCACCCCCACCCCTCCTCCTCCGCTGTATATATTTGTATATTGTTACGTCCTGGGATATATAAACACTGGGCTCTTTCTATTGGACTAGGTATGCGGCAACAAGCAACAACGGAAAACGCTAGATCCAACCCGTATCTATAAACCCAGGCAACAAACCACCCTAAACCGTCAAGAGTCCTGCCTGGACAACGAGGTATCCTATGACTCGGTTACAGGGTGCACGCACTATAGACTGCTGATAGTCAAGCAGGCTATATAAAAGATCACACAATTAAGTTGACTTAAAGCTTCAAGGAAAAGATAGATTACGGAATTAAATTGCAGAAACAATTTAATAACAAACTAGAAGAAAGTACATTTAACGTTACGTTAATTAATACAACTAATCACCCCTGCGTGAAAGAAGGTGAAAGCAAACAGTCCTCAAAACATCGTACAGGTAGACAAGATGCGAGTTTCTAAACTGCATGTGGCTACTGTAGGATCTGATGCTTAGCAAAGAAAGTACGTTACGGATTTAGAGAACTCTTAGATCATAAGCAGGAATAAATACTAGTGATAGGACCTACAGTGTATAATGGCATAGGTATAATTAAATAAAGGCAGCAACTCGCAACAAAACCACATACAGGTGTGCTTCTCACTCTTAGTCAGGCAAGCCTGCTCGGACAGAGTCTCTAAGCCACACCCTGACTCACAATGCTCACAAAAAACGGTAAACTGTGGCACAATAACAAGCATACAGAGATAATAAACCCCTAGCTGTTAATCTGCCAGGTGGCAGAGGTCTAGCCGGAAGGATATAGGCTTCGGATACCCGGGCTGAGCCACCTGCTCTAGCCTAGGGACGTTCCCAAGTCTGTGCGCCAAATTACTCTAATTGAAAGAGTGCTCTCTTGAGAGACTCAGATCGCAAGTATCTGACTCTCTCCTGGCGACCCTAAAACAAAAGCAAGACGTGCTAGCGCAGTGCTGAGTGGACTAGGCAAGGGCCCTCACACAACACAACACTAGACACACAGGGACACAGACAAGAAAATGCCCCCAGACTCCCACGGGTATCCTAGTAAAGTCGTGCGGGTCCACAGGACTCGCACCAGTAGACTTTACTTAAAGGATCGCAAAAAGCCTCCCCTCCGGTCTAGCCCCTGCTAACCTGACACAAGAACACACTAGCAAGCATGAAACCACCAAATATGAGACAACAAAAAAGCTTCCTAGGTCTCATTAACAAGTACATCTCCGCATAAAGCCCAAAAATCCTATCTAGTTATCTGAGAGCTCGTCGTTAATACAATAATAGATATAAGGTCTATCAAGGGGATGGGATAATTAAATAGATTGGTGAAGTAGTGGAAGGAAGGTATACAAAGTAAGAGACAAAGTTTCTAAGTGGGGTTGAGAGGGATAGATATCAAGGGGGTCTGAAGGGTACGACAGTGAGGTGAGCTCTGAGTCTTGAATCTGTCTGGACACCACCCTAGGCATACAAAATACATCCCAGGCTTGGCAACACTCAACACTGTTGCCTGGTCAAAATTCTCTACCCCGTGTGCGTGAGTCGAAACTAAGCCTAACGTTGCAATCAAATGCATATGGCAACGCTTCAGGCTCGTCCCAAGCTGGCAAGCGAAGCAACGTCCCAAGCCGGTCTCTCTCTCCCGCTCGTCGCCTCCCGCCCTCACTAGACTTGCATCTTATATATTATAATGAAATAATCAACTATCGAGAATAAAATATACTAAGATGCGTTGGTTAAGACTAAGGGCAGCTTCAAGCTGTGAAACAACATAAGAATATCCCAGACATTAGTTACATTGTCTCGTAGGATATATACTAAGGAAAAGCCTGCCGACCGGCTGCCACCAGCCGGTTTCTAAACGGCTGGGCAGCCGACGCGCGCGCATGCCCGCACGTGGCTATTATGCAGAAGCGTCACAATATCTGTACATATCTGTATATATTTCTATATCTGTATATATTGTATATATTACTTCAGGTGTAGGTTTGCATGCAATTTCCTTTCCATTCCTAACTGTATATAAATTCCGTCAGGCGGTTTCCAAGATCTGCAAGGTTATTCACTTCCAACTGTCTTCATGTACAGTAATTACCGGAGGGATGGAGAGTGGGGAGAGAGCCTTCTTCTTTGCTATCCATTCCTTCCACTGTCCCTTACTCTCGGGTTAGCTATCTTTACTAGAATTAAGTCCTGACCACCTCGCTGGGATCGTAAGGTCTGTGGTCACTAATCTCTCTCTCTCTCTCTCTCTCTCTCTCTCTCTCTCTTTCTCTCTCTCTCTTTCTCTCTCTCTCTCTCTCTCTCTCTCTCTCTCTCTTTCTCTCTTTCTCACTTTCTCTCTCTCTCTCTCTCTCTCTCTCTCTCTTTCTCTTTCTCTCTCTTTCTCTCTTTCTCTCTTTCTCTCTCTCTCTCTCTCTCCTTCCAAAAAAAAAAAATCCAGGACAAAAAAAAAAAAAAAATCCAAGATAAACAAAATCAAACGCAAAAAAAAAAAAAAAAAAAATTCAAGACAAAAGAAAATAGAGAGAGGGCCAAGAAAAGCGAAATAAATGCAGTCCGAGAAGCCCAACAAAAGCCTGGGTGGAAAAGCGTGGGTAGTGCCGAGGTTTCCAATAGCTATCATTAAGCGACACCAGAACACACCCAGAGATCTCCCCGTGTCTTATCTGATGCTCCAACAAGACGCGAATTTACAGGCTCCGGTCACGAGTCTAGAGAGGGAGAGAGAGAGTTAAGGAGAGAGAGAGATAGAGGGGGGGATAACCCCTTCTGTACCGACAACGTCTTTTTAATTTTATTCTAGCTACTTTTAGGCTATTTTGCGCAGCTTACGTTGAATGGCACGTTATGGTTTAGAATATGTTTCGAGGTACTTGCACATTAATTTTGTTATTTTACATCAAACCTCGATTTGTCTCAACTAAGAATATTATGCAAAATTTAAAAAGAAAATACAAATGTAGTTTCAATTTACTTACGCATCAACTTAGTAGAGATCTTCAAGCATTCACAAAATCTAAATTAATTTAAGGAGAGATAGGCCGTTTTTCTGGCCCCTCTTCTTCCTCAAGCTTAGCCCCATTAGTTGTCAGAATTTAAGACGTTCGCCCCATTAGATGTCGATTTTAAAACCGCGTGTCTCATTTCAATATCAAAACCTTTCGTGCCACTTAAGATGTCGAATTTTTCCAGGCAAGCGATAGCGAGCCTGTAATTTTAGGAGAAACTGGCCTTTGGCCGGGACAGGTTTGTATCTAAAAATGTACAAATTTATCTTGAAAGGGGCTATAGGGAGTGTTTTTTTTTTTAAGCTCGATGAATGTCTAGCGAGGAAAGTACAAACAAAATTAAAATATATATGTAACAGACCACCAACAAAATAACCACTGTCCCTTTAGCATTGTTGATATATTTCAGCTCCAACACTTTCATAAATCATATTTGTCTTGTTAGTCAATCATGGCATTTCCAAATCAAACATGATAGCGGATACCTATAAATATAAGACATTTGAAACTGTGCATTAGCCTACTTGCATTTACACTTCGCCCATATCATCATGAGCGACGATAATAAATTGACCTTTCCACATTGTTTCATTGTTCTTTCTATTGCATATCTATTTTTATTTCTATTTCTATTTCATTTTTCTTTCTATTCCCAAACTGTTCAGAATTATTATATCAGTAACAAATTGTGATCCATCTCACAGAATATAATTTAAGTTAATACATTTCGTTAGCACATAAACTTTCACAACAATCACGAATTAGGATTGACTGGATAATTTTTTTTTTTAAGGGGATTGGGTAATTCATATTCTATGTTGCTTACGTTGATTGAAATAAACATTTTCAGAGCAAGACCTCTACATGTCATCATATGCAAGGGGTATGCAACAAAATATGGTCGATATGTCACTTCCATGGAGTTTTATTGTAGGATGTTCATAGTCAGGCTGTAATTTATTAGAATGCTTTCTAGTGTTCTTATTAAGATGAATTATTAGTATGTAACGTGATTCTAATATATATTACAAATACTGTTTACAATAATGTTTTTTTTCTCTCTCTCTCTCTCTCTCTCTCTCTCTCTCTCTCTCTCTCTCTCTCTCTCTCTCTCTCTCTCTCTCTCTCTCTCTCTCTCTCTCTCTCTCTCTCTCTCACACATATTTTACTTTGTTAATTTAAAGTAACTTACTATATAACCATAAACAAAAGTAATAGTTTGTCTTGACAACATCACATTTTCATGACTTATTTTGCTTCAGTAACATGACAAACACATTTGGAAAACATGCAATTAATCAGCAGTTTTATGCATTACAGTTAATACAAAAAACTGATACCTTTGTCATTTTGAATTTGAAATTTGAATTTGGAATTTGAGATAATGGATATGGTTATTCTTCAACCTGGTCACAACAACAATATTGTATTTTATCTACAATCATGTTTCTTTAAATTAATGATAGATCAATATAATAAGAACGTCAACCTTAGCCTTTCACTGAGATAGATAATTTTGTAAGCTTAATATTATCGTTTTCAGATAATTCAAGCAAGTTTTTTCAAGTGTCACCTTGAACTCAAACATTTAAATATATGTATAGGTCTCGTGTGATACCCCTTTGGCACTACATGATTGTATATACCTCTGGAAACCATCTTAGTTAAAATGTTAACTTGATTGTGTTTAGGTTATAATACTTCTTGTTATTTTTTGCTATATTTTCTCTGAAATTTTATTTGATCTTGTCTCATAATAATATTATTGGAATGATTGTAGATATTGGCATGCTTATTTTGGCTAAGTAATACGAGACAAGTATATTTGATTTCATTGTCAATCTAAAATATTGAATTAACCATATCAGTTTTGATATTAAAATAATACAGTTAATAATAATACATTGCCATATATTGCATATAATCATTAATTATACTGACTAAGTTGTTTTTCACGTGCCATCATCTTATGAAAAGGATGATATTCTACTTAATTATTATATATACTTGATATTATTTCAACTGAAGATACAATGAATCCCTTAGCGAGTGATTCATCGATATATGATACTACTGTGTCTCTGCATCATATTATTTTCAAGTTTGCATAATTAACAGCATATTTGTCTATTAAATCGTAATAGCTGAGTAATCAAGATGATGCCATGACAATTTACCGTTAGTTAGTAAAATTTAAGACTTCAATACATGAATTCACATACAACTTCCATGCAGTAATTAATGTCTTATGTATTTACTTGTTATTGTGTTTATTAAAATGGTTAACACCAGGTGAAATATAATTGAACTTACAATGGAATTCCAGGGTTAGATAGGTTACATTTTAGCCTTTTCCATCCGTACATTGGTTGTTTTTACTTTCACTACCACTTAACTGTTTTATTTAGCTTAGGATTGTGCTCTTGTATTCAAAACTCCTCGTACCTAAAAAGTTTTCCATTTTGTTAATGAATTAGGTATCCTTATGTATTATTATCTGTTACAAACTCATTGAATTGGATCACATTGTATTTACTTGAACCATATGACTTTTTTAAACAAATTGTAAATTATAAAATTAAATTCTTACTCAGACAAAACTCTATTGTAAAGACCTTTGTCACTTAGGTGTTCCAGAAATGTATATAGACCTGTGCAAATTTTGGAGAGAGAATCATTTATATACTCATAATATATTATTGTACACTTGTCATAGTCTAATGAGGGAGGTGCCACAGACGCAAATCACCTGTAAGGGAGCGACAAATCAAGTTACCAATCTACGTATTAATCAGTTGGGAACATTCTGATTTATCTAGTCGACAGGCGAACAAACATACATGTCTTTAAATACTACTTTCCAAACAATCTCTAAATGTAGCTTAATGGAGAGGTAGTCGCTTTTTCTGAACCCCCTTCTCCCTCATGCTTAGAATTATAGTTTTGAGATTTTAAGACTTTCGTTATGTTAGTTTGGCGATATTGAGACTTTTCGCCTAATTTTGTTGTCAATATTAAGACCTTTCGTGCCATTCAGGTGTCGATCTTCTCCTGGCGAGCGATATAGAAGCCTGTAATTTTAGAAGAAACCGGCCTTCGGCCGGAACATTTGTCTACCGAAAAATGTACAAATTCATCCTGAAGTAGGGTCTTGGGCGGGTGTTTTTATAAGCTTGATGGAGGTGTACGGAGGAAACTGAAAAAAATAGTAAGAAGATACATAAATGAGCAAATGAATACGCCCATCTCCCTCTAAGTAAGGTTTATATTTTTGTAACTTAGCTATTGTCTGAAGGTAACCCACGCGAGGGAGGATCATCACCAGGTTCCAGCCAAGCCGATCATTAGGTCCAGTATCGCCCGGAACCACCTTAGCTCATCAATCACCAGCTGGAGGAGAGAGAAGGGGGGGAGGGGGGCACGAGTGGCGAGTTTATTCTAGGTAACCGAGTTCTACTTAACCCTACATATGGCAAAATACATGTTATTTAACCGCGCCTAACTTATTACAACTAGATAAATTACTCCAGAATATTGCATATATAATGAAAATATAGCATAGTGACTACATAATTATATAGATTTGAATGATTGATAATGGCAGATAGATGGATTGGGTGTGGGGAAAAAACCCTCAAGGAAGGTCTTTGAATTTATTTGTTTAGATTCTCTTAAGGTTATGTAGATCAATATTTATATGCATCTATACAAAGAAATACAACGGAAGGAAAGCAACAACATACCTAATGGTCCTTACATCCTGCTTGCAAAGAAAAAAAAATAAAGATTGCTATACAAATATTACAAATTAATCCATCCATCCATATACTCAGGCCCAGTCCCCACTTTTTATTTATGTATTTATTTACTTTATTTGTTGCTTACAAATTAATACAAATATAAAACCGTTGTATGTGTGAGAGAGACAATCACACGAGATACGACGGTGCCATACAGAGTATTCGAATGTTCAGAACTATTCTATTCTATTCTATATACTCAGGCCCAATCCCCACTTTTCCTATTTTTTGTCTTGTCTTTTTTCCTCTTTTCCTTTTATTTTTTTATTTTTTTTGGGGGGTGGCTGACTCAAGACAGAGCCAGAATAGGGACAACACAACAGAAAACAATGAATACACAAAACCAAAATACAAATTCACACACATTCAGAACTAGGATGCACAAAATAAAAGGGCGTGGGAGGGAGTGTTCATCATCTTTGGGTGTGTGACGTCACGGGATGAAGTCATCAGTCAGTCTCGGGGTCGTGATTGAAGCTGCCCATCACCCCTTGAACGACCAGTTAGTCTTGGTCGTGGGCCGGGTAATTGGTCTGGGGGTATTCATAATTGTTTCTGGGGTTGGTCTGGCTGAAATATATGTGCCTGTTCTCCCACTTATTAACCCTTTCTCTACGATGCTGCTCATCGCTATGTTGGTCTAGTTAACAATAATCCATTTTATTTGTCCTAGGTAATGCTTCTACATGACAATGAGATTAATCTTCTCAGATTCGATGACAGTTTTTTTTCTTCATTATTCTTGCTCTTATTAGATTATTTTAGTCAGCTAAGGAAAGGCCTCTCGTATGCAAAGCGTTCAGGTTTGGTGTTCCGCCACTCTACGATAACATTTAATACATGATATTCGCCAAGAGATACTTTCTTATAATGATGTCTACTACTACAGAATTTCCAGTAAATGTTTCACCTATCACAAAATGTTCGTCGTTTTCCATTGCATACATATTATTACAATATTGGTTTCCCTATTCTCATATTTAAAACAAAATAATCTGTGTTCCTCAAGTTCCTTTACTTTTCCTCCCTTTGATCAGCAATCAGACATTTTACCTGTATATTGTACTCAGGCCTTATTTTGCCTTTCACTGGTCCAAATCATTGCTCTATCCATTTTAAAGTACATTTGATTTGATGATTTGTTTTATTTATTTTGTTTTTCTCCACGTTCTTCCTCAGTCGTTATTTCAACTCAAGTTTTGCTATAGCCTTTCACCTTTCTAATCTACTACTTCGTTTTGTCTTTCATATGTAAATTCTATCTCTCTGAACCTTTTGTTACCCTTCTCTTTACTAGAACTATAATATTACAGCGGTACACACTAGTTCCACACTGTGTTATCATTCATCTGGTGTTGGGAAGATTGTAGACACCAATCGAGCAGCGCCCTACCCAGGAGAGGCCTCATAGGCATGTAATAAGGAGTTGCTGGACCCCTGATTCATTTGTATGGCCTCCCTCTATGTTTCTGTTTGAGTCTCACCTACACAGAAAACAATCCAGCTAGCTCTCACACACACACCTCTTCCTTCTATTCATTTGACTTCACTAAACAAGCACACCACACTTCTTTCCAATATGTATAAAAAAAAAAATATATATATATATATATATATATATATATATACAGTATATGTATATACAGTATATAGTATATAGGCTATATATAAATAAATAAATAAATAAAATAAGACCTATTAAAACAAATGTTTGCTCTAACACTCTTTAAACTTTGGGGGAGACACTTGTTACGGGCAGCTTTGACTTTTGTCCCCTTCATACACATCGAAAAAAGATGAGTTCCCTCTATGCACTATTTTCGACACTTTTGTCACTCGTCTGTTCACCCTAGCTTCAACATTTCATCTAAACATACTCTCTTATCTATT
The DNA here is from genome assembly GCA_032716605.1 of Paralithodes platypus. Classification (NCBI taxonomy): domain Eukaryota; kingdom Metazoa; phylum Arthropoda; class Malacostraca; order Decapoda; family Lithodidae; genus Paralithodes; species Paralithodes platypus. Next base: position 113,714,435 of record CM064487.1, read on the forward strand.
GTTTCACATCCCTCTTTCCCCCTCCTGTTATGTTCTAACTCTGTAGCGTCTGTATCTAGTTATTTTTACGTTATAAAATCTCGGTCCGTAGTTCAAATATTTCACTTAGTATCGTGGTCTCATTTTTTTTCTTTAGCGTCATTTTAATTCGTTATATTATGTTTTCACCTGCGGTATTTCAAGTCTTCCGCATGATTATTATATTGTTCTCAATTATTCACCAATGCCCACTTCATAGTTTGCTCTAGCCTCTCATAGATAGTTGCAGTATATTATTGAGCGTTTGTTTTACTAATTTTCTCATCTTAACTCTAGCATTTCACCAAAGCACGTCATATTTCCTATTTACCCCAGTCCTATTCAGACTTCCTACTGAACTCAAACGTTTCGTATGTGCACTCGTCGTATCTAAGCTTATATTTCACCATTTTCCTCACCATAGCTCAAATATTTGATCAAAGTCCTATGACATAAATTGCTTCAAACTCCGCATGTCCAGACATTTTGGCTCGAACATTCCTTGATTTTGGCCCTGTCACTCTTCCAACTCTGGGGAAGACACTCTTCACAGGCAGTTTTGCCTTTTGTCTCCCTCATCCACATAGAAAACAAAATATATAAACATATAAGACTTATCTAATTTGTATTAATTTCACCACACCACCAAACACCTCCAATGAAATTAATGAAAGCATATAATTTATGTGATCCACCAGGATTCGAACCTGGGTTATCACACACAGATTTTTAGACACCTTAACCATTACACCACCAAGACGGTTAAAGTGTTATGCACACGCCTACGAATTATTATCCATTCTCGAATACTGGATATTAATCTAATCATGTTCATATTCCCACCGTACTATGGTAGCCTAATGTTTAAGTGAAAGGAAAGAATAGTCATGGGACTCAGAACATATAGACCGGCCTCGCTACAAAATATCCCTGAACCTGTTGATAATATTTGTTTTAATAATTTCACCACACCACCAAACACTTCCAATAAAATTAATGAAAGCATATTATGTGATCCACCGGGATTCGAACCTGGGTTATCACACACAGATTTGTAGACACCTTAACCATTACACCACCAAGACGGTTAAAGGTTTATGCACACGCCTACGACTTCCTTATAGTTAATTGTCCTTGTTAATTAATTTCTGTTGTATCATTTCGCCTAAACACTCAATCTCTCCACTTTCTCTATGCCTCTTCTCACCTCCCCGTGTTACCGTATAACCTTTTCAACCTCGGAGATCAACATAACAATAGTTCGGCCCCCTTCTCTCCCCTCCAGCTGACTTACGGCCGCTAAAACACCCACTTACGCACACAAATACCTACTTATACACTTAAGGGGACATGGGCCCTTTTTCTGGTCCCCCTTCTTCTTTCTGCTTAGCTCCATTAGTTTTCAGATTTAATGACGTTCGGGCCATTTGTTTGGCGATCTTAATACCTTTCCCCCCATTGCGTTGTAAATTTAAAGACCTTTCGTGTCATTTAGGTGTCGATGATTTTCTGGCAAGCGATAGCGAGCCTGAAATTTTAAGAGTATTTTTCTACCTAAAAATATAAAAATTTATCTCGAAAGGGGGTCTAGGGGGTGCTTTTCTAAGCTTGAGGGAAGTCTAGCGAGGAAACTAAAAAATATGTGAATACATGAATTAATAGACCATAAAAAACAGCCATTGTCCCCTTAAGACATCCGCTCTCTTCACGCCCACACCCCAGGTGAAGGTGGTGGTGGTGGTGGTTGTGGGGGTGGGGGTGTTGGTGGTGGTGGGGAAGGTGATGGGTGTTGGGGTTGATGGTGGTGGTGGTGGTGGTTGGGGGTGGTAGTGGTAGGGGTGGTGATGGTGGTGGTGGTGGGGGTGGGGGTGGGGGTGTTGGTGGGGAAGGTGATGGGTGTTGGGGTTGATGGTGGTGGTGGTGGGGGTGGTAGTGGTAGGGGTGGGGGTGGGGGTAGTGGTAGTGGTAGTGGTAGTGGTAGTGGTAGTGGTTGTGGTGGTGGTGGTGGTGTCTTCTCCCTGGGCTATCATATTTCATTTGGCTATTGTGCGTGTCGTGGGGTCCTTGTAGCATCTTATACAGTAAAGGTTCTTGTCTCCCTAAGCCCACACTACATCCCCTAGGTTCAGAAAAATCCGTGCTAAGCTGAACATTATCATCTAGTAGCAGTTGAGGTGAAATCAATATTCGATATCAAAGTACTAAAGTTTATAAACAAGGTTTTTGATTCTACAATATATAAAAATATATGTTATAACTTTAATGTAAACGTTAAAAAAAATCTGAGACAAAAACAATAATCTGAATGACATTGTAATACAAACATTTGGTTGTCTGAAAAATACATGTTAATAAATATCCAGCAAACCTATATTTTGGCATTTATCTATACATGAATATGACTTTCTTGCGTTTAGCCGTGTTCAAGATCTGTATACTTTTTGGCCGTGTTCTTCTTTTTCTTTCGCACGCGTATTTTACCACCGCCATAAGTTGTTGGTAACATTAACAACAGCATACTCTGTAACTTGCAGCCACATAAGAAGTGTCCAATTTGCACTTTACCTTGCGTGTTATCGGCCATCCAACGACGGTATTTTTGCAATTTATATATCGAAGGATCTGTGTAAGCAAGATTAGCTCGATCCACACTGGTCCGTTATCGCCCAGATCCTGTACGAAAATTGTATCCAGTCCCTGCAGATTATTGTACTCTTGTTTCTTATCGCGCCGGGCCGTATCTTATTGCTTATTGGGGTGGCTAGTCAAATGGCACGTCTCGGAACATAAAATAGGCGTGGTGTTTAATATGCGCGATCCCGTCTCGTCACTGCTGAGGAACTGGAATTCTGCTTATCTTGTCCGGGGCTGGTTATCGCGAGTTCACGTCAGCGCCACCTTTAACCCCTCATATCCTTCTTTTAATTCAACGCCTAACCCCTCAAATTTGACATCTAACCCCTCAAATTTAACCTCTAACCCCTCATATCCTCCTTTAATTTCAACCTCTAGCCTCTCAAATTCAACCTCTAACTCTTCAAATGTAACCTCTAACCCCTCATGTCCTCTTTTCAATTCAACGCATAACCCCTCAAATTCAACCTCTAACCCCTCAAATTCAACCTCTAACCCCTCAAATTCAACCACTAACCCCTCAAATTCAACCACTAACCCCTCAAATTCAATCACTAACCCCTCAAATGCAACCACTAACCCCTCAAATTCAACCACTAACCCCTCAAATTCAACCACTAACCCCTCAAATTCAACCTCTAACCCCTCAAATTCAACCACTAACCCCTCAAATTCAACCTTTAACCCCTTAACGCTCCTGCAACTCAACCTGTAACCCCTCATGCTCCCCTTTCAATTCAACTTCTAACTCCTCAAATTCAACCTCTAACCCCTCAAATTTAACCTCTAACCCCTCATGCTCTCTTTTCAATTCAACGCGTAACCCCTCAAAATCAACCCCTAACCCCTCAAATTCAATGTATAATCCCTCAAATTGAACTCCTAACCCGTCAAATTCGTCTAATCTCTCAACTCTCCTGAAACTTGACCTCTAACCCCTGAATTATCCTGCAACTCAACCTCTAACCCTTCATACCCTCCTTTCAACTAGACCTCTAAACCCTCATATCTCCTGCAACTCGACCCTTAAACCTTCATGCCCTCTCTTCAACTTGACATTAACCCCACAAATTCAACTTCTAATCCCTCAATTCTTCTTCAGCTCAACCTTTAGCCCCTCATGCCCTCCTTCAATTTGATCCATAAACCCCCACTCCCCCCTTCAATGCAACCCCTAACTTTCAAGCTCTCTCTTCAACTCAAACCCAGACTTATTATACCCTCCCTTCAACTCAATCCCTAATCCCTCTCAAGCCACCCTTCAATTCAACTCATACCCTCCCTTCAACTCAATCCCTAATCTCTCAAGCCACCCTTCAACCCAACTCATACCCTCCCTTCAACTCGATCCCTAATCCCTCAAACCACCCTTCAATTCAACTCATGCCCTCCCTTCAACTCGATTCCTAATCCCTCAAGCCGCCCTTCATCCCAACTCATACCCTCCCTTCAACTCAATCCCTAATCCCTCAAGCCATCCTTCAACTCAACTCATACCCTCCCTTCAACTCAATTCCTAATCCCTCAAGCCACCCTTCAATTCAACTCACACCCTCCCTTCAACCCAATCCCTCAAACCACCCTTCAATCCAACTCATACCCTCCGTTCAACCTAATCCCTAATCCCTCAAGCCACCCTTCAATCCAACTCATACCCTCCCTTCAACCCAATCCCTAATCTCTCTCAAACCACCTTTCCATTTACCCCTAAGACCTTCAATCCCATTTCAACCATTAACCCCTTCATCCATGTATGCATCGTGATCCCTTGCCTTTCCCTACTCTAGCTTAGCTTAATATTATCAATCCAGTCTGACCAAGTATATTTCAGTATTATTTAAGCCAATCTAATCACGCCTGTCTTAACATGACTTAATCTAACCTAGGTATTATGATATACATTTACCTAACCTTTAATAGCTATGTAAAAATTAACCAAGTTTAATCTAACTTAACATTCTAGGTGCATAATATCGAAACCACGGTAAGCTCAACCAAGTCTCTGCATTCATATCACATCATATCTGATTCAAGTAGGAAGAACCTTTTTGGGTGGGAAAACATATTATAAACGCGTTTACTGATATAATAGAGGCGTAATCCTATGGCAGTTTTTGTTCCATTATGATTAGCTACAATAAAAAGCCTCGTCAAATAACTAGTCTAATGTATCCCAATCTGACAATATATGATTAAATTCAATCTATCTACCTTATCATAACTTAACTAAACTTAATCTGAACTGATCCCATCTGCATTACGTTCATCAACTCTAATCTAACCCGATCTCACCTGATGTTGACATGATGGTTGAGATGACCGAACCCACTGATTATCCCCGGCGGTCCAGGGGGGGAGGGGGGATGATGTTCTCTCTTGTTCTAGCCCCACCACCGCCGTAATATTCACACAATACCAATTACTCTGCCACCACCACCCACCTCCGCCTCTACAAATGACATCCCACGGCCACAATCTCGCCGTTCATCTCACCTGCAACCACTACGCCTCCTCCGACCCCGCCTCAGCTGGCATACGAGGACCGCCAGTAAACAGAAACACGGACGATTGCCAACTCGGTATATTTTCCTCTTCAAAATCACGCCGCGCCAAATGGATTCCTTGTTTGCTAGAATACTTAACCCCTTCAGCACGAGAACGTCTTTTGACCTTTGATTCTAGCTAAATTAGACGATTATATGAGGTTTCAGAAGGACTTATGATATTCAAGAGTTTTTTCGAGATCGTATGTAGCCCTTTGCGTCCCAGAGGTAGATAATAAGCTAAAGAAAATCGTCTAATGGTAACCAGAATGCGATGAGAAATACGTCATCGTGCTGAAGGGGTTAATTGGATAGCTTAACTCATGCAGTACCGGTGGCGTCCTTTTCACTTTATTCTGACTAATTTTATACCATTGTATTTAGTATAAAAAGGGCCTCCAGCAATTAACAGGCTTCAAACTATCTCGTTTAGCTGTTTTCACTATCACAGATTAAGCTTAAACCTAAGCTGCAAAAACAAATCGTCTACATAGAGTTAGAACAAAACAAAAAAGACGTCGCTGGTACAGAAGGGCTTAAAGGATCATTGTGTTGTTGTGAGGTCCGTATTGTCAAAAGCCTTGTGACCAACTTCAGTATTTATAATTTAAGAAACACCCCGTTCTTAACATTAATCCTCCATTACAAACCCCAATGTACTTGAATAAATTAATGAAAGCATATGATCCTCTTTGAGATTCCAACATGGCTTCGGGGTAACTAACAGTTCAATCTCTGTCTACTAAGGGATCTCATCTCTAAGGTGGCCCGGTGGTGGTCCTAAACAAAGAGTGTCAGAGGAGGGACCCCACAGGCTGGAGTCGCGAAAGGCCAGCTAGTTACGGCACATAGGCACGCGGGGGTTGAGGGGCCTGGGAGCACAATCCTATGTAGGGGGGTTCTGCCATTATCCGATTGTATGTGTGTGTGTGTGTGTGTGTTTGAAATAGATAAATAAATAAAATATATAATCGGATTATTTCGAGCCACTTATTTCGAGTGTAGGTGTGTGTGTGTGTGTGTGTGTGTGTGTGTGTGTGTGTGTGTGTGTGTGTGTGTGTGTGTGTGTGTGTGTGTGTGTGTGTGTTATAGGCTCCATGTTGCATACCTCTTGCTAGGTTCAATTTGTGTTGCCTGCTTTCGTTTACTTTGTTGTAATTCCTGGAATATAGCAGATTCACATAGAAAAAAACACTTACGTAGATTATGTTCGTAGACGTTCACTGTTTAAATTTATTATTCGGTGATTACAAAGCGATACATGAAGCATTTCAGGTACTGTAAGACGCTGGCATAATTGTTCCCTTTTTTTCTGGCAGAGAAATTCGGTATAAAAATGTATAAATGTAAGGGTGAAACAATAATGCAGATGATTATAATGGATAATACAAATGGCGACCGTAAGAATCTCCGAAGCTTCTCTTTCAGATATATTACTTACTGTAAGCCTAATGTGTGTATAATCACACTCCTAAATGTTTACACAATTATAAAAACGTCATTGTAATGAACGAAATATGTAATCATAAACGACTAGCTATAGAAAACTGAGTGATATGAAATTTATTTATGAAATGTCTTTTAAATTTTGTATACATAACTTTATATGGGATAGTGACATATTTCTTACTTGCTTAGAAATAAGGCTAACAGGTATGAGGTGACTTCAAGACGCTTCGAAATAATATATATCGGGAACATTAATATTAATGGTAAAACGGAAACAATACGATATAATTCAACTCTGACAACCTTTAATAAATTCATGTAAAAATAATAGTTTATCCTACTACGAAAGTTGCAAAATACTTTCAATTACACAAACATTTTCTCAATATTTGCAGATAAATTACTGAAAGAGTTATATCGCTTCAAGAAAAATTTTTCTCCCCGTTTGCTTGACGTTGAATTGCATTATATAATGCTGATATCGTATGCTAATAAAGAATATACAGTTATTATGCATGCATGCATAGAATATATGCAAACTAACCTTGCTTGTGACACCATAAATGTTCATAAATCCCGCTCAATCACCATGAGTCCTCCAACCTTTTCACAAAAAATCTGCCCACTACAAGGTTTCTCCCCCAAACACCTTTCTTGAGAAAATTACCATATAATATAATGCCTGACCTTGGGGGGGGATAATTTGATAATCTCTGACGAGTAAATTGTGCAGGACGAGGCAGGCTGAAATCCGGGACCTTGGCGTGCTTCACAGGCCGCGTCAGCAACTTGTGAAAAAGCGTTGGCCATAATATCTTCCACAAAAATCTCAAATTCATTGCCTCGTTGACCCCCAATGACCTGACAATTGCTTTGTTTGCCGACTTTACACGGCCTCGCCCCGCCCCGTGCTCCGCTGGCAAAAGACGATACGTATCTTTATCTTCCCCAAACTCCATCAAAACACCCATGCATCACCATCTCCCCACCCATAAAACCGCGTCTCGGGAAAAGTGTATTGGTGAACCGTGAGGGAAATCGGTGAGATCGACCAAATCGGCGTTGTTGGTGTGAACTTTGTGGCCGATAACGAAGGCACCGCGGCACCTATTCAGTCCCTCTCCTTTATGTCTTAATCACGCATATTGTGTTTAGCATATCAATAGGAATCAAGCGTGAGCGAGTACACTGTTAGCGGTGTTCGAGTTCCTAACAAGGCGGCTTTCTCCCTGGTGAAGACTTAAAAGAAAACGAGAAAGTGAAGATGGAGGCCTGGAAGGGGGAACAATATGGAAGATCTTTGTTGTTGCACCCATTTTTGGTAACTCACTTTCGTTCCTCGTCATTAGTTTTATGTTATTTTTTTATAGTTCATGGATAAAATGCAATAATTTCAATTTTACAATCTTATTTAGGGGGAAGGGTATATTTTTTGGTCGATTATTTCATATATTCATTATATTTTTTAGTTTCCTCCCTAGACCTCCATCAAACTTAAGCAAACACCTATTAGATTCCCCTTCCAGATTAATTTGTACATTTTTCAGTAGAAAATTTTCCAGGCCGAAGGCCGGTTCTTCCAAAAATTACAAGCTCACTATCGTTCGCCGGCTAATAGCACCTAAACAGCACGAAAGGTCTTGACATTGACAAGAATTGGGGCGAAATGTCTTAAAATCGACAAACTAATGGGGCAAACCTCTTACAATCTTAAAACTAATGGGGCTAAACATGAGGGAGAAAGGGGTCCAGAAAAACGACTCTTCTCCCCTTAACTGATGCAGCATAGTAAAATTATCATAATGATAGTAAATGTCCTCATCATACTCGTTACACGTACAATCGCCTTCACATAATTATACAGTATGTGGCATACTACTTTATGACAATATTAAGGCAGGGAATACTGAGAGAAAACTCTGAGTAAGGAAATTTAGCTAGCAAATATTTGAACATCCCACCTGAGCGTGTCCGATTCGTTAAATAATTAACATACTATATAATATACTGTATATATATACAGGTATATATATATATATATATATATATATATAATATGTATATATATGTATATATGTATATATATATATATATATATATATGTATATATGTATATATGTATGTATATATATATATATATATATATATATATATATATATATATATTTATATGTATATATATATATATGTATATGTATATATATATATACTGTATATATAAGCTCTCCACAACGTATTCTCCAACTAATAAGAAAGATACCAAGAGGCTCGTCATTCACCCCACAAAGACACTCTCTTTTCTACTGTATAGTTGTGGGGGCGGTGGAATGAATGCTACAGTGTCAAGAAGCTCCAAAGTTTACGTCTGCTTAAGGGGAGGCAGTTGGTTTTTCAGGACCTCCTTCTCTTTCATGTTTAGCCCCACTAGTTTTGAGATTTTAAGACGTTGGTTCCATTAGTTTGGGAATTTTATGACCTTTCACCCCATTTCTTTGTCAATATTAGAACCTTTCGTGCCATTTAGGTGTCGATTTTTTCCTGGCGAGCGATAGCGAGCCTGTAATTTTAAGAGGAAACGGCCTTTGGCCGGGACATTTGTCTACCAAAAATTTTACAAATCTGTCTTGAAGGGGGGTCTAGGGGGTGTTTTTCTAAGCTTGATAGAGGTCTAGGGATGAAACTAAACAAATATATGAATACATGAATTATTGACAGACCAAACAAACATCCACTGTCCCCAGCACCCCATTACTTTGCCGATAATATGACGCTTCACCCAATTTAGTTGTCCATTTATTTACTTTTTTCTGTGCGATAGCAAGCCTGTAACTTAGAAAATAAGTGGCCTTTTGCAGGGATATATTTTTATTGAATAATGTACAAATTAATCTTGAAGAGGCTCTGGCTGGGCATTATATTATTTATTTATTAATATTTGTTTTGTCTTTTAGCCTGAAAGAATTCTGAGAAGGCGTTTCTGTTAACTTTGTGGACAAATTAAAAAGCAGTGGCAAAAGCAAGCAAAATCTCAATAATGATACTACTACTACTACTACTAATAATAATAATAATAATAATAATGATAATAATAACAAATCATAATATCCCACAGGAGGTCGGATCAGATACCGCTAAACAATCGTCTCTCTCCCAATTACCAGCATTTAAAAACCCGCAGCCAAAAAGGGTGGGATTCGGACACGGGACTGAAGTATAGAGTGTTGATAGACGGATGCTCTGTCTTCATTGCATATAATAAGCGCAGTCCGGCGAGTTACGGACCGCCCGAGGTATTATCCGGCCGGAGAAGATGGTGTTTAAGGGGATAATGGCTGTTTGTTTGGTATATTCATTCATTTATTCATATATTTTTTTAGTTTCCCTCCTAGACCTCCATCAAGCTTAGAAAAACACCCCCTAGACCCGCCTTCAAGATAGATTTGTAAATTTTTCAGTAGAAAAATGTCCCGGCCAAAGGCCGATTCCTCTTAAAATTACAAGGTCGCTATCGCTCGCCTGGAAAAAAATCGACACTTAAATGGCACTAAGGGTCCTAATATTGACAAAGAAATGGGGTGAAAAGTCATAAAATCCCCAAACTAATGGAACCAACGTCTTAAAATTTCAAAAACTAGTGGGGCTAAGCATTAGGGAGAAGGGGGTCCAGAAACACGGTCCGTCTCCCCTTAATGGTGGGTCTGCGGCCGTAAAACACATCGCAGAATGGTGGTTCGTGCCCTTGTTTATACCCCACGCTCTGACTACGGCTTCGGCTTGGTTCGTGGCTTTATATACCCTATTTCAAGGAGGTAAGCCTGAAATCGTGAACCTCTGTAACTCAAAAATGGCTAGAGCAAATGGGCTGTAAAATCTCACGCATATTCCCTGACTGACCCTTCCCAACTGGTAGAAATATTAGTTGGATCACTGTAGTCGTGTGTGGCTTAAATAGGTTAACCCGTACTGTACCGATGACGTCCTTCTTATTATATTCTGGCAACTATTAGACAATTTTATTCAGTTAAGGAAGGACCTCTAGCCATAATAAGGCATCAAACTATCTCTTCGAACCCTTTCAACTACCACAGATCTTTTCTAAGCTGCATAATCTGTTCAATTTATTACTCCAGTATCCCAAGTCTCCTCTCATTCTTCTTTCTGCCCAGAACCCTACACAACTGTTTACTACCCCTGCCCAATACAGTGCCACCTTTATTACCTGAAAGATCTGTATATTATATTTATTACCTGAAAGATCTGTATATTATATTTATTACCTGAAAGATCTGTACATTATATTTATTACCTGAAAGATCTGTATATTATATTTATTACCTGAAAGATCTGTATATTATATTTTTTATTACCTGAAAGATCTGTATATTATAGCCATTATTCCCCAGTGTTCCCCCACTCCTTTATCGTATCATGTACAGTCCTGGTCATAAATGTGTATACATGTAGAAACCTTGAAAATTATTAAAGGAACCACCAAAATACAAACATAAGGTAAAAATGGTATAAGGTGATTCAATTCAACCCAAAGCAGTTTCGAAAATATATGTATCAGCATTAAGGGAGCCCACATCGCTTTTGTTTCTCTTTCTCTCCCTCTCTCTTTGGCTTGTATGCATTCGGCCCCATTCAGCCTACTGTGTTAAGACGCTTACCCCTATCCAGGTGTCAATATTTTCCTGGCGAGCGGTAGCGAGCCAGCATATATATATTTTTGTTTTGACAAGCTCATTTTGTAAATTTTTCGATAGAAAAATGTCTCCGGCGAAGCCGAATTTCTCCATACAATGCTGGCTCGCTATCGCTCGCCAGGAAGAAATCGACACCTGGATGGGGATAAACGTCTTAAAACAGTTGGCTGAATGGGGCCGATTGGATACAAGCCAGTGAAAGAGAAAAAAGGAGAGAAAGATAAAACAAGCCGGTGACCCCCACCCCTTAATGACCATGACTGTAAACTCACGGTACCAGACCGGACGGTAAGCAAATGATGCGGTCACACAACGACTCAAGCTGTTGCCTGATCATTCGAATTGTCTATCTGAAATGGATCAGTACGTCAACCCCCAATTTGTTATGGGGAGGGGGGAGGGTAGTTGTTTGTTCTGTCCCCCATCTCCCTCATGTTTAGCCCCATTAGTTTCAGATTTCAAGACGTTCGGTCCGTGTTAAGACCCTTCGTACAATTCAGGTGTCGATTTTATTTCCTGGCAACCGATAGCAAGCCTATATTATAGTAAGTTTTTTTTATCGAAAAATGTAAAAATGTATCTTGCATGGGGGTCTTGGTGTTTCTTTAAGTTTGATGGAGGTTTAGGGAATAAGCTTAAAAATAACAAAAAGATAAATAAATAAACAAATAAACACGCCCATCCCACTTTAAGTAATAAATAACAGTGTACCGTAGTCTGTTTTATGTGTGGTCAGAATACTGTCTTAGTCCCTGACATAGGACTTTGTAGTGCGACTGTACTTTCTACCAACATTTCCAAAACTAAGGCATTGTCACACGAGCGCTTTTTCCGTCACTTTTTACAAGCAATTGTTGTCTGGCATCTTCAAAATATAGGTGTTATCAGAAATATAGGTGTTATCAGAAATATAGGTGTTATCAAAAATATAGGTGTTATCAGAAATATAGGTGATATCAGAAATATAGGTGTTATCAGAAATATAGGTGTTATCAGAAATATAGGTGTTATCAGAAATATAGGTGATATCAGAAATATAGGTGATATCAGAAATATAGGTGATATCAGAAATATAGGTGTTATCAGAAATATAGGTGTTATCAGAAATATAGGTGTTATCAGAAATATAGGTGATATAAGAAATATAGGTGTTATCAGAAATATAGGTGTTATCAGAAATATCGGTGTTATCAGAAATATAGGTGTTATCAGAAATATAGGTGATATCAGAAATATAGGTGTTATCAGAAATATAAGTGTTATCAGATATATAGGTGTTATCAGAAATATAGGTGTTATCAGAAATATAGGTGACATCAGAAATATAGGTGTTATCAGAAATATAAGTGTTATCAGAAATATAGGTGTTATCAGAAATATAGGTGTTATCAGAAATATAGGTGTTATCAGAAATATAGGTGTTATCAGAAATATAGGTGTTATCAGAAATATAGGTGTTATCAGAAATATAGGTGTTATCAGAAATATAGGTGTTATCAGAAATATAGGTGTTATCAGAAATATAGGTGTTATCAGAAATATAGGTGTTATCAGAAATATAGGTGTTATCAGAAATATAGGTGTTATCAGAAATATAGGTGTTATCAGAAATATAGGTGTTATCAGAAATATAGGTGTTATCAGCAATATAGGTGTTATCAGAAATATAGGTGTTATCAGAAATATAGGTGTTATCAGAAATATAGGTGATATCAGAAATATAGGTGATATCAGAAATATAGGTGATATCAGAAATATAGGTGTTATCAGAAATATAGGTGATATCAGAAATATAGGTGTTATCAGAAATATAGGTGATATCAGAAATATGAGTGTTATCAGAAATATGAGTGTTATCAGAAATATAGGTGTTATCAGAAATATAGGTGATATCAGAAATATAGGTGATATCAGAAATGTTATCAGAAATATAGGTGTTATCAGAAATATAGGTGTTATCAGATATATAGGTGTTATCAGAAATTTAGGTGTTATCAGAAATCAGCCACCCAACATAATCACCTCCAGTCTAGTTTCTGATTCCAATGTGAAAGAGCCTCAAAATAGCACAAGACAAAACTTGCTCGTCGAAAATTGTCGGAGAGAGCGCTCGTGTGACACTGGATTAAGGGGAGGTATTTAGTTTGTTCCCTAAGTTTTCATCAAGCTTAAAATTACACCCCCTAAACCCCCTTTCAAGATAAATTTGTACATTCTTCGGTAGAAAAATGTCCCGGCCGGAGGCCGGTTGCTCTTAAATTACAGGCTCGCTATCGCTCGCCAGGAAAAAATAGACACCTTAATGGCACGAAAGGTCTTAAAATTGACAGAAATTGGGCAAAATTTCTTACAATGTCAAAACTACTAGGGCGAACGTCTTAAAATCTCAAAAGCAATGGGGCTAAACATGAGGGAGAAACGGGTCCAGAAAAAAATCCCTCAAGTGGAAATCTCCCCTTAAACCGCGTAAACGTTCTACTCATCCAGGCATTGTTCGCAGCTCCTCTTGGTCTTCTATCTGTTATGTTTGTATCTGCCATGTATACTTTTTTCTCTCTACATTTTGACTATGGTATCCCAGACTTCTCTCTACCTCCTCTCACTTCTTGTTTTATGTTCATCTCTTTGCTAACTTTCCAAAATATTTACTAGTCACTCGTGTTTATATGTATATATACTTTTTATTCATATTTTCCATACTTCCTCAATCTCTGGTCCATTCATCCTTAAAATCTGTAATGTCTGTATTAATGTTAGGCTTAGTATAATAGGGACATGTTACACACGGCTAAGACATATTATGTGCCCCATTGTAACTTAATTATTTAATCACAATATTGATGTTATGACTAGTAAATAGGCCCATATTGTAATTAAACTATTGTACCACAAATAATTATTGTATCGATATGTATAACAAAGTCTCCCAGTTTTCCTTCTACTCAACAAGTGAAATCTGGAACTCTTTCCCTCAATCAATCTTTCCTTCATCCTATGACTTAAACTTTGTGTGTTAAGAACATAAGAAAAACTGAAATCTGCAGAAGGCCTATTGACCAATACCAGGCACACCCTTTCCCCAACATCCCTTGAATTTGGCTTTGTCACTCTTTTGGCTTTTGGGGAAATACTCGTTACAGGCAACCTGCCTTTTGTCTCCTTCATACACATCGGAAATAAGACGTTCGGTCCATTAGTTTGACGATTTTTAGACCATTCACCTAAAAACGGTGTCAATATGAAGACCATTAGGGCAGTTTAGGTGTCGATTTTTGTTTCGCGAGCCAGCATCCACTCTGTAGGGCGGTAAATGAAGGTTATAAAGTCCTGTCAAGTCCCTCTCCCCGCATGTCTTGAGGGGGAGGCCTCACTATCAATCACCATCCCGCCACAAGAGTCTATTCAGGGCCTCGCGTGCCGGAGACTGCTACAGACAAAAGCCATGCAGCGGAGAACATGGTGGGTTGGGGGGTCACCGTTTTTTGTTTATCTTTCTTTCCTTTTCTCTCTTTCTCTGGCTTGTATCCATTCGGCCCCATTTAGCCAACTGTTTTAAGACGTTTATTCCCATTCAGGTGTCGATTTCTTCCTGGCGAGCGATACCGAGCCAGGATTGTATGGAGCAATCCGGCTTCGCCGGAGACATTTTTCTATCGAAAAATTTACAAATTTTGCTTACTGTCAAAACAAATATATATATATGCTGGCTCGCTACCGCTCGCCAGGAAAATATTGACACCTGGATGGGGGTCAACGTCTTAAAATAGTGGGCTGAATGGGGCAGAATGGATACAAGCCAAAGAGAGAAGGAGAGAAAGAGGAAAAAAAGCCATGCAGCGGGAGAACATGGGGGAAAGTGGGGAGAGCTAGACGTAAAAGGGATGGGCTGGTGGGGTTGTTTTCCCTTTGTTTTCCTTTCCTTAAATGTGCAAATTATCTTGAATTGTACCTCTTTTGTCCCTTTATGTTAAAAATCAACTACAATTGAAATTGTCCTTAACTGTGCCTAATTATGTTTCATTTGCGTTAAACATAATTCACGTTTTTTATTTGTTTAGCAATGGAATTATTTGGCATGTAAGCGCCTTCAGTTAGAAAAGAAAATAAGCGAAGTTTTTCCATGAAGTTGAATGTTTTCTTTCCACTTTCTGTGTGGTCTATGGCTGACATCCTGACCGAAATTCCTAAAGAAAAGTGTATAGTTAATTGCAAAAATCAGGCATTCGAAGACGTAGCAGACCATTGTGGCCTGGGTCACGCTGTACGTTTGTTTTCCTTTTTTTTTTTTTACAGCTGATTACATTTACTTTAACGTTGGTATGGTTTCCTTTGTGGGCGATGGGGTTTGGGTAGAGGACAAATATATAGACTATCCTAAAACAATGTATAGCATTTTTGGTTCCCTGACAACCCAACCAGTAGACCAGTTCAACCGGTAGACCAGTTCAACCGGTAGACCAGTTCAACCGGTAGACCATTTCAACCGGTAGACCATTTCAACCGGTAGACCATTTCAACCGGTAGACCATTTCAACCGGTAGACCATTTCAACCAGTAGACCATTTTAACCAGTAGACCATTTTAACCAGTACACCATTTCAACAAGTAGACCATTTCAATCAGTAGGCCAATTCAACCAGTAGACCATTTCAACCAGTAAACCATTTCAACCAGTAAACCATTTCAACCAGTAAACCATTTCAACCAATTGATAATTTCAACCAGTAGACCATTTCAACCAGTAGACCATTTCAACCAGTAGACCATTTCAACCAGTAGACCATTTCAACCAGTAGATCATTTCAACCAGTAGACCATTTCAACCAGTAGATCATTTCAACCAGTAGACCATTTCAACCAGTAGATCATTTCAACCAGTAGACCATTTCAACCAGTAGATCATTTCAACCAGTAGACCATTTCAACCAGTAGACCATTTCAACCAGTAGATCATTTCAACCAGTAGATCATTTCAACCAGTAGACCATTTCAACCAGTAGATCATTTCAACCAGTAGACCATTTCAACCAGTAGACCATTTCAACCAGTAGACCATTTCAACCAGTAGACCATTTCAATCAGTAGACCAATTCAACCAGTAGACCATTTCAACCAGTAGACCATTTCAACCAGTAGATCATTTCAACCAGTAGACCATTTCAACCAGTAGACCATTTCAACCAGTAGACCATTTCAACCAGTAGACCATTTCAACCGGTAGACCATTTCAACCGGTAGACCATTTCAACCAGTAGACCATTTCAACCTGTAGACCATTTCAACCTGTAGACCATTTCAACCAGTAGACCATTTCAACCAGTAGACCATTTCAACCAGTAGACCATTTCAACCAGTAGACCATTTCAACCAGTGTCATATTATCACCCCGGGCCAACCAAACCGGTGCATCAATTTATAGTACTAACTTATCTTGACTTAACAGTATTGGTTAAGCTATCGCTGGTTGAGAGCTACTGGTTGAAATTGTCTAATGGTTGAGTTTTCCGGTTACCAGCTTTCTCTGGCAACTTTTCGACATCTCAGCTCTGGCAATATATGAATTAAACCTTTAGCAATGTATGTCATCTTAACCCATTCAATATCAGTGACATCCATGTAATTATATTCTGGCAACTATTACACGATTCTATTTAGCTGCTTTACCTACCCTATATAAGGCTATAGACTTTCTCAACTAATCCTTTTGGTTACTATATATTGTTCCAAAGCTTCACAAAATCGTCTAAATGTAGCTGAAATAAAATAATAAAGACTTCACTGGTACTGTAGGGGTAAAATAATCCACCTTTACTCTAGTCGCATCTCGTCAGATTAATGATAACTTTAGTTTGCCGGAAGAATCTTTAGCGTGAATCCAAATTAAGTGGAAGTTTTCTGGACCCCCTTCTCCCTCATTTTAAGACATTAAGTACAAAGGAGTACAAAGGAAATCAAGCAACAACAGGTCTAGTGACCCTTCTAGGCTGCTTGTCCTCCAAAACACTGAGGATCAAGTGTCCAAACAGTGGTTTAGAGTGGGTAAGGGAACATTGGAAAGGGAACTACTGCCCTGGAACTAATGTCCGTGGCAGGACTAGGAAGTTAGTAGGGGACATATGGGTTAGTAACTGAGGGGAGGATAAAATAAAGTTATTCATTTACAAACGCAGTCAGTCGCGGGTTTGATGCGAGATATTTGTCTAGGCGGAGTTTAAATGAATCAACGGTGCTGCAGTCTATAACGTCTCGGGGAAGCCCATTCCACAAGTTGACAACTCGATTGAAGAAGAAATTCTTAGATTCGTGTGAGTTAATAGATTTACCAATAATTTTGCAACCGTTTCCCCGCGTGTAATTAGATTGGTCGATAGTGAAGTACTTACTACAGTTCATATTGTCGATGCCTTTGATGATTTCGAACACTTGAATTAAGTCCCCTCTTAATCTGTGCTGGGTTAAAGGAAATAGATTTAATTCTCTAAGACGCTCTTCGTATGGTTTGTTCTTTAGGCTAGGTATCATTTTGGTAACTCTATGTTGAACTCGTTCTAGCTTGTTTATGTCTTTTTGGCATTAAGGGCACCAGCATTGAACGCAGTATTCCAGAAGAGGGCGGACTAAGGAATTGTAAAGGGTTAGGATAACGTCTTTGGATTTATGCTCAAATGACCTGCCTATAAAGCTAATTATTTGTTTGCCTTCTTAACAACTTCTGAACATTGTTGACTCGGTTTTAGGTTACTCGATATTGTTACTCCCAGATCGGTTTCTCTGTTTACATTCTAAAGCTGAGTGCCATTCATCGAATAGTTTGCTTTCTCATTTAGGTATCCGATATGTAGTACTTTACATTTATCCACATTGAAACTCATTTGCCAAATTTGGGCCCAATGTGACAATTTATCTAGATTGTGTTGCATATCGTCAACTTGTTATTTTGAGAGTACGCTATTTGAAATTTTTGTATCGTCAGCAAATTTTGAGATTGTACAGGTGAGACCCTCATCTATGTCGTTGATGTAAATTAGAAAGAGAATTGGTCCTAGTACCGATCCCTTGGGTGCCCCGCTACTTACATTGGTCCATTTAGATGCCTTACCGTTTATGACTACTCTTTGCTTTCTGTCGCTGAGCCAATTTTCTATACATTTCAACACACCGTCTTGTATTCCATGCGCTTTTACTTTTAGCAGTAAACGTTTGTGGGGAACTTTGTCAAAGGCCTTTTGAAAATCAAGGTATATAATATCTACAGCTTTACTCTCATCGTAGAGGTTGAGGATATCGTGGAAGAAGTCTAAGAGGTTTGTTAAACAGGAACGTTTTTTACGAAAGCCGTGTTGAGTATCTTTAAGTATGTTATTTTCCTCTAAGTGATTTACGAGTCTGTCTCTTATGACCGTTTCTAGCATTTTACATACAACTGAGGTTAAGCTAATTGGACGATAGTTACTGGGTAGGGATTTGCTGCCTTTTTTGAATATCGGTGTTACGTTGGCTATCTTCCACTGATCAGGCATAGTTCCAGACTGCAAGGATTTATTGAATAGTAATGTCAGTGGTTTGGAGAGCTCATCCTTAGCTTCCTTTAGAACTCTAGGCGAGATTGTATCAGGTCCAGGCGTTTTATTTACTTTGAGTTTATCTAAACAATTCAATACTTCTCTCTCTGTAACGGTGATATTGCTTAGAACATCTGAATTATCAATCTGAATCGGCGATGGTGTAGGGATATCACTGAGGTCTTCTGTTGTAAAGACTGATGCAAAGAAGGTATTGAGGGCATTACTCATTTGTACTTCGTCTTTGGTGTATTCTCCATTTTCATCGACTAACGGTCCAACAGTTGAAGTAACTACTTTTTTCTTTCTGATATAACTATAGAATTCTTCCGGGTTTGTTTTACTTTGATTCGCAATATGTAACTCTAGGGTCTTTTTACTTTGCTTAATTAACTTTTTGGCTTTGCGTCGTAGCTCTACAAATTTCACC
The DNA here is from genome assembly GCA_032716605.1 of Paralithodes platypus. Taxonomy (NCBI): domain Eukaryota; kingdom Metazoa; phylum Arthropoda; class Malacostraca; order Decapoda; family Lithodidae; genus Paralithodes; species Paralithodes platypus. The sequence goes on from CM064487.1 coordinate 113,733,777, forward strand.
CGTTCTTCGTCATTTTGTGAGGATTTTAAGCTATCATTAGCAAAAATTTTAGCAAGCAGGCAGTTTGAAATATCTTTATTGCACCATTTGGGCTTATTATTATGGCCTGGATGCCGTATTTTCGATGGTATGCAGTCTTGCACTGCTTTTAGGTAAGTGGTTTCGAATAACTTCCAATATGTATTTATGTCGTTATTGTTAATTAAAAAGCTCCAGTCAGTTTCTTTAAACATAGCTCTAAGTTTATGAAAGTTTGCTTTCTTGAAATTAGGGACTTTTTCGATGCTGCAGTTTGGTTCGTTACTAGTAAAGTTTAAAGTGAAAGTTATCGTGTGATGGTCGCTGTTACTGAATTCATCACCAACATTCAAATTCTCTATTACTTCTTCTTTTGTTGCAAGTACAATGTCAAGAACGTTATTACCACGGGTCAGTGTTCGAACAAATTGATAAAGCGAACTCTCTTGCAAGTTCGTATACAAGTCATGTCCGGAGTGTGAAGTAAGAGTATCGCCCCACTTGGTCACAGGTAAATTAAAGTCGCCAAAAATTACGGTATCTTGTGAGTTACTTACATCTGCAATTTGTTCGTAAATTTCTCGGTCAGTTTGCACTGATTGAGCTGGAGGTCTGTATATTAACGCAAGTATTATTTTTGTACCTTTATTATTCTTTATTAGCACAAAAGATGTGTCGACGTTCACAATTTGAGGTTTTGACAAGAGGGTAGGGTTAAGACTTTCTTTGATATAAAGTAAAATGCCACCTCCATTTCGATTTATTCGGCTTTTCTCAAACATTACATAACCGGGAAGTGAATACTCTGCTAAAAAGTCTATCTTCTGTATTGAGCCAAGATTCTGGTATGCCAATCACATCATAATTTTCTGTAAACACTAGCTCCTCTAAATCTGAAAATTTATTGCGTATGCTACGAGCGTTTGCATAGAAAACCTTTAAATTTGTTATTTTAGAACTCACGGAACGCTCTTTAATAATATTGTTGGTTCTTGTCGGATCTACATGTATGTTCATGGCGGTCCTCGGTCCTCGCTGTTGTGACGTTAACCACTCCGTTAGAACCACATGACTTGTCTTACAGTGACTCGCTAGGATTGCCAGGGCAGTGGATGTGGCTACAGTTGATGTATTATTGTGTGCTTTATTTCATATGAAAGCTTGTGTTATGGGCAGTCCAGAAAGGCTCTTTGTTTTCGCCCATGTCAAGGCTTTATATATTTAATTGCAAAGTATATGTTTTATCATTAAGTAGTAATGATAGGATTTGAGAGAGAGAGAGAGAGTAGAACAGAGTGTGGGGAGGCGCGCAGTGTTTTTTGCCATGCTCGATGACGTCACGTCTGGCTGGCCTCTTGGGGATTGGTTGGAGGAGTTTTTTACCATGCTTGGTGACATCATGGTTGGTTGGCCTCTTTGGGATTGGCTGGAGGACTTGTTACCGCTTTGCTTACGCGGTGCGAGCTAGTGCTAGTATATATACAGCTCTCTTGCCACTCTCTCCCTCAGATCTGGTTTCTAGAACACATCCCTCTTATCCATTTGATATCTGTCTCCCTTTCTGCACCTGAGAACCTTTTCCTCTGCCTATCTCTCTCATTTTCCATATCTTTCACCACCTTTTATTAATATTATACCCCCTCTGGTTAACTCTGCATAATCAGCTTCATGCTGGCCAGTTGTATTGTGCGTTAAGGTCTTATATAACCCATGAATGTTAGTTGTTAAGATAAGTTGATCACGAAGCATTGGTTGGCATCCATATTGTTCAGTACCGCTTCCTATAATTATTAGTGTTCTGCTGGATTAGATAATGCTAGACTAGGAGTCTGATACTATAAGGTATTGTTTCCGATGGGTGTTGGCTTTAGTTAAAAGCTGCACGACATACCTGAGAACTGGAGTTGATTGGGTAAATTCTAGTCTGTGTGCCATTGAGAGTAGAGCATGCACGAATGAGGGCTTTTTGCCTATACCATTCTGCACTGTTCTAAGCTCGGTTGTTTGTCTTTGAGGTACGCCAGGAGAACGCTTGATACTTCGGTATTAAGGTTTCTCAAGAGAGGTACCCTTCACTATAACGTAATACTTGACGCACAGGCTTGAGATTTGTACTAGGCTATGCGGCATGCCATGCGCACCAGTATCTTGTATCATTGACTCTAGCTAGACTTTATCAGTTATAGTAGACATTAAGTATATTAAACCAATTACTCTTATTATGCATACCCGTTTATGATTACACAAGCATTTCGCAGCCTAGTTTGATGTATTGAGACACAAACGACTTAGGCTCTTTTTGTTGATAGGAATACTGCATTGTCGTGGCGATTATTATTATTGTTGTAGCGTTTAGGATATTCTTGGCTCCGACTGCAATATATATCCTGCCTTTTGTGTGCATAGCCTGCACGAGCATTGTTCCGCTGCCTGCCTTTTTGGGTTCCATTTCCGATTCGAGCATCTTGATAGCATCTAACATTTAACCCATAACTGTCGGGGCGCAACATAAGTCGAGTATAATAAATCTGGACTATCTGGTGGCGTTCGACATAGGTCGTGTGGCAATTTCAGCACGTAATGTTGCTGAGAGAGAGAGACAAGTGGTGGCAGGAGAGTAGCGAGCGTATGACTGCTCCAGACCACGCGGCGAACCTACTGACACGAATCCCACCTCCTCCCTCCCTCTCTCACTCGCTATATACGGAATTGTATGGGAAAAGTGCCGAATTACATGCTTTTTGCACTCGCGTTGCGCGGTTGTTGCAAGAAAACTAGCCATCATAATAGGATCGTTATGGCGTCATTGGAAAGCTCTGTTTATGCCCTTTCAGGGATAGATACTTGTTTTACGCTCTGGGTCTTATTTAGGCATGAAAATGATCACGTAAACAGCCCTATTTTGGCTAAAAAAAAACCGCTGGTGGCTACATATTATATACCGCCTAGGCTGCTGGTAAGGTGTTAAAGAAGATTCCCTGTTGGTGTTGAAGGACTTTAGTGCACTTTCTTCCATGCAGGAGTGCCTGACATTTATTGATTAAAGTAACGTAAGCTGTAACTTCTCTTACCACCTTACTTTGCATACCATAACCAAGCACCTTCGGTTATAGGTAGTAATAGGCTGTTTTCACATAACATTAAGCCTAGAGTAGACGCACATTTATTGAGAGTTTGATAACCTATTATTGCATATAGAACTCTGTAGAGTATTTGTGTTCTTTGTTCACTGGGAATATACATCAGAGGTTGGATCTAGCGCTTTCCGTTGTAGCATTTATGCCATTACTAGTCCAATGAATAAGAGCCCTGATATATTTAAACCTCAGTCGTAACACTGTCTTCGGTCCTTATCGCTGGTGGTCCTCGGTTGCCTCTGTTTTTTGCTTGGCGTTGGATGATGTATGTCACTGATTCTTCTTCTCGGATGTCGTTTTTTTATCCATGGCTGCGGACTGCTTCGTGTAGGAGACGACCCATGCATGCTGAACCCACAGGGTTTAGAGGAGTGCCATCCTTGCGGAACAGAGTAGGCTGGTTATAGAAATTATCCCAGAGGTTGATGAATTCAACTTCTTCCTTCAGACACAAATATTTTAGTCGGCTATTTGTGCTGAAGGCCTTGTCGTAGAATTTGTCAGGTGCGTCGATCTTGGGGAGAATGCCTGAGGTGATGATATTCCTTGACTTGTTTTTGTAGTGCTGGATCATGTTACGATATTTCTCTATCAACTCTTCGGATCTGGTGCGCATGATGTCATTTGAACCAGCATGGATGACAAAAAGGGTATTTTCGTTTGCATCCTTTGTGGTATCTTCGAAGGCTTCCACAATGTCGTCCAGTCCAGCTCCTGGGATGCAAAATCTTTTTCGTCGATTTGGGACTCTGTCGCAGAACTCTTCGACCTGTCCTCGTAGGATGGAATCCCCAACGAGCCTGGTCTCTTCTGGTTCGTCTTCCATCTCTACCAAGATCTCAAATCTGTTTGACATTGTGACTGGTAGATGAGACCTTTTCTGCGTTGGTCCTGCACCGTTCCTCACTGATGTAAATCCGGAAATCTGTGGTGGCGAGACTCTGCGTACAGGTCGGGGAGAGGAGTGGTTAGAACGGGGGCGAGGGGTTGGTACTGTTTGTGCTAGCAGGCTTCTTGCACGAGGAGTAGGGGAGAGACTAATGTGAACAGGGCGGCTGTCCTGGTTTGATGTCGGCTCAGATTCATCAGAAGCATCTGTTGCAGTGGCTACTGCAGGTGTTGGATTGTTGGCAGATGACGTTGGGGCGGTGGTGGATGCTGGAGTTGAAACAATTGGAGTTAGTGATACTCCAACGTTGAGTGTTACAAATTCATGGAGTGATTCCAGCTTCCTGGTGAGGGCGTTGATCTTATTGTGGGCTTCATCCAATTTTGCTGTCAAATCCTCTCGTTGCTGGCAGAGTCGGCAGACTTGTGGATCGGCAGGAGCAAACATGGAAGCACCAAACCTACCGGCGCAGTTGGTACAGGCACGAGGCATGGTGACGATCACTTTCTTCAGATCACTTCACTCACTTTAAAAACACTAAACTCACTTTAAAAAAACACTTATCTCACTTTAAAAACACTTAACTTACTTCAGGTCACTTCACTTACATAAATAGGCCTAACCGAAAACAAACATTTTGAAATACGCACAAATAGGTTATCAGCGGTGATAGCCTAACCGAAAATTAAATTTAAATACGCAGTGATAACCGAACCGAAAACAATTTTATTTTTATTTAAACAGAAATAGGCCACCAGGGGTGATAGCCTATCCTAACCGAAAACAAAAATAAACAAAAACAAAAATTATGAAATACATTCGTCCCATTAGATTGGCGATTTTTAAAATATTCGTGCCATTTAGATGTCGGTTTTATCCCTACATGCGTAGGGATTATTTATTAATTTATTTTATATGAAAATATAATCTAGCTTGATAGAGGCCTGGGTAGGAAACTAATAATACATAATAGTAATATATATATATATATATATATATATATATATATATATATATATATATACTGTATATATATATATATATATATATACTGTATATATATATATATATATATATATAAACTATACAAGTAAATATAAATTTATCTTAAAAATTTGTGTTCTAGTAAATGCAGTGAGTAGGTAGATAGGCAGGCAGATAGAAGGGTTGCTTGATCAGAGGGTTCAATTATCCTTATCATTCTGTTCAGTGGTATTATTCGAAGTTATTTTGAACAATGATTGCAGCACTGATAGGAACATAGTCATAATCTGAAATTGTGCGTTATTCGTTGGTCATACGATTATATACTGTATATATATAAAAAAATATATAATTTTATGCATTTCCTGTGCATGCAGTCTTTTGAGATATGCACAGGAAGAGATAAGAATATACACAGGAAGCTAGAGAGAGATGTGCATTGCAAAATGGAGAGAGGCTATCATAAAGTCAATCAGCGTTGCATTACACTGAATGCAAACCACAATTAAAGCACAGTAGAGGAGAAAGCATAAATTTTAACCCCTTCTGCACCGGCGACGTTGTTTTCATTTTATTATATTTAGACGATGCATATATATATATATATATACAAAGAGAGAGAGAGAGAGAGAGAGAGAGAGAGAGATTAGATATATTTACAGATATATTATGTTTGCCTTAATTAGAGCTTTGGACCGTCAGTATATTTAACCCAAATATAATCAACTGTGTACGAAGGCCATAAAAGGTTCACTCTGGAGCTTATGCAAAATCCGTTTATTGGATATTGGTATATTTTACAAACATTCTGATAGAAAAAACAAGGTGACAGACACAGGAATGAATACAATAACCTGTGCACTGAGGCGTGGCGTAGCAAGGCCTAATGATTTGCCTATCTATATATATACATTATCATTATTTTGAACCATAGTTAGTTTTGCCAATCAATTTACATTATCCTACCTTTAGCAATCCACAAGCAATTTGTTCATATTAGAATTGCTTTCGAGAAGTCAAAGAGTTAAGAAGCTTTCTATTCAAGACACTTACACATGTATTCTCAAACATTGTTTTCCCCTTTGTAGCGCCGTTTACGGACGAAACATTGAGAAAAATTACGTTACTTTTAGAAATGGGCATGCTAACCCGTGTATTTTATGTAAGTAACAATCATTCCTCCAACATTCGTTCGTTATCTGGCGCTGCGAAGGGAAAGAATTGTTTAAGAATACAAGCATTAGACTTTATTTTATTCAACAGACCTCTCGAAGTCAAAGCGTTAATAAAAACAAAATAACATATAATTAAGGAAACTACGTGGAAACTAACAGGTACGAAACTATGCAACATGATATCCGGGTCTACATAGATATGCATAAATTTCACGGTAAGAAAAACTCAGAATAAGTAAATAAACAAAAGGGTCTTTAGCTGGTATCACACGAGCGGTTATTCCCTCAACATTTATCCTCAACACTGGTCTGGCAGCTTATGAGGTCAACATTTAATATATTTCTTCCCCCTAAATTCATTTATCATCAATCTAGTTTCCGATCGCAATGCAAAATCATTCAGAAATGTTGCCAGAAATGTTTTGACCATCGAATGTTGACTATAAAAGCTCTCGTGTGATATCGGCTTTACCCGGCTCGGGGGTGGAGGGCATGCAGGATGCCAGAGCCCAGGCCAAAATTAAGCACGCGAAAATGGATTACTCGCCGAAAATAAAGACTGATACTTTCGTTGTTTACCTGGGGATTATCAGCCGCCCCTTCACGATCTCTCAGCAACTCATCCATCCTCCCGCGAGGCCGATCCATCACCAAAATACAGCAATTACTGGCCCGCAAATTGAATGGAAGGAGTTCGATGAAAGCGCCAGCAGAGATACGGAGAGCCGGGCGAGAGCCGGGCGAGAGTTCCGGAGGGTTACGTGTGCGATATGGGTGTGGGTTTTCACATGCTCCCCTGGGTCCTCCATCACGCTATCTCGGCCCGGCTGTTCACGGTGCCCGGCCGCGATTACAATACTCGCGGCTCAGGTACGGTCATCAGTCCCAATTACGCTGCCCTGGTGTAAATATATGCGGCTTGAACACAGTCGAAGCTTGGCAGAGGGAAGGACGTGCAAGCAACTGATACCAACTAGCCCACTCGAATTTCCACCTACGATACAAATTTGGCGTGTTCCTGGGTACCCATCAGAATAGTTAAGATGGTGGTATCATGTGCGGTGGTGGCAAATTAGATACAATTACCCCGCAGGAAACAAAAAACGGGAATACGTATAATGCGCAAGAATCTAATGTTTGCGTGCTGAGAAACAATGTGCACCATGGATTTGTATTTCGTGGAGTTAATTGAATTTAACCAAAAATATGTTATTCATAGTCAAGTTTGTAATTCCTAAACCATTTATTGTGAAGGTTATGGATGATGTATCTCTTTTCACCGAGATAGAAATTATAATTGGACTGGAAACGATATTTCATTAATCGCATACCATTTTGTACTCTGTAGTTAGTAGTTATATGTGAGGTAACTGGTACTGACAGATTTGTTTATTCAATTCAGATACGGTGATAATTTAATCTGCCTCATGTTTTGTATTAGAGTGACAGTTGTCATAGATGCTGCAATGAAAACTACTACTGTATATCTTCCACTGTGCATTTATCCTTATTCATCGACATCACATCAATGTGATTTTGTATTCATCACAGAGGTTAATATTTACTAGTATACAATTAACACTATATAAAGGAAGTCGCACACAATCTCTATATAAACCTTTTGACTTCTCTCATCTTCGTACTGCACATATGAAAAAACAAATGCATCGTCTTACTTTTTCCTTACACACACACATATATAATATATATGTGTGTGTAAGCAAAAAGTAAAACGATGCACTTGTTTTTTCATATGTGAAAATATATCATTACCAGAATGTTAACAAACAATATATCATACATAATATAAACTTGGGACAATAACGACACAGGCAAAATATAGTATCGGGTAGGTTGCCATTGTAAAACTATACTGTATATATATATATATATATATATATATATATATATATATATATATACATAGTAACGGGTAGGTTGCCATTGTATAACAATATATATATATATTATATATATATTGTGTTACAATGGCAACCTACCCGTTACTATCTATATATATATATATATATATATATATATATATATATATATATACAGTATAGTTTTACAATGGCAACCTACCCGATACTATATTTGCCTGTGTCGTTATTGTCCCAAGTTTATATTATGTATGATATATTGTTTGTTAACATTCTGGTAATGATATATGTCACTTCCTGTTAATACTTCATGCTCCTAATTATACATGGAGAGCCAATATTACCAAATCATGTCAGAAAATCCCAAAGTGAGTACAAGCAAACAGAAATAATAGTCTCCAAAGAAGCCAGTGGAGTTTCATTGTTGACAAGACGACCTAAGACTTTGTCGAAGCTGATACAAAGACACAGATTTCACACACGATGTCAGGATTTTCTGCGACAAATTTCAAAATAGAATAATATTTGTTTGAAAATAGAGAAGTTGGGGTTTGATGACTGAGAAAACACTATGTAAGGGTCCTTCATCGGTTACTATTCCGAGATACCATCAGCTGTGAGAGACCGTGGGAGAATGTCTTGATAACCTCCGAGAATGAAGAGTTTGGCTTCGGTTTCTTCACATCGTTATGGAATCTTGTCACAACATCAAGTGATTGTTTGCACACAATGGAAGATGTACAGCCGAATTTTAAAGTTCACCTTCAACCAAGAATATAATTATACTTTAGCTTTCATGATAGGGGCAGCACGTTAAGTTGGGGACAGTATGATACAAAATACAGGCAACCTTTAAGGGGGTACTACTCGCTTTTTCTGAACCCCCTTCTCTCTCATGTTTAGCATATTAGTTTTGAGGTCTTAAGACGTTCGTTCCGTTAGTTTGGCGATTTTTTGACCTTTTGCCTCATAGTTTTGTCAATATTAAATTAAAACCTTTCGTGCCCTTTAGGTGTCGATTTTTTCCTGGCGAGCGATAGCGAGCCTCTAATTTTAGAAGGAAATGGCCTTTGGCCGGGAAAATCTTCTACCGAAAAATGTACTAATTCATCTTGAAGGGGTTCTAGGAAGTGTTTTTCTAAGCTTGATGAAGGTCTAGCGAGGAAACTAAAAAAAAAAAAAAAAAAAAAATATATAGACCAAAAACCAAGCCCTACCCCCTTAATGGGAACTGCAGGCTGTTCATTAATAACTGCTAAACACTCGGTAACACCCTCACTCGTGGTCACGTCCCCTCTTACAAATCTCAACAAGCCTAATCACACGAAAATACGGCTTCAGATAAATAAGCACCCCGCTTATGAGTGTAGACAGAGAAACTGATTTGGGAATACCAATATCGAGTAATCTAAAACCGAGTCAACAATGTTGAGAAGTTAAGAAGGCAAACAAAATTATTGGCTTTATAGGCAGGTCATAGGAGCATAAATCCAAATATGTAATCCTAACTCTTTAAAATAATTCCTTATTCCACCCTCTCCTGGAATATTGCGTTCAATCCTGGTGTCCTTACTACCAGAAAGATATAGACAAGCTAGAACGAGTTCAAACGTAGAGTTACCAAATGATACCTTGCCAAAAGAACACATCATACGAGGAGCGTCTCAGAAAATTCAATGTATTTCCTTTAACCCAGCGCAGATTAAGAGGCGACTTAATTCAAGTGTTCAAAATCATCAAAGGTATCGACAATATGAACTGTAATAAATATATCACTATCGACCAATCAAATTATTCACAGGGGAACGGTTGCAAAATGATTGGTAAATCTTTTAACTCGCTCGAGTCTAAGAATGTCTACTTTAATCGAGTTGTCAACTTGTGGAATGGGCTTCCCCGAGATGTTATAGACTGCAGCACCGTTGATTCTTTTAAACTTCGCCTAGACAAACACCTTGCCTTGAATCCCCGACTGACTGCATTTGTAAATTATTTTGTTTGTCCCAACAACTGTGTCCTACTCAAGATCTATATACAATATAGATCTTGTCCCTACTAAAATCTCCTAATCCTGCCATGAACATTTGTCCCAGGGCAGTCTTCCCTTTCCATTGTTCCCTTATCCACTCTAAACCACTGCTTGGACACTTGACCATCAGTATTTTGGAGGGCAAGTAGCCTTGAGGGGTCGCTGGACCTGTTGTTGCCAGATTTCCTTGTTACCCCTTTCTACTCCTTTGTACCGCAAAGATATAGTATACATATATACATATATTATAGCTATCATCAGGTGGTTCTATTAACTGAGGGGTGACCTCTTGGAGCCAAAGGGTTAAGATGAACTCTGGCTCTCTGTATTCCTCTTCACTCTGGTTGTTACGAATACAAACCAAGGCGTCCGATTTTCCCTGGCGATAAGTGAAGGACCATTTGTCATGCAGGGCGTGAGTGTGGGCGGGTGTGGGTGTGGGTGTGGATGACGTGTGGGAGGGAAACGGGCTCGTTATTGATTAGTCCACATTATCCCATGCAGTCACCACCACCACCACCACCACTACCAGAGGGGAAACAAATTCAATATGTGGTGGAAAATGCACTTTGTTACAGTATAGGAATTTGCCTTGAATAATAAACTTTCTTGATATTTCTGAAGACACTGTTTATGGGATTATAACTATATATAACTATTATTGTAAGGTAGTAATTGGTAGGGGTCACTTGAGGCATGCTATGATTACAGGTACCTACCCGATAGCACTATCGTTAGTGAGTGCTGTATGTTGTTTTAACTATTGTTGATATCTTGTCAAATTGCAAATTTAGCTTATTATGAAATTTGACATAAATTGTAGTTTCTTTATTCATACAGAATTTAGTAAAATTTACCAGAACGTCCCGGACTTTCCATATTGACTAATTCTTTTAACGTGACGATAGTGCGTTGTTATATGTGCGATTTGTTTGCTTGGTAATCAGATTAACTTGCTCATGTAATGATGTACACCCTATGTGGTGGATTTTACTTCTAATATTGGTGATGGGCTGGTCTATCAGAGTGAGAACTGAGCGATCTCTGCCATACCCATAGCTTACTCTGACTGTTCCTTTTACTTATATATTTTCTAGATCTCAAGTGACGGCGTCTCTTCCGTGGATTGACCTCCCAATCTACCAAGTTTGGAAGCTAAAGCGTCACATTTTTCCTTTGCCCCTCAACTTTCTCTTCATAATTGCTGAGGGGCACAGGGCCCTGGGTGGGGCTTTGGTTTCCCGGGCGTTTCCGCACCCTCCTCAGCTCCCCGCCATGGAGTGGCTTCGGTCACCCAGGCTTTACTGTGGTCGGCACGGAAGGTTCTGTGGGGGCGCTCGGTTATGGCCTTGGCCTTGCTCAGGGCCTTGGGGCTGTTCGGCCAGGCAGCTTGGGCAACAACAACAACTTCTAATATTTATTTTATTATGAGTTATTTCCACATAGTGATTTGTATTAGTTCTTTTGCATCTATCTTGTGTCGTCCCAGTTTTGGTTTGTTTATTTTGCAAGTTTTAAAATTTAATATAACTATTAAAGTCAGAAATATGCAAAAGGTCTTTCTATGCACTATTCTGCATTTCTAAGCGCGTACCCAGTTTTTGTAATGAGTATACGGAGGAAAAGGCATCTATGTTAAATAATGTTATATTTGTCAAAGGACCTATCTTAACTTAAAAAAAAGACTCCCATAAGGTGAAAAATATTGACTAAGTAAACTACGGCAAAATGTAAATATATATCTGCAAGGGCGTGTTATTGATTATTGCACAGTATCCCATGCAATCGCCAGTACCCCCAGTTGAGTCAGAAATGAGGTTCACGAATAAGAATGAAGCCTGAGAATATATGGAGCTGTCCTTTGGAAGAGCACATGAATCCACTCTACCTCAATGAATTAAAGTGTACAGTGGTAGCTATATTATAAACAATAAATACTATACAACCATTTTGAGAAAGGAATTGGGTATACGTAAATAATACCACATTTCATATAATTGTAAGCTGTGTTTAAAATATCTCCTCTCTGATGGTATTCCTCTTTAATTACGGGAGGCCTCTACTGAGCATAAACAAGTCGACTGTTCATTATAAGTAGGCCAAAAATCGTCACCCCTAACCTCTCTAGCTCAAAAAGGGCTAGAGCAAATGAGTACAATAAATATATTAATCACATGCATTTGTGAATATTTATCTATACATACATACATACATACATACATACATACATACATTCTACCCATTGGGTAGATTGTAGGTACCAATCGAGCAGAACAGTACCCAGGAGAGGCCACATAGGCATATGATACTCTACAGTAGATCTGGACTGGACACGAAAATGGAGCTTTGCAGTAAGGGACCCAAAATCGGCAAACGAACGCCCAAGTTCGAAGCTCGAAACCGCGAAAATTTGATATTTTCGCGGTTTCGAGGTTCGAACTTGGGGGTTCGTTCTACGAGTTTGGGTCCCTTACTGCAAAGTTCAATGTTCGTGTCCAGTCCAGATCTACTGTAGTCTATGACATATGATAAGGAGTTGATGGAACTCCTGTTTCATTTGTCTGACTTGCTTCACTGTTTCTATTTGTGCCTCACCTACACAGAGAGTAATCCAGCTAACTCTCACAAACACCTCCTCCTATTCACTTAACTCTACTTAAGAAGCACACCACACTTCTTTCCAACACACCTAAATTACCTCTAACGTACGTACCTTGATTGTTGCTCTTTATCACACTTGCTACAGGCAGGTTTGTCTTTCGTCTCCTGTATTCACATAGAAAAAAAATACGGGAAATAGAGACAAATCGTTTTATATAACTCTGATGTGACTTCACAACATTCCGCTTATTCCAGGTTCCTATTATAATGCTGCGTGAACAGATTGACGGGGTGTTAAGGGGGATGACCTGCTTTTTGTTATTTCTGTCCTTTTCTCTTTCTCTGGCTTTTATCCATTCGGCTCCATTCAGCCAACTATATTAAGACGTGTATCCCCATCTAGGTGTCGAGTTCTTCTTGGCGAGCGATAGCGAGCCAGCATTATATGAAGAAATCCGGCTTCGCCGGAGAAATTTGTCTATCGAAAAATGTACAAATTTAGCCTGCTGTCAAACAAAAATAAAACATTTGCTGGCTCGCTACCGCTGACCAGTAAAAAATTTACACCTGGGTGGGGATAAACGTCTTAAAACAGTAGACTGAATGGGGCCAAATGGATAAAAGCCAGAGAAAGATAGCAAAGGACAGAACAAAAACAGGTCACCCCCCTTAAGATACCGTCCAAATGTCTAATCTTGCCCTAGAATCGAACCGGGCCTTATAAGTTGGGAGACGAGCGCGCTAACCAATACGCCACAAGCAAGGCTTAGTGGTATATCTTCTATAACTCGTCGATAATCCGTAAATTGAGCAGACCTATTATTTTGTCCACATGCATCCTTTATATTTTGCTTTCACTGTTGCATTACTTCTGCTTCTGTTTCCCTCGGTTTATTTTTATGAACAAAATTAATTATTTCGGTATCAATAAATTAGATTCCTCATTATTCAATATATCTTTCAATCCAAGGCCGACTATCTATTCTGCTCTGCCTACCGCCAGGCAATTTTACTTCGGTAATATAAAACCAGTTGGAGTGCACACGTTTTGACTTATATTTCTGTGTCCTATGCATAAGTGAACGGGAAGAAAATAATGACATGAAAAATAACGGAAATATCCAGTTTGCATAATAAAAGCAAAATAAAGTGGAAAGTATGTGGTTCGTAGAGAAGTAACAAGTTGGATATTATATTAAGTTGTCTTTAGTTAAAATACATATAAATTTAGTTCGCTTCAATAACTATTGATTAGTTAAGTTAATTTGTGTTATGCTAAAAAATATATGTTAAGATTTGTCAAAGTATATTATATCACTATGAGCATTGTTATACATTTTGACATTTAAACTCGATTTGAACAATATATATATATATGTATATGTATATGTATATATATATATATATATATATATATATATATATATATATATATATATATATTGATATATATTGATATATATTGTCCAAAAGCCAATAATACCTGGAACATTCTTCATGGGACAGCAAAGGAGAGGATGCATATTTGTCAACGACCACCCAGTCTTTGACCCCCCCCCCCCCCCTTTGACCCCCCCTTCACTTGTGTTAATACTTCCGGGGGTTCAGAAGAGGTGAGGTGGCTATAAGAGGGAGAGTCAGTCAAGTGGAGAGTGATATATATCTTCCTCTGTTGGGCCACACGCGATGGGGGTTTTATATGAATATTGGTCTTGCTCTATCTTAGGATGTACAATATGTTGCATGTAGAGGCGGTTATTACGGGTTAAGGGGAGGTGACCTGCTTTTTGTTATTTCTGTCCTTTTCTCTCTTTCTCTGGCTTGTATCCATTCGGCCCCATTCAGCCAACTATTTTAAGACGTTTATCCCCATCTAGGTGTCAATTTCTTCCTGGCGAGCGATAGCGAGCCAGCATTATATGAAGAAATCCGGCTTCAGAAATGTTTCTATCGAAAAATGTACAAATTTAGCCTGTTGTCAAACAAAACTAAAAAATATGCTGGCTCGCTACCGCTCACCAGTAAAAAATTGACACCTGGATGGGGATAAACGTCTTAAAACAGTAGGCTGAATGGGGCCAAATGGATACAAGCCAGAGAAAGATAGAAAAGGTCACCCCCCCTTAATACAGAGCGGTAACACATATATCGTCTCGCAGTAGTGCAAACAGTGCTTGGGAGTGGACAGTAGTGGTACTTATATACACTTAGCTGTTTATCAAGAGCGAGAGGCTAGTTGTATATTATCATTCTTTGTTTTAGGCGAGGATTCTATGACAGGATTGAATGACACCGTGCCCACACTGTCGGCCCCCACGGGGTGAGGAGGGGGTGGACTAGGACGAGATGGCCGTGATAGATGCAGACCAATTTTAGCTGACACCATAAGCCCCCTTGATAGTGTGTATAAAAAAACACACTCGTAGATATTATGGAGAATGTTAGCTACACTGAAAACAACATTCAATAATGTGTATAAAGCGCCATACTCATAGACATTATGGAGAATGTTAACTGACACTGTAAATAACATTCAATAGTGTGTATAAAGAACCACACTCATAGATATTATGGAGAATGTTAACTGACACTGAAAACAACATTCAATAGTGTGTATAAAGAACCACACTCATAGATATTATGGAGAATGTTAACTGACACTGAAAACAACATTCAATAGTGTGTATAAAGAACCACACTCATAGATATTATGGAGAATGTTAACTGACACTGTAAACAACATTCAATAGTGTGTATAAAGAACCATACTCATAGATATTATGGAGAATGTTAACTGACACTGTAAACAACATTCAATAGTGTGTATAAAGAACCACACTCATAGATATTATGGAGAATGTTAACTGACACTGTAAATAACATTCAATAGTGTGTATAAAGAACCACACTCATAGATATTATGGAGAATGTTAACTGACACTGAAAACTACATTCAATAGTGTATAAAGAACCACACTCATAGATATTATGGAGAATGTTAACTGACACTGAAAACTACATTCAATAGTATATAAAGCGCCACACTCGTAGATATTATGGAGTGTGTTAACTGACACTGAAAACGTTTTATTGTGTGCATAAAGAACCAGACATGTAGATATAAAGCCTATAACTGACACTGAAAACTACATTTGAAATTGTAAATAATGAGGAAGAGTCTTAGTTATATGGAATTTTCAGGTGCACGTTAAATCACATTTTCATATTATATACATATAACGAAACTTACTGTGCAATATTCAGATGCTTTCGATTACTGTTTATTCCAGCAACTCCCAAGCCTTAATATTAACCTACAAAGGCTAAAGTCTGTATTACATTGACCTGTAAACCATTTCCTATGTTTGCATTTGCTACCGCTAAGAAAAGGTGTTCGTTTCGTCATAAAATCTTAAGTAATTATAGATTACATAATAGCCTAGTACGTGTAAGGACACTGATTTGCAATGTTTGTAGTCAAAATTACCCTCATGAATTTAGTATATATAATTCCTTTAAGCAATAAACATTACCAACACTCCCTGCCCCTAATCACCCCAATCATCATCACTCGGCATCAAATCCAACGAACAAACAATCTATCACCCCGCCATGCTATCCACATATCCGATTCAGGCAAGGCAACCCACCCTGCATCTCAGACCAGCCATATCTAACAACATGTCCTCTGCTGCTTGTTCGGGAAAATTGATCGTAGCGGTGGTGGAGAGGATTTGGCCGTCTTGTTTTCGCTAGACTAGACAGTGCATTGGTCAACTCCTATATTGACACCTTATATATATTAATCAAAACCAATTTGTATTTAGCTTTGCATCACTTAAGAAAAAATCTCACAAGTCTTGCTTCACAAAAAAAAAAAAAATCGTATGGCTAAAATGTAAAAAAAAAAAAAAAACAATGTTCGTAAAATAAACAGTGGAACACTGTAAATAATCGCTATCGAAAAAACTTCAGTGTTAAGGTGTATCAGCTATAATATTACCTTTAGGACCATATTACCAGTCTTGCTAAAGCAGCCTCCCAGAAGCTGGTTGTGCTCAACCGCCTCAAGGGGTTCTTTACCCCTGCACAGCTTCTTGCTCTGTACAGGGGCACAGTGCGTCCTTGTATTGAGTATTGTTCACATGTGTGGGGAGGATCCTCTCACACCGCACTCCTAAACAAAGTAGAAAGGAAGGCTTTTCGTATCATTAATTCCCACCCACTCAACAACTCTCTTCAAACTCTTTCTCTTTGCCGCAATGTTTCATCTCTCTCGCTATTCTATCGCTACTACAATAATCAGTGTTCCTCAGAGCTCTCCCAGTGTATACCACCTCCTCTACGTAGGGTACGTGGTACCAGTCTTGCAACACAATCCCACCCCTGCTCTGTGCAACTCTCCGACCCAAGAGTGAAATGTTACTCTCAGACTTTCTTCTATTCAACAGCTGAGCTCTGGAACTCTCTCCCAGAATCAATCTTTCCCTCCTCCTATGACTTAAAATGCTTCAAACTCCGTGTGTTCAGGCAATTTGGCTCTAATGTCCCTTGATTTTGGCCCTGTCACTTTCAACTTTGGGGGAGGCACTCGCTACAGGCAGTTCTGCATTTTGTCTTCCTCACTCACATAGAAAAAAAAATCGCTAATGATATCGGTTTTCTAAGTCTACATCCGTCGAAATTTTAGTATTATATTGGCAATAGTGCTGCCTGTTCCGTGATCGTAAATTTAATTGGAGTATATATTGTTAAAGTCCACTTGGTCCGAGGAGGTGTCTTTTTTTTTATCTCCTTTTTTTTTCGCTTCATTAGTTTGCAGACTTTGGGATGCTTCAGCCCATTTGTTTGGCGATATTAAGACGCTTCACACCTTTCAGGTGCCGATTTTTTTCTGGGCGAGTAGATAGTGAGCCTGTAACTTAGAAGAAATCGGCCTTCGGACGGGACACTTTTCTATCGAAAAATTTACAAATTTCGCTTGACAGGGTCCGGGAAGGTATTTTTTAGTTTAAAGGAAGTTTGGATAGGCATTTTTGTCAGCCTAGGGGACAAACTAAAATATATTGCTCGAAAATGGCACAAGCCAGCCAAATCTTCAACAATAGTTAAACCAAATACCATAATACCCCCAAGAAGACAGATCAGATAGTGTTAAGTGTATACGAATATCGACAGATTTCCGTGTGAAGTGTAGTTTTACCCTGTTTCAAAGAGGTAGGCCAGAAATCCTGAATCTTAACCTCTATAACTAAAAAATAGAGCAAATGGGATAACAATTTCCATAACTATTCCCTAGCTGAGTCTTCCCTAATTGTATAAATAGTTGCTCGATTACCCTAACTGTGTGTGAGGTTAGTGATACTACGAATTATAGAGGTTAAAGTTCAAGTGGTTTCGCATATTTATTTTGAACAGGGTATAGTAACAAACATCCCATATTTGATGCATGTTGGCCGGTCTGGGCATACTCCAGGGTACCCATCATATCGTGCAAGTGTTGACAGAGGTGATGGATTTTAGGGCCTGTGTTGTTTATCCTTCCCTCCGTATCTGCTCGGACCTTAGTGAAAGTCTGTGTGTATTCACGCCCACTGTCACGGTCGTCTTGATCTGTGTGATGGATTGGTGGTTGGGGTGGAGTAGATATCTTATAGTAACAGAGATTGGCCCAACTCCGCCATTTTGCCTCCACTGGTGATATAAGTCTCTCTTTACATCCGAACCTCTCCATACCCATAACGAATATTCGGCCATTTCGGTGCAGGATATACAGTTTTGTCGTTGGATCTAAATTCTACATGAACAATATTATAAAATCGACCCTTTGTTTCATAATCAAGGCAGCAAAATGGCGACCAACGTAAAAGATGATTGATCTCTCTCATACTGCAGGGTCTCTAGGGCGGAGTACAAGGAGGGAGATTTACAAGGAACTACAATGAACGATTAATATCTTAAGGGGAGGAAGACCATTTTTCTGGACCCCCTTCTCCCTAATGTTTAGCCCCACTAGTTTTGAGATTGTTAGACGTTCGGCCCATTAGTTTGGCGATTTTTAACACCTTTCACCACATTTCGTTGTCAATTTTAAGACCTTTCGTGCCATTTAGGTGTCGATTATTTCCTGCCGAGTGATAGCGAGCCTGCAATTTAAAGAGGAACCGGAATATGGGGGGGTTTCTAAGCTTGATGGAGGTCTAGGGAGGAAACTAAAAACATTTAATGAATAAATGAATTAATAGACCAAACAAACGGTCAGTCTCCCCTTAAAAATATGATTGTTTGTTGAAGCACACTCATTGATACACAATACTAATCTTCTTTAAAAACTTCTCTTATGAATAAATACTTACAATCTACAAGATGTATGTTAGAAGTATCGCAAATGGTATTTTTGATAGTGTCCACTTATGTTAACCCTTTTGAAGATCATGACGCAGTTTGGCAGTTTATTCTTCCTATAATTAGACGATTGTATACAGTTTAGAAAGGATCTGTGAGAATACAAAGGTTAAAGACAATCTCAATTAACCCTCGGATTATATTTACCCTTCCTAATCTGAATATAATCGTCGAATAATAGCCAGAAAATATAAAGGAAATGCGTAATTGTATCATGCGAGTATTAAAATGTCTTCAGCCCCTACTTCCAGCATTAATTAAACATTATTACAATTCACTGTGTCAAACCTTTTCATGTTTGTAATACGTCAGAGAGTTGGTATACACAATCTATAAGTTATCAACGAACAGAGTTCTAGATTTATCAACCAAACCATATAACCCTTAGAAGATACGATGGCGCATTACTGTTCTGTTTTCTGGGTATTGTTAGACGATTTTATTCAGATTAGGAAGTATATAATTTATGGAAGTCAGGGTGTTATGGAGATAGTTTTTAACCCCATAATTCCTACAGATTCGATATTATTCAGATTAGGAAGTGTATACAGTATGAAAGCCAGAGTGTTAATGGAGATAGTCATTACCTCCATAACTCCCACAGATCCTTCTTGAGCTGTATAAAATCGTCTAGTGATAGTCATAATAATCGGTCAAAATGCGTCATAATCTTTAGAGGGTTAACTTCTAATTAACGGAATAAGTTTCATATGCAAAGGCTGAATGCCCTCTAACATTTCTATTTCTTTCCTTAGCGCTAGAAACCAGAAATACACTACATGTCTATTTTCATAAGTAGTTATACTAAAGTATTATAGAGTAAATGAACCATCTTTGTATCCCAATAACAAACCTTTTGCTTAACCATTAGGCGCACCAATAGTTTCCAATCAAGTTTTTTTCCCACTCCCTAAGTATATCTCAGCTCTAATATTGCACAGTAATTTCGTATAGTTTGTCTCTATTTCAGCTCACTGTGCGGAAAACTGCTAGGCTCATTTTCTTTCACTCCCATAGTGTATTGGATAGAATCGCCTGAATCTGAGACTCGTAGTTGCCCTGAGAGTTCCTTTAACCCCTTCTGTACCGGCAACGCTTTTTGTTCAACTATATTCTGGCTACTATTAGACGATTTGATTCAGCTTAACCCTTTCTGTACCGGCACTGTCCTTTTAACTATAGTCTGGCTACTATTAGGCGAGTTTATTCAGTTTACAGAGGGCTTCCAGCAAATAATAGGCTTCAATTAACCCTTTTCACTACCACAGATCCTTCTTAAACTGCACAAAATCGGCCAAATATAGCTAAAATAAACTTAAAAAGGACGTCACCGGTACAGAAGGGGTTAACAAAGGTATCCAGCAATTAAATGGCTTCGAACTATCTCACTTATCCCTCTTTACTACAATAGATCGTTTATTACCCACACAAAGTCGTCTACATATAGCTGTAGAATAAAAAAGACGTTGCCGGTACATAAGGTGTTAAGGCTTCCCGAACATTGTTAATTGGGTCCCTACTGTACACATATACTAGACACTATTTGAAACCATCTTTGAGAAGGGGAGATAAATATATAGATAGAGTACATACGATAGATAGAGAGTGTGTGTGTGTGTGTGTGTGTGTGTGTGTGTGTGTGTGTGTGTGTGTGTGTGTGTGTGTGTGTGTGTGTGTGTGTGGTGTGTGTGTGTGTGTGTGTGTGTGTGTGTGTGTGTGTGTGTGTGTGTGTGTGTGTGTGTGTGTGTGTGTGTGTGTGTGTGTGTGTGTGTGTGTGTGTGTGTGTGTGGAGGGAGGAGGGGGCGGTAAGTGAAAGTGAGAATGAGAGTGTTACATCAGGGCACCGAAACGATAAAAATGTGTTTGCAAAATAAACTATCATTAAATTGGATTATAAGAAAATATATATTTCCTTATATATATATATATCAAAATCCATAAGTGAGACAATTGTTAAGGAGTCCACTTCAAGTTATCATAAATGTTATAACAATTCGTGTGCTAAATATATTAGTACCATAGATGGTGTCAGGTCAGACATTGCTCGATATAATTATGTTGCTAATGGTCTGCAGTGCTAATTCAATAAGTGAAAAGTATTTTACTAGTCAGCATCAACTACTGAAATAACTATCTACAATTATCCCGTTATGCTTCATATTATATATATATATATATTGTTTTGCATTGCAGTATTTTTACGTAGATGACGAATGTAAGGATGCTAACTGCAAGACTTAATTATACGTTCACAAGAATTAATATTTGGGTACCTCTTAACCTCACGTCCTTTATACATTCGGTTTTACATTTCTTTAACATTCATAACATTATTCAAGAAGATTGATGTTGTTGCGAAATTGAGGTGATATTTATGCTACAAATTATATTTATCGTTATATGATATAGTTCCAATCAACTTGAGATCTGCACTATTGTTCCCCAATAGTACTATTACCAATAGTGTTAATTAGGTTGGTTAACAAGCTGTTTTTTAGTTTTTCTATCATACTGTCACTCACATATAAATACACACGCAGGCTTAACCCCTACTGTACCAGGGACGTCTTTTTCATTATATTCTGGCAACTATTAAACGATTCTGTTCAGCTTAGGAAGGACCTCTAGCAATAATATGGCTTCAAACTATCTAATCTTACCGTTTTAACTACCACAGATCCTTCCTAAGCTGCATAATATCGTTCAAATATAGCTAAAATAAAATATAACAAACAGCGCTGGTACTCAAAGGGTTAAGCCCATATTCCACACATTCAATCATGTACAGTCTCCTTTATAAGATTAAATGTTCTTCCACATAATGCAGAATGTAGAAATATGTTTAGTATGATTGAAATTATATATGTGTTTGTATTATTTATTATGTTCCCTCCACCAACTGACTTTACTCCTAAACTCAATTAATGAAATCAACAAATACATGTGGCAGTCCAGGGATTCGAACCTAGGATGCTCACACCGAAATTCAGTGCATTTATCCATTGCGCTACCAAGACAGTTATTATATGAGTGTTAATTAATTCGAACTAATCATATGTCTAAGCATTACAGACTACACTCAATACAGTCACACTAATTTAACTGTATTCAGTATAATGTAGACGAACAGAACTTATGTAAGAGACTGTACACACATATGTACAGCACACACACACACACACAATAGTTAACTCTCTCGCTCCTTTGTTTCCGCCACATCACCGTCTCGCTGATCAGCCTAAGACCATGAATAACTTTACTGTGAACATTGTAATAAGATTTTCACGGTGTCATCACCAACCTACCGGTCCTCTTTTTCCTCGAGTTTAATGGATTAAGGCCAGCGTGAGGACCAATCAAAACTCAGGGATAGAAATGTAGGGGCTTGTGATTGGTTAGGCTCCCGCTGTTATTGGATTCCGATAATGGTCTGAACGATGCTGTGAATCAAAATTTTAACAAGTTGTCAATGACTGGACTATATCGTCGGGATCATAAGCGTGGTCATAATGCTACGACCGATATTTCACAATGGTTCGGCGTACTCAAGAGGTGATTTTCATGCAGAGTTTGCTGTATGGATATTTATGGCTTCCTTGTGGTCATAGATGCCATGTTGCAAGTCTCAAGACATAGTGTGCCTGTCTTCCATGGTTGTGTTATCATCTAGTGTTATTAAGTTTGGTGAGATTATTTGTCAACATGGTCAGGAAATATTAAACCAATATACGTTTACATTATGTAAGCCAAAGCTCTTAGTATCAGGTACGCAACATGGTAAAACTATAAGTAAGTTAGAGTAATTCACCTTATAGACGGCTCTGTTTTCATAGAGGCTCGAACGTCGCCGAACGAAACTCAGTTGAAATCACTGGGAAAAAAAGTGTGTGTAGCTTTTACATCATCATGCCCGGTAATGTAGTGCCCGGTGGCCCCCCATGGAGAGGACCATCTCGGAGGCGAGTCTGTACGGGGTACCTCAAGGGGGAGTCTCGGGCCCGCCTCTGTTTTCCTCTACCTCCTTTCACAACCCTTTTAGTCTATTTGCTCTGCCTTTCTCCACTAGCGCTCGGGCTTTATAGGGCGAAGTTAGTCCTCCGCTGGGCCGCCTTTTTATTCTCCGTGGGTAGATGTAATCAAAATACAGATCGGGATCCAGCAGAGACCCGACGTTAGGAAGTTGCTAGTTCACACATTATAATCACAGATCGACAGGCCAGATACGTCAGCGAGGGATAACATATAACACATGACCCGACACCCCGCGCATCATGGATTCCTGCAACTCATTCAATGCGTCAACATGCTGCGCACAGAGGGCAGGCATGGCAAATTATTCCACACACGGCGCAACATGGCTCACTAAGTACCTCTGTGTGACCTCAGAAGCTCGGGTGGTCTACCAAAATTTAAATACAATCTCGTATTTTCTTAACTTCTAGTGAGCTATAACCGTTTTAGAATAGAGAATTATACATTTTCGAGGCGCGAGATTAAATACATGAACATATTAAATACTGAGCAGATTATAGATATTGTACCAACAGTAAATATTCATAAAAATGATCGCAGGTCATCATTTCCACACTATTTTACGAGGGAAAAATGCATGACCCTCGGAGCTTTCATTGCATGTTCGAACATTGTTTTACAAGATCGACTTGGCCCCGGGATGACTTCGTAAATACCGGTACAGGCCTCAATGAAAACTCTCAGCATGTGAGGGAGGAGCCGCTATGAATACTTAATGCTGAGAAAAGGGAGGGCGAGAGGTGGGCAGACAGACACCTGGCTGTGATGATGGTCGCATATGATAGAGAGGGTAAAGAGGTGGTGTTGACGGCCCAGGGGAGGTGTTAGGTAGTGGGGGTATGGGGGAGTGTAGGTGGTAGGTAATGGTGGTGCGGGGGCGAGCTTGGTGGGGGTGTGAAGGTGGTGTTGTGTTGTGGGAAGGTGTTAGGTAAGGGTGGTGTAGGGGCGAGCCTGGTGGGGGTGTGTAGGTGATGTTGGTGTTATTTGAAGGTGGAAAAGTATGATGTTGGGGAGCTTGGAGGTGGTGTTGTGCGAAGGTGTTAGGAAATGGTGTTGTGAGGGCGATCATGGTGGGGTGTAGGTGGTGGGGGTGTTCTTTGAAGGTGGTAAGATATGGTGTGGGGTAATTGGGGAGCTTGAAGGTGCTGTTGCGATGTGTGAAAAGGTAGTGGCGTAGTATGGGGGAGTTCAGGAGCTCGAAGGGGGTGTTGAGGTGGTGTTGTGTGAAGGTGTTAGGTAATGGTGTTGTAGGGTGGGAGCTTGGTGGGGGTATTGAGGTGGTGCTGTTTTTCTGTGAAGATGGGTGTGAGTATGTAGGTGGTGGTGGCGTACTTGAAGTTGTTAGGTAGTGATGTATGTGTGAGAGAGATGTGGAACTTGTTGAGTTGGTGTTGACGAACCCGTGAAGGTGTTAGATAATGGTGTTGTATATATGCGTGGGTGGGGGAGGTAGTTGGGGAGCATGAAGGGGGAGGGGGAGATTAAGAGGGTTGGACGGTGTGTTGAGATTGATTTGACGTTCAAATCAGTGGTGTTAAGGTGGAGAGGTTATAGGTAAAGGTGTTAGGAAGAGTCAGTGAGGTGTTTAAGTAATATTGGCGCTCTTTGATGATGTTAACTAGTGGCGTCTATATAGGAGTTGGGAAGTTTGGAGGTCTTTGTTTTGAGGGTATTAGACAGTTAAGGTGGATTTGGTATTCGGTGAAGGAGTTTGGTAATGATGGCTATGTGGGAACTTAGACCGTGAGTGTGAGGGTACTAGAGAGAGCTTGGAGGGGGTGAGAGGAGTCAGGGTATGAAGGTTGTGGTTGGTATTGACTGCGGTTTACAGTATATGCTGTATAGTTAATCCCTTATGTACCGGTGCCACCCTTTTAACTTTCTTCTGGCTACTAATAAACGATTGTATTCAGTTTTAAATGGGTCTCCTTTAATTAACAGGCTTCGAGCTGTCTCCCTTCACCCATTTTACTACACAGATTCTTCTTAAACTGCATAGAATCGTCTAAGTATAGCTACAGTAAAATACGAAAGACGTCGCCGGTACAGAAGGGGTTAACCTTTCCGGATTCGATGACACACCTGTCATTTATTGTGGCTAACCGTCGACGATTTTAGTCAGTTTAGGAAAGGCCTCTAGATAGCATAGGGCTAGTACCTCCATTACCCATATTACTCCCACACGTTCTTCCTATGCTCAGTTATTGCGAAGATTTTGTAGCGAAATGTGTTGTTAATTATGAAAACTTTGGCATCAATGTGACGTAAAGATATATTAGTTTCATATATTTCCATTAAGTATCGGTAAATTCGGTGCTATTGGATTCACTTTACCATCAGCTGGAAAAAAATAGACTTTAGTTACAGACACCTTTGCTTGGTATATCCTTCTTCCACATGAACAATAATCTATATTTATTTTTATCTATATACTCAGGCACATACCCCCTTTCATTTTCTTTTTTTAGCTGGGGGTTGCCGACCCGAGACAGAGCCCGAACAGAGACAACACAAAACACAAATTCACACTCATAGGCTATATATTTTAATCATTACTGTAAGCACCGTATGAGGGAGCTTAACCCCTTCTGTACCGGCGACGTCTTGTTTACTTTATTCTGGCTACTATTATACGATGTTATTCAGTTTAAAAAGGGCCTCCAGCAATTAACAGGCTTCGAACTATCTCAGTTAACCATTTTACTACCACAGATCCTTCTTAAACTGCACAAAATCGTCTAAATATAGCTAGAATAAACTTACAAAGACGTCGCCGGTACAGAAGGGGTTAAGGACCAATGCCCGACGATTTACCTCGGCCAATAATGCAGCCAGAGTTAAGAGGAAGTTAGTTGTTTTTCCTCCAACATGCTTAGTCCCATTAGCTGTGCGATTTTAAGACGTTCGTTCCATTAGTTTGGCGATTGAAGACCTTTAATTTGCCCCCTTTCTTTGTGAATATAAAGACCTTTCGTGCCATTTAGGTGTCGATTTTTTTCCTGGCCTGCCTTTACTTCTAAGAGGAACTGGCCTACGGCCGGGACATTGTTCCACCGAAAAATTTACAAATTGATTTTGAAGGGGGGTCTAGGAGGTGTTTTTTGTAAGCTTGATAGAGGCTTAGCCAGGAAACGACACAATAAATAAATATATAATAAATAGACCAAAACATAACCACTACCCCCATAAGGGACCATTCTCTGGACCCTGGATGCAGCTATATACAGGGTCCCGTGGTAGGGAGAGCGGAGGGTACATCAATAATCAACAGTCAAACCATTTCCCTTTATGATTTATGTGGGCATTAGGTGAATGGCTGATATATTTTATGTTTTATATGAGTATGTAAGCTACTTTAACCCTTTCAGTATACAATAACGCATTTCTTTCTTATCAAATTAGAAAGGGTATAATAATGTAAGTCATAGGATTAATTGAGATGGTCTTTACCGTATTAAATCCCACAGATCCCTCCTAAGTTGCATACAATCTTCTAATGATCGTCAGAATACACTTGTCAAAATTGCGGCTTAATCTTCAAATGGTAAAGTAATATTAAGGGCTACCACCTTCAGAACTTCATCATAGAGGACGTCAAAGTGATTAAGTAGTGAACCCTTACTAATTATTTATGAACTCATATACTTATTAACTCATACACATTATTTGTGTTTATTTGTCTATATGTTTGCTTTATATTTTTGTATTCGTTTATAATTTGCCACTGGAAGGTCTAATAATTATGAACTCCATTAGATCATATATTTATGTTTTTATTTTCGTTGTTATTTAATTCTAGTTTACTTTATTTTATTTTATTTATGTATTTTTTATTTTTATTTCCTGTTTCACTGGGATCTGTGAGGATATAGTTTGCCGCTGGAGGGTCCGATATGACTACGGCATTACTCCGGCGCGACCTCCCGCCCTGACTACCCATTACCCTACGCTGGTCGGGACAAAGCCGCCCCACCGCTACCATTACGCCCTTTGTTAACAGCTATACGTACCTTCCTCCTCTCAACACCAGTACAGGTCTTTTATAGGGGGCACTTAACCATTGTAATACCAGGCACTCTATTTTTCTTTCTTTTTAAGTTTTGTTTAGGAGTTTTTCTTCTTTTTTTAATTTTTTTAGGGTTTTTTGGGGGGTATAATTAACCCTCTCCGACATATGACGCGATTTTGAGCCTATTGGGGATACTTTAAAGCCTTTGTTACCATCAGGGGTATTTAGAAACCTTTAGTTTAGTTACTTCAACTTCTGCAGTTGTCTTTGAGTTAGCTGTGGGCAGAAAACTAATTTTGGAGAGGTAATTATAAGAGTGGGAGAACTCTATTTCTTATTGCTAATGTGGCAACCTCTGCATCATATGTACGTGAAAGGATTAAGTGATTATATGTTAATTGAGTCCTTCCTAAGCTGAGAATATCGGTAATTACTATACAGAATTGTATCTACATAATTATGACGCTACCATTACGCCTTTTGTTAACAGCTATACGTACCTTCCTCTTCTCAACACTAGTACAGGTCTTTTATAAGGGAACTTAGCCATTGTAATACCAGACACTCTATTTTTTATCTTTTGTCTCATTCTGTGTTTAATTTAGTGATTGTGTGCCGTTTAAGGGTTAATCGAGTTTTATGCGGCTTTTTATGTTATGTATTTTCTTTGTATTATTATTTTGTTCAGTATTCCTTCATATGTTGAGAAAGAGCGCTACATATTATCCACCCCCTTTCAACTTCACTATAGTTTTGTTAAAGGGGGATCTACCCATATTATTATCATGCCTCGGATTTTCCTTATATTCTTTGGTGCAAATATGTGATTGTATGCGGTTCATGAAAGGTTATTTGAGTTCTTATAATATCCATTTGATTCCCAGTAGCCCTTCCTAAACTTAGCAAGATAGTCTAATGTTAACCAGAATAAAGCTGAAATGACGCCACCTTATTGAAGGATAAACAGCTAGATGTGTTCCCCTCAACATCATTACAGGTCTGTTATAGAAGGACTTCTATATATGTTACCTTCCTTCTCATAGGAGTCTTTGTGTGTACAATTGCCCACGTAAGTTCTGTATACATATATACATTACATGGCATACATGACGGTAACACTGTGGATATTGTAAAATGTTCTCTCTGTAACCGACCCTGAACTAAAGTACATTTATGTTGCTATACATTTCATAATTTACTTGTTATCTGTTGTTTTATGTTATATGATGACAAATGACATATACTGTATTTTTGCTAGAATGCAAAGGCTCTTCTATCTTATTTTGGAAATATGTATTCTCAGCCTATATGGTGTCATATAGTTTGATTTAATAATGCGTGTTGCGGTCCATGACACAAGTAGTCCGACTTTTATGGGATTTATTGTATTTTAATATAACCCTTAATGTACTACGTTCCCAATTGTGTAAGTAATTTATCAGCTTGTTTTGCATATCATGCACAAATTGTCCTCCCTGGTATTGTTCTATCATAATCTCTCTCCTAACCGATCTTACTTTATCAGCTCTAGAATGTGTCAAAGAAACGTTGATTGATTATAAGAAAGTAGATACAGGCAACCTTAAATGTACTTAAAAATATATATACAAAATTGTTAAAGTGCCTCATCGTAAGCTAATGTCAAAGATGAAGGCGCTGTGCATCATTAGTACGGGGGTTACTAACTGGATAGCATTACTAACTGGATAGCATATTGGATAACAGGTAAATGTAACGTTATATTTTCTTTTTTTTCTGGAATATTATCTTGTCAATTTGAAATTGGATCTGCTATTGGTCAACTACTGTTTATCATAATGTCAACCACATTCGTGTCAGCGTGCCGAGTCCGATCTCCCTATTTTGAACATTGCATTAAACTTGGAGTAAATATGAGCAATTTTAAAGCGATTAATCAACATATCTCTCTATTGGTAAAGACATGGTAGATGGCAATAGACTTAGATAAATGCAAGATAATATATATGGACCAAGCAAATTACAAATCATAGTATTCACTACTACAAAATTATCTAAAGTGATAAATTTAGAACATTAATAGATTTGTTGTATTAACAGTGTTTTTCAGGTAATGAATTTAAGCAGAGAGGACATTTCAGACATTATTGGCCTGTTTAGAGACAATTCCAATACAGGAAAAGAGGCATAGTCCTTACTCTCAAAATCAGCCCTGTACTTGAATATTTCGAACATTTCTTATCTCAAGATAGGCATGACACGATTAGAAAGTGTAGATTAAAGCTACACAACTCATTTCATTAATGTGTAGACTGAGATACGAGGATCCAATGACAGTTTTAGATTTATTTTCTTTGGAACTGCGTAGCCACAGAGGCTATTATTTTGTTTTCTTGCAACATTCTGATAAAACAACTGAGTGCGAATTTGTGATAAAGAGCTAAATATCATGCAGGTTCAGAAGGTCACTATTTTCTTCTGTTCAATTCGTTCATGAGGGTTTAGAGAAACACTAACGTGTGGTTTTAAAATACGGGGATTAGTCGTATATACATAACGCCAAGGTCCCTATGGACCTAGCAACACGCAAACAAGATTGAAAGTTAAAGTTGGAGTGACTTAACACTAGTATATTAGGAAATATTTCACATACAACATTTATTCCACCTTCGGAAGTTGTATATAAATCTTCAGCAGAACAGTAGATAGAATTTTGTGCACTGTAATTTCTCTTGTTACGTAGATTATCTCCTTGGAATGGGCCACAGGGATTTTGAGACACTATATTATGTTCCAAATTAGTAGACCAAAACTCGTGAACTCTAGCCTCTGTAACTTAAAAAGAGCTAGAGCAAATGGGCTGTAGATTTGCACACCTATTCCCTGGCTGACCCTTCCCAAATGTTATATACATTAGGTGGATTACTCTAGTCGTTTGTGAGTTATAGAGTTTAATGTTCAAGAGTGTGTGCCTACTTACTTGGAATAGGGTATAACAACAATTTCTGGTAACTCTTTGAAACTCTCTCTCTCTCTCTCTCCTCTCCCTGGCCACGTTTATTATATATGCTCCCCGACTATCTTGTTCGTCATCCCGCTGGTCACCCCCGAAGCACCTTTGTCTCCGAACCCACGACACCTCGAGTTTGGAGTCACGCGGCCGATGCTATCCTTGTCTGCCTCTCTCTCTCCTACTCTCTCTCTCTCTCTCCTACTCTCTCTCTCTCTCTCCTACTCTCTCTCTCTCTCCTACTCTCTCTCTCTCTCTCTCTCTCTCTCTCTCTCTCTCTCTCTCTCTCTCTCTCTCTCTCCTTCTCTCTCTCTCTCTCTCTCTCTCTCTCTCTCTCTCTCTCTCTCTCTCTCTCTCTCTCTCTCTCTCTACGTCGTCTCGCCTCACACTAACCTACATATCGCTTGTTGAGTCTTGTTTTTTCTTGTTTTCAATTGTACATATTGTATTTTATTTTTTCCCTGGGTACAAAATAGTATTGTTCGGTTGCATTAGCTTACCCCGTTGACTTCGATTCTTTATGTTTATCTATATATTTTATTGGAATGTTTTTTTTTTTTTTTTTATTAGTTATATTTTTTTGGGGGGTTTCATATGCTTCGAGAGATTCCTTTCTAAGTTGGATGAAAATGCCTGAAGGTTGGCTAAAAGATAATGTAAAACTCACCAATGGGAAGGATAACATTTTGCGATTTCTTTGGATGGTTCAGCTTTCACAGTTATCAGCAAGACAGCTCGTTTGCTTTTGTTTTATATAAGGGCGTGGAATAACGTAAACTTTATTTCAAACAGTAACTATCTCCCTGAGTCCATCTTTCCCTCATCCTATGACTTAAATTGCATCGAATTCTGTGTGTCCAGACATTTTGGCTCAAACATTCCTTGATTTTGGCCCTGTCACCCTTTCAATTCTGGGGGAGGCACTCGTCGCAGGCAGATTTGCCGTTTGTCTCCCTCATCCACATAGGAAAACAATTTTTTTTTTTTAGTTTCTTTAGAGTTTAGACCTTGCAAAACAAATGCCATTTCTGTATCATACTTGTTTGTTTTTTGCAAAAAAATATGCATATTATTATGGTATTTCATACATACGTTTGAGTTAATTACATAAACTAATTCAATACCAAGTAGATTTGAGAGATCATGACAAGTTATATTTTGATAACGTTTCACAAAGTATGAAATTGCTATCCTAATAAATTATTTTGTAACACGTAATGTAAATATAACTATACCTGCTCTCAGATTTGAGTGTGTACAAAACAGTCTTATCCATTCACATGCTGATGACTCTACCTTGCACTATTCAACTAGTTTTTTTCAGAAACCCCCCCAGCAAGCAATCACTCAAAAAGTCACGTGATGATGCCATAGAACAATTATCTTCTGACCTATCAACCATTTGGGGCAGAGATAATCTTGTTGCTTTCAATGCTTCCAAAACCCATTGTTTTCCATTTATCCTCCCGTCAAGAACTCCCACAGGACTTTTCCTTATACTTCAACAACACACAAATCAACCCCTCATCTTCTCTCCGTATTCTCAGTGTCTCCTTTTCTTCTGATCTCACTTGGAAAGTTCATATTACCACCCTTGCTAAAAACATATTTCCAGAAGCTGGGTGTGCTCAACCACCTCCGGGGGTTCTTAACCCCTGCACATCCTCTTGCTCTGTACAGAGGCACAGTACGTCCATTTATTGATTATTGTTCACATGTGTGGGGAGGATCCTCTCACACAGCACAACTTGACAAAGTAAACAAGAAAGCCTTTCGTCTCATTAACTCACGTCCCATCACCGACTCTGCCATTTCTCTCTTTCTCTCTTCGCCTCAATGTTGCATCTCTCCTACTATTCTACCGCTATTACAATAATCAGTGTTCCTCAGAGCTCTCTTAATGTATACCACCTCTTCTACGTAGGGTACGTAGCACCCATCTTGCAACACAATCCCACCCCTACTCTATGCAACTCTTCAACCCAAGAGTGAAACGATATTCCCAAACTTTCTTCTATTCAACAACTGAACTCTCTCTCTGAATCCATCTTCCCCTCATCCTATGACTTGAATTGCTTCAAACTCCGTGTGTCCAGGCATTTTGGGTCGAACATTCCTTGATTTTGGCCCTGTCACTCTTTCAATTATGGGGTAGTCACATGTCACAGGCAGTTCTGCCTTTTGTCCCCCTCATTCACATAGAACAAACAAAATTACCGTCGCAACTTGCATGATCTGATCAAGCCTGCCCTCCCCAGACCGGAACTGAAGCATGGTGCCTCTCTGTTATTCTATCCAGGTTGGGTTTTGCATGGGGAACTACGACTTTACGCTCCGCCACCACCGACAATTGTATCTCGGCAATATTTTGGAACCCAGACAAGCCAAAGCGAGATAATGCATCGTTATATGAGGGTTTAAGTGCTTTGGAGTCTCTCTTTCACGGTTCGGTAAAGTAAAGGTTTGAGAACTTAAGTGTCTTGATTGTACACTCTGGAACGCAAATTCGGACTCCTAGAACTGCTCTGGTAAATCCTCGAAATATATATACAATAGCAGTTAAAACTAATATATAAGGAAAATCGATTCTGTCCGAGATAGCTTCAAAAGGTTCAGAGCAGTACTAGCATCTTAAAGTCTAATGTTCGCCACACGAATTCGCACTCGCCCCGTGATATTTTTTGTGTGAAAGTAACAGGAGTATATTTGACTTACAAGAATAATTTACTATACAACAGTTAATTGCTCATGTTATTAAACTACTGCATAAGAAAATACTATTCTAATTCAGGCATACTAAATTTCCCACCATACAAAAAATTCGGGATGTGTACGAATTCACGAGGGAAACTGCACATTATTGAATTATAATCTCTCCTGAATACCAAATTAGATTGTTCTGCAAATGAGTTGGGAAGATAAGTCAAATGAGATGTTGTCCCATTATACACACAAAGTATTTCCTTGAACTCTTCTTATATATATATATATATATCTTATGAAATGAAAATGCTTTAGAATCTCTCTCTCTCTCTCTCTCTCTCTCTCTCTCTCTCTCTCTCTCTCTCTCTCTCTCTCTCTCTCTCTCTCTCTCTCTCAGTTAAAATAGGACTTCAGAGTCTATCAACCCTATTGGATTATTAAGCCAGCACACATAAAGTCAAGAATAACGTCAGGACTGGAACCCCTTTTCGAGAACTCCAGTCTCTCTCTCTCTCTCTCTCTCTCTCTCTCTCCTCTCTCTCTCTCTCTCTCTCTCTCTCTCTCTCTCTCACACACACACACACACACACACACACACACACACACACACACACACACGCAAGCAGCGCATCTATTTGTTCAACCGTGTTTACCTCTATAATACTACTTCCGCCCCCGGTTGATAAGAGACACACGTATATTGAACACTGTTTACACACGGGTTCTCCAAAGTATATATATTACTGGTGTCCCCGTAATACATATATATCCTCTGCCCCAACCAGCCGGAAACCCACAATAACACCCCCGCCTTCCGGTCTACACAATGTCACTCACTTCATGGCTCTCCTTATAGGGGAAGGGTTTATTTTGTTGGTCGATTTTTGTCATATATTTATGATTTTGTTTAGTTTCCTCCCTAGACCGCCATCAAACTTTAAAAACAAAACATCCATTAGATCCCCCTTCGATATTAATTCCGGCCGGAGGCCGGTTTCTCTTAAAATGACAGGCTCCCTCTAGCTCGCCAAGTACAAAATTGACGCTTAAATGGCACGAAAGGTCTTGATATTGATATAGAAATGGGACGAAAGGTTTTAAAATCGACAAACTAAAGGGCCGAACGTCTTAAAATCTGAAAACTAATGGGGCTAAATATGAGGGAGAAGGGGGACCAGAAAAAACGGCCTATCTCCCCTTAACCCTTATGAAGATCCGATGACTTGAGTTGACAGTATATTCTGGCTAACATGAGACGATTTAATACGGCTTAGGAGGACTTGTGAGAAGGGAAAGGATATAGACTGTGTCAGTTAACCCTCTGACTTCCATACACCCTTTCTGGTCTGATTTTTTTTTTTTTTTTTTTAGTAATGGCCAGGAAGCAGATAAGAAATGGGATGTATGATTTGCTAAAGTTAAAATTTCCTCTGCGTGGAGTCTCGTCATCAGTTTACTATTTTGACAGTGCGGATATTATGCCTGATTCTATGCCAGGTTTTACGTCAGGTTATACGTCAGGTTATACGTCCGGTTTTACGTCAGGTTTTACGACAGGTTTTACGACAGGTTTTACGTCAGATTTTACGTCAAGTGTTACGTCAGGTTTTACTTCAGGTATTACCGGTACGTCAGGTGTTACTTCAGGTATTACGTCAGGTTTTACATCAGGTTTTACGTCAGGTTTTACGTCAGGTTTTATGTCAGGTTTCTCCCCGTCTCCTTCCGCACTCAATGTGGAGAAACTCTACCAATCCCGCGTTTTGTCGCACGAACCGCGATACGTTGCGCGCATTATTAATAGGCGCTGTCACATGAGCTCTTTCTCCGTTATTTTTTTACAGACAATTGCGGACTGGCCTCTTCTTAAGTAAATGTGTAAATTATTTAAGTCTCTTGAAGCAATATACGTTCAGTCTAGTTGTCAATTCCAATGCGAAAGTACCCAAAACTAGTATGAGATTAAAAAAAAAAATTGTTCAACGAAATTTGAGGGAAAAATCGCTAGTGTGCCACCGCCTTTACCCCAGGATGGTGTTGACATCCTTAAGGGAAGATGGGCCGCTTTTTTGGTCTATTAATTAATGTATTCATTTATTTCTTAGTTTCCTCGCTAGACCTCCATCAACCTTAGAAAACACTTTGTAAACCCTCTTCAAGATATTTTTTGTAATTCTTTCGGTAGAGAAATGTCCCGGCCCAAGGCCGGTTCCTCTTAAAATTTCAGGCTCTCTATCGCTCGCCAGGAAAAATTCGACACCTAAATGGCACGAAAGGTCTTAAAATGTACAACAAATGGGCCCAAGGGTGCTAAAATCGCCAAACTAATGGGGCTTAACACGAGGGAAAAAGGTGACCAGAAAAACGACCCATCTCCCCATAACAATAGGGGAGGATGTCGTGGCATTAGTAAAGTTATAACCGATTGTTTTGCCGATAACCGGAGCCAATTGCCGCCCCCGATGCCAATGACAGTGGTAATAGATTTACCGCTGATGACACGTAGGGCAGGTTTGTTGTCGCGGGAGGAAGGAAGGGGGTGGTTTACCATTGAGTCCGGAAATGCTAGTTAACCCCTGCGTTACCGGAGACGTCCTTTTTCCTTATATTCTGGCAACTATATTAACCCCTTGAAGCTCTGACGCGTTTTAACAGTATATTTTTGGGCTATCATTAGACGATTTTATGCAGCTTAGGAAGACTCTTTGGGTATTAAAAGGGTAAAGACTATCTCACTCAACCCTCTGACTTCCATATAACCTTCCTAATCTGAATAAAACCGTCTAATAATCACCAGAAAACAGAAAAGAAATGCGTATTGGATCTTGAAAGGTTTAAACGATTTCATTCAGGACCCCTAGCAATAATAAGGCTTCAAACTATCTCAACCAACCTTTTTAACTACCACACACCTTTCCCAAGCTGCATAATATCGTCCAAATATAGCTAGAATAACATACAACACATCGCAGGTAATCAAAGGGTTAACCCATTCGTTACCGGAGACGTCCCTTTTCCTTAAATACCGGCAACTACTGTATATTAGACGATTTCATTCAGGTTAAGAAGAACTTTTACCCATTACGAGGTTACAGAATATCAATATTAATCCTTTTAGCTACCATATGTCCTTCCTAAGCTTCACAAAATCGTCTAAAGCAAGTATAACATTAAAAAGACGTCGCCGGTACAGAACGGGTTAAGGGGAGATCTCCACTCGAGGGATTCTTTTCTTGACCCCTTTCTCCCTCATGTTTAGCCCCATTGCTTTTGACATTATAAAACGTTCGCCCCATTAGTTTAGCGATTTTAAGAACTTTCACCCCATTTTAAGACCTTTCGTGCCATTCAGGTGTCAATTTTATCCTGGCGAGCGATAGCGAGCCTGTAATTTAAGAGGAACCGGCCTTCGGCCGGGACATTTTTCTACCGAAAAATGTACAAATTTATCTTGAAAGGGACTCAAGGGGGTGTAATTTTAAGCTTGATGGAGGTCTAGGGAACCAACTAAAAACCTCCCCTTAAGGCAGACGCTTACAAGCGCTTCTTCCGGAAATTTTTCCATAACTAACTAAGGTCTGACAGCTTCCGAATGAAACTTTTTATAACCAAATAGCAATCCTAAAGCATTTTTATCTGATACCAATGCAAAACGATACCTAATATGTTACCAGAATAATGTTGTCATTTGAAAGTTGGAGAAAAATGCCGAAAATTGGCTTATGTGAACCAGTCCTTATGGTTGCCGTGACAGTGACCTTATGGGTGAAATTGGTGGTAGATGGTAGAGCAATTGGTGGTTGATGATAGAGCACAGGTAGGTATGGTTGTTGGCGGGATAAACAAGACGTAGAGGAAAAGAGGTTGGTTGCTGTTTAAGGGGAGGTATACGTTTTTTCTGGACCCCTTTCTCCCTCATGCTTAGTCCTATTATTGTTGAGATTCTAAGACGTTCACCACATTAGTGTGGCGATTTTAAGGACTTTTGCCGCATTTCTTTGTCAATATTAAGACCTTTCGTACCATTTAGGTGTCGTTTTTATCCTGGCGAGCGATAGCGAGCCTGTAATTTAGTAGGAACCGGCCTTCGGCCAGGACATTTTTCTACCGAAAAATGTACACATTTATATTGAAGGAGGGTCTTGGGGGGGGGGGGGGGGTTTCTTTAAGCTTGATAGAGGTGTAGGGAGCAAACTAGAAGAAAATATAATATAAGAAAATATAATGATATAATAGAATAACCGCCCTTTCGTCGTGTGGAGAAATAAGCGTCTGTGTATCGTTGCTTTGATCGTTGGTGACATTATAGAACATTGAGGTTGACCTGGAAACACTGGTTAAGGCCGGTATCACACGAGCGCTTTTTCACTCAACATTTATCCTCAACACTGATCTGGCAGCTTATGTGGTCAACATATTATTATGTTCTCTCCACTAACCAACTTTACTCCTAAACTCGATTAATGAAATTAACAAACACATGTGGCAGTCCGGGGATTCGAACCTAGGATGCTCACACCGAAAATCAACACACTTATGCATTGCACCACGAAGACAGTTTTGGTTGCCTAAATTCATCTATCATCAGTCTAGTTACCGATACCAGTGCAAAATATTCCAGAAATGTTGCCAGAATAATGTTGATCATCGAATGTTGACTATAAAAGCTCTCGTGTGATACCGGCTTAAGGGAGGGTCGGCTATTTATTGGCTAATTTATTATTATTTTCATTATGTTTTAGTTTCCCACCCACGCCTCTATCAAGCTTCAAAAACCATCCCCGGGGCCCTAGACCCCCTTTACAAGATATATTTATACATTTTTTCGGTAGAAATATTTCCCTTCCGAAGGACAGTTCTTCCTACAATTACGGGCTCAATATCGCTTGTCAGGAAAAATTCGACACCTAAATGACACGAAAGGTCGTAATATTGACAAAGAAATGTGGTGAACGGTCTTAAAATCGCTAAAAAAAAAATGGGCCGAACGTCTTAAAATCTAACAACTAACGGGGCTAAAGATGAGGGAGAAGGGGGACCAGAAAAACGACCCATCCCCCCTTAAAACTCTTGTATTCATTTTGTCATGGTGTACTTTCGTTGTCTACATTTTAGAGTCGGTTGCTCGCTCGTTTCTGGTTCGCTTTTCTACTCTCTCCTGATAATACGTGGCAGAGAAATAACAATACAGGTAGATAATATACATCTATATTTTAGACATTCATGCCTAAAATATATATATGATAACATGGAGAAACAGCAAACGGAAAAAGGAAATGCTTAAGTCAAATTGGATCGCGACGATGATCTAACCATAAAATATATCTAATACATAATATTACACATTTAGTTTTTTAGGTTTCAGCATATTGTTCCGGCTTTAGAAATCATGCATGTTTTTGTAAGTTGAAAGTTCGCATATTGAGGAAGTTTATTACATACGAGTATATACAGCTTTGTGGTAATTGTATAGAATAATTTGTACATACACTGCATATATACAGTATATATGTAATTCACCTTACTGTAGGACTTAAATAATTTCCTTTGCTCTCTGTTGCAGGAATTCAACTAAAATGGCCGAGCAAGATATAGATACAGATACATAAAGCGAGCATTCTAATGGCCAGGAGATTCACTTAAGAAACGTCAAATGCTACACACAAGAACCGCAGAGACGTTTGGAAATACAGACATTTGTGCATACATTATGTTTATTTGCCGTCTTAAGGGGAAATGGGCTGTGTTTGTTGATCTATTCATTCAGTTATTCATACATTGTTTAGTTTCCTCGCTATACCTCCATCAAGCTTATAAAAACACCCCCTAGACCCCCCTTCAAGATAAATGTGTAATTTTTCAGTAGAAAAATTTCCAGGCCGAAGGCCTGTTCCTCTTAAAATGTTAGGCTCGCTTTCGCTCGCCAGGAAAAAATCGACAGGTAAATGGCACGAAAGGTCTTAAAATTGACAACGGAATGGGGCGAAAGGTGTTAAAATCGACAAACTAACGAGCCAAACCTCTTAAAATCTCAAAACAAATGGGGCTAACCATGAGGAAGAACTGGTGATGGGCTGGTCTATCAGAATGAGAGTTGAGCGTTCTCTGCCATACCCATAGCTTACTCTGACTGTTCCTTTTACTTATATATTTTCTAGATCTCAAGTGACGGCGTCTTTTCCGTGGATTGACCTCCCTACTGCCAACCCTGGCAGATTGGGAGCCAAAGCGTCACATTTTTCCTTTGCCCCTCAACTTTCCCTTTATAATTGCTGAGGGGCACAGGGCCTTGGGTGAGGCTTTTGTTTCCCGGGCGTTTCCGCACCCTCCTCAGCTCCCCGCCTTTGAGTGGCTTCGGTCACCTGGGCATTATTAGTGGTAAGCTGGGAGGGTTCTGTGGGGGCGCTCGGTTATGGCCTTGGCCTTGCTCGGGACCTTGGGGCTGCTCGGCCAGACAGCCTGAGGAACAGCAACAACAACAACAACCATGAGGAAGAAGGGGGGCCAGAAAAACGGCCCGTCTCCCCTAAATATCTTGATCTCGGAAATATGTTCAAGTTATTTATAGGCCAAAATCAATGTCCTGTTACGAATATCAAATCCAAGAATCAAGACATAATTATGCGGGCTACTCCCACTGCAAATTGCACGGTATGAGCCCTCTGCTTGTATTGAGGAACTTCTGCGGTAGACTCAAGCCTTATCATAACCGAGAAATGGGCCCCTGTACTGCTAATCCGAATCAATTATTCCTCCTCTGACGGACTAAGCTGGTATCACACGAGCGCTTCTTCTCATAGCATGTATCAGCAACACTGGTCTGGCAGTCTATGACGTGAACTCTTTAGACTATTCGACCACTTAAGTTAATCTACCATCAGTCTAGTTCACAATACGAGCGCTAAAAAAAAACAGAAATGTTGCCGAGTATGTGTTGACCATAAAAATTTGAGGATAAAATCCCCCGTGTGATACCCCCATTTTACTGGGTTGTCTGCTTGTTAACATTTGCATATACTTGGGGGTCGTATGGGGCTTGTTTACGATCTGTTACTCATCGTTTCCCGGTGATAAGGCAACAGCCTATCATCTGCAAGCTGGTAGTGCAAGATCCAGACATTGCAGTTGTCGAGAGGGCAGAAGATGTTGCACCGTTTATCGGGAGACTAAACCGTATTTCCATTTGTGAATGCTATGTTTATGTTCGACACCTAAATATTTGTGTGGTGTGTATAATTTAAAAACACTTCTCATAAGATCAAATCTTTTCGTTTTAGCCTGGGCATTTGGCTAAGAAGTGTTGGTTCGGATCCATGAGAGATAAATGCGATGCTGTAAACCTCGCCCAGTATTCTGTGTACCTGGTCCACTGTAAATGTCATGTGTGCAGTGTATAGCAGGTAGATCTGGCAAAGCATTTATATATACAGTATATATATATATGTATATATGTATATATATATAGCTTATCAACTTGACACTTTCTTCAGGCTTGTTACTACATTACTAGTGCATTTTATATATGTCTTCGGAAAGGAATGTCTGATCACTGTCTTTCTGAATTCATGACAGTTATTTTTACAATTACGTGTTCTGTTATGCAAAC
Source organism: Paralithodes platypus (assembly GCA_032716605.1). NCBI lineage: Eukaryota > Metazoa > Arthropoda > Malacostraca > Decapoda > Lithodidae > Paralithodes > Paralithodes platypus. The sequence continues at coordinate 113,774,234 of CM064487.1, forward strand.
TCATAATTTACAGTAGAGGCCTAAATTTGTTTATCCTATGATCAAGTCCCGTTCGTAGGCCTTAATTAACAACTAATTGTATGTAATATTCTGACGGTGTTCGAGAATTACAGTTCATACGTTCAACAAAAGCTATTTAAGGGGGGATGTGCGTATTAATTGTCTCATATATGTAACTTTTTATCGTGTTTTTCGTTTCCTCCCTAGACCTATATCGAGCTTAAATACCCCGCCACCTCCCCCCCCCCCCTCCTCAAGACCCTCCTTCAAGATAAATGTGTACATTTTTCGATAGAAAAATGTCCCGCCTTCTTAAATTACAGGCTCGCTATCGCTCGCCAGGAGAAAATCGTCAACTAAATGACAAGACAAAGTCTTAATATTGAAAAAGAAATGGGATGAACAGTTTTAAAATCGCAAACTAATGGGGCGAACGTCTTAAAATCAGAAAACTAATGGGGCTAAACATGAGGAAGAAGGGAGACCATAAAAACGATACATCTCCCCTTAAACTTAAATATCAGAAATGTTTTCCCCTAAAGCATAAATCTGCCGTTGAGCTTATGGAGGTATAAATTAACGCCTGAGCGTGAGTACAGTCGGCCAAATATGTGATGTCTCAGCACCAAGTATATTTTGATCAATAATTGGTATCTGCAATATTTAAACTTGATTAATTCATTTCGAGTGAGGTATAAAAACATGTTCCTACACTTTCCCACCCCAGTTAACATCTGGCAGACATTAAAACAGCCCAGAGCAAGCCAAGCTTAATGACAGGTGAGACATGACCTATTAGCGCCACCGTACATATCGCAGAACAATGATGCTACTTTCCCTTTTGGTGTGGCTGCTACTAGACAATTATAAGAATGTAAGAACAAAAGGGGGGGGATGGGTGTATTTATTTGTTCATGTATATACCTTTTGTTCATGTATATACCTTTTGTTCATGTATATACCTTTTGTTCATGTATATACCTTTTGTTCATGTATATACCTTTTGTGCATGTATATACCTTTTGTTCATGTATATACCTTTTGTTCATGTATATACCTTTTGTGCATGTATATACCTTTTGTTCATGTATATATCTTTTGTTCATGTATATACCTTTTGTTCATGTATATACCTTTTGTTCATGTATATACCTTTTGTTCATGTATATACCTTTTGTTCATGTATATACCTTTTGTTCATGTATATACCTTTTGTTCATGTATATACCTTTTGTTCATGTATATACCTTTTGTTCATGTATATACCTTTTGTTCATGTATATACCTTTTGTTCATGTATATACCTTTTGTTCATGTATATACCTTTTGTTCATGTATATACCTTTTGTTCATGTATATACCTTTTGTTCATGTATACCTTTTGTTCATGTATATACCTTTTGTTCATGTATATACCTTTTGTTCATGTATATACCTTTTGTTCATGTATATACCTTTTGTTCATGTATATACCTATTGTTCATGTATATACCTTTTATAACTTGTGTTTGCTTTCCTCCCTAGACCTCCAACTAGTTAACAAAAAACACCTCCACGACCCTCCTTCAAGACTTATTTGTACATTTTTCGATAGCAAATGTTCTGGCCGAAGGCCGGTTCCTCTTGAATTACAGGCTCGCTTTCGCTCGCCAGGAAAAAATCGACACCTAAATGACACGAAAAGTCTTAATATTGACAAAGAAATGGGGCGAAAGGTCTTAAAATCGGCCAACTAATGAGCCGAACGTCATAAAATCCGATAGCTAATGGGGCTAAACATGAGGGAGAAGGGGAGCCCTTAAGGTATCAGGGGTGGCTGGTCGCGCGGGGCCAGTCATTAGGGCGGAGGTTTATTGTTTGTGTACAAGGGGGGAATCACACGAGATCTTTACTAGCAACACCCCTCTCGCTCTCTCTCTCTCTCTCTCTCTCTCTCTCTCTTTTTCTCTTTCTCTTTCTCTTTCTCTCTCTCTCTCTCTCTCTCTCTCTCTCTCTCTCTCTCTCTCTCTCTCTCTCTCTCTCTCTCTCTCTCTCTCTATACAAGCAGCCAGTAAGGACCAGTAGGCTGTTGTTGCTTGCCTTCCTTTGTATTTCTGTGTAACTCTTCTCTGGGTTGGTGAATCTTTTAGGAGATATTTCTATTCGATTTTGCATAAGAATTCAGCCACCTACATTCGTCTACCTCTTGATAATATTTGTCAATACCTATTCATATACCTCCTGATGATAGGTGTCAACTGGTCATTTATATATATTTTTATTATTTCATTTAGTTTCCTCCCTAGACCTCCATCAAGCTTAAAAAATCACCACCTAGACCCCCCATCAATATATTTGTACATTTTTCGGTAGAAAAATGTCCCGGCCGTATTTTCTTAAAATGACAGGCTCGCTATCGTTCGCCAGGAGATATCGACACCCAAATGGAACGAAAGGTCTTAAAATTGACAACGAAATGTGGCCAACAAACGTCTTAAAAATTTTAAACCTAATGAGGCTAAATATGAGGAAGAAGGGGGACCAGAAAAACGTCCCATCTCCCCTTAATATCACTAAAATATAATGATACCTAAAGGAAGTTGTAGCTTGATAAATACCGGAAAGAAGACGTGACAGTGATTAACCCCGTCTGTACCAGGGACGTCCAATTCTTTTTATATTCTGGCAATTATTAAACGAATTTATTCAGCGTAGGATGGACCTCAAGCAATGAATATGGCTTCAAACTATCTCAGCCAACTCTAATAGCTACCATAATAATTATAACCTTACTAAGCTCCATAATAGCTACCATAATTATAACCTTACTAAGCTCCATAATAGCTACCATAATTATAACCTTACTAAGCTCCATAATAGCTACCATAATTATAACCTTACTAAGCTCCATAATAGCTACCATAATTATAACCTTACTAAGCTCCATAATAGCTACCATAATTATAACATTACTAAGCTCCATAATAGCTACCATAATTATAACCTTACTAAGCTCCATAATAGCTACCATAATTATAACCTTACTAAGCTCCATAATAGCTACCATAATTATAACCTTACTAAGCTCCATAATAGCTACCATAATTATAACCTTACTAAGCTCCATAATAGCTACCATAATTATAACCTTACTAAGCTCCATAATAGCTACCATAATTATAACCTTACTAAGCTCCATAATAGCTACCATAATTATAACCTTACTAAGCTCCATAATAGCTACCATAATTATAACCTTACTAAGCTCCATAATAGCTACCATAATTATAACCTTACTAAGCTCCATAATAGCTACCATAATTATAACCTTACTAAGCTCCATAATAGCTACCATAATTATAACCTTACTAAGCTCCATAATAGCTACCATAATTATAACCTTACTAAGCTCCATAATAGCTACCATAATTATAACCTTACTAAGCTCCATAATAGCTACCATAATTATAACCTTACTAAGCTCCATAATAGCTACCATAATTATAACCTTACTAAGCTCCATAATAGCTACCATAATTATAACCTTACTAAGCTCCATAATAGCTACCATAATTATAACCTTGCTAAGCTCCATAATAGCTACCATAATTATAACCTTACTAAGCTCCATAATAGCTACCATAATTATAACCTTACTAAGCTCCATAATAGCTACCATAATTATAACCTTACTAAGCTCCATAATAGCTACCATAATTATAACCTTACTAAGCTCCATAATAGCTACCATAATTATAACCTTGCTAAGCTCCATAATATCGTCACTAGAAAAACAAAATATTGCACACGTCGCTGGTAATCGAAGGGTTAAGGGGAGATTTCCACCAGGAGGATTTTTTTCTGAACCTCTTTCTCCCTCATCTTTAGCCCCATTGCTTGTGAGATTTAAAGACGCTTGCCCCATTAGTTTGGCGATTTTAAGAACCCTCGCCCCATTTCTGTCAATTTTAAGACCATTCGTGCCATTTAGGTGTCGATTTTTTCCTGGCGAGCAATAGCGAGCCTGTAATTTAAGGGGGAGTAATTTTAAGCTTGATGGAAGTCTAGGGAATCAACTAAAAACCTCCCCTTAAACTAGCGATTAGGTTATAATTCGGTAGTTTGACATATTTCCAGAACTGCCTTACATACAATAACCGCCAATGTTATATAATGCGCTACAACCCGTGTCACCATTATAGGCAAGATACACTTTCCAATATAATAGTTCTATAGACATTCTATTTTCCAAGACCATACCGTACCCTTCTATTATTTCTATCCTTCTATTATCTCTCTCTCACTCTCACTCTCTCTCTCTGTCTCTCTCTCTCTCTCTCTCTCTGTTATCAAATTTCTCTCTTGGTCTTTTTAATAGTTTTCTTTCACTTTCTACTACTACTACTACTACTACCCCATCCACCATTTTCTCTCTGTCTGTCTGTATCTCTCTCTCTCTCTCTCTCTCTCTCTCTCTCTCTCTCTCTCTCTCTCTCTCTCTCTCTCTCTCTCTCTCTCTCTCTCTCTCTCTCTCTCTCTCTCTCTCTCCCTAAATCAGCCCCAATCCCTGTAATACCCCGCCCTCATGTATACCCTGGGCGCCCCAATCACACCGCGTCGCAATCACCGGGCGAACCGCAATCACCACACTCGCGCCCACGGTGATCACGGGTATTAGTAGAGAGAGAGAGAGCGAGGGGGAGAGAGAGAGAGAGAGAGAGAGCGGGAGAGAAAGAGAGAGAGAGAGAACTAACAACAGCAACAACAACAACAACAACAACAACAAGACCATGCGCGTGAGAGAGAGCGAGAGAGAGCGAGAGAGAGCGAGAGAGAGCGAGCGAGCGAGAGACAGACACCCAGAGAAGAAGGGTAGGGAGGGTGGGGGGGGGGGGGAGTCATAGCGTTCGAGTGTTATTTTTTTGTCTGCATCCACTAATTGTGAAGGTAAATAGAAGGGTTGCGGTGTGTATTTTGTGCCGTGCCCGCCCCTCCGCAGTGATACCCCGACAAGGCCAGACGGAAGACCCCAACACATGCATTCCACTCGTAGTTTAGGGGGACGCAAGATTGTTTTGTTGTTATGGTTTTCATATAATATAGAAAGATATTTGTGAACTCAGAAACACAATACCTGGAGTGGAAATGTTGAGATAGTTATAAATATATGCTTACCCTGCTAGCATAATTATAATGTAAAACTTGCAAAATAATCAAACCAAAACAGCGACGACACAATATAAAGGCAAAATAACTTATATCAAAATTACTGTGTGGAAATAACTCGTTAATGGTATATAATTTTGAAATAAAAGAACACAAAACCACCGCATAGGGTGAACATCATTACATGAGCAATGTAATCTGTTTCCCAAGCAAACTAATACAAAAGTGATTATCATATAATTATTTTGATTCTGACTCTACAATAAACGCCATAATGTACCCTATTTAACAACATTCCTAGAGATCGTTTTCAGGAGCATTCTGATGTTGCCATAATGTTTTATGCTTACTTATCCCAAGCTGTATCTGAGAAGGATTTCATCGCTATGTCAAGAACTGATCCAAATGTAGAACTTCCAGGTTTAACTCCTCTTGACTTTTCCATATGATTATTCTGGAAAAAAAATAAGAAGGCTGCACACGCGAGTTCTATGGTCAAAAATTTCCGGCAACATTTATGAGATCTTCGTTCATTTGTGACCTAAAATAAAGCCGACATTGTTCACTAACATTTATGAGATCTTCGTTCAGTAGTATCGGAAAATACAGCCGAGATTTGCCTCTAACATTTATGAGATCTTTGTTCATTAGTTCGGAAACTAAAGCCGAAATTTTCCCCTAACATTTATGAGATCTTTGTTCATTAGTATAGGAAAATAATGCCACAATTGTCCACTATCATTTATAAGGTCTTAATTTGTTCATTGGTATTGGAAAAGAAAACCGAAATTGTCCCCTAACATTCATAAGGTCTTAATTTGTTCATTGGTATCGGAAAATAAAGCTGAAATTGTCCACTAACATTTATGAAATCTTTGTTCATTTGTATCGGAAAATAAAGCCGAAATATTCCATTTGCATTATGAGAGCTTTGTTCATTAGCATCGGAAAATAAAGCCGAAATATTCCACTTGCATTATGAGAGCTTTGTTCATTAGCATCGGAAAATAAAGCCGAGATTTTCCACTAACATTTATGAGATACTTGTTCATTAGCATTAGAAAATTAACTGGCCATACACAATATTCGGTATCTGAATTGTTAACCCCTTCAGCATGATGACGTCTTTTTACCCTTTAATCTGGGCAACACTAGACGATTTTATTCAGTTTAAAAAGAACCTATCCTATTCGGAGGGTTTATTGAGATAGTGTTCACCCCTTGTAGTCCTAGAGGTATAATATAAACTAAAGACAATCGTCTAATGGTAACCAGAACATGATGGAAATTAGGTCATCAAAACTGTCAGATCATGAATGCCAAGATAGTGTAGCCAAAGCACTCGTGTGTTACTGGCTTAATGAGGGGGGGGGGGTCTGGTCCCCCTTCTCCCTCATCTGTTTTATTTGTATTTGTTTTTATTTTTTATTTTTTTGTCGATGAGGGAGACAAAAGGAAAAACTGCCCGTGACGAGTGCCTCCCCCATGGTTGAAAGAGTGACAGGGCCAACATCAAGGAATGTTAGAGCCAAAATGTCTGGACACACGGAGTTTGAAGCAATTTGCGTCATAGGATAAGGGACAGATGAATTCAGGGAGAGTTCAAGAGCTCAGCTGTTGAATAGAAGAAAGATTGGGAGTATCGGTTCACTCTTGGGCTGGAGAGTTGCACAGAGTAAGGGTGGAATTGTGTTGCAAGATGGGCGCTACATACCCCATGTAGAGGAGATGGCATACACTGAGAGAGTTCTGAGGAACACTGATTATTATGTAGCGATAGAATAATGAGAGAGATGCAACATTGCGGCGAAGAGAGAGATATTGCAGAGAATCGGTGAGTGGACGTGAGTTAATGAGACAAAAGGCTTTCTTTTCTACTTTGTCTAGAAGTGCTGTGTGAGAGGATCCTCCCCACACATTCGAACAATATTCTGTAGGCTACATAGCAAGAAGCTCTGCAGGGGCAAAGAACCCCCTGAGGCGGTTGAGCACACCCAACTTCTGGGAGGCCGCTTTAGTAAGAGTGGTAATATGATCTTTCCAAGAGAGATCAGAATAAAAGAAACACCAAGAATACAGAGAAAAGATGAAGGGTTGATTTTCGTATCGTTGAAGTATAAGGGATAGTCCTCTGGGAGTTCTTGACGGGTAGATAAAAGGAGAAATTGGGTTTTGGAAGCATTGAAAGCAACAAGATTTTCTCTGACCAAATTGGAAATGGTTATTAGATCAGAAGATAAGTGTTCTAAGGCTTCATCATGTGAGTTATTGAGTGATTGCTTGCTGGGGAGTTCTGGAAAACTAATTGAATGGTGTAAGGTAGAGTCATCACCATATGAATGAATAGGACTGGAGGTACAGTTGAGAAGATAATTTTTGAATAACAGACAGAAAATTGGAGGTAGGACAGAACCCTGAGGAACACCGGAGTTGATAGGATGAGGAAGTGAACGATGACCGTCCACAACCGCTGCTATGGAATAGCCAAAAAGGAAATTAGAGATAAAGGCACAGATGGAGGGTAGTTTAGACATTAGAGATTTGTGCCAGACACAATCAAAGGCCTCCGATATGTCTAGTGCAATAGAATAGGTTTCACCGAAGTCCCGAAAGGAGGATGATAAAGAGTTAATAAGTTATGGAAAAAGATCACCAGTAGAGCGACCCCTAAGGAAGCCATACTGGCGACCTGAGAGTAGATTATGAGAAGAGAAATGCTCAAGAAATGTTTAAGTAAGAATAGTTAAAAAACTTTGGATATGCAAGAAATGAGAGCAATTTGGATGATAGTTGGAGGGTTGAGAGCGGTCACCCTTCTTTGGGACAGGTTGATTGAGAGCAAACTTCCAGCAAGAAGGGAAGACGTTAGAGGAGAGACAGAGACGGAAAAGCTTGCCTAGGCAGGGAGTCAACGCGGAACATAGTATATATTTATGTTATTCGAGAGTTAATTTAAGGAATATCAAAACACACTCCTTGTGTCTTAGAGTATAAATCTAGTTATAATCGAACTCAATAAAGATAAATACTCATACAGCTTAGTAACTAGTAAACATACCGTCCGAACACTTCCCCCTCCCCCCCCCCCTCCCATTTCCCCTTACCCTCATGTAATGTTGCCCTTCCCCCCATTTTACTTCCTAGGTTGGTTTTAAAAATTATAGTCAGTCTACATAGCTCTCCCCTGTGATTAGGTAATCCGTCCCGAGTCATTTCTATGTAATTCCATATTATTGTTCTCACTTTAACTAAGCTCATCATTTTATATTAGAGAACATTATAAAATTATACTGTATCTAAAAGTGTATTAAGTTCATTATGCATTACCTATTATGTTATACATAACTTCTGCGTTATACTCGCCGAACTTACATTAGGTTTTACAACTTCAAAGACCACTGCCCTTTTTTTACCTAAGGTGTCATGGTGCTCCCATTGGTCACACTATAGCCCTTCTAAGGTAAATCCTGTGTGTTATTTATGATTACCAAAAATATTGACACATACTTAAACTTACTTTTGATTAATTCTAATGTTTTTTGCTCTTATTATTTTATCAGATCAAGTATTGTAGGTGTTATGTCATATTATACTTTGTATATAATATATCAGTCATAAATATGGTTTCCATTCCAATAATATTTGCACGCTACGCTACGGGTGATTATTTATTATGAACTGCGATATTGGTAACCTGAATGAATATTATGACAAGATTGTTTCATAAAACTAAGCATATAATGTGTATCGTTCGTAGCCTAATCATTCTATATCCGGTAGATAAATGAAAAGCAGATAAATTAAAATTTATCTTAACCTCTTCTGTACCGGCGACGTCTCTTTTTTTTTATTTGATTCTCGTTATATTTAGAGGATTTTGTGTAATTTAAGAAAGATCTGTGGTAGTAAACAGGATTAGGTGAGATAGTTCGAAGCCTATTAATTGCTGAAGGCCCTTTTGAAACTGAATAAAATCGTCTAATAGTAGCCATATTAAAGTTAAAAAGACATCGCCGGTACAGAAGGGGCTGATATTCTGAGCAGACTTCAGCCGCAGCAGATAAACATGACGTGACAGTTCCATAGACTTTTATTTGTTTTTCTTTAGCAAGCCATATTTTAACATATTGCCTTAAAATCTATATTGTCTAATAGTTGTATTGATATATAGTGCAGTACATTTTGCATGATTGTTGTTGATAATTTAATTCAGAAAATAAATTGTTACATCGTGACATCATTGCCTCTACAAATGGATTGGAGAAGATGAAGGAAACAAACGAGGAAAAATATATATGTTAATATTAATGTCACTATTTATATAATACATGGTACTGACACAAATCTGGCTTTACTATAATTAATAACAGGAGACTTGACTATATAGTGAATAGTTGTAATGTTGTAATTGCGTGTACAGTGTGTGTGTGTGTGTGTGTGTGTGTGTGTGTGTGTGTGCGTGTGAAAAGATAGAGAGAGGGAGAGAGAGACAGAGACGATGAGGGAAGAACATGAGAAGAAAAGAATAATCACGATTATGATACACTAACAGTAACATTAAACTTGCTTCGAAACTTTGTAATTAAGGAGAGAGAGAGAGAGAGAGAAAGAACGAGAGAAAGAGAAAGAGAGAGAGAGAGAGAAGAGACAAACAGAGGGACGGGCTGGACGCGACACAAACAAGCGATGGTCGAGGTGATAACTGACCGCCGAAATACTGGGGGAAAATATAACCTGGAATTATTACTGCTCTTCTTCTTACATTGTTATTTTTATTTCAGTTATCAGCACGGGTATATTTGCTCTGCCATGTCGGGCGGCGGCGGAGAGATTGGGGGTGACGATAACGGGAAATATAATGCAGTGGCTTGGGTTTTGTTATTCTATTACTATACAAGCTTATGGGGAATATTGTATGGTCACATTTTCTAGCTTGTAGGGAAAATTGTATGGTCGTATTTTCTAGCTTATAGGGAAAAGTGTATGGTCGCATTTATTAGCTTATAGGGAAAATTGTATGGTCGCATTTTCTAGTTTATAGGTGAAAATGTATGGTCGCATTTTACGTTGTCAGGTGCGAACTAAATTCAGTATGTGTATGTTTGATATATATTTATGTGTCTTCTTCACTACCTTTTGTATGTATTTATCCTATTCAGTCCTTTTTATCATAGCAACTATTAGACGATTTTATTCATCTTAGGAAGGATCTCTAGCAATAATAAGGCTTCGAACTGTCTTAACCAACCCTTTGAACTACCATAGATCCTTCCTAAGCTTAAAAAAATCGTCTAAAAATAGCTAGAATATAATATAACACACGTCGCTGGTACAGAAGGGTTTAATGATCATCATGTATTTATTAGGTAAACCATTGTCACAAACAAAATGTCCTTCTTTTGCCATTTTAATACAAAAATTAAGAAGATAATATACTCACAACTGCTGTAATATAATCTATTAAACGTGATAGCCAGGGACGTTCCCGCTAAAAGATATCATCAGGTAGGAAAGAGCGGACAGTTAGAGAAATACAGACATTAAAACCTCCTTGTACCTAATCTCCGCCATTCTTTTCCCTCTTCACATCTGCTGGTGTCTACATCCTTCTAGGGGCATACAGCTCCTGCCACTGGGGGTCTGTCTTCACTATATTATCATGACCGTCTGTTTAACACTAGCTGGTCCCACGTATTGTGGTTTATTACGGTATTGTGTATATTTATTGCTGAGTATTTTGCTCGCGTTTACCATTTTCGAGCAATGTGTTGTAGTTTGACCCCTAGGTTGACTATAAAAGCCTTCCCAGACTTTCTTCAAAGTAAAAACTTACCACCCAGACCTCCTTCAAGCTAAAGTAGTATATTTTTAAATAACATAATGTCTTGGCCGAAGGCCGATTTCTTCTACGTTACAGGCTTAATTGCTATCACTTGCTCAGGAAAAAATCAACACCTGACTATTAGACGAAATGAGCTGCTGCTGCATCTATTGTTCAATTCAATTATGTTCACTTTCATCAACAACGTGTCCTAGTCCTTTTGCCTACATATTGCACAGGCAAATTAAGCCATGAAATAATTGACACACAGATGCTTCAAATTTATCTTATAATTCGAATCATATTCCTCTACGTATATAAAATCTACAGATATAACTCACTGAGTGACGTCACCTCTTCGAGCGTATTTCATCACATCTATAGTTTCCAAATCACAGCTCAACCTGTACGTACACAGTTTTCCACGTAAGAGTTAGTAAATATCTCCTTCCTAAGCTGATTAAAGGTATCTGGTGTTAGCTTTGTCATAGGCAATATAAAATAGAGGGAGACGAATTATGAGTTAATGTTGTCAATCTAACTTTCCCAAATCTGCTTTCGAACATTTCTGTTATAGTTTCACCACATCCATCGAGAACACCATTGGCATAATCAACCTTTGAGGAAGAACGCTACAAATGGTGTGTCTAAATTAATTATGTCAATATGTCTGGGTTTGTTTATCGGTCTAATCAAGGATACATAAGGCTCGATCGCACTTCTATATTTTTTAAGAATGCCATGTCTTCGAATATTGTATAGTTGGCCACATAAGTTCTGTTCCTCAACGTGATTTTATGCATGGAAATATAACACGCATGATTGAATTAGGAGTGTTGTTTCTTATGCAGTGGTTAACTCGTCTGATTAGTCAACTGATAATTAAATTAAACCACACTCGCAGTTCATTCATACTAATTTACTTTCATGCATAAGATCACGAAGAGGAACATAACTTATGTGGCTAACTGTACTTACTCGTATATATCCCCCTAGGTAGTACCCGTCTTCCCTACTGCCCTATTTTCATATCCTCCCTGTCATAAAGGAGAGAGAGGGAGAGAGAGAGGGGGTGGGGGGGGGAGATATTACAAGGGAAACAAAAACAAAGTTAAATGAAATTCACAACAAACTCAAAGACGCTTAATCATAACATGTGTATTCAGAGAGAGAGAGAGAGAGCGAGAGAGAGAGAGAGAGAGAGAGAAAGAGAGGGGGGGGGGGGGGGGGGGCAAATGAATCCGGGTGGCCCGTCTACCCCCTCAAAGACAAAACTATAAAAATAAGGAAGGAGGGAGAGAAAATGGGGGGGGGGCCCTGTTGGACACTGCGACCGATGGCTGGAAGATAGGGGACGGCAGGAATGAGAGAGAGAGAGAGAGTGTGTGTGTACGAGGTGTGTGTGTGTGTGTGTGTGTGTGTGTGTGTTTAGTGGAGGAGGGAGTAGATGATATAATGAAAATGTTATATAGCTAGTAATATAAATACGTGATTTGTGTTGTATAGTCTTCTTAATTAACGTTGCATTGAGAAAACAATCATGCACAACAATAAAAGCACAAGAGTAGATTAACAAGAGCACACGAAAATTAAAGACGTACACTTAATAGGGTTAGGCAATAGAAAGTTGCATAATAAAACATTGTGAGGTATTGGCGCAGGCCTAATTTATATAATATATATTTGTTTAATCGAAGATATTGCTTTGTTTACATTAATGACCAGAGTTGAAGTGGTAATGGATTTAGTCAATTGTGTAATGCTAACATTAGAATGAGAGTGAAATGAAGACATTAATGACCACAATGCTGCCTATATTTGAAAGTGAGGCGAAGGAATATTACCAACATATTAAAGTAGACTAGTTGCGGAAAAATATGGTACATATTACTAAGCATGTTTACTAAAATACAAACGATAGACGTTAGCTTCTTTATAACCGTGGAACTCGATCAAAATGTTGTATACATTGCTCCTGTTTGTGAATTAGATATTTTGTTGTGATGTCACCGTAGGGGAAAAACAATTACTTATAAGAACATTAAGTAAGGCTCATTCTGATGGGCTAGAGGACTAGTTATAGTAGTAGAGTTTCACCAACTGGTTATCACACTTATCAAAGAAGCCTACTTGGAGAAATCAAGAGAGAAAAGGCATTGTGTAATTAACAATATACTTTGGTAAATAAGATGTCTGATGGAATTTAGAGAGTGAACTGTGGGAGGCGGAGAAGGCAGTTCGAACGAGTGTTAATAATATAATAAACCAGTGACGTAAGGGATAATGATATTATCAGATGGAGTGATGGTATCTTTTGGGAGCTGCGATCTGGTGAAGGGGTGAGGAGGATGGGGAGGGGGGCTTGGTGGGGGCGGGGGGGGAGGGGAGAGAGGGCTTACTTTGGAGAGCGGGGGAGAAGAGAAGAAATCGAAGATAATACAAGACTATACCTATTTTGGGAGAGCAGGAAGGTTAGTGAAACAGTAAGAGAGTTGGTGAGCAGGAAATCTAATTTATATCTGATAAATTTATGCAGTTTAGTTATTTAAGGGTAGTTGAGATGCTATGGAGAACACTGACAAATGGGTGTGTTATTCAGAAATTAACAAAAATAAAAGTATGTTGAGAGTTGTCATGAATTAACGTTGAGGAAAGAATGGATAAGAGACTGACGACGGATTAATGGGAGATGTTAGAAGGATATGCAGATTGGGGAAGAAATTTAATGTGGTATTAGCGCAAATTTATGTTGCATTGTGTCCACCTCCAGCAGATTATATTCAAATTGGAAAGAATTTGTCATGGTTAGAGATTTAGTTTAGATATAAGCTACTTAACGTTTTCATTCCTAGAGATTGTTATATAATATAAATGAAATGAAAGCATCGTTGTCTAATTGAAGGAATTTATGACCTAATGAGAAAGCGTTTGAATGTTAAGAGTGACGTGTTTAACGATGCGTGAGGAGGCTATTGAAGGTGTGAGAGAGTTGGGGACGATTATAAATGGAAGCCAGATAAGGACCACTTGGAAGTTGATAATAGGTAAAGATCTGATAAAGAGGTGAGAGGTGAAAAGACATGTGTGAGAAAGTGAGGAGACTAATCCCGAATGAACACCTAATTAGAAGATGAAAAGGTAATTTGATGGCAGCGTGATTAAAAACATATCTTGTGTGAATATGGATCCTGATGGATGTAGACAAGGTGAGAGCGTGGGTAGCTGGTGATGTTACAAGGTTATTGATGAGTTAGTGGTTGTGAGGGTCTTGTGGGTAGCTGGTGATGTTACAAGTTTATTGATGAGTTAGTGGTTGTGAGGGTCTTGTGGGTAGCTGGTGATGTTACAAGTTTATTGATGAGTTAGTGGTTGTGAGGGTCTTGTGGGTAGCTGGGGATATTACAAGGTTATTGATGAGTTAGTGGTTGTGAGGGTCTTGTGGGTAGCTGGTGATGTTACAAGTTTATTGATGAGTTAGTGGTTGTGAGGGTCTTGTGGGTAGCTGGGGATATTACAAGGTTATTGATGAGTTAGTGGTTGTGAGGGTCTTGTGGGTAGCTGGTGATGTTACAAGGTTATTGATGAGTTAGTGGTTGTGAGGGTCTTGAGGGTAGCTGGGGATATTACAAGGTTATTGATGAGTTCGTGGTTGTGAGAGTCTTGTGGGTAGCTGGTGATGTTACAAGGTTATTGATGAGTTAGTGGTTGTGAGGGTATTGTGGGTAGCTGGTGATATTACAAGGTTATTCATGAGTTAGTGGTTGTGAGGGTCTTGTGGGTAGCTGGGGATATTACAAGGTTATTCATGAGTTAGTGGTTGTGAGGGTCTTGTGGGTAGCTGGGGATATTACAAGGTTATTCATGAGTTAGTGCTTGTGAGGGTCTTGTGGGTAGCTGGGTATATTACAAGGTTATTGATGAGTTAGTGGTTGTGAGGGTATTGTGGGTAGCTGGGGATATTACAAGGTTATTCATGAGTTAGTGGTTGTGAGGGTCTTGGGGGTAGCTGGGGATATTACAAGGTTATTGATGAGTTAGTGGTTGTGAGGGTCGTGAGGGTAGCTGGGGATATTACAAGGTTATTGATTAGTTAGTGGTTGTGAGGGTCTTGTGGGTAGCTGGGGATATTACAAGGTTATTGATGAGTTAGTGGTTGTGAGGGTCTTGTGGGTAGCTGGCTATATTACAAGGTTATTGATGAGTTAGTGGTTGTGAGGGTCTTGTGGTTAGCTGGGGATATTACAAGGTTATTGATGAGTTAGTGGTTGTGAGGGTCGTGTGGGTAGCTGGGGATATTACAAGGTTATTGATGAGTTAGTGGTTGTGAGGGTCTTGTGGGTAGCTGGGGATATTACAAGGTTATTGATGAGTTAGTGGTTGTGAGGGTCTTGTGGGTAGCTGGGGATATTACAAGGTTATTGATGAGTTAGTGTTTTTTTTTTTTTTTTTTTTTTCTATGTGATTGAGGGAGGCAAAAGGCATAACTGCCTATAGCGAGTGCCTCCCCCATAGTTGAAAGAGTGACAGGGCCAAAATCAAGGGACGTTCGAGCCAAAATGCCTGGACACACGGAGTTTGAAGCAATTTAAGTCATAGGAAGAGGGAAAGACTGATTCTGGGAGAGAGTTCCAGAGCTCAGATGTTGAGTAGAAGAAAGTTTGAGAGTAACGTTTCACTCTTGGGTTGGAGAGTTGCACAGAGTAGGGGTGGGATTGAGTTGCAAGACGGGTACCACGTGTCCTACGTAAAGGAGGTGGTATGCACTGGGATAGCTCTGAGGAACACTGATTATTATAGTAGCGATAGAATAGCGAGAGAGATGCAACATTGCGGCGGAGAGAGAGAGATTGCAGAGAGTTGGTGAGTGGACGGGAGTTAATGATACGAAAGGCCTTCCTTTCAACTTTGTCTAGGAGAGCGGTGTGAGAGGAACCTCCCCACACATGTGAACAATACTCAATACAAGGGCGCACTATGCCCCTGTACAGAGCAAGAAGCTGTGCAGGGGAAAAGAACCCCCTAAGGCGGTTGAGCACACCCAGCTTCTGGGAGGCTGCCTTAGCAAGACTGGTAATATGGTCCTTCCAAATGAGAGCAGAAGAAAAAGAGACACCAAGAATATTGAGAGAAGATGAAGGGTTGATTTTTGTATTGTTGAAGAATAAGGGATAGTCCGCTGGGAGATCCTGACGGGTAGATAGATGGAGAAATTGGGTTTTGGAAGCATTAAAGTTAACAAGGTTTTCTCTGCCCCAATTGGAAATAGTATTTAGATCAGAATTTAAGAGTTCTATGGCTTCATTACGTTTGTCGTTGAGGGATTGCTGGCTGGGGCGTTCTGAAAAACTAATGGAGTAGTGTAAGGTTGAGTCGTCTGCGTATGAATGGATGGGAATTAAGGTACAGTTAAGGAGATCATTTATAAAAATTAGAAAGAGAATAGGAGATAGGACAGAGCCCTGAGGAACACCGGAGTTTATAGGGTGAGGAAGTGAACAATGGCCGTCCACAACCGCAGCTATGGAACGGCCGGAAAGGAAATTAGAGACAAAGGCACAGATGGAGGGATAGAAACCGAAGGAGGGTAGTTTAGAAATTAAAGATTTATGCCAGACTCTATCGAAGGCTTTCGATATGTCTAGTGCAATAGAAAAAGTCTCACCGAAGTCCCGAAAGGAGGATGACCAAGAGTAGTAAGATATGAAAGAAGATCACCAGTAGAGCGACCCTTAAGGAAGCCATACTGGCGATCTGAGAGCAGATTATGAGAAGAGAAATGCTTAAGAAATTTGGAAGCAAGAATAGTTTCAAAAACTTTAGAAAGACAAGAGATAAGAGCAATTGGACGATAGTTGGAGGGTTGAGAGCGGTCACCCTTTTTGGGACAGGTTGAATGTGAGCAAACTTCCAGCATGAAGGGAAGACGTTAGAGGATAGACAGAGACGAAAGAGTTTGCCTAGGCAGGGAGTCAGCACGGAAGCACAGTTTTTGAGAACAACAGGAGGAACACCGTCCGGACCGTACGCCTTATTAGTGTTAAGCCCAGAGAGGGTAGAAAGTACATCTTTAGAAGAGATTAGGATATTAGGCATAAGTAAGAGAGAGGAGGGCGGAGAGGGAGGAATAGCACCGGAATCATCCAAGGTGGAGTTTCTAGCAAAAGTTTGAGGGTCTTGTGGGTAGCTGGGGATATTACAAGGTTATTGATGAGTTAGTGGTTGTGAGGGTCTTGTGGGTAGCTGGGGATATTACAAGGTTATTCATGAGTTAGTGGTTGTGAGGGTCTGGTGGGTAGCTGGGGATATTACAAGGTTATTGATGAGTTAGTGGTTGTGAGGGTCTTGTGGGTAGCTGGGGATATTACAAGGTTATTCATGAGTTAGTGGTTGTGAGGGTCTTGTGGGTAGCTGGGGATATTACAAGGTTATTGATGAGTTAGTGGTTGTGAGGGTCTGGTGGGTAGCTGGGGATATTACAAGGTTATTGATGAGTTAGTGGTTGTGAGGGTCTTGTGGGTAGCTGGGGATATTACAAGGTTATTGATGAGTTAGTGGTTGTGAGGGTCTTGTGGGTAGCTGGGGATATTACAAGGTTATTGATGAGTTAGTGGTTGTGAGGGTCTTGTGGTCTCGTGATACTAATCAATAGACTAGTACCTGTATGCTATTTTGAGAAGATAGATCAGCAATGAGAGAGCTAGTTTAAAGTATGTGGGGGTTTGTGAGAAGTGAAGGAAATAGCAAAACCCCTTGAGGATCATGACGCATTTTGACAGTATATTCTGGCTATCTTTAGATTATTGTATACAGCTTCGGAAGGATCTGTGGGAGTTGAAAAGGAGAAAGACTATCTCAATTAATCCCCTGACTTCCATATACCCCTCCTAATCTGAATACAATCTTCTAATTTTAGCCAGAAAATATGGAAGAAGGGTTGAGAGGCTGACGAGAGATGAAGGCCTGGTGAGAGGTAAGAGAGCTGGTAAGAGTTTGAGAGTGTGAGGGGGTCGGTGATAACTGAAGGGACGAGAATGTCAACAATTAGGGGCGACCGAGGAACCAAGGCCTGATGAAAGGGTTGTCAAGAGTTCAGGGGCCATATTAACATCACGAAGGGGGCTACTGAGACGTGAAATGGGTCACGTATTTGAGTAACTAAGGGATGATGAGCTATTAAGAGTACATTTTATTAAATGATATATATATACTGTATATATATATATATATATATATATATATATATATATATATATATATATATAATAATTATTTTTAGATACCACCCTAGACCTCCATCAAGCTTAAACAAATACCCACAAGACCATCCTTCGAAATATATGTGTACTACCCCGGCCGAAGGGCGATTCCTCCTCGCTATAACTCGCCAGACAAAAAGTGACTAATGGCACAAATTTTCTGAGAATAAAAAATCGCCAAACGAATGTATTAAAATTTCAGAAATAATGTGTCTAAACATGAGCGATAAGTAGGTCCAGCATTAGGAGCTGGTGTAAGAGTATGAAGACAGCTACTGTGAGGTGAAGGGACTATAGGTAGCGCCAGCGAACTTGACAATATTCTTGACCCCTTAACTTCTTATAACTCGAAATTAATGAAAGCAATCGGGCTGACGTTTCTATCATTTGGGAAGAGTCTATCAGTGAATGGGTGTGGATATTTACAGCCAGTTTGCTCCAGGCCTTTTTGAGTTACGAAGAGGTAAGGGATTGAGATTTTTGTCAAGTTCGTTGGCGCTACCTTTTAGTAGGTGAGCATGAGGGGTTGGTGTAAGAGCACAAAGAGAGGGACCATTTGGTGAGTAAGATAAGGCTGGTATGAGTTGATGTGGTTAGTTATAAAGTACGAAGATATTGTGGTGAGAGGTAATGCGACTGGTTTGTGGGTATTCTGGAACTGGTGGATAGAGGATGACTGGGGATGGGAGGCTGATGTGTGTGAAGAACCTGTTGTCAAGTGGAGGGGCTATAACGTATTAGAGCATATGGCGAATAGGAAGTGAGGGGTCTAGTTTGTGAACTTGGAGGAGGGACTAGCATATAAGCATTTTGGGATTGACGAGAAGTGAGGGGGATTGCTTAGAAACATTGAAGGGAAAGGGAATTAACTGACATGTAAGCATTTGTGAGCTGAATTGGGGTAACAGGGCTAGTTTAGGACCATGAAGGGGGCTGGTAAAACATCGAAGGCCAACCATATAAGCTTTTAGGGGCTGACGAGAGGTGAGGAACTAGATTAGAAGCATGAATTCAGGAGGCTGTTTATAAGTGAAAGGCTAGGATTTGAGTATTTAGGGGCTATAACAAGTGGTGAGGAGTCTAACACGAGAGCTTAGAGGGGCCCTGGTAAAACATCAAGGGACTATTGCATGAAAGTATTTAGGGCCTGAAGAGAGGTGAAGGGATAGATTAGAAGAATGAAGGTGGCTGTGGAAAAGTGAAATAACAAGCATTTACAAAGGAATACAAAGGAAGGCAAGCAACAACATAACATATGGTCCTTACTAGGCGTCTTGTAAAACAAGAGATGAGAGGCCCATCTTGAGAACATGAAGGGGGCTGGTAAAACATCAAGGGACCATAGCATGAAAGTATTTAGGGGATGACGAGAGGGGGCGGTCGGAGGGGGGGGGGGGGGGGGGGGGGGGGGGGGGGGGGGGGGGGGGGGGGGGCATGGTGAGGGGCGTCCGTCAGACCGATGTTCCTGATAACGTCCGACCCACAAGCACTGGTCCTTGTACTTGATTTATTTATTGTTATTTTTGTTTAATTGTCGGGCCGACCGTTTGCGACCGGTGCTACGTCTTTCCTCGCCATTCCGGTTTTTCCCGCTTGAGTAACTTTCTTATATGTTGTTTTATTTCTTTTCATTGTCTTTCTTTCATTGGGAGATGTTTGGTGTTGGGAGTGAAACTAATTAATGAGATTATTCTTTGTTTATATATCTCATTTTATTATTATTTTTATATATTTTGTATATATATATATATATATATATATATATATATATATATTTATATTCATTTAAATATATGTTATTCTTGTTTTGACTCGGGCATGTGCTTCAATTTTTTTTCTTTCTGGACCCCCTTGTCCTTAATGCTTAACCTAATTAATGTTGATATTTAAAGACATTTTCCCATTATTGTGGCGATTATCTTTCGTCCCATTTCTTTGTCAAATTTAAGTCCTATCGTGCCATTTAAGTGTCGATTTCTTAAATAAATAGATAACTATATAAATAAATCTTCCTTTCGCGTGTTATCTCCTTTACTCTTACAAACGATGAAAGATTAACGATATGGTCTGACCAACAGCCAAATGAATACCTGATGCTATCATAATGTAAGAATTAATTTATACAGACTGTTCCTGACAAATGCTGCATCAAAACATGTAACTATCGTGATATCATTCGTTCTCCATGTGTTGAATGCAACCAAAGTAAACAATTATGAAATGTGTCTATAGTTCATATATTTTTGTGATTTATTTATACTTTTATAGAGCATGCATTGAGGTAAAATATGGCACAGTACATTCAAATCCATGAAGAACTTTTCATAACACGTGGAACGTCTTTGGTTTATTTCAGTACGATGGCCATTTATTATTATTATTATTATCATTATTAGTATCATTAGTATTATTGTTATGTATTTATTTTTATTTGTTCTGTTTATATAAATATATATATATATATATATATTTATATATACTGTATATATATATATATAAATATATATATATATATATATATATATATATATATATATATATATATATATATATATGTATATATATATTTATATTATATACTGTATATATTTATATATATATATATATTTATATATACTGTATATATATATTTTTTTTTGGCAAGCAATAAGCTATTTTAGTCAGCTAAAGAAAGTCGTCCAATTACCGCAACAGGGGTACAAGCTATCACTATTAAGGGGAGGTTTTTAGTTAGTTCGCTAGACCTCCATCAAGCTTAACATTACAGCCCCTTGACCCCCTTTCAAGATAAATTTGTAAATTTTTCGGTAGAAAAATGTCCCGGCCGAAGGCCGATTACTCTTAAATACAGGCTCGCTATCGCTCGCCAGGAAAAAATCGACACCTAAATGGCACGAATAGTCTTAAAATTGACAGAAATGGGGCGAAAGTTGTTAAAATCGCCAAACTAATGGGGCGAACGTCTTATAATATCAAAAGCAATGGGGCTAACCATGAGGGAGAAAGGGGTCAAGAAAAAAATCCCTCAAGTGGAAATCTCCCCTTAGCCCTCGAGCTCCCATAATTATGTCCTCCCAAGTTGCATGAAATCGTCTAATAATATCCTGAAAGTCTGCGGCTATCGCTATTATTGCAACATCTTCAATAACATAGCATATTCTAATATTATTTTCGTTGCAACCAGAGGATTGTTTACAGCCCAATCAGGCCCGTTGGTAATCAATGGCGTAACGCAGATCTCAATCAACTCTTTGACTCCCACAGGGCCTCTCTAAGCTTAAGGGGAGATTTCCACTTGAGGGATTTTTTTCTTGACCCCTTTCTCCCTCATGTTTAGCCCCATTGCTTTTGAAATTTTAAGACGTTCGCCCCATTAGTTTGGCGATTTTAAGAACTTTCACCCCATTTATGTCACTTTTAAGAGCTTCCGTGCAATTTAGGTGTCGATTTTTTCCTGGCGAGCGATAGCCAGCCTGTAATTTAAGAGGAACCAGCCTTCGGCCGGGACATTTTTCTACCGAAAAATGTACAAATTTATCTTGAAAGGGGGTCATGGGGGTGTAATTTAAAGCTTGATGGAAGTCTAGGAAACACACTAAATACCTCCCCTTAATAAAATATCATAAAGGTACGAGTCCTGGCATATTGAAAGGGTTAGCATCCATTCAGTGTCCCCGGATGAAGCGTAGCGATGATAAAGGGACGCCCCATACATCAACGTCACCTACAGGGAGCAACAAGCTATATAAAGCCCTTCAGCGGGAGATGGTGGTGGGGCGTTTGTCTGGCCCTCTTTCTCCCTTGGGTTAAGTTCCATTGGTTTTGAAATTAGAAGACGTTCGGCCCATTAGTTTGGCGATTTTAACACCTTTCGCCCCATTTCGTTGTCAATTTTAATACCTGTCGTGCCATTTAGGTGTCGATTTTTTTCTGGCGAGCGATAGCGAGCCTGATATTTTAAGAGAAATCGGCCTTCGGCCGGGACATATTTCTACCGAAAAATATGCAAATTTATCTTGAAGGGGGGCTTAGGGGGTGGTTTTCTAAGCTTGATGCAGGTCTAGCGAAAAAATAGCTAAGATATAAAGAAATAATTGAAGTAATAGACCAAAAAAAACAGCCCATCCCCCCTTCAGGTCGTATATAGAAGCCCCCCTCCCCCCGCGCATTACCCAGCACCACCCTCCTCCTATCAAATGTACGCGGGTTCTTTATCGAAGCACATTTATAGTAGCATTAGCATATCGGGCATCGCCTGAAGGCATCATACGTCGGGCATAAATAGAACCTCTGTCTCCCTAGCTCCTCTTACCCCTCCTCGCATACACTGGAAAACAAAATAAAACAAAAAAATAAAAAAATTAAGAAATAAATAATTAAACAAATAAATAAATATAATTAACATAAATGAATATAATTAACATAAATGAATCAAGGGTATACAATGGGTATGAAAACTATATATAAAATTGGGTATATTGATATTTAGTTACTTGTCTATCCTGATATTAGAACGGTTTAAAACTATCTACATATACTTGTATACGGTATATTGCTATGAACACTTGAATTGCCTTTTTCATACCCATAATTTTTACTGTGTACTGAGCCTTTAGAATATATAGATTGGGTAAATGTTCACCATAATGCTATGTAGGGAAGCTGGTACACATATAACAAAATAATTACACGTGTTTGATAGACTTGAAGATTCTTGTCGGTAAATATATCAGTATTTGACTATCAATGTCGTATGAAGAGGTTTAATGGAGTTCTAATGAGTTAGTGTTTTTTGTCATTGATAATAAATGGTCCTGCCAACTCAACCCTAAAAAATAATCAAGCCTATCTTATGCTGACTTTCTGAACATTGTCTACCCTAACATATCCTAACCTAAAGTTCACAAAGGCCATGAACTTCTCTGTCTCCTCTCTCTCCTCTCTCTCTCTCTCTCTCTGTTTACCGAAGAACCTCTCCTAGCTAAGGGCGCCCCCGACTCCTGCACTTTGTTTACTTTAAATTGCAGTTTCCAGTTGTGTCAATAGTGAAAGTTGTGTTAATATCATTAGAGTTTCATGTCGCCAGTTATGCATGTTCCCAGTTGTCTCCTCTCTATTTACCTTAGCGCCTCCCCTCCCCCCCCACCCCCCCTCGTTAGCTAAGGGCGCCCCGGACTACTGCACTCTGTTAAGCTTAAATTGAAGTCACCCTACCTTCCCAGGCGTTATCTGGTGCACCCCTTCACAATGCTTATGATGTACGGACCTCTCATGGGGGTGGTATTATTTTTCAATGAGCAACACGATTAGAAGGGATTTCCTTTTTTTGTTCTCTCTCTCTCTCTCTCTCTCTCTCTCTCTCTCTCTCTCTCTCTCTCTCTCTCTCTCTCTCTCTCTCTCTCTCTCTCTCTCTCTCTCTCTCTCTCTCTCTCTCTCTCTCTCTCTCTTTATTGGTAAATCTTTTAACTCGCACGAATCTAAGAATTTCTTCTTCAATCGAGTTGTCAACTTGTGGAATGGGCTTCCCCGAGACGTTATAGACTGCAGCACCGTTGATTCATTTAAATTCCGCCTAGACAAATATCTCGCATCAAACCCGCGACTGACTGCGTTTGTAAATGAATAACTTTATCCTCCCCTCAGTTACTAACCCATATGTCCCCTACTAATTTCCTAGTCCTGCCACGTTAGTGGCAGGGCAGTAGTTCCCTTTCCAATGTTCCCTTACCCACTCTAAACCACTGTTTGGACACTTGATCCTCAGTGTTTTGGAGGACAAGCAACCTAGAAGGGTCACTAGATCTGTTGTTGCTTGATTTCCTTTGTACTCCTTCCTTTGTACTCTCTCTCTCTCTCTCTCTCTCTCTCTCTCTCTCTCTCTCTCTCTCTCTCTCTCTCGCTCTGTCTGTCTCTCGCTCTGTCTGTCTCTCGCTCTGTCTGTCTCTCTCTCTATCTCTTTCTCTCTATCTCTTTCTCTCTTCCTCTCTTTCTTCTTTGATATCCTTTCCTTCCACTGTCCCTTACTCTCGGGTTAGCTATCTAATTAATTCCTGACCATCTCGCTGGGATCATAAGGTCTGTGTATCTATGTAAGTATATGTAAGTCTCTCTCTCTCTCTCTCGCTGACTTTCTTTCTTGCTTTTTCGCTGATATGCATGTTAGTACCGATGCCAGGGGTCACTTGGCAATAACTTCTTACGTCCAGTGATACATATTCTATATACTGTACATGTATATTTTTCTCCCTTGTCTTCGGTGTACTTTTATCTGGTTATAAAGACTTTTCCCTAAGACAGCTTATCGCACTTTGCTTCGAGAGTTGGCTATTGTACTAGTTTCCTCCCTAGACCTCCATCAAGCTTAAATTACACCACCCAAGACCCTCCTTCAAGATAAGTTTGTACATTTTTCGATAGAAAAATTTCCCGGCCGAAGGCCGGTTACTCTTAAATTACAGACTCGCTATCGCTCGCAAGGAAAGAATCGACACCTAAATGACTCGAAAAGTCATAATATTGACAAAGAAATGGGGCGAAGGCCTCAAAATCGCCAAACTAATGAGCCGAGCGTCTTCTAATCTGATAACTGATATGCATGTTGGTACTGCTGCCCAATAACTTCCTTTTTCACATTATATATACATATTTATTTTTTTGTCCCTTGTATTCGGGGTACTTTTATCTGATAAATAACCTTCCAAGATCCAATACGCATTTCTGTTCTGTTTTCTGGTAATTATTAGACGATGTTATTCAGATTAGGAAAGGTATATGGAAGTCAGAGGGTTGATTGATATAGTCTTTACCCTTTTGATACCCACAAATCCTTCCTAAGCTGCATAAAATCGTCTAATGATAGCCAAAACAAATTGCTAAAACGCGTCAGAGCTTCAAGGGGTTAAGACTTTTCACTAAGACAGCTAATCGCACTTTGATTCGGGAGTTGGCAATGCACCGCAATATAAAATAATATACAATGGTAAAAATGCATGACTAAAATGGCAGTATTACACATCTTAACCCCTTCTGTACCATTGACGTCTTTTTAACTTTAATCTAGCTACTTTAAGACGATTGTATTCAGTTAAAAATGGGCATCAATCAATTAACAGGCTATGAACTATCTTACTTAACCCTTTTTACTAACTCAGATCCTTCTTAAACTGCACAGAATCGTCTAAATATAGCAAAAATATAATGACACACGAGAATATAATGAGAACTTTATGGAGAAAGGGTGTTCAACGCCTCC
The DNA here is from genome assembly GCA_032716605.1 of Paralithodes platypus. Taxonomy (NCBI): domain Eukaryota; kingdom Metazoa; phylum Arthropoda; class Malacostraca; order Decapoda; family Lithodidae; genus Paralithodes; species Paralithodes platypus. The sequence continues at coordinate 113,799,708 of CM064487.1, forward strand.
AATCAGATGGCGCCAATGTATGCTTCATTCTTACCACCTGCAAGCAACTTTCTTCAACTTGGGCATGATCTGACAGCGTTAGCAGGTTAATTTTGATATTCCATAGCACTTCCATTCCTAGATATTTTTTCTGAGTTGAATAAAGCTTGTTTGCTGTAGCAATATTTAAGAACAGAAATAGTCGTCGAGTTGAAAGGGTTAACCCCTTCTTTACCAGCGAAGGTGTTTGTTATTTTATTATAGCTATATTTAGACGATGTTGTGCAGTGTAAGAAGGTTCTGTGGCAGCAAAAAGGGTTAATATACTGTAGATAGTTCGAGCCGGTTAATTACTGGAGGCCCTTTTTATACTGCATAAAATCGTCTAATAGGAGCCAGAATAATGTTAAAAAGACGTAGCCGGTACAGAAGGGGTTAAAGACACGTCACAAGATTGTTTACGATTGGTTTCTGGGTGGTCGTTGGAACCTGTTGCATCTTAAAACTACAGCCCTATAAACTAACTAACCGCATTATGATTATCTAAACTTAAGGGGAGGTATTTAGTGTGTTCCCTAGACCTCCATCAACCTTAAAATTACACCCCCTCGAGTCCCTTTCAAGATAAATTTGTACATTTTTCGGTAGAAAAATTTCCCGGCCAAAGGCCGGTTCCTCTTAAATTACAGGCTCGCTATCGCTCGCCAGGACAAAATAGACACCTGAATTGCACGAAAGGTCTTACTATGGGGTGAAAGTTCTTAAAATCGCTAAACTAATGGGGCAAACGTTTTATAATATCAAAAGCAATGGGGCTAAACATGAGGGAGAAAGGGGTCAAGAAAACAATCCCTCAAGTGGAGACCTCCCCTTAAATAAACATGGAGTGTCACAAAATTGTCCAACACCCTCCTAATCAATTAATGGATAGGTTTTGTCTTCTTACTAGCTAACATACACGAGATCAATATAATTAACTGTTCTGTAACTGGAATTGTTGACGAGTGTTAATTATTCCGATTGTGTATAATATTAATTAATCTCACTCTTATATATTGTTTTTATTTTCGATCTCATTCTCTGTGTTGCATTGCCCGATCTCCCTGTATTCTTCCTTTATTAAGCTGGTATCACACGGGCGCTTTTTCCCTCATCATTTATCCTCAGCACTGGTCTGGCAGCTTATGAGATCAAATTTTACTATATTTCGGTCACCTACATTCATCTATCAGCAATCTAGTTTCCGATACCAGTGCAAAATATTCCTGAAATGTTGCCAGAAATACGTTGATCATCGATTTTTGACTATAGAAGCTCTCATATGATGTCGGCTTTACTAACCTTTTTTCTCTCTGCTTCTTATGCATCGTTTTTCTTCTCCACCTCATCCTTCACCTTTTCCCTTTGTCTACTTTATTATTATTGGTAATAGGTGATGACCTAGATGTGTGTGAATTTATATTTTGTTTGTGTGTGTTCATTGTTTTCTGTTGTGTTTTGTGCTGCCCCTATTCTGTCTCTGTCTTGAGTCGGCCACCCTTCCCCCCCCCCCCCAAAAAAAAAAGGGAAAAGTGGGGATTGGGCCTGAGTATATAGATATATAGATAGATAGATAGATAGTTTATTATTTCCCTGCATCCACTTTTTATCCTTCAGCCCTTTCCTCCTGCCCTAAACTAATGATTCCTCCTCTTCATTGTTTCCTCTTTCACTCCTTTGTCCTTGCTTTACCTCTTGTGCTTCTATCATGTCTTCTCTATCTGCCCTTAGTTATTCCTCTCATTCATCCATTTCTCCTCATTCCTTTCTTCCTTTCTCCTTGCCTCACCTATTCTTCTCCACCTGTTTCTTCCATCTTCATCCATTCCTCCTTCCCTTACTCATTCCCTTATCCAATTAATTCCTCATCCTTCCTCCTTCCCTTATCCATTATTGTTGTCTTCATCCATTTGTCCTCCCTTCACCTCTTCTTCTTTGCCTAAATAAACACTTTTTCTCCTTCACCTCATTCTCTTTATCTTCCTTATGTGTGTCTTCTTTTATTTTATTTTCTCCTTCTCCCTGTTCTAAATATTTCCCATTATTATCCTCCTTCACCCTATTCTCTTGTATCTCCCCCTTCGTCCTTGACAGTCACACGAGCGCTTTTTCCGTCAATTTTTCATGAGCAAGTTTTTTTTTTCTCGTATTATTTCGGGACATTTTTGCACTGGTATAGGTAACTAGAATGAAGGTAGATTATGTTAGGCGGCTGAATTCTGATAAAGTGAAATTTGTTAAGCTTCCAGACCATAATTGACCGTAAAAATTGCTCGAAAAAGGGCTCGTGTGACACCAACTTAACCTATTCTTCTTCTCCCTTTATGGTCTCCTCTTTCGCCCTGTTCGTTTTCCATATTATCTTCCATCATTTATCCCTGTTCTCTATTTATATAACCTTTTATCCTATTTGATCAATTAATTTATCATTTATATAAATCACATATGTCCGCATTCACCCCTTCCTCCTTGTCCTGCTTATTCTTCTTCTCCCTCCATTCCTCCTCCTTTGCCTTGGATCTCAGTTTTCCTTATTCTCTCCCATTCATTTATCCTCTGTATCCATCCATTTATCCTTTTACACCCCTTCCTCCTTGCCCCGCTTCTTCTTCTGTTCCATCCATTCCTCCTCCTTCTGTCTTCCTTGCGTCCCCTCCTCCTCCTCCTCGTCCTCCTCTTCCTCGCATCCCCTCCTCCTCCTCCTCCTCCTCCTCGTCCTCCTTCCAGTCGAGCACATCCCCCGTTGAGGTGGAGGTGAGCTAATGAGTAGAGACAGTGACAAGCGAGGCGGTGTGGCCGACTGGACAAGTCTTCTTCTTCCTCCTTGGCTGGTAGTGGGTCCTCCGAGTGTTCCTTCTTCTTCTTCTGCTTACGCCACCACCACCAGTTAGACCAACGGGGGGAAGAGGGAGGGAGGGAGAGAGAAAGAGAAAGAAATGTCTTTGGGGGAGGGGAAGGCATTGTTTCAATTGGACTTAGCAGAGGTTGTCAAACATTGTTTCGGTTGCAATTTAGAATAATCAGATATATATAAATGTCTACAGCCCTTAGCAGACAGAGGAAAGGTCTAATTTCAATAGTTCTTCTAGTACTTTGCAAAGAAAAGGTGTTCCCTTTTCTGTAGCCCCTGTAACCGTTCACGTATTTAACCCTTCACCACCAGTACGTAGTTTTCATCATAATTTGGTTACCATTAGACGATTTTCTATAGTTTATTATGTACCTATACGACTCAAATTGGTAAATACGATCTCAATAAACCCTCCTAGTAACATAGGTCTTTCTTAAACTGCATCAAATTATATAGTTTTAGCCAGATTCAAAGGTAAACAGACGTCATGGTGCTGAAGGGGTTAAGTGTAAATTGTTCTGCAGAGCTTCCTCAAAATAATGGGGGTGGGGGAAGTTACCGTACTGTAGCTCATAATCAAAGGGGAGGGCACCGTTCCATTTGCCCTTAGCAGAGAGAGAGAGAGAGAGAGAGAGAGAGCAAAAAATGCCTTTAGTTCTTACCGGATAATGATTTGAGTTTCTATCTTTCTAAACATTGCACAATACGTAAAAAAAAAAAAAAAAAAAAAAAAAAAAAAAAATGAGGCGGGAGATGCCGTTCCTGGAGCACCAACCAAATGGAATGATACTGTAATAACCCTTACAGTACCAGTACAGTCCTTTTAACTTTATTTTGGCTACTATTAGACGATGTTATTAGGTTTAAACAGGACCTCCAGCAATTAACAGGCTTCGAATAATCTTACTTCACCCTTTGTACTACCACAGACCCTTATGCAATGGTGTAATGGTTAAGGTGGCAAAAATCTGTGTGTGATAACCCAGGTTCGAATCCCGGTGGATCACATATATACTTTAATTGATTTCATTGGGGGTGTTTGGTGTTGTTGTGAACTAAATAAAATATAGAATATATAGCTAGAATAAAATTACAAACACGTCACCGGTACAGGTGGGGTTAATAGTCGTTAGCATAGGGAAAACTATATATCTTTCTTAAGGGGAGGTATTTAGTTTGTTCCCTACGTTTTCATCAAGCTTAAAATTACACCCCCTAGACCCCCTTTCAAGATAAATATGTACATTTTTCGGTAGAAAAATTTCCCGGCCGGAGGCCGGTTGCTCTTAAATTACAGGCTCGCTATCGCTCGCCAGGAAAAAATCGACACCTTAATGGCACGAAAGGTCTTAAAATTGACAGAAATGGGGCAAAATGTCTTAACATTTCAAAACTACTAGGGCGTACGTCTTAAAATCTCAAAAGCAATGGGGCTAAACCTGAGGGAGAAAGGGGTCCAGAAAAAAATCCCTCAAGTGGAAATCTCCCGTTAACTTTTGGAGCTATTATGTATAATTTGGGTTCTCAATCCTCCTTTTCTTCAACAAGTGCAAGATCATAAATATGCAAGATAAATAAAATTGCTTAAGGAGGGATGGGCCGGTTTTCTGGACCACTTTCTCCCTCATGCTTAGCCCCAATAGTTTTCAGATGTTAAGATGTTTGCCCCATTAGTCAGTCGATTTTAAGACCTTTCGCCCCATTTCTTCGTCAATATTTAGACCTTTAGTGCTATTTAGGTGTCGATTTTTTCCCTGGCGATCGATAGTGAGCCTGTAGTGTTGGAAGAACCGGCCATCGGCCGGGACATTTTGCTACCGAAAAATGTACAAATTAATCTAGAAGGGGGATCTAATGGATTTTTGTTTTTTTTAATTTGGTGGAGGTCTAGGGAGGAAACTTGAAAAATAACGAATACATGCAAAAACCGGCCAAAAAGTGAACCATCTCCCCTTAAGCCATACAAGAAGAATATCAGGTACTGTAACAGGTACATGGAACACAGCACGTCATTTCGAACAGCAAATTTTAGCAAGACGATTATGGCCCTACCAATTATTTTCCCATGGTCTCTTCTGGCCTTGTTCTTAATTTAATGGCCACGCTTTGCTCTAGTATGTACAATCCTATATTTGGCCTTCTCCATATATCAGGAAGCATTCTTTCTATTAATTCAAGTTTATATTAGAAAATGTTGGGTGGATGGGACTCGTTAGCCTTGGTCGGCAACCCATCTAGGGGAGATAACCTTATAAAAATCCGGGTGGATGGGACTCGTCAGCCATGGTCGGTAACCTGTCCAGGGGACTAAACCTTATACAAATTTGTACTGCTACCTTAGGCTGAATTGCAGGTTAGTGGATGGATTAGCCGCACACCACAGCAGAAAAATAGTGCTAAAAATACATAAAAGGCCTCGGAGTCGGACGGACCTTAAATTGAGTGGTCAATCCTGTAAGTCCTTCAGTAAACTGGCATGGGTTGTCCCTCTTACAGGGGTAGGTCCGTTTGGGGGCATCTTGTGTATGGCCACCCCCAATAAGGGGAGTAAGGCGTATGGCAATAGATAGATAGATTAAGTTCAGAAAGAGTCAGCAGCTATTCAAAGAGATAATGTATGTACATTATACCAATTTATATGCAAGATTAGCTTCCTACCTCTCAATTTCTATCGTGACTTAAGGGGAGGTTTTTAGTTTGCTTCCTTGACCTCCATCAAACTTTAAAAAAATACCCCCAAGACGCCCCTTCGAGATGAATGTGTACATTTTTCAGTAGCAAAATGTCCAAGCCATAGGCTAGTTCTTCCTAACTTACAGGCTCGCTGACACCTAATGGCACCTAATGACACTTATTGACACCTAATGGCACCTAATGACACCTATTGACACCTAATGGCATGAAAGTTCTTAAAATTAGCAGAAATGGAGCGGAAGGATTTCAAATCGCCAAACTAATTGGGCGAACGTCTAAAATTCTCAAATCTAATGGGGCTAGACGTGAGGGAGGAGGGGGTCCAGAAAAACACCCTAACGTGAAAATCCCCCTTTAAACTATATGCTGCTTTGGAGCATCCCTCAAATTGGAGAGCTTAGAATCGCCAGGAAAAAAATCGACACCAAAATGGAACGAAAGGTCTTAAAATGGACAGACATGGTACGAAAGACCATATAATCGCCACACAAAAGGGGCGAAAATCTTAAAATCTCAAACCTAATGGAGCTAAACATGAGAGAGATGGAGGTCCAGAAAAAAACTCCCCTTTAACCATGCTACTTTGGAACCTCCCTGAAACTGGCGAGCTTGAGAATCCATGAATATTTGGAGTGCTTTCACATCCCTCTCGTCATTTGTCTTCCGAGTCGCGGGCTGCTTAAGGGGGGTCACCGGCTTTTTTTTTTATCTTTTTCTCCCTCTCTCTTTAGCTTGTATCCATTCGGGCCCATTCAGCCAACTGTTTTAAGACGTTTATCCCCATCCAGGTGTCGATTTCTTCCTGGCGAACGACAGTGATGCCACTCCTTGACATTTTTCCCAAGATCTTGGCATTTTAGGTCCAGTCATGGGATCTTGGCAATTTCATTGAAAATCTTGGCATTTTTGAAGTTTATGAGGGTGTTTACACTTTCATGTTACTCTTTAATATATTATGATAACAATATGTTACAACTCATATCAACATTAAGAAGAGATCATTAATTAATGGTTTTAGTTATTTTCTCTCTTTCCTGTTCAAAATCTGCGAGATCTTAGCTGCGTTCCCATGACAACGAACAAACGTGTCCATGACGACAGTAGCACAATTTTAGCGAGTTTACACCTGAATGTAGGTAGCTTCTTCGAGATAAAAGTGTTGTGGGCGACATTATCGGATTTAATAACTAGTGATTTCTCAAGCAAAATTTGGTGGGAAATTTGCCAAACTTCTTCATTTCTGGTGATAATTTAGGGCAAGGTAGAAAGATAATACAATATTTATAGACCTCTTGACAACACTGCTCTGGCTGACGCTGAGCCTGGGTCACGTATAGGGCCTACTCAGTTTGAATTTGCCTTCCAAGGAGACATATCACATACTGTAGGCTACTGCTTAGTCACCCCTTAGTGCTTACAACAACAACAACAACAACACCATCTGGGGATCCTGGGCCAAGTGAGAGTGGAAGCAATTACCCCACCAAGAAAAAAAACAAAAACAAAAATATGGTATCAACAATAACTTAAGTCAAGGGTGGGCGGCAGATCATGAATTAAATGACTGGGTGATCCAGACCCAAATTATAAGTATGTAGCAGTGTAGTGTGTTTGACATTAAGCTTAAAAATTTCAATAAATTGGCTCTTTTGACCCACAAAGCTTCTTCAAAGCATAACATACTGAACCAATGCAAGTGTTTCTTCAATAATACCTAGACTTACAGGTTAGTTTGAGTGTAGATGTAAATGTTATCATAACCTTGGGATTTTGGGGCTAATATTGGGATTTTTAGGGCGGCAATCTTGGGATATTTCATTTTTCAGAGTGGCAACACTGGCGAACGATAGCGAGCCAGCATTGTATGGAGAAATCCGGCTTCGCCGGAGACATTTTTCTACCGAAAAATGTACAAACTTTAGCTTGCTGTAGAAACAAAAAAATATATATGCTGGCTCGCTACCGCTCGCCAGGAAAATATTGACACCTGGATGGGGGTAAACGTCTTAAAACAGTAGGCTGAATGGTGCCGAATAGATGAAATCCAAAGAGGGAGGGAGAGAAGAGAAAAAAGTGAGGTGGGCTCCTTTAAGGGGCTTTTCCGGACTTCCTTCTCCCTCATGATTAGCCACATTAGTTTTGAGATATTAAGACGTTCTGACCATGAGTTTAGCTATTTTACCACTTTTCACCACACATCCATGTCAATTTTAAGACCTTTCGTGCCATTTAGGTGTCGATTTATTCCTGGCGAGCGATACCGAGCCTGTATGTATAAGAAGATCCGACCGGAACATTTTTCTATTGAAAAAATGTACAAATATATCTTGAAGACGGGTCTAGGGATTTTTTTTTTTTTTGTGTAAGCTTGATGGAGGGCTAGCGAGGAAACTAAAAAAAAAAAATTAAAGAATAAATAAATACACCAAAAACTAATCACTACCCCACCTTAATGGGCCGGTTTTCTGTACCTCTTTCTTCCTCAGGTTTAGCCCCATCAGTTTTCAGATGTTAAGATGTTTGCCCCATTAGTTAGTCGATTTTAAGACCTTTTGCCCCATTTCTTCGTCAATGTCTAGACCTTTCGTGCTATTTAGGTGTCGCTTTTTCCCCTGGCGAACGATAGTGAGCCTGTAATGTTGGAAGAACCGGCCTTCGGCCGGGACATTTTTCTACCGAAAAATGTACACATTAATCTAGAAGGGGGATCTAATGGATGTTCTTTTTAATTTGATGGAGGTCTAGGGAGGAAACTAGAAAAATAATGAATACATGCAAAAATCGACCAAAAAGTGAACCATCAAGGTCTAGCTATTCGTGTTTATCGTTCCGGTATTTTCATTCGATTTTCTAATTCTACTTATGTCATTCATTGGAGATAATTTAATGTATGTTGTGAGTTTTAGTGTTCATGATTGTTCTCTTATACGTGTGGAATCCCATTACACCATCAGACAGTAGCTTATCCCTTTCGGTACCGGTGACATCCTTTTCATTATATGCTGGCAACTATTGGACGATTTTATTCAGTTTCAGAAGGTCCTCCAGCAATTAACAGGCTTCGAACTATCTCTCTCTTGATACTTTTTTTACTATCACAGATCTTTCTTAAGCAGCAACAAATCCTCTAAACATAGCTAGAATAAAATAAAAAAAACTCGCCGGTACAGTATCGGTTAAGATATCTGGGGTTATATTTTTGGTACACCATATTGTTTCTCCCTATCCTTCACCATTAAGCTAGTATCCCACGAGAGCTTTTATAGTCGACAATCGATTATCAACATTTTTCTGGCAACATTTCTGGAATATTTTGCACTGGTATCGGAAACTAGACTAATGATAGATGAATTTATAGGTAACAGAAAAAAGTGTAAATGTTTACCTCATAAGCTGCCAGATCAGTGTTGAGGATAAAATTTTAGGGAAAAAGCGCTCGTGTGATTCCGGCTTTACATCCTAACACGGTTTATGTTTCTTCTCCTGAATGACCTAGATTTGTGTGAATTTGTATTTTGGGTATTTACCAGGATTCGAACCCACTCACTCCAGATATATTTGGGAGAGTCGGGCACCGTAACCACTCGGCCATGAGCGGATATAAGGAAAGCAACCTTAGTTCTTATTTGAGGAACCAGGTTTTTAGTCTCGTGGAGGACTATGCCTTCGAACACGTGGTGAGTTTATTAGACTTCGACCATGGCTATTTTTACGCTTCCCCCCCCCCCCCCTCCCCCGCCAACTCGGTTAAGTGATATACGATTTTTAATCGTCCTGATACTATTATGGAACCTCTGAAAATTACAAATATCAATTATGTACGATTATGTACGACAGGTTGGGTAAGAGTTATCCTCACCAGGATTCGAACTCACTCACTAATGTAACGTAACACCGATATTCAGTGGAAGCTAGCCAACGTAACACCGATATTCAAAAAAGGCAGCAAATCCCTACCCAGTAACTATCGTCCAATTAGCTTAACCTCAGTTGTATGTAAAATGCTAGAAACGGTCATACGAGACAGACTCGTAAATCACTTGGAGGAAAATAACATACTTAAAGATACTCAACACGGCTTTCGTAAAAAACGTTCCTGTTTAACAAACCTCTTAGACTTCTTCCACGATATCCTCAACCTCTACGATGAGAGTAAAGCTGTAGATATTATATACCTTGATTTTCAAAAGGCCTTTGACAAAGTTCCCCACAAACGTTTACTGCTAAAACTAAAAGCGCATGGAATACAAGACGGTGTGTTGAAATGGATAGAAAATTGGCTCAGCAACAGAAAGCAAAGGGTAGTCATAAACGGTAAGGCATCTAAATGGACCAATGTAAGTAGCGGGGTACCCCAGGGATCGGTACTAGGACCAATTCTCTTTCTAATTTACATCAACGACATAGATGAGGGTCTCACCTGCACAATCTCAAAATTTGCTGACGATAACAAAAATTGCAAATAGCGTACTCTCAAAAGAACAAGTTGACGATATGCAACACAATCTAGATAAATTGTCATGTTGGGCCCAAATTTGGCAAATGAGTTTCAATGCGGATAAATGTAAAGTACTACATATCGGATACCTAAATGAGAAAGCAAACTATTCGATGAATGGCACTCCGCTTAAGAATGTAAACAGAGAAACTGATCTGGGAGTAACAATATCGAGTAACCTAAAACCGAGTCAACAATGTTCAGAAGTTGTTAAGAAGGCAAACAAAATAATTGGCTTTATAGGCAGGTCATTTGATCATAAATCCAAAGAAGTTATCCTAACCCTTTACATTCCTTAGTCCGCCCTCTTCTGGAATACTGCGTTCAATCCTGGTGCCCTTATTACCAAAAAGATATAAACAAGCTAGAACGAGTTCAACGTAGAGTTACCAAAATGATACCTAGCCTAAAGAACAAACCATACGAAGAGCGTCTTAGAGAATTAAATCTATTTCCTTTAACCCAGCGCAGATTAAGAGGCGACTTAATTCAAGTGTTCAAAATCATCAAAGGCATCGACAATATGAACTGTAGTAAGTACTTCACTATCGACCAATCTAATTACACGCGGGGAAACGGTTGCAAAATTATTGGTAAATCTTTTAACTCGCACGAATCTAAGAATTTCTTCTTCAATCGAGTTGTCAACTTGTGGAAGGGGCTTCCCGTGACGTTATAGACTGCAGCACCGTTGATTCATTTAAATTCCGCCTAGCCAAATATCTCGCATCAAACCCGCGACTGACTGCGTTTGTAAATGAATAACTTTATCCTCCCCTCAGTTACTAACCCATCTGTCCCCTACTAACTTCCTAGTCCTGCCACGTTAGTGGCAGGGCAGTAGTTCCCTTTCCAATGTTCCCTTACCCACTCTAAACCACTGTTTGGACACTTGATCCTCAGTTTTTTTTGGAGGACAAGCAACCTAGAAGGGTCACTAGATATGTTGTTGCTTGATTTCCTTTGTACTCCTTTGTACTCCTTTGTACTCCAGGTATACTCTCCCAAATATACCTGGAGTGAGTGGGTTCGAATCCTGGTGAGGATACCTCTTACCCAACCTGTCGTACATAATTGAAATTTGTATTTTGTTTTGTGTGTGTTCATTGTTGTCTGTTGTGTTTTGTGTTGGCCCTATTCTTGCTGTGTTTTGAGTCGCCCTCCCCCCCTCCCTCCCCCCAAAAATAAATAAATAAAATAAAATAAACACAAATAGGAACAGTGGGGATTGAGCCTGAGTATATAGATAGATAGATAGATAGATGTTTCTGAATACACTTATCATGTATGTCGTGTAGTATTTGTTATCTTATGTTTAATTTTGTTTCTTTATATTTTTCTTTATTTGTTATTTTTTGTTTGTCCCCCATTTTGTTTTTCCCTCTCCTAGACTCGCCAGCTATCTCTTTACAAGGTCTCTTTAGTGTAGTATTTGTTATTTCTCTTTAATTGTTCATTTTTAGTTTGTCTGTACTTGCTCCACATATTGTCTCCTTCCCATCAACTCGTCAGCCATCTCTTTACGGTGTATCTATAGTGTAGTAGGCCTATTTGGTATGTTTCTGTCCTTGTTTTGTTTTTTCCATTTTGTTTCTTCCTCCCATTGACTCGCATAACGTAACTCGCCAGCTCTCTTGTTTACCGATCAGCCGTGGTTCACAATGCATAACTTATTTGTAGTTTTTCTGTTTACCCTATTTGTGGGGTCTTTTTTGGATATCCACTGATTCATTCCATTGATTTAGACACTTTAAGACGTTTCATCACATTAGTTTGGCGATAATAAGACGCTTCACGTCATTCAGGTGTCAATTTTATCTGGGAGATAGCCAGCCTGTATCTTGAAGAAAGCGGCCTTCGGCCGGAATATTTCTCTAATGAAAATTTTATAAATTTAGCTTGAAGGGGGTCAGACTGGGCATTCTTTTTAATTTGAAGGCAGTCTGGGAAGGCGTTCTTGTTAGCCTAGGCGACAAGCTAAAGTACATTGTTAGAAAATGGCTAAAGTGAGCAAAATCCTCCATAATAATGAAACCGCATATCCTAATAACCCGCCATATTGTTTCTCCCTCTCCTAGCCTCGTCTACCTTACCTGGGCCAGCTATCTGTTTACCTATCTGCCGGGATCCCTGCTCAGTAGCTGGGAGGACTCATTAGGACCCCCAGAGCCCCCCAGGTATTCTCTTGTTGGTTCACCTTAGCAGAACCCAGACCACTTCTCTCTTTCTCTAACTTGTGTTCTCGGCTCTCTCTCTCGTCTCCCGTCTCCTCTCCCTTCTCTCTCGCTCTACTCCTCTCTCTCCTCTAACCTCTCTCACCTCTCTCTCTCCTCCGCCTCATCTCTCTCTCCTCTATCTCTCCTCTCTCTCTCTTCCTCTCTCTCTCTCTCTCTCTCTTCTCTCTCTCTCTCTCTCTCTCTCTCTCTCTCTCTCCCTCCCTGGTGCGTGTGTGTGTGTGCATTTTAGATGTTTTAGCTGTAACTAGTTCTCTACTATACCATCTATTCCAATTTTATTGACACGTATGAAGTATTCATTCAAGAAATATTAGGTTTATTTGTTCTTGAAAACTCACAATGCAAAGGAATGCACTTATATAATGGTATATTGGCCTTTATAGCCACTAGGGAAAGACCACTATCTCTTCGTGCTTTAGGCTATGCTGCAGGCGTTCAACCTCCTGAGACCATTGGGAAACTATTTTATATTTTCTTTGGTTATGGCTATTTACTTTAGATTTATTTTGTTTTCTACCATATTCGAACGCGGACTGGCAAAATATTCAGATAGAAGCAACGCAATATTGCCTGCATTGCCAATTCCTAAGAAATAGGTAGCCATCGCTCAGTTACTGTATTCTCTATTACTGTTAAATCATACGGGCCAATGAGCCGAAAATAACAGGAAATAGTTAGGTACATGCAACTGTTAAGGGGAAGTGGTTGATTTTTGTTTGCCCACCCTTTTTCCCTCATGTTTAGCCCCATTAGTTTTGAGATTTTAAAATGTTCGTTCCATTAGTTTGGCGATTTTAAGACCCATTTTATTTGACAATATTAAGGCCTTTCGTGCCATTTAGGTGTCGATTGGTTCCGGCGACTGATAGCGAGCCTATATATTAAGAAGGAACCGGCCATTGGCCGGGAAAAATTTCTGCCAAAAAATGAACAAATTTTTCTTGAAAGGGGGTCATGAGGGGTGTTTTTTTATTCTTTTATTTTGTTTAGCTTGATGGAGGTCTAGCGATGAAACTAAGTAATGAATACATAGACAAAAATGTAGACCCAAAAATACGCTCATCCTCCTCTTAAGGATATTATTTTCTTCTTTACTCTCCGAAAGCCATTGTGTGGTTATGTCGTCCCATTTATAGTTTCATCTTTTGTCATGCGTGTCGTTCCTTTCTTTTGTAATGCATGTCGTTCCTTCCTTTTGTAATGTGTATCGTTCCTTTCTTTTGTAATGCATGTCGTTCCTTTCTTTTGTAATGCGTGTCGTTCCTTTCTTTTGTAATGCGTGTCAATCCTTTCTTTTGTAATGCGTGTCGTTCCTTTCTTTTGTAATGCATATCGTTCCTTTCTTTTGTAATGCATGTCGTTCCTTTCTTTTGTAATGCATGTCATTCCTTTCTTTTGTAATGCATGTCGTTCCTTTCTTTTGTAATGCATGTCATTCCTTTCTTTTGTAATGCATGTCGTTTCTTTCTTTTGTAATGCATGTCGTTCCTTTCTTTTGTAATGCGTGTCATTCCTTTCTTTTGTAATGCGTGTCATTCCTTTCTTTTGTAATGCATGTCGTTCCTTTCTTTTGTAATGCATGTCGTTCCTTTCTTTTGTAATGCATGTCGTTCCTTTCTTTTGTAATGCGTGTCGTTCCTTTCTTTTGTAATGCGTGTCGTTCCTTTCTTTTGTAATGCATATCGTTCCTTTCTTTTGTAATGCGTGTTGTTCCTTTCTTTTGTAATGCGTGTCGTTCCTTTCTTTTGTAATGCGTGTCGTTCCTTTCTTTTGTAATGCATGTCGTTCCTTTCTTTTGTAATGCATGTCGTTCCTTTCTTTTGTAATGCATGTCGTTCCTTTCTTTTGTAATGCATGTCGTTCCTTTCTTTTGTAATGCATGTCGTTCCTTTCTTTTGTAATGCGTGTCGTTCCTTTCTTTTGTAATGAGTGTCGTTCCTTTCTTTTGTAATGCATGTCGTTCCTTTCTTTTGTAATGTATGTCGTTCCTTTCTTTTGTAATGCGTGTCGTTCCTTTCTTTTGTAATGCATGTCGTTCCTTTCTTTTGTAATGCGTGTCGTTCCTTTCTTTTGTAATGCGTGTCGTTCCTTTCTTTTGTAATGCGTGTCGTTCCTTTCTTTGCTTAAGCTCCTTTGTATCGCTTTCCAATGGCTCACGATTTTCTCCATATTCCTTTTCATTCGTTGTTTAAGGGGAGGTTTTTAGTGTTTCCTAGACTTCCATCAAGCTTGAAATTACACCCCCTTGACCCCCTTTCAAGATAAATTTGTACATTTTTCGGCAGAAAAATTTCCCGGCCGAAGGCCGATTCCTCTTAAATTGCAGGCTCGCTATCGCTCGCCAGGAAAAAATTGACACCTAAATGGGACGAAAGGTCTTAAAAGTGACAAAAATTAGGTGAAAGGTCTTAAAATTGCCAAACTAATGGGGCGAACGTCTTAAAATCTCAAAAGCAATGGGGCTAAACATGAGGGAGAAGGGGGTAAAGAAAAAAGTCCCTCAAGTGGATATCTCCCCTTAATCATCATTTACTTACTTTATATTTCCTTGTGTAATTGCTTGGTTTCTTCCAATGTATTTAACCCATTCAGCACCGGCGACGTCCTTTTCATTATATTCTGTCACCTATTAGACGATTTGATTAAGGGGAAGTATTTAGTTTGTTCCATAGACCTCCATCAAGCTTAAAATTACACCACCCTTGAGTCCCTTTCAAGATATATTTGTACATTTTTCGGTAGAAAAATTTCCCGGCCGGTTCCTCTTAAATTACAGGCTCGCTATCGCTCGCCAGGATAAAAATGACACCTGAATGGCACGAAAGGTCTTAATATGGGGTGAAAGTTCCTAAAATCGCTAAACTAATGGGGCAAACGTTTCATAATATCAAAAGCAATGGGGCTAAACATGAGGGAGAAAGGGGTCAAGAAAAATATCCCTTAAGTGGAGATCTCCCCTTAAGCTTGGGAAGGACGTCTACCCATGAAAAGGCTACAGACTATCTCAATTAATCCTGTTACCTTACACATATCTGTCCTAAGCTTCATAATATCGTCTATATGCAGCTGAAGTAAAATATAAAAATGCGTCGCCAATACAAAAGGGGTTAAGTTATATTAGTTGTATACCTGCTATCAAATGTTAACTATTAACCTCTTGAGGATCATGATGCGTTTTGGCAGTCTATTCTGGCAATCATTAGACAATGCTGTACAGATTAGGAAGGATCGTGGGAATTAAAAAGGTACAAACTGTCTCAGAATAACACTTTGACTTCAATACTCATCTCCTAATCTAAATATAATCGTCTAATGCGTCGCCAGAATAAACTGTCTAAACGCATCATTATCCTCAAGGGGTAAATATATTTCCACTTACTTCTTCCTCTTCAGCGTCAAAGTCAAAGTCCAAGGTTATTATTAGCCAAAATCAGGTTACAAATATAAATTAAATAGCATAATATGTACGAGGTTGAGCCCAGTAGATGAACTAAATTTATATGGTTACTTAGCATTAGTTTATGCTCAACTGTTTTCAACGTAGCATTTTGTTGAATATATATATTTATCACTACCTGCAGATGTTTTTTTTTTTTTTTTTAGTTTCTACTTATGCTTTTTTATTTCATAGCTTGATAAATAATTGTGTTTATTGTTGTGTTGTGACTGGTCACTTCAACCAGTAGACCATTTCAACCAGTACCTCTCAACCAGTACCAAATCAACCAATACGGTTAGGTTAGGTTAGGTTAGTACTATATTTTGGCACTGGTTTGGTTGGTCTGGGTTAATTTGGCACTGGTCTAGAGCTACTGGTTGAAATGGTCTACTGGTTGAAGTGACATGGAACCGTCTTGTATGCCTCTCAAAATTCTATACAATTATATCTACAGTATATAAACTAGCTTTTCTTTATGTCGGTAACCTTTCTACACTTTCTTTTTCAATATCGTGGTGAGATCCAATCCTAATTTGATGCCCGTGCGTACCCCACTTCTTCAGCTCTTGAGTTATCATTTTCACCCAGTGTTATCATGTTCATCGGTGATTTCGTCTCATTATCCCATCACAAAATTGGATCTGTGTCTTTTACCTGTTTCCCTCCCATCTGATTCCATACCTTCTCGTTCTCGCTCCCGTCGTCTCCATCGCATCACCCTTTATCTCTCGGGGGTAGGGAGCTCTTACCTGCTTCCCTCCCATCTTGATTCGATCCCTACCTCCTCGTTCTCGCCCCTGTCATCTCTCCCACATCTCCCTTTATCTCTCTTGGGCGTGGGGAGCTGCTAGACCCGTAGTAAGAAGGAGAGATAACTAACCTGCTTCCCTCCATCTTGATTCCATACCTCCTCGTCATCTACCCTGCATCTCCCCCTATCTCTCTCAGGCGTGAAGTACTGGTGGACTCATATGAAGGAGAGATAACTAACCTGATTCCTTCCCTTCTTGATTCCCTACCTCGTTCGCGCTCCCACCATCTCACCCGCATCTCTTTCGCATCTCCCCACATCTCCCCCTATCTCTCTCGGGCGTGAGGAGCTGCTAGACCCATTAGAAGGAGAGATAACTAACCTGCTTCCCTCCATTCTGATTATCTACCTCCTCGTTCGCGCTCCCACCATCTCCCCCTATCTCTCTCGGACGTGGGGAGATGAACGGCGAGAACCGAGATACACATTGACTGAACCCATAAGAAGGAGAGATAAGAAAGCGAGACACGGTTATAAGGACAATACCAAGGAGAAGCCAAGACAAACAGCACCCATGGACCAGAGAGGGGATGACAGAGAGATAGGGAGATAGGAGACAGAGATATAGGGAGATAGGAGAGAGAGGAGGAGGTAACACACTGATGGCTGATAGGGAAGGCTGGGAAAAGGGAAAGTGGTTTACGGGGAGAGAGAGAGAGAGAGAGAGAGAGAGAGAGAGAGAGAGAGAGAGAGAGAGAGAGAGCGCGCGCGCGCGCGCTAGCTTGTTGCCCAGGTTAAAAAATGCGCCTTCCCAGACCTTCAAATTTATAAGAATGGCCACTCAGACCCCGTTCAAGGTAAATTTGTAAACAAAATTAAAGAAACATTTCCCGGCCGATGCCCGAGTTCTACTAAATTACAGGCTTGCTGTCCTTGCAGTGAAAACAATTGTTACCTGAATAGGGTGAAGTGTCTTATTGTCGCCAAACTATTAGGGTGAAACTTCTTAAAATCTCCAAAACTAATTAAATGAAACTAGGGAGGTCGATAAAGACCTCCCTCCGCCCAGATAGTGTTAAGCTGCTATATAAGAGGGCGAGATAGAATCAAGGGAAATGAGCCTGCCTGACGTAGAGAGGGACGGGTGGGGCGAGGGAGGGAGTTAGACAGGTGGGGCAAGGGGGGGTGTTAGACAGGTGGGGCAAGGGTGGTGGAGGGAGTTAGACAGGTGGGGCAAGGGGGGGAGGGAAGACGGGTGGGGCAAGGGGTGGAGGGTTAGACAGGTGGGTCAAGGGGGTGGGGTTAGACAGGTGGGGCAAGTGAGCGGAGTTAGACAGGTGGGTCATGGGGGGGGGGGGGAGTTAGACAGGTGGGTCAAGGGGGGAGTTAGACAGCAGGTGGGTCAAGGGGAGGGTAGACAGGTGGGGCAAGGGAGGGGGTTAGACAGGTTGGTCAAGGGGGGAGTTAGACAAGTGAGTCATAGGGGGGGGTCACACAGGTGGGTCAAGGGAGGGAGTTAGACAGGTGGGGCAAGGGGGGAGTTAGACAGGTGGGGCAAGGGGAGGAGATAGACAGGTGGTGCAAGGGGGGAGTTAGACAGGTGGGTCAAGGGGGGAGTTAGACAGGTGGGGCAAGGGGCGGGTAGACAGGTGGGTCATGGGAGGGAGTTAGACAGCTGGTTCAAGGGAGGGGGGTTAGAAAGCTGGGTCAAGGGAGGGACTTAGACAGGTGGGTCAATGGATCGGGGGTTAGACAGGTGGGTCAAGGGGAGAGTTAGACAGGTGGGTCAAGGGAGGGAGTTAGACAGGTGGGTCAAGTGGGGAGTTAGATAAGTGGGTCAAGGGGTGAATTAGACAGGTGGGTCAAGGGGGGGGATTTGACATGTGGGTCAGGGGGGGGGAGGTTAGACAGGTGGGTCATGGGGGGGAGTTAGACAGGTGGGTCAAGGGAGGGAAGTTAGACAGGTGGGTCAGGGGGGGGGAGTTAGATAGGGGGGTCAAGGAGGGGAGTTAGACAGGTGGATCAACGGGGCGAGCTAGACAGGTGGGGCGAAGGAGAAGGAGTTAGACAGGTGAGTCAAGTGGAGGGGTGGGTTAGACAGTGGGGTCAAGGGGGGGAGTTAGACAGATGGGTCAAGAGAAGGAGTTCGATAGGTTGGTCAAGGGGAGGGGGATATAGACAGGTGGGGCAAGGGGAGAGTTAGACAGGTGGGTCAAGGAGGTGGGGTAGACAGGTGGGTCAAGGGGGGGGGGGAGTTAGACAGGTGGTACAAGGGAGGGAGTTGGACAGGTGGGTCAAGGGAGGGGGAGTTAGACAGTTGGGTCAAGGGTGGGAGTTAGACAGGTGGGTCAAGGGGAGGAGTTAAACAGGTGGGGCAAGGGAGATCTTGAAAAAGTTAAGATTTAATAAAAACAGGACAACTATTCACAGTAAAAATAAAGACAGTAAAATATAATAAAATAAAGACAGAAAGCTAATGATGCAAAGTACAACTATTCACAGACTTAAAATCAAGACAGAACGCTTTTAATGACCGAGGTGAATTATAAAACCGAAGACTGCAGGTGACAAAGATGAAATAAGATTAGAATGTTACTAATGACAGGTGGAATAAAGACAGCAAAAAAATGCAGAAAAACATTTATTGAAAACAAACGTAAAAACAAAGACAGAAAGCTATTGAGGACCGAGGTGAAATATAGACAAAGTACAACTATTCACAGACGTAAAAACAAAGACATAAACCAGTTAATGACCAAGGTGAAATATAGACAAAGTACAACTAATCACAGGCGTAAAACAAAGACAGAAAGTTATTAATGGCCGAGGTAAAATAAAGAACCGATTACTGCAGGTGATAAAGATGAAATAAGATAAGAACGTTACTAATGACAGGTATAATAAAGACAGCAATAAAATGCAGAAACAACATTTATTGATAACAGATGTTAAATAAGGACGGAAAGCTATTGAAGACCGAGGTCAAATAAAAACAAAAGCACAGCTATTCACAGACGTAAAATCAAGACAGAACGCTATTAATGGCCGAGGTAACATATAGAACACACTACTGCAGGTGACAAAGGTGAAATAAGGTTTGAACGTTACTAAAATCATAGGTGGAATCTAGACATAAATGACATACAGAAAAAAAAACAATATAACAGAAGTAAAACAAAGACAGAAAACTATAGATGACAGAGGTGAAATAATGACAATGTACAACTAATCACAGACGTAAAAACAAAGACATAAACCTGTTAATGACCAAGGTGAAATAAAAACAAAAAGTACAGCTATTCACAGACGTAAAACAAATACAGAAAGTTATTATGGTCGAGGTAAAATAAAGAACCGATAACTGCAGGTGACAACAATGAAATAAGGTTAGAACATTGCTAATAACAAGTGAAATACAGACAAATGAAATGCTAAACAAGATTTATAGAACGCAAAAATAAAATTAAGAAAACTATTCATGACCGAGGAGAAATAAAGACAAAGTACAGCTAATCACAGAATACTAATAACAGAAAGAAAGGTAATGATGACCGAGGTGAAACAAAGACAAAGTACACCTATTCACATAAACCTGTTAATGACCGAGATAAAATATAAACAAAAGTACAGCTATCCACAGACGTAAAACAAAGACAGAAAGCTATTAATGACCGAGGTGAAATAAAGCCCCGTAGACTGCAGGTGACACAGGTGAAATAACAAGGGGGTGGGTGAGAGGTACGGTGTGGGCAGGAGGAGGCAGCCCCTGACCCTTGTCCCGTGCCCACACCACCCCCACTTGTCACTGTCGGGAACCATTAGCCGCACCAGACCTCAGGGCGCACCGGCTGGAAACGTTCCTAGGGGCCTCGCGTCAGTGTTGTGGGTGGAAACTGGTGTTGTGGCTGAAAACTGGTGCTGTGGGTGGAAACTGGTGCTGTGATTGAAAACTGGTGCTGTGGGTGGAAACTGGAGCAGGAAACTGGTGCTAAGGGTGGAAACGGGAGCTGGGGCTGGAAACTGGTGCTGGGGCTGGAAACTGGGGCTGGGGCTGGTGCTGTGGCTGGAAACTGGTGCTGGGGCTGGAAACTGGTGCTGGGGCTGGAAACTAGTGCTGTGGCTGGAAACTGGTGCTGTGGCTGGAAACTGGTGCTGTGGGTAGAAACTGGTGCTGTGGGTAGAAACTGGTGCTGGGGCTGGAAACTGGGGCTGTGCCTGGAAACTGGTGCTGTGGGTGGAAACTGGTGCTGGGGCTGGAAAATGGTGCTGTGGGAGGAAAATGGTGCTGTGGCTGGATACTGGTACTGTGGCTGGAAACTGGTGCTGTGGTGGAAACTGATGCTGTGGTGGAAACTGGTGCTTTGGGTGGAAACTGGTGTTGGGGGTGGAAACTGGTGTTGTGGCTGGAAACTGGTGCTGTGGCTGGAAACTGGTGCTGGGGCTGCAAACTGGTGCTGGGACTGGAAACTGGTGATGCGGGTGGAAACTGGTGCTGTAGCTGGAAACTGGTGCTGGGGCTGGAAACTGGGGATGTGGGTGGAAACTGGTGCTGTGAGTGGAAACTGGTGCTGTGGGTGGAAACTGGTGCTAGGGGTGGAAACTGGCGCTGGGGGTGGAAACTGGTGCTGGGGGTGGAAACTGGTGCTGTGGGTCGAAACTGGTGCTGGGGGTGGAAACTGGTGTTGTGGGTGGAAACTGGTGCTGTGGGTGGAAATTGGTGCTGTCGCTGGAAACAGGTGCTGTGGGTGGAAACTGGTGATGTGGGTGGAAACTGGTGCTGTGGGTGGAAATTGGTGCTGTCACTGGTGCTGGGGCTGGAAACTGGTGCTGTGGTGAAGACTGGGGCTGGATACTGGTGCTGGGGCTGGAAACTGGTGCTGGGACTAGAAACTGGTGCTGTGGTGGAGACTGGGACTGGGACTGGAAACTGGTGCTGAGGCTGGACACTGGTGCTGGGGGTGGAAACTGGTACTGAGGGTAGACTCTGTTGCTGAGGGTTGGAAACTGGTGCTGTGGCTGGAAACTCGTGCTGGGGCTGGAAACTGGGGCTGGGGCTGGAAACTGGTGCAGTGGGTGGAAACTGGTGCTGGGGGTGGAAGCTGGTGCTGTGGCTAGAAACTGGTGCTGTCGCTGGAAACTGGTGCTGTGGCTGGAAACTGGTGCTGTGGCTGGAAACTGGTGCTGTGGCTGGAAACTGGTGCTGGGGCTGGGGCTGGAAACTGATGCTGTGGGTGGACACTGGTGCTAGGGCTGGAATCTGGTGCTGTGGGTGGAAACTGGTGCTGTGGGTGGAAACTGGTGCTGTGGGTGGAAACTGGGGCTGGGGCTGGAAACTGGTGTTGTGGGTGGAAACTGGTGCTGTGGGTGGAAACTGGTGCTGTGGTGGAAACTGGTGCTGTGAGTGGAAACTGGTGCTGTGGTGGAAAATGGTGCTGGGGCTGGAAACTGGTGCTGTGGTGGAAACTGGTGCTGGGAACTGGTGCTGTGGGTGGAACTGGTGCTGTGGTAAAAACTGGTGCTGGGGCTGGAAACTGGTGATGTGGGTGGAAACTGGTGCTGGGACTGGAAACTGGTGCTGTGAGTGGAAACTGGTGCTGGGGCTGGAAACTGGGGCTGTGAGTGGAAACTGGTGCTGAAACTTGAGACTAGTGCTATGGCCAAAAACTGGTGGTGTGGATGAATATTGAAGTTGTAATACTTTTGTCTGGAGCTGTGGTATTTTTAACTAGACCTGTGGTACTATTACCTGGTTCTGTGGTATTGATAACGAGATGTGGTGCTGTTAACTGAAGCTCTGCTACAGAAAGCTGAGGCCGTGGTGATGAAACTTCATGTATTAAATTTTGCAATTTATGGATACTATAGCTGAATGGGTACTACAAAATTATGGGAGTTGATGCTATTAAAATAGGCCTTTGGTGATAGTTATAAAATCCAGTCTGTTGGAAACTTGTACTGCCAGCAACTGTTGTTCCTGGTAAATGAGGTTGTAGTGCTTGTGAGGCGGTCCAATAATCTTGACCTAAGATCCTATTAACTGGGGCTTCCATTTAGGAATAGTCAAACGATCAAAATATGTGGCTTTGGGGAGACACTCATGCTGGCAACCTGCCTTTTGGCAGCTTCATACACAGAAAAAGCCATCCCGTTTGTTCCAGCCCTCTCTGAGTTAAAAGAGGCGAGGGATGACAATGTTTAGATTAGCTGCAACACATAGATTATATGGTTAAGATAATAGGAACTGGACCTGGAGTGCTGATAACATGTGGTGTTGATAAATGAGGTAGGGATACTCGAAATATAAGATGAATAAGAGGAACCACGGCTGTTTTTTCTGGTAACTGTAAATAGACAGAGGACAGATTTTATGTGGGATGGTGTACTTGAAGCTGCAGTGCTGAAATGGTGCAGAGCTGATAAATATGGCTGTCTTGCTTGAAGGTGATTGGTGTGGTAGTATTGAAAGCTGTGGTTGTGTTAGTGCTGGATGTTGTGGGTGTAGTATTGGTCATAAAACACAACGTACACCTATTTGTATGTAGGCATATGCGATTAATAATTACACAGTATATGCGAGACAAAAATGAAATCGAAAACAAATAGCAATTATCGCAATGTAGAAAAGTAAACAGACAGTAGACCTATCCAAGTACGAATAGCAGATCAATAACTGAACAAATATACACAAACACAAAAAATACAGTAATTCTAGTCGTAGGGCCATTGTGAGAGCTAAATATATAGCATAACGTATCACATAATTATAACATAATACATATAACACATGAATATATAAAAACAAAAAGACAGTAGTTCATGCCATTGTGAGAGAGAAATAAACAACAAGACATACCCATAAAACGAAAACGACAGTAGTTCTCACCATTGTGAGAGTAATAAATAATAAATAACAAAAGACATAATGTGTACATAAAACTAAAAAGACAGTAGTTCTTGCCATTGTGCAGGTATGAATAGAGGCTTTAAACTCGTGTGTTTATGTATGTGTGTGTGTGAGAGTGTGTGTGTGTGTGTGTGTGTGTGTGTGTGTGTGTTGTATGAGTGTCTGTGTCGTAATTCGAGTAGTGGGGGTGAAAACAGTGTGAGAAACGGTCGTAGGGCCATTGTGAGACCTAAATATATGATATATAACGTATCACATAATTATAACATAATACATATAACACATGAATATATAAAAACAACAAGACGGTAGTTCTCGCCATTGTGAGAGCTAGATAAATAACAAGACCTAAACATAAAACAAAAAAGACAGCAATTCTCGCCATTGTGCAGGTAAGAATGGAGGCTTTAAACTCGTGTTTGTATGTGTATGTGTGTGTATATACAGTATGTATGTGTGTGTGTTAGTTAGCATAGTGGCGGTGGAAAACAGTGTGAGAGATGGTGGTACGGCCATTGTGAGAGCTAGATAAATAACAAGACCTAAACATAAAACAAAAATAGACAGTAGTTCTTGCCATTGTGAGCTAGATAAAAACACAAGACATACACATTAAACAAAAATAAACAGTAGTTCTCGCCATTGTGCAAGTAAGAATAGAGGCTTTAAACTGGTGTGTGTATGTGTATGTGTTTGTGTATATGTATGTGTGTGTGTTAGTTAGCTAGGTGGGGGTGGAAAACAGTGTGAGGGACGGTGGTGGGGGCACGGCAGGGTCCTCGCCACCACACACAAAAGGACCATTGACGGGCCATTACGCCTCCTCCCCCGTGTGGTCTCCCGGGGGTCCCAACACCGCGGACCACAACCAAAACCTCAGCCGCGGAGACCACAAATACTGGGACTCTTGAGGACTTTACCTGTGACTCCCACCTGAAACATCCGGGGATTTTTTTTTTTTTTAATGCTGTAGCCTAAATACTGTAATTATAAACTATAGTTTGTTTCTTTTCAACTGACGGTAAATTGCAAAATTCCCATCAAGAATTATTAGTTATTTTAAAGATTTTGTCGTGAAATATGGTGCTAATTATATCAAATTGGTTTTATTTTGATGCAGCGACAGTAGTTTTATATTTGTCCATTAAGTATCGAGAAATTAGCTGCTAGGAGTAAACTTGTGACGGGATACTTGGTCATTAAGACGAGCTTTTGATAAGCACAATAACTTCTACCCCGTCATATATATTAAGTTTGAGATATATATAATTAAACTGGCAATATAAATGTTGTTACTCCAGACATCTATGGTATCTGGCGAGAACTATGAAATAATATTTCCACTACAGTATTATTGATAAATCAGTCAGTACCTTATCCTGGGATCCCAAAGGAGGGATAGCTGGGTAACTTCTTTTTTTTTTTTTTTTTTTTCCCCAGACACTGTAATTCCCGAGAAGGGGTGGCCATGAACATTTTGCGTTTGTCACGAATTGCTAGGTCAAGTTGCCCGGGCTTGACATCTACCAATAACATTTTGACAGTACAGGCTCGATCCGCCGACCCTTTGATCAGCATCCAACGCTCTACTGACTATACCACGGATGAGGATTACAAAATATATAAAGACGAATGTTTGCACATAGAAATCACCACATCAAAAACTCTTCCTATTAGACCAGTACCTCCGTTATAATAAAGGTGAATTATTGCCCTCTGTAGCTATGTTATCATCCTATCATATAATCCTTTCCCCAAAACTACCACCCATCATGTTGCCCGGATACAGCTCTCTATAGGTCTCTCGATGAATTGAACTGAGCTGTTAATTTACTATATTTGGTATAATTGGGACTTTTCTTATCTAATTTTGTGATTTATTCGAACAAAAATACCGGTTAAAAGTTATTGTATTTTGTAAGATAAAAACAATGTCTTGTTTTTGCTATGGGGGGGGGGATGCTACATATGATTAGATGTAAATAAAATTTTAATAGTAATTTTAGCTATTCCATGCGTCACCTGTCACCGGCATAATCTGCTTTAGGATTAACCTATCTATCTATCTATTGCCGGACGCCGTGATCCCCGAAAGAGTGACCACGAACGAAACGCCCCAATGCACCTCTGTACTTCCTCATTCGTCTGTCTATCCCTCCATGTACCTTTTCACGCACTTCTCAAGTAACTCATTTCCACCCCTCTCACTCTTGGTTTGAGTCTCTCCACCAACGTCCATTCTTCGCTCCCGTATGTCAATGTCGGGATTACCACACTGCCGTGCAAGGACTTCTTTACTTCAATGCTGATCACCCTATATCTTGTTACTGCTTTCAGCGTTCCTGCAATCATCTTCCCATGTTACACCCTCTCCCGCACTTCATCCATACTCCATCTTTACATAACACAGTGCCCAAATACTGAAATGAGCTGACATTCTCCATAGCCTGACTGTTCAACCTCACCTCACACTCTGTGGCTGCACCCCTTTCAAAGACCATAACCTTGTTCTTCCCCACATTTACCTTCAGATTCCGCTTTTTCGCACACCATTCCAAACATATTTACCAGACCTGCAAATCCCATTCACTATCGCTCATC
Organism: Paralithodes platypus; assembly: GCA_032716605.1. Classification (NCBI taxonomy): domain Eukaryota; kingdom Metazoa; phylum Arthropoda; class Malacostraca; order Decapoda; family Lithodidae; genus Paralithodes; species Paralithodes platypus. The sequence goes on from CM064487.1 coordinate 113,825,701, forward strand.
AGAACTGTATCATCGGCAAATAGCAGTACAGGCAACTTCCACTCGTTTCCCTTCCTTATCAGCGGCGCCGAGTTTTCCTGGCGAGCGATAGCGAGCCTTTTATATACGAGGAACCGACCGAAATTTTGCTATCGAAAAATTAAAAATTCATCTTGAAGGAAGGTCTTTTTAAAGCTTGATGGAGGCCTAGGGAGGAAACTGAAAATATTATATATAATGAGAAATATATATGTACAGTATATATGCAAATAATTACTCCCATCCCCCTTTAAAACAACACCATACAGAAACTCCAAACCTCCCCCCTACCTAACCTCTGACCCTGGAGGCTTGGGGTGGGGTGGGGGCCCAGGAGGCTTAGGGTGGGAGACATTCTTGTAGGGTGACCAGGGCAGTGTGTCACCCGCCTCGGAGTCAACGAGTCACACCATCGCTTTTGTTTGATTGTATGTGTGTATGTTTTGTTGCTAGAGTTATTTTTTTGTTCTAATTTATATTGTTTCATTATCTTTCCTCTCCATCTCTCGTCCGGAAGCGTATGAACTCAATTTTATAAGATTTTGTTTTGTTCATTAGCTTTCCTCGCCATCTTTTGTCTGGAAGATTCTGAACTCACTTTTAATAAGATCTTGTTTTAATTATTTGTCCTTTTCATTTCTTGTCTGGAATATTATGAACTCAAATTTACAATATTTTGTTGTTCATTATATTTCCTTTTCATCTCTTGTCGGGAAGCTTATAGGAACTCAATTTTATAATTTTTTTTTTTTTTCATTAGCTATCCTCGCCATCACTCGTCTGGAAGCTTATACACTCAATTGTATGAGATCACAGCATAACAATCTATATTCTATAACGTCTGTAAAGAGCACCAACATACCGAAAAATGCCGTTAATTGCCGGAATTCGCCGGAATATACGCTCGCGTGACTTTTTTCTCCCTCATGTTTAATCCCATTAGATTTGAGATTTTAAGACGTTCTTTCCATTAGTTTAGCGATTTGAAGACCTTTTGCACCATTTATCTGTCAATATACAGACCTTTCGTGCCATTTAGGTGTAGATTTTTTCCCGGCGAGCGATAGCGAGCCTGTAATTCTAGGAGGAACGAGCCTTCGGCCGGGACATTTTGTATGTACAAATTTATCTTGAATAAGGGGTCTATGGAGTGTTCTTTTTTCTGTTTTCTTTCTTTTGTAAAGCTTGATGGGAGTCTAGCGATTAAACTATAAAATCAATATATATATAAATTCATAAATAAATAAATAGACCCAAAAACAAGCACTAGCACCTTAAAACTACCCCCTTAAAGGACACACTTGACCCGATGCCATCCTCGCGGAAATGGCTTAGATTCATGGTCAGGAGGGGATTTATGTCTCGGTGTGCGCCTGTCATGTTCTATCCGGCTCTTCATTTATCCCACGGTGGCGTTATTGCTCACACACAAATTATACGAGTGTGGACACACACACACACACACACACACACACACACACACACACACACACACACACACACACACACACACACACAAGCGCACATACAGGCACATTGTAGTAGGCTTTACCTGACCCTACCTGTACAGACCCGTAGGCCGTTTCGCCTTTACCCTTTTCAAACTCCTCATTTGATCTCTTCCGACGTTTGACATTCCATTCTAATTGACTTTACCTGACCTACAGTCCATTGCCCCATTAACCCTTTTCCAATTCCCTCATTTAATCTCTCCCAAGGATTTAACTCCCATTATTTGCCTCACCTGACCCTACCAGAACAGTTTTTGTATGTATGAATGTTTGTTTGCATACGTGAGCGTTTATGTATACGGGCATGTGCACACTTACTGCATGTTCTTATGTTCTTATATATGTATGTGTATATATATGGGTATGTATGTGTGTACGTATGTGTATATATGTATGTTCTGTATATATATAAGTAAAATAAATGTCTACTGTATATCCACTGTAAATCACTTACTCTCATGGTTAATTTATGATAATTTGTATTTTGCACTAGCATAATTATTGTATTAATTTCTTTTTTTAATGAAAAGTATATTATACTCACACATTGTAAACTGAGCTTACCATTTTCATATCTGTACATCTCATGTTCACCCACTAAAATTGTAAAATGTGTATTTTCAGCTCATGAGGCTGCCGTTCTTTAATAAACCGTTTATTATTATTATTATACGCACACATAATTATATACAAACGCACACACGCACACTATATGTACAGTACATAAAAGTATACGCTCTCTACTTAGCAAAGGACTGGAGTTCTCGAAAAGAGGCAATTCAGTTCTGACGTTCCTCTTGACTTACAGTGTGCTAGCTTAATAATCCAGAGCGACAGGGCATCGAATGTGAAAAGCAACAAGGATCAAATAAGGAGGAATGTGGTAAATGGTTTCCCAACTAATCCCTAGTTTTGACCAAGCCCCCCTGAAGATGGCTCTGCCGTCGGTGATGCATCGTCTGCACAATTACAAATGTCACTGGGAGCTGCCAGATGGCGTGGCGGCAGATACAATCATGGCACTAAAACAACACGGTCACAGCTATGTTGTTTGTGGAAAATGCAAGCGGATGCAAAAGAATTTCATATATCACTTCTTCCCCAAAAGTAAGGTGAAGTGCTTATTAGGGTATTATTCTAGTCTTACACCGGGTCGAAGTTATGATCTATTATTTAAGTTTATATATTAGTTATATCATGTACTTAATTGGCATATATGCCCAAAACCGTCGGTAATTCATTATAATATACTCCGTACCTAACAAAAAATCAGGGAAGGATGTAGTATCCGGGCGTCATGTTTACATCGGTTGTGCGTTCTCGGTTATGTTCCTGTCTATTTTACGGCTATTTTGTGTGTTATTTGCTCCCTGCTGGCAATATATATGATGATGACAATAAGTTATGGGGGGATGAGAGGGGCAATGTTCACCCTCAACCAATTATTGTATCTCGCGGCAGTCAAAATAGAGCGTAGTGTAAACAAGGCGGGCGGTATGCCCGAATGCTTCACCCTTACCATCATCGCTGACTGAATAAAGATTCCAGAGACTTCTCGGTAAATAGCTGACCCATGAATCTCCGTGCGTGAATGCTGGCATTTGTGTCATTACAGATGTTTGTTATGGCTGAAGAACCTTGACATCACAGATCTGAAGACTAAGTCACCTGACCAGATGAACCGTGTAAACATGTAACATCGAGAGAAAATATATTTATAAATGCAAAATGAGAAAAAAAGATGTGTTCCACAGTATTGGGAATGTTGTTGCTGAAGGGATGTGTATTTATTCGTGTATGACGTGTATGGGTAGAGCTGTAGAAAAATATATTATTGGAGAGACAGTCACTGGGATGATTGTTGTGGTGGTCTCACATATTCCTTCATGAGAGATAATTGTGTTCCGGTATGTCTTTATTTAGTCCTCAATACAAATAATGATAATGATAAAATGGAAATAACATTTAAAACATCATGAGTGACAACAGTACTATTAGATGTATAACAGCTATTATGAATTGTGTAAAATTAAGAGATATTGAGCAGTGAAAGTGGTATAAATATTAGAAACTGTATAGTTACAGCTCGAATATAATGTGTTCTAAAGAACGGAGTATAAACTGTATAGTTACTGTTCGAAATTAACCGTTCTCTATTGGTGGGTGGTTTTCGTTAGATGGGGTAAGTATCAGGGGCCTACAACCAAAAGCAGAGAGTCACCTCTCCGTATTAGACCCTTCTTGCATCGAGTGGTGCTGTTGGAATTCAGGGGCCACTCAAGCACGTCGCCACGCCTATACCAGCATCGAATGTGAAAAGTGAGCAGGCAGTTGACAAAGAGATAGTGTTGAAGGCATACATCGCCGCACTGTTGACGCAATAATTACCAACGAACAGATTGAACCAAATCTCGCAGGTAAGTTAAAGGTTTAAAGGCTTTAAAGTATCCCTAACAGGCTCAAAATTGCGTCATATGTCGGAAGGGGTTAAGGAGGTAATCGTATGGCTATTTTATTGTCAGAGTAGGTGGTCGGTACAGCATAAACAACTCGTGCTGTGTCTTTATTCAGCTTAACTTTTTCACCACCAAAGTAAATGTTCTAGTCATATTAATCGATAAAACTACTGCAAATTATTCTACAACGTCGTATCACATTTAAAATTTCTATCAACAATTAGGTGTTCGTCAATAATTTACAGTATTGGATTTCGGCAGGTAGGGAGACTAACGCAGTAATAACCAGGTACGATTTCACCAGTTCGAATCTTTGAATCTTTGAAGCCAAGTTCTGAAGCATCTGCGCTAAAATAATGTATTGTAACGTCTCGTTTGTGTTCGATACTGCTTCAAATGGGTGCATCGCTATTTATGCTCTTAAGGGGGCCCACCTGGCTTTTTTTCTCTTTCTCTCTTTGGCTTGTATACATTCGGCCCCATTTAGCCTACTGTTTTAAGACGTTTACCCCCATCCAGGTGTCAATATTTTCCTGGCGAGCGGTAGCGAGCCAGCATATATATACTGTATATATTTGTTTTGACAGCAAGCTAAATTTGTACATTTTTCGATAGGAAAATGTCTCCGGCGAAACCGGATTTATCTATACAATGCTGGCTCGCTATTGCTCGCCAGAAAGAAATCAACACCTGGATGGGGATAAACGTCTGAAAATAGTTGGCTGTATGGGGCCAAATGGATACAAGCCAGGGAAAAAGAGAAAAGGATAGAAAGATAAACAATTAAAGCCTGTGACCCCCTTAAATCTGACGAGTCGAACTACAAGGCATCGAATGTGAAAAGTGAGCAGGCAGTTGACAAAGAGATAGTGTCGAAGGCATACATCGCCGCACAGTTGACACAATAATTACCAACGAACAGATTAAACCGAATATCTCAGGAAAACGTGATTAGTCGGTAACATTAGACGTATTGTCGGTACTGACCAAAACCACCAAACTACCACTACTACCACCTTAGCCAACCAAAATTACCAATACCGCCACCACCATTTTCTCCCCAATCACCAATACTACCACTACCAGTACTACCACCTTAACCAACCACAACCATTACCACCACTAACCCCTACCAACCACAACTACCAATACCACCACAACTCCCACCACCACCACCAATATCACCACAACCACTATTTCCACCACAATCACCAATACCACCACCACCACCACCACCACCACCATTACTACCACCACCACCACCACCTCCATTACCATCACCATTACCACCACTTTCACCAACTTAACCAGCCACCACCACCACCAACCTGCCGCCCGGGTAATATATCAGGCATTTCTCATTTCATATTTATTGGCGGTCGAAGAGGTAATTATTTTTTCATCGCAGTGTGGAGCCGGAAATTGTGAAATGTTGCCTCGATGTTCAGAGGAGGGGGTTGGGGGAGGGGGGAGGAGGAGGAGGAAGTGTTTGGCCGGACTAGAGCACCTTCAGTAGACAGAGAGTGGACAGGTATTTACATTTCCTTCTATTTTCTCTCTCTCATGTTAACCCCTTCTGTACCAGCGACATCCTTTTAGCTTTATCGTGACTACTATTAGACGATTGCGTTCAGTTTCAAAAGAGCCTCCAGTAATTAACAGGCTTCGAACTATCTCGCTTAACCTTTTTTTTACTTCCACAGATCTTTCTTAAACTGCATAAAATCCCCTAAATATAGCTAGAACACAATGGAAAAGACATCGATGGTACACAAGGGGTTAACGTCTGTCAATTTTGGGTTTTGTACTATAAAGCGAATTCCTGGCATTGTATGCGTGTGTCCCCAAATTAGTGTAGTAACGTATAAGGTTGTCCTGGATTCTGTGTTGTAAAGGGACCCTAGACCGGACGAGGCGGGGAGAGATGGTTAATAGGTTTCAACTATTTAACTACAATTATTATCATGTAAGGTATTATACTCGGTGATGTCTGCTTCATCGTGAACGTAAAGTCACTCAAAAAAATTAATGGATCTCACCCATTACCATTTATTGAAGTAAATCTCTGCAAATAAATAAAAAATAAAAAATATAAAAAATGGGGATTTGGCCTTTGCATATATCTGCAAGCGAATTTATGAACACGCTTTTCTATATAATTATCAAGTATAACACAATATATATCATTTATTAAAAAGCAATTTCGAATTTATGAACACGCTTTTCTATATAATTATCAAGTATAACACAATATATACCATTTATTAAAAAGCAATTTCCATTCAAAAAGCAACCCAGATAGTTATAATTGCTCAAGTAAACGTAAAGGGTCCACGGATTTTTATAAGTGACATTACAGCCTAAATAGAGCCTTCGTTTGGAAATGTTATTGGCCTAGTTTTGTGAGCGTGATGTCCATGCAATGATAATATTAATCCCTGTACTATCATCCGACATTGTTCCCAAAAAAAATCCTCAAGCCAAGTAAAGTACCTACAAATGTATTTAAATCGATGTATCATAAAGGAGAATATATACCGGTATCTATCTATCTATCTATCTCTTTCTATCTCTATCTCTATCTCTATCTATCTGTCTCTCTATCTATCTATCTATCTATCTATCTATCTATATCTATTTCTTTCTTTCTTTCTGTCTTTCTTTTGTTTCTTGTTTTTCTTTCTGTCTGTCTGTCTGTCTGGCTTGCTTGCTTGCTGGCTTTCTTCTTGGTCTATAATTATCTACAGTGTTTATTCATATATTCATTCATAACCTAAAATTATATTTGGAGCTTATTCTAAACATGAATAACGGCAAGTGCAGTCTACCTGTATATACTGTATATTTCCGGTTTTCAAATCAATATCAAAGCTAAAAGTTAAATACTAGTTCTTTCGTGCAACACCAAATGGATCAATAAACAGAGGGAACGAATGTTTGTGTATACGTATGAGCCTTTTGCGTACATGTGTGTGTGTGTGTGTGTGTGTGTGTGTATGTGTGAGGAGAGTGTGTGTGTTTGTTTGTGTTAGAGAGAGAGAGAGAGAAGCTCAATTGAAGCTCAATTGATGGGTAAGATTACGTCTGATTTAAATATTCCCATCACTTATTAACATTTATATTTTACACTAAGTCTAACCTACTTTCTTGCATTTTAAGTTCTAACAGCCATTGACCTACAAGAATAATCTGTTATAATACCGTTAAGGGTAGGTTTAATTAAATGTTTATGTGTTGCTTTAGTTTGCTCTTTAAACTTCCATAAAACTTTAAAAAACACTCCAAGACCCCCCTTCGAGATAAATGTATACATTATTAGGTAGGAAAATGTTCCGACCCGAGACCGGTTTCTCCTTTAGTGCAAGCTCGCCATTACTCGCCAGGAGAAAAAAAATCGACACCTAAATGGCACGAGAGGTCTTAAAAGTTACACAAAAATGGGGAGAAACGTTTAAAAATCACCAAACTAATTCGGCGAACGTTTTAAAATCTCAAAACTAGTGGGTCTAAACATGAAGGAGAAGGGAGTTCAGAAAAAAATCCCTTGGACGATCATATGAATTAACTACTGTCTAACAAACTACGTTCCGATTAAATCTTACTAACTTACCTTCCATTCATAAAATCCTGGTGTGGATATTAATGTATGTGGCCAACTGTACCTGAAATTTTCCTCGATACAATTTCCAACGAACCAGAGAGACGCTATGCATTGTGTTATATATATTTATATATTTTGTTTATTGTATTAATTCATTTATTTTGTATTAGTTAGTTTATTTGTTATTATACTGTATATGTATTCATATTTTGGTTATGTATTTATTATGTTTGTTTATTATACGCATTTATGTGTCATTTATCTATTTATTTATGTGTTTATTTTATTTGTGTATTCATGTTTGTATTTAGGTGTACAATATACCGGTTAACCCCTTCTATACCAGCGACGTCTTTTTAGTTTTATTATGGCCATATTTAGACAATTTAGTGCAGTCTTAGAAGGATATGGGGGTAGTAAAAAGGGATAACTGAGATAGTTCGAAGACTGTTAATTGCTTGAGGCCCTTTTGAAACTGAATAAAATCGTCTAATAGCTAGTAGCCAGAATAAAGTTACAAAGGAAATCAAGCAACAACAGGTCTAGTGACCCTTCTACGCTGCTTGACAAAGACTGTCCCGGTACAGAAGAGGTGAACAACGTGTAGGAATAATGAGAAAATAATAATGAGAAAATAAAGGAGAATACTGTAAGGGACGTCTCGGAATTCCCCCCAAAGACAGTTATGGGCCCACCAAACAGACAGACCAGGTAAATGAAAGGGACAGGTACACGAGAGAAGGAAGGCGACAGGAGGGAATGACAGATTGAACAAGAGGACCGGGAAGACAGCTCTAGGGTGGACAGATACAATGAAATGAAAAACTAGTCAAATTGTGTCTCCTTTGATTCATTTATATAGCGGGAATTACAAGAACAATTATTTTAAGGTGAGGGGGGGGGGGTCTGAAACCCCTTCACACTCATGCTTAGCCCCATTTTGTTTCGATTTTTATTATAAGACATTCGCCCCATTAGTTTAATGATTATAAGGTCTTTTCTGCCAATTTAGGTGTCGGTTTTTTTCAAGCGAGCGATAGCGAGCCTGCAATTTAGAAGGGGCAATTTATCTGCCGAAAAATACACAAATTTATCTCGAAGGTGGGTTTTGGGTGTATAGTTTTAAGCTTGATGGGGGTGTAGGGAGGAAACTATAAAATAAAATAATAAATATAATTTCAGTCATCAACTCTATAATACATTTCACAATGATATTCCAAAATAATTACACATCCCCATTTCCCCCCCCCCTCCCCCCCCCATTTCCACACACACACACACACACACACACACACACACACACACACACACACACACACTCTTTCTCTCTCTCTCTCTCTCTCTCTCTCTCTCCTCTCTCTCTCTCTCTCACACACACACACTCTCACACTCACACCCACAAACAGTAAACGTAAACAAATAAAACAAAATAAAAATGTTTCCCATTTAAACGCTATAAACCAAAGCATAGTTTTCCAGGCAGACGGGGGAAAACAATTGTCGGACATTCCAGGCCCTTCCACCAATAAATTATCAACTCCATACAAACACACAAAATAGCTTCCTTTTAATTTATATATATACTGTTAATTTACTCTTATTAGTTTTCCATTTATTGTGTATGGTTAATTATATTCTTCGGGGGCAGTAGAGGAGTATGGTAAAGAGGGAGGATACAAAAATTCATAAAAGTGGTGTGGCAACATTAGGGCCTCAGTACTATCTTGCCATATCTCTCTCTCTCTCTCTCTCTCTCTCTCTCTCTCTCTCTCTCTCGTTTGTTAATCTCCATGTTTTGTTCAGTTGTCTTTATTTTTTATGTATAGGCTCCCTGCAGACGACTGTATTCAGCTTAAAAAGGACTTCTATGTATTAACCCCTTCAGACTCATATGACTCAGAGGTTGCCAGATTAGCAATAAGAAATAGAGTTCTCTCACTCTTATAATTACCTCTCCAAAATTAGTTTTCTGCCCACATCTAACTCAAAGACAACTGCAGAGGTTGAAGTAACTAAACTAAAGGTTTCTAAATACCCCTGATGGTAACAAAGGCTTTAAAGTATCCCCAATAGGATAAAAAAGTCATATGTCGGAGAGGGTTAAGGGGGGATTTTTAGGTTGTTCCCTAGACCTCAATCAAGCTTAAAAATACACCCTCTAGACCCTCTTTCAAGATAAATTTGTACATTTTTCGATAGAAAAATTTCCCGGCCAAAGGCCGATTCCTCATAAATTACAAGCTCGCTATCGCTCGCTAGGAAAAAATCGACACCTAAATGGCACGAAAGGTCTTAAAATTGACAGAAATGGGGCGAAAGTTTGTAAAATCGCCAAACTAAAGGGGCAAACGTCTTAAAGTCTCAAAAGCAATAGGGCTAAACATGAGGGAGAAAGGGATTCAGAAAAAAAATCCTCAAGTGGAAATCTCCCCTTAAAGGGTATAATACTGACACGACTAACTCTTCCCGTCATGTTTTTCCTAAGATAAATATAATTGCTTGAAGGAAGTTAAATTCTAACCCAAATTGGCGTCATGCTGGTGGTATGTTATTATGTTTAGCTTCGTATTCCCTCTCTGTCTATCTCTCCAGCCTTCTGTATGTCCGTCTGCCCACCTTATCTCTCTTAGTGCCTACTGATATTTCTCTCTACTCATTCAATCTATGGTCTGGCCACCTATTCTTCTATTTGTCTATCTACTAATCAATCCCTCTATCTGTCTATTGGTATACAGCTATATAAATATTGTAGTACCTCGTTTTCTAAATGTGTATGGTAAACTCCAAATGCTATTCTTTTCAATCAAGAATCAATTATAATAACTTCGAAAGAAGTACATTTTCTTGCTATAATATTGTTATTAACGTCTTTGAAAAGGAAGCATTTGAGATAAAAAGAATGCTATTCTATTGACCTATGTTATTCTTATTTACATACGATAAAACAACAGGAACACGAATAAGACGTGGTTAAGGGGAGATGGGCTGTTTATCAGGCACCCATTCTCCCTCGTGTTTAGCCCCATTGTTGTTGGGGTTTTTTTTTTTTTATAAGACGTTCAGTAAATTAGTGTGAAAATATTGTAACCAAAGGATTATGGTATTATCATTGTATGGGAGAATACAAAGCTTCATGACATTCCCACCCAATTATCTTCGGTTGAACTTATAATAGCCTGTTTTATGACCCTGCCCTTGTACCGGCATGCAAAGCAGCAAACTAAAGGAGGTATCACACGGGAGCTTTTATCGTCAATTTTCGATGCTCAACCCTTCTCGGAACTTTTTTCATTAGAATCGGAAACGAGGCTCTAGGTAGGTGAATGTGGGTGACAGGATAACTGTACAAAAAAATATCACCTCATAAGCTGCCAAAGCCAGTGTAGAAGATAAATGTCGAGAAAAAATAAATAAAAGAAGAGGAAGAAGCTCGTGTGATTGCTGCATATCTAGTACTGCAATGAATATCTATATAGTCTCCTGGAGCGACTTAAGAGGGGTGGGGCTTAATTATTTGCTAATTTATGTATACTGTTATTATTAATTTAGTTTCCTCCCTAGACCTCCATCAAGCTTAAATAAAACATTTGCCCAAGACCCTCCTTCATGATAAATTTGTAAAAAAATTCTATACAAAAATTTCCCGACCAAAGGTTCCTCTTAAATTACAGACTCGCTATCGCTCGCCAGGAAAATATTGACGCCTTAAGGACACGAAAAGTCTTAATAGTGACAAAGGAATAGGACGAAAGATCTTAAAATTACCAAAATAATGGGCCGAACGTCTTCAAATCTAAAAACTAATGGGGCTAAGCATGAGGAATAAAGGGGACCAGAAAAAAACGACTCATCTCCCCTTAACAGCAATAACCGAGGCATTTTCACCCGCAGGAGACAATAGGAGGAGGAGGAGGAGTCAAGGGAATTTGGAGGGCCTGTAGAGTATAGTAAACAACATTGAGGGACTTTGGAGTATAGTAAACAATTTGGAGGGCCTGTAGAGTATAGTAAACAATTTGGAGGGCCTGTAGAGTATAGTAAACAATTTGGAGGGCCTGTAGAGTATAGTAAACATTTTGGAGGGACTTTGGAGTATAGTAAACAATTTGGAGGGCCTGTAGAGTATAGTAAACATTTTGGAGGGACTTTGGAGTATAGTAAACAATTTGGAGGGCCTGTAGAGTATAGTAAACAATTTGGAGGGCCTGTAGAGTATAGTAAACAATTTGGAGGGCCTGTAGAGTATAGTAATCGGACAACTTTACAAATATGAGGTCTCCGGCACATTGCATAAAGGTCAAACAGAAATTGTTGAGTAACCTGATAACGATTCTTCCAGTTCCAATGTATCAAGATGAATCACTAATACCCGATATCCTAGCATTTAATTGCCCGATGAATTACAGTATTGAAATATCGTCGCAGCTGGGTTATGAATATGGGGCCATGGCAATATATTATTTATATACATTACTATATATTGGCTTGAAATTTTATCAGTTTTAGTAGTAAATTAAACAATCAAAGTTACACATGTCGCGAGTTGGCCGATCTCGCTGTATTAACTGCTGTCAATCATTATCCAAAGTTATATAATTTTGCGAGTTAGTCTGGATCTTCCAAATTTATTTAGGTGACTATACCTGCTCATGATATAAGTTTTAGTAATGAGTCGTAATATCAAAAGCCGCTCAGTGTTTCAAGTTGGCTCGTCTCCTCGTATTTACTGGCGTCTATATGGGAACCATTATGAGTTTCAGTATCCTAGCTTACACAATGTCGTGAGTTAGTCCATCTTTGACTGATTTATCTAGGTGACTATAATGACTTGAAATACAGTAATATCAAATATTATTGATGAGTTATTTAATATAAAATGTCACACAATTGCGCGAATTTCTCTGAATTATAACAATTAGGTGACAAAACTGGCCTGTAATGTTACCAGTTATAGTATTAAGTTATAATATAAAGTCCCTCAATGTTGGTAGATGGCCTGTCTCCTCGTATTTACTATACCCTATTCCAAGTAAGTACGCACACACTCTTGAACATTAACCTCTATAACTAACAAACGACTAGAGTAATCCACCTAATATTACATGCTTAGATTGATATGCAGGATTCGAAGTTGCATAATAAATCGTAGGCAGTGTCCACCATTCTTTAACTGTCTTCGTGGTGCGATGCATAAGGTGTTGATTTTCGGTGTGAGCATCCTGGATTCGAATCCACGGACTGCCACATGTGTTTGTAAATTTCATTAATTGATTTTAGGAGTATAGTTGGTTGTTGGAAGGAACATAATAATTTATACCGTTTGGAATGAGTCAGTCAGGAAATAGGTGTGGAAATGTACAGCCCATTTGTTCTAGCCCATTTTGAGTTACAGAGGTTAGAGTTCACTATTTCTGGACTACTACTTTGGAACAGGGTATAGTGGGTCTATGTGGGATCCGTTGCGGAGGAGGGGGGGGTTCGAGGTGGTTCGTCCCGACCGGCCATAAACCTGGTTTCCTGCGTTTAGGGTCCTCCTTGCGGCTTGTTACTGCCCGCCCTTTTGTTTTAAGGCGTCTGGGAATAAAGAGGCTTCGTTAGTGTTTGTTTAAGGTAAGAGCTTTATGGCCTGAGCGACCCGGGGTGCCTGGCGGACACCTAACACAAAGAGAAGTTAGAGAACCTTAGGGCCTCGGCGGGAGAATTCTCAGGCTCTTGGGCGGATCCATTCGACTCCCTTCCTTGATGATCCAACTCGCTAAAAGCTTTTTTGCTTTCACCTGTCCTCGGATATTTTTTTACCCCAGGCCATATTCATGTTAGAGGATGTCGTTTTTAGTGCGGGGATGTATGGACATGTGTCTTTTCCCCTTTCAGGTGAGATATATGATGCCACGTAAGATAATTGAGCAATCTTCATTTGTAGTATGTGTTTGGTCATTGCTACCTTTTCGTTCATAAGTTTGGCAATGTGATTACTCATATTAATCAATATTTCTGTACGCATGGCAGTTTTCTGTTAAGGACAAATTCACAACATATTTATAAAATCTCTAACAAGAAATATTTAAAAAAATAATAGGGCTATTACACTTATAACACTGAGTATCCTAAAGTTCCCAACCATTTCACAATCTTCCCTAAAATTCCTTTCGCAACCGAAATACTTGTCTCCCAAACTACACGCCGAGCCAAGAGCAACGTAATGAATCTATCCCAACTATACGAGAAGGGGGAAGAAGGAGAGGAATACAAAAAAGTAGACTTTCAGCTAATTGAGACGGACAAGGCGTTTGTGGACAGTCTGGTGGCCGAGGGAGAGTTATGGCAACCATTAGACAGGTCCGGCCATTTCCGAGGCAGGGACACCAAGACCCGACACCACTCCCCCGTCAGGTCCACGAGAGCGCCCCATGTTTCTCGGGGACCGTACCGTATGCTGTGTCAAGCTGGTGTCATAAGTTTTTTTTTTTTGGCAATGTTCGAGGAGCATTTTTGCTATTTTCTGGCAACATTTTCGTAGTATTTCTGTATCAGTATCGACAATTAGACTAAAGATTGATTGATTAGCTGACTGAATTATATGCCATGTTTAATTCAGAAGCTTCAAACCAGAAATGTGGAGAATAGTTATCTGAAAATCACTAATGTGATTTCAGCTTACCTTCCCTAACCTCTACTGTAGTTTACAAACGACTTCTAAGGAATGCCACATTAACGGTTCTCTTGATCCTAATCTTCCAGAGTGTGGTTATTCTACAAAACATATAACACTGTCTCTATATATGTATATAATTTATATAATTGCATATAATTCAATCATCATTACCATAAAATAACTCAATCTCACATATCAAAATCTACACCAAAATCTGGCTATAACGGGCAAATCTAAACTACTATGCAATATGGATAATGTGTATATGTACAGTATATATATATATATATATATATATATATATATATATATATATATATATATATATATATATATACTGTATATAAGGTGTGTAATAAATTGCCCTAAAATCTTGATGCATCGTCAACACTTTTTTAATAATTGTGTAATTTGTATAATCCTAAGTAAATAAATGGCAAACAATGTACATAACGTGCTGAAGAAACTTATTATTGAAAGAAAATCATGATTAAATACCAGTGAATATACTGTATATTGTAATTATTATTGCTATTTCGTCAGCAGACAATTAGAACGCTCTGGGTGTAGCACTGTGCATTAATTTACGCTGCCTTGGATTGTTATCTTCTCAATGTTTACCAACTGCTAGCTTAAGGGAGCCCCCCTCGCTTTTTTTCTCTTTCTCTCCCTCTCTCTCTTTGGCTTTTATCTATTCGGCCCCATTCAGCCTACTTTTTAAGACGTTTACCCCCATCCAGGTGTCAATATTTTCCTGGTGAGCGGTAGCGAGCCAGCATATATATATTGTTGTTTTGACAGCAAGCTAAATGTGTAAATTTTTCGATAGAAAAATGTCTCCGGCGAGGCCGGATTTCTCCATACAATGCTGGCTCGCTATCGCTCGGCAGGAAGAAATCGACACCTGGATGGGGATAAACGTTTTAAAACAGTTGGCTGAATGGGGCCGAATGGATACAAGCCAAGGAAAGAGAGAAAAGGAGTGAAAGATACAAAAAACCGGTGACCCCCTTAATTACTTGAGCCTTTTCCGTGTATGACTTATGTGTCTCCTTATTTTACTCCTATATCCTTTGAGTACCTGCGGCGGCGTGTATTATATTGTATTCTAGCTATATTTAGACGATATTAGGAAGGATCTGTAGTAGTTGAAAGGGTTGGTTGAGATGGTTTTAAGCCTTATTATTTCTAAGAGGTCCTTCCTAAGCTGAATAAAATTGCCTAATACTTGTCAGAATAGGATGAAAATGGTATTCTCGGTACTGAATGGGTTAACGTTCTTCAAATAGTCCTCCTCCGTAAGCATTTTTGTATTAGTCCTGCATTGGTTTGCATAATATTTCCTCAACCTTAATCTGTGTATTCTAATACACATGTCTATGTTTATATTGTATACAACAACCGTGTTATTACCTTTATTTTACGTATACGGTATTGAGATATTCAAATTAGTTGTAAATGTTTGCAATCAATAAATTGACAAACAAATATTCGATATATGCTTGACTAGATAGCATTCAAAACACACGTCTTCCAATACTCTCATAATTATCCTGTTCATCTCTTTACCTAAAGAGTAAACATTTTTTTTTGTTTTTCTAAAACTTTCTTCTACTCGACCGATACACTTTGTAGTCCACTTTATCAAACTATCCTTTCTCCTTTTTATGACTTGCAAGCCTTTGAACACTGAATGTCCAGGCATTCTGACTTAGTTGTACCGTTCAGATAGTTGACTATTGTCATTTATACAGAAGGGACACTGACTACTGACAAATTTGCAATCTTTAAATTAAAATAAAGTAAATTTGCATACTATTTTCTAAATTTGCCAATCATTTACAGTCACACACACACACACACACACACACACACACACACACACACACACACACACACACACACACACACACACACACACAAACTTTGTTGGTTTTACATAATTGTATTGTTTATTTTTTTTAGAGATTCTATACCAAATTATAAAATTATTTATTGAGCCTGAAATTAGATCTATATTTGATTCATCTTATCGTTGATGTGATTCTTCAGACGTAGAGTTTGGCAAAAGTCACAGGAGCGCAATATATCTTACAGGAATGTTATCATATTATCTTTGTAGCATATATTTAAGTAAAGACGAATATAAATGACACATATTTGACAGAATTCACGTTTTAATTGTGTAAAATTTCGCTTGAATTGTACCTTAAACAATATTTGTTAAATTGTAGTATATCAACTTGCTGACCTACTTTGACAGGTTTTTCACATAAGTAGCATTGCATTATATTGGAACTTATTCAATTGACATAAATAGTTACGCCACCCAAATCGTTAACAATAGACTCAACGGGATAACTTAAGTATTTCGTTAAAGCAGTAATAGTATATTTTAGTCTCTTGGTATGACCATATCCCACCTCAGGCAGCTTGGCATTAATACCTCACTGGCTCCTCCCGAAATTTCTTCCCGAACTCGCTTCTTCATTTTTCCCCTGAATTGGCCGGGGGCGCGGGAACCAATATCGATGCTTGATGTACTGGAATAATATCTCATAGACGGACGGCCCAGCGCACCACCACCTTCTTAAGCCGGCATCACACAGCCGCTTTTTCCCTCAACTTATATCGTCAACATTGGTTTCGCAGCTTATGTGGTCTACTTTTTCTATAGTTCTGTCGCGTAAATTAATCTATCGTCAGTCCAGTTTCTGAAGTCAATATAAAAACAATCTCAGAAACGTTGCCGGTTGAATATTGGCTATCGAAAATTGATGATCAAAACTCTAGTGTGATACCCCTATACCCCGAATCCATCTCAGAGACTCCGGTGGTGGAAGGGATTGGAAGGGAGGCGTGGGGGGCGATAGGGAGGGGGGGGGGGGCTATCCCTCTTCCCCCTCCTCCTCCGCCCCCCCTTTTCAATCTGCCTGGTTGATGTGGTGGAATTATCAGCAGGTCCAGACGGGCGCGCTGACCGTCAGTGGACCGGGGGATGCCAAGGCGAGGCGACACCCTGGAAGACGCCGTCAATCATTTGGGGCCTCGCTATCCTCCTCCTCCCCCCCCCCCCCCCCCCCCCCCCCTCTCCATCCAGCTAAGCCATACCCTACCACCCCTCCTACATCCCTCCCCTACCCTCCCACCAGCTAAGCCAAGAACCCCTACCACCCCTCCTACATCCCTCCCCTACCCTCTGCCTAAGCCAAGAACCCCTACCACCCGTTCCTCATCCCTCGATCCCTTCCCTGCCTTAGCCAAGAACCCCTACCACCCCTTCCTTCATCCCTCCCCTTCCCTATCTACCCCCTGCCTTATCCAAGAATCCCTACCACCCCTTCCTCATCCCTCGATCCCTTCCCTGTCTTAGCCAAGAACCCCTACCACCCCCTCCTTCATTCCTCCCCTTCCCTATCTAACCCCTGCCTTATCCAAGAACCCCTACCACCCCTTCCTTCATCGCTCCCCTTCCCTATCTACCCCCTGCCTTTTCCAAGAACCCCTACCACCCCTTCCTCATCCCTCGATCCCTTCCCTGCCTTAGCCAAGAACCCCTACCACCCCCTCCTTCATCCCTCCCCTTCCCTATCTACCCCCTGCCTTATCCAAGAACCCCTACCACCCCTTCCTTCATCCCTCCCCTTCCCTATTTACCCCCTGCCTTATCCAAGAACCCCTACCACCCGTTCCTCATCCCTCGATCCCTTCCCTGCCTTAGCCAAGAACCCCTACCACCCCATCCTTCATCCCTCCCCTTCCCTATCTACCCCCTGCCTTATCCAAGAACCCCTACCACCCCTTCCTCATCCCTCGATCCCTTCCCTGCCTTAGCCAAGAACCCCTACCACCCCCTCCTTCATCCCTCCCCTTCCCTATCTACCCCCTGCCTTATCCAAAAAAAACCTACCACCCCTTCCTCATCCCTCGATCCCTTCCCTGCCTTAGCCAAGAACCCCTACCACCCCCTCCTTCATCCCCTTCCCTATCTACCCCCTGCCTTATCCAAGAACCCCTACAACCCCTTCCTCATCCCTCGATCCCTTCCCTGCCTTAGCCAAGAACCCCTACCACCCCCTCCTTCATCCCTCCCCTTCCCTATCTACCCCCTGCCTTATCCAAGAACCCCTACTACCCATTCCTCATCCCTCGATCCCTTCCCTGCCTTAGCCAAAAAACCCTACCACCCCCTCCTTCATCCCTCCCCTTCCCTATCTACCCCCTGCCTTATCCAAGAACCCCTACCACCCCTTCCTTCACCCCTTCCCTCCCTTCCTACCCCGTCTACCCCCTTCTTCATCCCTCCCCTTCCCTATCTACCCCCTGCCTTATCCAAGAACCCCTACCACCCCTTCCTACCCCTTCCCTCCCTTCCTACCCCGTCTACCCCCTTCTTCATCCTTCCCTTTCCCTATCTACCCCCTGCCTTATCCAAGAACCTCTACCACCCCTTGCTTCACCCCTTCCCTCCCTCCCTACCCGGTCTACCCCCTTCTTCAACCCTTCCCCTCCCTACCTACCCTCTGCCTTAGTCAAGAACCCCTACCACCCCCTCCTTCTTCCCTCCCTACCCCCGTCTAAGCCAAGAACCCCTACCACCCCTCCTCCATCCCTCCCTATCCCCTGTCTAAGCCAAGAACCCTACCATCCCCTCCTTCTTCTCCTCCCTTCCCTCCCTAACCCCTGCCTTAGCCAAGAACCCCTACCACCCCTCCTTAATTTCCCCTCCCTCCCTACCCCTTACCTAAGCCAAAAAACCCTACCTCTTCCTCTTGCATCCCTCCCATCCGTTCCTACCCCCTACCTAAGCCAAGAACCCCTACCACCCCCTCCTCCATCCCTCCCCTTCCCTCCCTACCCCTTGTTTTAGCCAAGAACCCCTACCACCCTCTCCTGCATCCCTCCCCTCCCTCCCTACCCCCTATCTAAGCCAAGAACCCCTACTACCCCTCCTTCATCCCTTCCCTCCCTACCTACCCTCTATCTAACCCAAGAACCCCTACCACCCCTCCTTCATCCCTCCCTACCCCCTGTCTAAGCCAAAAAACCCTACCACCCCCTCCTTCATCCCTTCCCTCCCTCCCTAACCCATGTCCAAGCCAAGAAACCCTACCACCACCTCCTCCATCCCTCCCTACCTAAGCCAAAGAACTCTTACTACCCCTTCCTCGCCCTCTCCCCTCCCTCCCTAACCCTGGCAAGAACCCCTACCACCCTCTCCTTCCTTTTTTCCTTCCCAATCTACCCCCTGGCTAAGTAAAGAACCCCTACCACCGCCTCCTCCATCCCTTCCCTTCCTACCTACCCCCTGCCTTAGCCAAGAACCGCTACCACCCCCTCCCTACCCTCCGTCTAAGTCACGAACCTCTACCACCCCTTCCCTCCCTCCCTACCTCCTGCCTAAGTCAAGAACCCCTACCACTCCCAGTCCTTCCTTGCCCCCTCTCCCCACCTCCCTTCCTGGCCAAATCCCACTCCCTTGTCTAAATATCCCTTTGCTAATCCCACTCTCTTGTCTAAATCTCCCTTGTCTAATCCCTCTCCCTTGTCTAAACTAGGAGTCCCCACCACCCATTCTTGCCTAACCACTCTGCTGTCTCTTATGTAAACCAAGAACACCTGCTATTCTTCCCTTGCCTCCCATTATACTTCTACCATCACACCATTCCCTCCGCCATCCCCTACCATGCCTTCTCCCTCCTTCCTCTCTACTCCCTGCCTGACCGAGAATCCTACCCCCCCCCCCCTCCCCTCTATCTACGCTAAGACATCCTACCACTCTGGCTTCCCTTTGTCCTCATGCTTAACCCCACTAGTTATGAGATTTTAAGAAGTTTGGCAATTTTAAGAACTTTCGCCCATTTCTTTGTCAATATTAAGACCTTCCGTGCAATTTAGGTGTCGATTTGTTTTCCTGGCGAGCCATAGAGAGGCCTGTAATATAGTAGTGGCCGGGACATTATTCTATCGAATAATGTAAACAATTATCTTGAAGAGGGTCTTGGTGGTGCTTTTTAGAGCTTGATGGAGGTCTAGGGAAGAAAATAAATCACAAATATTAAGATTGTTTAAGCAAATAAAAACAAACATCCCCCTTAATTTCTTTCTGTATAAGCCAATCACATCTGCTATTGTTACTTATTCCCAAGTTATTTGATCAAAATCTATTCATTGTAATTTAGCCAAAAATATTGACCACTATCCTCTATCACTCCAAAACGACTAAAATAATAAAGCTAATGTTTATATAATTACAAAGAGTCAGCCATAGAATAAGTGTGGATATGTACAGCCCATTTGCTATAGCCCTTTTTGAGCTATAAGAGATTAGGGGGTCATTATGGTGGCCTAATTATGATAGAGTTTATCTTCCTCCATCTCTGGCCTCCTTATCTATGTGTACGTTCCATCTATTACTTCGTCCACTGTAGTTTTCTTTTTAAGTCACCAACATCATCTTTTTTCATGTTTTGTATATAAAATTATGTTGACCAATATATCAATACTATCCTCTTTTCCTTATAATGTCTCTTTGGTACATAAAAAGCATTTAAGAGGAGATATGTCGTTTTTCTAGACCCTTTTCTCCCTCATGCTTAACCCCATTAGTTTTGAGATTTTAAGAAGTTTGCTTTATTAGTTTGGCGATTATAGGACCTTTCACCCCATTTCTGTGTCAATATTAGGACCTTTCGTACCATTTAGGTGTCGATTTTTCCCTGGCGAGTTATGGTGATTTTAGTGATTTTAGGAGGAACCGGCCTTTGGCCTGGAAATTTTTCTACAGAAAAATTTACAAATTTATTGATGGAGGTCAAAATATAAACCCTGGCCCCTTAATATCCTCTGTTGGTTTGCTTGTGCTGTCCATCAACACTGACTTGCTATCTTTATTAGTTGGTAGTAATTATTGGGGTATTATGGTTTTATTTATGTCAGAGCAGTCAAAGGGTTCCAGCAGGTATATAATATTAAGGGACCCCACCTCACTTTGTTTTTCTCTCTCTCTCTCCCTCTCTCTTTGGCTGTTATCCATTCGGCTCCATTCAGCCTACTTTTTTTAAGACGTTTACTCCCATTCAGGTGTTAATATTTTCCTGGCGAGCGGTAGCGAGCCAGCATACATATATATATATATATATATATATACTGTATATACATTTTTTTTACAGCAAGCTAAATTTTTAAATTTTTCGACAGAAAAATGTCTCCAGCGAAGCCGGATTTCTTCATACAATGCTGGCTCGCTATCGCTCGCCAGGAAGAAATCGACACCTGGATGGGGATAAACGTCTTAAAGCAGTTGGCTGAATGGGGCCGAGTGGATACAAGCCAGAGAAAGAGAGAAAAGGAGAGAAAGATAAAAAAAACAGGTGACCCCCCTTAATACGAAGGTCTTGCTTATGTATTTTCAGCATGCAAGAACATCCCTAACGTGTGTACCAACATGATAAATATGCACCATATAACACATGAGAAATATGCAACATATAAAAACATGATAGATATGCATAGTATAATATTTATTTTCTCTTGATTACTTAGAAATGTTATGTTAAGTGAAACAAATTTTAATTTAAATATAATTTATTTATTCTGAGATATCGTAATATTTTCAAAATACTACTATATTTCTCAAATTGCTGAACCATTTTTAATCTTCTGATGATATCTTCCTTATGTCTTCTGAAATAATATTATCATGCTTTTTATAGGTAACTATTCTTTTCAAATTGCTGAAACTTTATTAATCTTCTGTTGATGTATGTCTGATCTTTATGGCAAGATTATCAATTTGTATTTGAATCATTATACGTATAAAATAATTATAAAAATAAAATGCAATCACTCATGAGCCATTGATCCGATTCCATTTGGTCTGAACGCTCCAGCAGTGAAAGAATTTAATCCTCCAGTCTGATGGCGAGAGAATTAATCAATCAAAAATTATAATTTGATTCCCCCGTATCAGATGAGTCGCCGAGTATTAAAAAATAGTTGGCGATGAATGTGTCGAAAAAAGTGGGAGACAGATCGGGAATTATTTTTTTCACTTTATTTTCCGTTTTCCATGGAGCGTCCTGGAAAAGCCGGGCAAATCTGCGAGCTTCCAGGAGCCCCCTTCCAGCAGACTTGTCAGGCCCGGGAGAGGAACCTGAGCTGCCTGGATTATGGAAACACTCTGGGAAAAAAGAAATACTGATTTTCTTTATGGAGGGATTTGCGGATGAAGGGATCGTCCAGGAAGAGGGAATAGGAGAGGGAGTGTGTGGGGGAGTGTGTGGGGGAGGGTCGGGGGGGGGGGGGGGGGTTAGTATTCATGGTGTTTTTATCTGCGTTGGTAAAGCTGGACGAGGAGGCTTTAGGGAAGTGTGGGAGGTGGGGCTGGAAGGAGGAAGAACAAGTAGTGTAGGTGTCATAGGAAGGTAGATATTGCGTAGGTGTTAGGGAATTGCGTAGGTGTTAGGGAATTGCGTAGGTGTTAGGGAATTGAAAGTTTATAGGACGAGTTTGGGATATGGAGAGGTTGAAATTGCTTAGGTGTTAGGGATTGCATGCTTAAAAAATGGTTTGGGGTATTAGGATATGGAAATTACGTAGGTGTTAGGCGTTGATAGTTCTTACAATCGCCAAACCAATGAGGGGAACTAATGGGGCAAAGCATGAGGGAGAAGGGGGTAAGACACCTCCCTCGCCTCCCTCCTCCCCTCCTCGCCCCCTTATAGGCAAGCTAGGTGTCAGAATGCGTAGACTGAAGAGACAAATGTATTATGGTATGAGAAGTGGGACGAGTGTGATGTTAGAGAGTGAAGGCTTAGAAGTAGACCTTTTGGCTGACAAAATGCAGATACAACTTTAGTGCCAAAGTTTAGAGGATGAGATGACGAATGATGGACGAATAAGTAGCTTAGATATCAGTGTGCAGGTTGATAAGAAGAGCTTTTTGACGAGAGGAGTTGGAAGTTGTGTAGGTGTTGGTCCCCTTTCTCCATCATGTTTAGCACCATTATTTTTCAGGTTTTAAGAAGTTCGACCCATTAATTTAGCAATTTTAGGACCTTTCATCCCATTTCTTTGTCAATATTAAGACTTTTCGTGCCATTTAGGTGTCGATTTTTTTCCTGGCGAGCGATAGCGAGCCTGTAATTATAAGAGGAACCGGCCTTCGGCTGGGACATTTTTCTACCGAAAAATATACAAATTTATCTTGAACGGGAGTCTTAGGGACGTTTTTAAAATCTGCATGGAGGTCTGGGGAGGAAACCAAAAAATAATATATATATGAACAAATTAATAGCCCATTCCCCCGATAAGTATGGGAAGTTGGAATTAGTGGAAGTGTTATAGAGTTTGAGGTCTTAGAAGAAGAGCTTTAGGGTGATGGGAGGTGGATGTTATGCAAGTAGCAAATTTGTTTGTTGGGAATAATTTACGACATATCCAAGTGTGCAAGCTAAAAAGAATTCATGGGTATGGAGAGTTGAGTGACGGGAGGTGAATGTGTTTAAATGTCAATATATAATCATGTTGTGTGCTGAGAAGATGAACAATTGGGTATGATGATGTAGAAGTAGTATACATACTAGAGTTTGAAACCTTAGAAGATGAGTTTTTGGATGAATGGAGGTTTAGAAGGAGCTAAAAATATGAGCTGTAATTTGCATTGGCCTAATATATACTAAATTGATAATACAGAGTATAGCAATTGACGCATATAAAACTTGCATATAATATAGCTTTCCACCAGAAATAATGCCTTTGTGAGATCTAAATCACTGACAAGCCTTCTCCATATAATTCAAGGCAACAGAGAACAGTCACAGTCATATGAAATAATTGATGTTTAAGGGGAGACAGACCGTTTTTATGGACCCCCTTCTCCCTAATGTTTAGCCTCGCTAGTTTTGAGATTTGAAGATGTTATTTCCATTAGTTTGGGGATTTTATGACCTTTCACCCCATTTCTTTGTCAATATTAGGACACTTCGTGTCATTTAGGTGTCGATTTTTTCCTGGCGAGCGATAGCGAGCCTGTAATTGTTTACAGGCTACCGAATAATGTACAGATCTATCTTGTCTAGGGGGTGTTTTTCTAAGCTTGATGGAGGTCTAGGGAGGAAACTAAAAAATATATGTGAATAAATGAATTAATAGACCAAACAAACAGCCACTGTCCCCTTAAATATATACACTACAGATACTCTCTAACAGTTCACCAATGTTAATATATAGTCGGTTTTAGTCCAGCTGACGGTAAATTGAATTCCATGACACCTAGTTTATCGATAAATAATGGAAAAATATGAAACTACTATGTCTCTGAGTCAAAATGATGGCATATTTTCATAAATAACATCATATTTCGGCTAAACAATTTGGTAATAGATGAATATTCAAGACGTAAACATGGCAATTCACCACCAGATGAAATAAAACGAGGTATAGTTAAATATGAAATGTAAATGAAGAAGTACAGTCGTGGTCATTAATTGTGATATACTCTGACCCCTCGAGCGGATTGAACTATCCTCAGCAGTGCAAATATAATGTAAGGGATTGATAAAGAGATTCAATTCATTCTGGGATAGCTACGAACATTTACAGACTAATTTAACGACCAAAACTGTACATATATTCATCAATGCCTTTGTACATAGTCATCAATGTCTTTGTACATAGAGTCATCAATGCCTTTTTACAAAGAGTCATCAATGTCTGTGTACATAGTCATCAATGTCTTTGTACATAGAGTCATCAATGTCTTTGTATTTCCTATTGGTCATCCCGCTCCTCCAATCTCCTCCTCGCGCCTTGTACAAATAAATCGGTGTTTGATTCAATTTATGTGATAATGTCCGGTGGCAGGCTCCTCGCGCCCATTGTGTGTTCAGTATAATCCTTTATAATGCTAGATTAAAGGAGGCTCATCCCCCTGGCCACTTGTAGCCGCGGAATTACGTATCGGTGTAGGAGGGATCGTGTGTTGCTGGTGTGAGAGTACAAAGGAGTACAAAGTACAAAGGAGTACAAAGGAAAACAAGGAACAACAGGTCATGCGACCCCTCGAAGTTACTTGCCCTCCAAAACACTGCTGTTCCAAGTGTTGCAACAGTTTTTTGGAGAGAATGTGGGAAAGATGTGAGAAGGAAGTGCTGCCCTGGGGCTTAGTTTATGGCAGGGGAAATTATATTAAGATCTATTAGGTTATTGAGCAAACACTGCTAAAGAAAATATTTATTGAATTACAAATGCAGTCAACCTTGGGTTTAGGGCAAGGTGCTTGTCTATGCGAACGTTGAAGGAATCAACGGTGATGCAGTCTATGACATCTCGGGGAAGCCCATTCCACAAGTTGACGACTCGATTGGAGAAGACATTCTTGGATTCGTTAGAGTTGAATGATTTACCAATGATGTTGCAGCCATTTCCCCGCGTGTAGTTTGATCGGTCAATCGTAAAATATATATTACAGTTCATGTTGTCGATGCCTTTAATGATCTTGAAAACTTGAATAAGGTCACCTCTCAATCTGCACTTGGTTAATGGGTATAAATCTAGTTCTTTAAGACGTTCTTCATGTGGTTTGTTCCGAAGACAGGGTGTCATCTTGGTAACTCTACGTTGAACTCGTTCCAAGTTTTCTATATCTTGTTTTTGTAGTTAGGGCACCAGAACTGAACGCAGTATTCCAAAAGTGGGTGGACTAATGAATTGTAAAGGGTGAGGATAATGTCTTTTGATTTATGTTCAGATGATCTACCTATGAAACCTATAATTGTGTTTGCCTTCTTAACAACTTCAGCACAATGTTGACTTGGTTTTAAGTTACTGCATATTGTTACTCCTAAATCGGTTTATCTGTTTACACTCTTTATCTGGGTGCCATTCATCGAGTAGTCTGCTTTTTCATTGCGGTATCCGGTATGAATTACTTTACACTTATCTTCACTGAAGCGCATTTGCCAGATTTTATCCCATTGTGAAAGCTTGTTTAGATTGTTTTGCATATCTTCAAAATGTTCATTTGTCAGTACGGTATTTGCGATTTTTGGGTCATCTGCAAACTTTGAGATTGTACAAGTGAGACCCTCATCTATGTCGTTAATGTAAATTAGTAAAAGGACTGGCCCCAGCACTGATCCTTGAGGTACACCACTAGTTACATTGGTCCAGGTTTATGCTTCTCCATTAACCCCTTCGGTACCGGCGAGGTCTTTTGTATTATATTCTAGCTATATTTAGACGATTTTCTTCCGTTTCAAAAGCGCCTCAAGCAATTAAAAGGCTTCGAACTATCTCCCTTAACCATTTTTACTACCACAGACCCTTCTGAAGCTGCTCAAAATCGTCTAAAATTAGCTAGAATAATATATCAAAAAGACGTCTGCGGTGTAGAAGGGGTTCATAACTAATCACACACACAAGCACGCACACACACGCACACACACACTGCCCTCACTCCCCCTTTTCCATGCACCACCCACACCAAACACACAGCCACCCACGCCCCCTGCGACGCTCGGCCACCCAGAGGACCCCCCCGGCCCACCCACACACCACCCCTCTAACTAAAGTCCCACAGGTGTTGGCCAGTCACGGACCCTTCTTCCTGCCCCGTGTTGCAGAGAGTCATCCCCTTGTACACTGTAAAAAAAAGTCACGGATGGTTAAAAAAGGTACACCAGATAATTGAGTTTATTCAGTGATTTACCTTTTATTTGTGTCTTTATATTAGATGGGTTTTTACTATTAATATATTATTTAAAGGATAGATTATTATGAAAACTTTACTTAAAATTTATATAGCCTACTTATAAATATTTTGTTTATTAATATTATTTATTATTTTTTATTATATACTGTATATATACAGTATATATATATATATATATATATATATATATATATATATATATATATATATATATATTTTTTTTTTTTTTGGTGTAGCTTGGCTTGCACTACTTATCATTGATATGTTACGTATGTGTTTTGTGGTCTTATCTTGTGTGGTATGCATTGCTAGAGCAACATATGTTTTTTCTGACCCAATCATATTTGGGAGGTTCTGTCTTGCAATGATTTGCTCTGTGTGTTTCTTCTGCTCTCGTCTAGTTTGTTGTGCGTTGTTAGGATCACTGCTGCTTTACTATCTGTTATTAGTATATGAATTGTTCGTGGATACATTGTGTCTTGTAATAATTTGCTTGGTCTGTTCTGCTATCGTCCGGTATGCCCTTCTCTTGTCTGGTATGTGTTGTTAGACCTGTTTATGCTTTTGTCTGGGTTGTTTGTTATGGTCTTCTCTTTTAGGGGATGTTCTGCCTTGAATTGATTTGCCTTGTTTTTGGTGTTGTCTGCGGTGTTTCACTTTGGTCTGTTCTTTTGTGTTGACCGGGATAATCTGATGTGGACTGACCTGTTCTTGTTTGGGCTGTTCTGTCTTGTAATTAACTGGTAGGTCTGTTATGTTGTGGTCTGTTCCATTCTTGCTTGGCATGTTCTTGTCTTTGTCTTGTATGTGTTGCTTGGGTCACTTTTGTGTTTTTCTGTTATGCCCTGCAACGGTCTGATCTGCTCTTGTTTGGGGATATTCTGTCTTGTAATAATCTGTTTTGTCTATACTGGTGTTGTCTACGATACTTTGATTTGGTTTGTACAGTAATAGTCACTTCTTCCCATGTTAGGGTTGTTTTATCTTGGTATGATCTGCCTTTGCCTAAGCCGGAACAATATATTCCTTTCGTCAAAAATAACAAAACGGCCACCACGTTATCGTATACGTTTCTACTCCCCATTTCCTCGCTGCACTATTTTATTCACTCTGCCCTCTGAGAACACCCTTTCTCAAATGTATATGCACCCCCCCTGCCTATACCTATTGGGATGTTCTACCTTGCAATTATCTGCTTTGCCTGTTCTTTTGTGGCCGCGTCTGTTATTGTCTTGTCTGGTATGAGTCGTTATGGTCTGTTTATCGTTCGTATCCACTTACACTTTTGATATGCATGATTTGGTTTTATTCTGACTTACAACGATTTGCTTTGTCTGTTCTTATTTTCTAATTTAACTTGGGGATATTTTACAGGGTCAGATACGATTTGTTTTCTTCTTCACTCGTCGGATATGTTGTATTGTATTATGTGCATTCTATTATTATGCTATATTCAATTATGTGTATTATTATTAAGATGTATTCAATTATGTGTATTATATTATTATGATGTATTCTATTATGTGTATTATATTACTATGTTGTATTCTATTAGGTGTATTCTATTATTATGCTGTAATCTATTAGGTGTATTCTATTATTATGCTGTATTCTATTATGTGTATTATTATTAAGATGTATTCAATTATGTGTATTATTATTAAGATGTATTCAATTATGTGTATTATATCATTACGTTGTATTTTATTATTATGTATTATATTATTATGCTGTATTCTATTAGGTGTATTCTATTATTATGCTGTATTATATTAGGTGTATTGTATTTGTATGCTGTATTCTATTAGGTGTATTCTATTATTATGCTGTATTCTATTATGTGTATTGTATTATTATGCTGTATTATATTAGGTGTATTGTATTATTATGCTGTATTCTATTATGTGTATTGTATTATTATGCTGTATTATATTAGGTGTAATGTATTATTATGCTGTATTCTATTATGTGTATTGTATTATTATGCTGTATTATATTAGGTGTATTGTATTATTATGCTGTATTCTATTATGTGTACCTTGTGTATTCCACCCATCATTAATTCTGCTTATGAATGGGTTGCTCTGGTTTGTTGTATTTGGATTGGCTCTCATTTGTTCTATTCAGATATTTGTTTTGTGTATGCTATTCTTTTATCAAGTCCGTTATACCTCTACTGTTCCGCTTATAAGAAAATATTCTAAGATGTTTAGGAACACCCTGTTCTTACCATTAATCCTCCATTACAAACCCCAATGCACTTGAATAAATTAATGAAAGCATATGATCCTCCCATAATGCTGTCATGAATAGAGGTGATTAACGTTTCAAATTATACTGTGCCATGTTCAAGTGCACGCTGCAAGGAAAACAATTGGGAAATTTATATTGTATAACTAGAGAGAGAGAGAGAGAGAGAGTGAGAGAGAGAGAGACAGAGAGAGCACAAATGCATACACCCATCAATTTACCAAGAAGAACACGAGCACAAAACAAAAGTCAAATAACCCAAGACCAGAAGAGGACAGGTTAACAGTGAGAAGGAAGGGAGGGGGAGGTAGGTACAGTAGGGAGGGGAGTGGGAAGGAAGGGAGGAGGTAGGAAGAAAGAGGGGGGGAGGTAGGTAGGGAGGGGGTAGGAAGAAAGGGAGGAGAGGTAAGTATGGTGGAGAGAAGAAAGGTAGGGGTAGGAAGAATAGTAGGGGGAGGTAGTTAGGGAGGAGAGTACAAAGGAGTACAAAGGAAATCAAGCAACAACAGATCTAGTGACCCTTCTAGGTTGCTTGTCCTCCAAAACACTGAGGATCAAGTGTCCAAACAGTGGTTTAGAGTGGGTAAGGGAACATTGGAAAGGGAATTACTGCCCTGGAACTAATGTCTGTGGCAGGATTAGGATTAGGAAGGGAGGGAGGATGTAGGAAGAAAGAGGGGGAGCTAGGTAGGGACGGGAGGGGGAAAGAAGGGAGGGGAAGGAAGTTAGGGAGGAGAGTAGGAAGGAAGGGAGGAGGTAGGGAGAAAAAGAGGGGGAGGTGGGTAGGAAGGAAGGGAGTGGGAGGTAGGGAGGGAGGGGAGTGGGAAAGAAGGGAGGAGGGGGTAGGAAGGGATGGGGAGGCAGGTAAGGAGAGGGGTAGGAAGGATAGGAGGGGATTAGGAAGGAAGGAAGGGGGTAGGAATGAAGGTGGGGGTAGGAAGGAAGGAATGGGAGTAGGACAAAATGGAAGGAGATAGGAAGGAAGGGAAGGGAAGGGAAGGGCAGTAGGAAGGAAAAGAGGGTGTAGCAAAGAAGGGAGGGGTAGGGAGGATTGTAGGAAGGTAGGGAGGGAAGGGGATATAGGTACCACTGTACAAGTTATGAGACTGACGTGTGCTACTGTTAATTACACCTAATGAGAGTTTATCACCTCATTGTGTGGCTAGTGCTAGCCTGTTTGCTGGTCGGTATGCTGAGGGGATATACTATAGGTAGCGCCAACGAACTTGACAATAATCTTGATCCCTGACCTCTCTGTAACTCAATAGGGCCTAGAGCAAACTGGCTGTATTTATCCACACCTATTTCCTGGTGGACTCTTGCCAAATGATAGAAACGTTAGTCCGATTTCTTTCATTCATTTCGAGTTATAAGAAGTTAAGGGGTCAAGATTATTGTCAAGTTCATTGGTAATAGTGCTGCCATGTGTGCTAAGTTGATGCTACCCTATTCTAAGTAAGTAGGCCAAAACGGTTGAACATTAATCTATATAACTCAGAAGCGATTAGAGTAATTAAGCTAATATTTCTTGCAGCCCATTTTTCTCTAGCTCTTTTTAAGTTTCAAAGATTAAGGGTTGCGATTTCTGGCCTGCCTATTTGGAACAGGGTATAATGTTGGTGTGTGTGCTACCTAATTGACCACTTGCGAGTTTCGTTCTATAAGAAAGTTGGAGCTGTAGACATCGATATTTAGCAGAATTACCAGCTAAAATATGGTTGTAGTACATAATTATATAAATACATAAAATCCAATTCAACATACTCTTTAGCCATCTGAAGCCCATATTATTATTACATTTTTGATTACTATCGATGTCTACAGCTCCAACTTCCTTATAGACCAAAACTCGCAAGTGGTCAATTATGTGCATAGAACACTCTACTGCTGATTGGTATTCTAAATCTTTTACATGCTGGGTTATGTGCTGAAGTGGAGCTAATGTTGAACTGCACATGTTAGCGATGATAGTGCTGACCTGTGTATTGTGGTGATGGTAATTCTGACCTGTGTGTTGATGTGATGGTAGTGTTGACTTGTGTGTTGTGTTAATGGTAGTGCTGACCTGTGGGTTGATGTGATGATAGTGTTGACTTGTGTATTGTGTTAATGGTAGTTCTGACCTGTGTGTTGATGTGATGGTAGTGTTGACTTGTGTGTTGTGGTGATGGTAGTTCTGACCTGTGTGTTGATGTGATGGTAGTGTTGACTTGTGTGTTGTGTTAATGGTAGTGCTGACCTGTGCGGTGTGATGATGGTAGTGCTGACCTGTATGTTGTGGTGATGGTAGTGCTGACCTGTGTGTTGTGGTGATGGTATTGCTAACCTGTGTGTTGTGGTGATGGTAGTGCTGACCTGTGTGTCGAGGTGATGGTAGTCCTGACCTGTGTGTTGTGGTGTTGGTAGTGCTGACCTGTGTGTTGAGGTGATGGTAGTGCTGACCTGTGTGTTGATGAGATGGTAGTGCTGACCTGTGTGTTTTGGTGATGGTAGTGCTGACCTGTGTGTTGTGGTGATGGTAGTGCTGACCTGTGTGTTTTGGTGATGATAGTGCTGACCTATGTTTTGTGGTGATGGTAGTGCTGACCTGTGTGTTGTGGTGATGGTAGTGCTGACTTGTGTGTTGTGGTGATGGTAGTGCTGACCTATGTTTTGTGGTGATGTTAGTGCTGACCTGTGTGTTGTGGTGATGATAGTGCTGACCTGTGTGTTGTGGTGATGGTAGTGCTGACCTGTGTGTTGTGGTGATGGTAGTGCTGACCTGTGTGTTGTGATGGTAGTGCTGACCTGTTTGTTGTGGTGATGGTAGTGCTGACCTGTGTGTAGAGGTGATGATAGTGCTGACTTGTGTGTTGTGGTGATGGTAGTGCTGACCTGTGTGTTGTGGAGATGGTAGTGCTAACCTGTGTGTGATAGTGCTGACCTGTGTGTTTTGGAGATGGTAGTGCTGACCTGTGTGTTGTAGTGCTGACCTGAGTGTTGTGGTGATGGTAGCCCTGACCTGTGTGTTGTGATGATGATAGTGCTGACCTGTGTGGTGTAGTGATGTTAGTGCTAACTTGTGTGTTGTGGTGATGGTAGTGCTGACCTGTGTGTTGAGGGGATAGTAGTACTGACCTGTGTGTTGTCGTGATGTTAGTGCTGACCTGTGTGTTGTGGTGATGGTAGTGCTGACCTGTGTGTTGTGGTGATAGTAGTGCTGACCTGTGTGTTGTGGTGATGATAGTGCTGACCTGTGTTGTGGTGATGGTAGTGCTGACCTGTGTGTTGTGGTGATGGTAGTGCTGACCTGTGTGTTGTGGTGATGGTAGTGCTGACCTGTGTGTTGTGGTGGTGGTAGTGCTGACCTGTGTGTCGGGGTGATGATAGTGCTGACCTGTGTGTTGTGGTGATGGTATTGCTGACCTGTGTGTTGTGGTGATGGTAGTGCTGACCTGTGTGTTGAGGTAATGGTAGTGCTGACTTATGTGTTGTGGTGATGGTAGTGCTGACCTGTGTGTTGTGGTGATGGTATTGCTGACTTGTGTGTTGTGGTGATGGTAGTGCTGACCTGTGTGTTGAGGCGATGGTTGTGCTGACCTGTGTGTTGAGGTGATGGTAGTGCTGACCTGTGTTTTGTGGTGATGGTAGTGCTGACCTGTGTGTTATGGTGATGGTAGTGCTGACCTGTGTGCTGTGGTGATGGTAGTGCTGACCTGTATGCTGTGGTGATGGTAGTGCTGACCTGTGTCTTGAGGTGATGGTAGTGCTGACCTATGTGTTGCAGTGATGGTAGTGCTTACCTGTGTGTTGTAGTGATGGTAGTGCTCACCTGTGTGTTGAGGTGATTGTAGTGCTGACCTGTGTGTTGAGGTGATGGTAGTGCTGACCTGTGTGTTGTGGTGATGGTAGTGCTGACATGTGTGTTAAGGTGATGGTTGTGCTGACCTGTGTGTTGTGGTGATGGTAGTACTGATCTGTATGCTGTGGTGATGGTAGTGCTGACCTGTGTCTTGAGGTGATGGTAGTGCTGACCTGTGTGTTGTGGTGAAGGTAGTTCTGGCCTGTGGGTTGAGGGGATAGTAGTACTGACCTGTGTGTTGTCGTGATGTTAGTGCTGACCTGTGTGTTGTGGTGATGGTAGTGCTGACATGTGTGTTGTGGTGATAGTAGTGCTGACCTGTGTGTTGTGGTGATATTAGTGCTGACCTGTGTATGGGGTGATGGTAGTGCTGACCTGTGTGTTGTGGTGATGGTAGTGCTGACCTGTGTGTTGTGGTGATGGTAGTGCTGACCTGTGTGTTGTGGTGATGGTAGTGCTGACCTGTGTGTTGTGGTGGTGGTAGTGCTGACCTGTGTGTCGGGGTGATGATAGTGCTGACCTGTGAGTTGTGGTGATGGTATTGCTGACCTGTGTGTTGTGGTGATGGTAGTGCTGACCTGTGTCTTGTGGTGATGGTAGTGCTGACCTGTGTGTTGTGGTGATGGGATTGCTGACCTGTGTGTTGTGGTGATGGTAGTGCAGACCTGTGTGTTGTGGTGATGGTAGTGCTGACCTGTGTGTTGTGGTGATGGTATTGCTGACCTGTGTGTTGTGGTGATGGTAGTGCTGACCTGTGTGTTGAGGCGATGGTTGTGCTGACCTGTGTGTTGAGGTGATGGTAGTGCTGAGCTGTGTGTTGTGGTGATGGTAGTGCTGACCTGTGTGTTGTGGTGATGGTAGTGCTGACCTGTGTGCTGTGGTGATGGTAGTGCTGACCTGTATGCTGTGGTGATGGTAGTGCTGACCTGTGTCTTGAGGTGATGGTAGTGCTGACCTGTGTGTTGTGGTGATGGTACTGCTGACCTGTGTGTTGTGGTGATGGTAGTGCTGACATGTGTGTTGAGGTGATGGTAGTGCTGACCTGTGTGTTGTGGTGATGGTAGTGCTGACATGTGTGTTGAGGTGATGGTAGTGCTGACCTGTGTGTTGTAGTGATGGTAGTACTGACCTGTATGCTGTGGTGATGGTAGTGCTGACCTGTGTCTTGAGGTGATGGTAATGCTGACCTGTGTGTTGTGGTGATGGTAGTGCTGACCTGTGTCTTGTGGTGATGGTAGTGCTGACCTGTGTGTTGCGGTGATGGTAGTACTGACCTGTATGCTGTGGTGATGGTAGTGCTGACCTGTGTGTTGTGGTGATGGGATTGCTGACCTGTGTGTTGTGGTGATGGTAGTGCTGACCTGTGTGTTGTGGTGATGGTAGTGCTGACCTGTGTGTTGTGGTGATGGTAGTGCTGACCTGTATGTTGTGGTGATGGTAGTACTGACCTGTGTGTTGTAGTGATGGTAGTGCTGACCTGTGTGTTGTGGTGATGGTAGTGCTAACCTGTGAGTTGTGGTGATGGTAGTGCTGACCTGTGTGTTGTGGTGATGGTAGTGCTCACCTGTGTGTTGTGGTGATGGTAGTGCTGACCTGTGTGTTGTGGTGATGGTAGTGCCGACCTGTGTGTTGTGGTGATGGTAGTGCTGACCTGTGTGTTGTGGTAATGGTAGTGCTGACCTGTGTGTTGTGGTGATGGTAGTGCTGACCTGTATGCTGTGGTGATGGTAGTGCTGACCTTTGTGTTGTGGTGATGGTAGTGCTGACCTGTGTGTTGT